>OZ026515.1:130328478-131001294 GCA_964019695.1 Loripinus fragilis
ATCTAAAGTTTACGGTAGGTCAGGCCTAAGAATCAGTGACAGCACTGACTCAAATATTTAATTAGTGGGTCAGTGCCAGATGTTTGTCTATGGCTGGCCCACTGTAGCTCAACCAGGGATTTTCTTAAGCTCTGACAGTCTTTGAGTTTAGAGCCATTTTCTTTGATTCATCACATTTTCTTAATTGATTTGGCTGTTTTCCCGTGATGATACATTACATAAGTTAGGGAGCCTCTGCGCGAGCTAAATTATTTTTATGTTTTATAACAATAGAATCTATGGTGAAAATTTAGTCAGGAAAATAAATCTAAGCACCCCCAGTGACATTTGCTGCTGCTCGTTCTAAGGCGGTGGTTCTGCTGTTGATAATTCACTGTTTATTATTGCTCCCATTATTTTTGGGTTATTTTTGTTAGGTTCTCATTTTGTTATGCAGCACTTTGTGTCCTTACTAGATTTGCAATCATCTTGATGAGAGAGAGAGAGAGAGAGAGAGAGATAGAGAGATAGAGAGAGAGAGAGCTTGATGCTTTACTTCTATTGTCTTCTGGATGTCACGTGGCTGTTATCATTATTGGCATCTTCCTCACGGTGTTGTGGTTGGTCTGCAGTATATGATTGTGGCATTTTCTGGTCATACTCACAATTTGAAAGAATCACGCCTGGGTTCCATAGCTTGAATCATTCGTGCCGATTTGCGCTTGACAAAATTTCAAATGCTAACTATAATGTTGAACAAAGACTAATAAAACAACGCGTTTTGGTCAGCGCTGTATAGCAATGCCCCATTTACCCATTTGTGCGAAGGTAAGATTAAATGATTTTAACGCTATAGAATGAGATGTTCATGGAATCTTTTTATTTTAAGATTAAAATTTCAAAATATATGTTATTTATACCCAGTTAGAATGTTTGAGATCTGAAGAGCTATATAAACCAACCAAAAATCAATCTAAATCTAGAAGTCATACCTGAAATAATAAAATAACAGTTGGTACTTCAGACAGGTTTCAGACGGACGGACGGAAAGGCGGACATAACAGCTATATAAATAGATAGATACATAGATAGATATATGATGTTTCTGCCATATTAAGTTTGAACTCAAAGACACGGAATCAAATGCTTTGAGTAGATTATTTTTATTGATTGGCAAGTTCTTATCTGCATTATAACAAAAAGAGAATTAATCTTTGAAATTGTCATTTAAAAACAAGATCGATGAAAATTTACCAGGAAACCTTAGAGATATGATGAGTTAATAGAGAAGCATGTTTTATGTGGTATAAATGTCAGACAAAGATTGTGACAAGTCTTCGATAGGGACGATGGTACCCAAAGGCTCTTAGTGCCATGTGTGTTAGACTTCGGTGAACCACGTCATATCACTGTCACATGAATAAGTCTACTGGTAAACTCCGGAGAAAGGTGTTAAGCTAGCTTAACACCTTTCTCCTGTATTACCAGAAACTGTGAAACTAAACGACTATAATAACGTTTTGAGGAAAAATCAGGACATAAAGATTGACAAATCATGTGTAGCTGCATGCAGACGTTTCACATGAAACTTCAAGACTGTATCGTTTATAGACCTTTCCATAAAGTTTGATATACAGTTAAGTGAGAATAGTTTGTTGTATATTAATTAAGGGGGTGGGGCACAGGTTATATTTAGGGTTATCCCGTCTACAAAGTGTTAATTTGCTTCGTTTTAAACAGGCAGTAAAGTTTGGAAAAAAGTCGTTTTACGTTAATTTTCAGCAGCTCCTTAATAAGACTTACATTTACAAGGAACGTATAGTCACATGCAAGTCATTTCCAATTAAAACTGAACAACCGACACACTATAGGCAGACACAAAGTTAAGTTCCACCCCTTTCTACTTGTAAATGGACCTATATTTTCATGTATAAACGTCCGCTGTTGTGGTTCATAGACTTATAGGATTGTAGCAAGCAGGTTTCCCAGACGCTATAATAATGGAAGCCTCATATGTACGTGCGTGAACTCTCTGTGCAGATTAAAAATTGTAGCATCAAACAAAAGAAAGTAGAAAGGAAACGCCTTCTGCGGATTTATCAGACGGGAAAGAATGTATAATCAACATTAAACAATGTATTAGAACAAAGAAATTTACATGCTTGAAATGGATGACAAGATCTGCTAGTACTGGTATACAGTAAAACCTGTCCTAAGAGGCCTCTCAAAAATAGATAAAACAAAGGTCTTCAAGACAGATGGTAGGATAATGCAGGCCAAAAGTATTGCAGAATGCTCTCTTGGTCTTGGATTTTTTTGTCTTCTTTTCGAGTGGACGCTTAAGATAGGTTTTACTGTATATGAGAAAGTGTATTTGCTAATGGTATTGCTGTAAAGTCGTTCCTTAACCTTTTGTACACCAATGGATTGTTCCACGTTATTGACAGATATAGTTAATTCAGAATGGTCCATTGCATATATAGAGGGACATTAGAACCTGATGAAATGACTTGATGAAATGTTATTTGTGACCGTGTTCCTTAGCTATAACCAGTACTGGCCGGGTGGGTTTATGGTTTTGTGGTTTTAATATCCAGGAGCACCCGAAGGCTCACCAGCAGTGGTTCTGGTTTTAAAGCGTCTCAGAAGACGGGGCCACGGCTTAAAGTCTCATCCGACAGACTGGGAATCGAACCTGCGACCCCTGTTTTCACTGTTTGCTAATGAACACGTTTCCTTGCTTTATCTCCTTGTTATATCTTGATTTATATGTTTTAGGAGATGATGCATTGATAAGTTAGGGGTCTTTCATGCAAACCAAATATCTATGTGTCTTGATCCACATCTGAATTAAGGGTGGGGTTGGCGCCGTTAAACCGGTTTAAGCCCTCCAGTAAAATATTTTACTGACCGTTCCAAGGCGGTGCTTCTTTTGTGGATCTTTTATGTTTTTGTTCTGTCTTGTGTTTGCTATGTTTTGTGCGCGTCTGTTTATATGTGCTTTGTGGTCACCTGCTGGGAAAGGGCTGACCTCTTGGCTCTCGTTTGTGGTGTCTTCTGTGAGTTTGTCACTTTCCCATTGGTATCCTGGGTCAGGTGTGGTACTTGATTGTATCGATTCCTGATCTTTGCACCATTACTTACTTTTTTTAAATGCATCCACAGATCGCTCATGGGACCAGAATCCGTTTAAATTCTCAACCAATGCTATCAGGAAACTTTAAGGCATTCGCTGGTTGCACGCTCAAACTATGGATGTTTGATTGTTTGAGTTGATACTTAACGCACCAATCAACAATTTTTCAGCCATTCTGCGTTGATCCAGTACTAAATAGAGGATAGAGTGTATTATTTAACGTCACAATACAGTGCCTCATGAGTTTGGCTTGCCTTGAGTCTACACTTGTCAAAATGCCACATTGTTGGAAATCACATGTCGCGGCTCAATTATATATCTCTATCCACGCTGCATACACCAGCAATGGCGTTCAAGACTGCAGATATGTGATCAGTTCCAACATCGTATGTGTTGGCCCA
This sequence comes from Loripinus fragilis, assembly GCA_964019695.1. Taxonomy (NCBI): domain Eukaryota; kingdom Metazoa; phylum Mollusca; class Bivalvia; order Lucinida; family Lucinidae; genus Loripinus; species Loripinus fragilis. Next base: position 130,331,995 of record OZ026515.1, read on the forward strand.
TTTTACATCGGATATTCGGCAATCGAAAACGTTATACATTCGACGAACGTACAGATAAAAATAGTCAGAAACAGACTTTTCGATTGCCATTTGTCGCCTGATTGGCGACAAATGGCAATCGAAAACAAGTTTTCTATTGCATTTTGATTCGCGTTCGTCGATGTTAAGAGCGTTTTCGACTGCCGCCTATCCGATGTGCATTGGTTTTCAATACATGTAGACTGAATGCCTGTATTCTTGGAGAAACGAGAAAAGCTATGCGTTGTTTTTGTTTTGTTTGTGCTGATACTTTCGTACGTCCCAGTCAACAATTTTCCGTCATGTCGGGACGTTTTTGTCTTCCAGAGGTGACCCAGTACTACGCAGAGTATAAAGTGTCTTGCTCAAGGATGGAACACAGTGTCTCCGGTAGTTATGCGTTGCAGCGAAATATACTAGAATTTCTGACTTGGCACGGAATAGTTTCTTTGATGTGATCAACCAATGCACCGTTGGTGCACAATAGTCTAAGTCTCTAGGGCTCTATCCATGTGGAAGACAGCACGCATTTGCACTGATACTTGCGTGAGGACAGCGACGATCTCGTGCAATGATATGACGTGTAAATGCATCGTTAAATATATACTGTGTTTGTATGGATTCCTGAAGAAATTTAATATCAGGAAGGGTTTAACCCCTTACCTATCAGTGTGGTCTGGGGATAACCTTTGCAAACAGTTTGCACCGCGATCAGGTCCGTCATAACGCCTAGCCTGATCCGGATCCAAAATCTTTGACACTCTAATGTTATTTCATGAAAGAAATTTCGAAAAAGTCAATTAAAACATTAGCATACGAAAAAAACATGTAAAAATGTCACTGCACTCAAAGTGTAGAGCTAAACAATGGAATGTGACGTTAGGAACGAAGACAAAGCCATACTGAGTAAAGAAGAAGACTGTCTATGCTGAGGAATCGTCTATGTCTTTTTTATCATCTGCTGATACCAAGAGTAGAAGGTACACTTACACACACTATTAATAAAAAACAACAACAGCACAGCAACCACTTTTCTCTTCATGAAAATGTGTCATAAGACCAAACATTAACCAATGAGGGGAGCAGCAAAGATAAAGAACAAGCAATATCAATATTACACCGCAGTCTACGAATGCACAGCACATAGAGCCATTTTAGATCGCTGGAAAGGCTTTAATGTTTATATTATCAGCTAAATGCCCACACGTTCGTGTTCAGCGAATCAAGTAAATGTAGAGACCATCGTTTAACTCTTTCAGCTTCCTATGGCAAACTGATACTACCTATAGCCCCTTGTTAAACGCCAGATTAGAACATATCAGATTGAATCTGTAACATTTTGGAAACAAGAATTGTAATGAAAAAGCTGAAATTTGCCAAAAAGCTAAATATTATTATCCCTGCTTTGAATTTAAGATTATCAGGGTCACGTTGATTAAATCTAAGTTTTAAAGTTACATTGCAAACATTATCACGTACTGCAATGTGAACTTTGATCTTGGCCAGCATTTTAATCGACATGAAATCAGGATAGGCCATGCTAACAACCATAACACGGTAGACATACCTGACAGTGAGGTTAATGGGGTGTTAGCAGTTTTGAATTTAAATATTTTACATACATGTATTAGTATAATCTAAAAGCATTTTGATAAATTCACCTATTACTTATACTGTAAAAAGTTGCTGAGGTCAGTATGCTTTTTATATAATGTTCTAAGTCGATGGTTCTGCTGTTGCAAGTTTGTTATGATTTTGCTGCCCCAAGTGTATGAGAGTTTCGTTATTTACCCTTTCTATTTTGGCTATGATCTAAATGCGGAAGACAGAGCATTTACTTGGCTTTTTTAAATCATCATACAATTGCACATTACTTGCAAAAAACCACATTACATGCACGGATCCAAGGAGGCCCAGCTCCAAAGTTTTAAAAACTTTCTTTTTTTAGAAAACCTAGTAAACAAAGCGGGCCACCAGCGAAACTTTGAATTACGTTTCGCTGGTGGATCAATGATGGCTCGACGGGTAGCTTTGTGATAGTCCATGGGGGTCCATACTAAGGAAATCTCAAGCTTGGGATTTTCCAGGACTGAGGGTTCGGACCCTCAGTCCTCTACCCCATCTGGATCAGCGCATAAAATGTACTTCTACAAGTGAAGCATTCACTCTCCCACTTGATGAACAAATATTACTTCTCAAACATTTTTTTCTGTGAATAAAGAACAAAATGTTCCAACTTATCAGGAACCACTACTAACCAGGTAAAACAGCAAGGTTAGTGTCCGACAAGGAGAACAAACGTGTAAAAATATCAAATAAATCAATCAAAACAAACAATCGTAAAACTACCGGTAAACTATCTTCTGATAGCAAAACACTGGTACCAATGTATGAAGTAAGATATAATAAGAGGAAGATAGTACGTATACTGTTTTACTCTCAAGTCTTAAACCGTTTATTCTCAAGTCTAAAGCAAGGAACATTACATGTTCTTGAAAAATTGAATATCTTAACCATATTAACACTTATCATGTTGGATATTTGTACATGAATGTGGCTCATATCGTTTGCCGACGTTCGCAATTAGCAATATGCGTCCCTATTTGACCCTGCATGCCTAAATTACATGCTGCTTTACATTCATACTGTCGTGGCCATTGATTTGATATACTACATGCATATGTTTTGACACCTATTTATTTTGGCCCCTCATGACCCAAAATATCACCCTATGAGCCTCGTGATGATTCTGGAATAAATGTATAATACTTGTCATCCATCTTGTTATGGTGATCAAAAGGGCAATAACTCATGTACCAGTAATGACATCACCACAAAGCGCTACCTACAAACCCCTATCATTGCCATGCACATATAGTAAAGGTTTCGTGAAAACCCAAACACTGATTATCAAGTTATGACTGTGGAGTTTTAGGCTCTTATTTAGTCATCACTCGAACCCTAAAAAATAATAAAAAACAGACAAAACAACAACAAAACAAAACAAAGGCATTTTTGATTGCACTGGCAAAATGCTCAGATTTTGAGCGAGCCAGTAAGGGAGATAGAGATATAAAGATCAACTGATAACTGACGGAATTACAATAGAAACACTTGATCTTCCTCCAGCCTCTTGTTTGATGATAAAATAGTTGTGAGCGTATTAATACTTATTTGCTTAGCCCTTCATCTTATATATACTGAACAAAAGTGAAAACGTTTATGGTTTGTGAGAAAGTATTGGACAAAAAAATATTTACTAAAACTTAATAATGTTTCCGAGACATCCAGAAAAAGATTCGTTGGAATTCCGCCCATTTGTCCCTTTTGATGTCTGAGTTATGTTCCTTTTTGTGTTTTAAGCTTTATTCACTGAATTTTGCAATTGCGCATGCGTAAAAAAATTGTTATGCGTATAAGAATTGGTCATAATTGTGTTGCATAAAAACACAAGAACACTGACTAATCACTTATAACAAGCTCAGAAATCAATTTCGAATTTTCAAATTTGTAAAAAATTGTAAATTGTCTCCCTTTGACAATTACAAATAGGGAATATTAAATGTTTGGTAATCTTCGACTTTTCACGATTTTCGATAATTTTCTTTTGTCAAATAAGGGGACCTAACAGCAGATTGTTTCTGCTATTTCTTGACTAGTAACAACAACACATTGATTTTCCTATGGACATTTCAGTGTTAAAATTTCAAGCTTGTCAATTTGATGAGAAACCCGCTTTTTAAGATTGCTTTTCTAAACGATCAAAATACACTTGTGATTAGTCCTTCACATTTCTGGCTCTCACATGTCTAGACTGCCATTTCGTGCAGTCGGATCTGGTTGGTAGTGGATTTCTGAAGGTCTAAACCGTGTGAGATTTCTGTTCAAATTTGCAAACTAAAAATTGGACCCCTTTCACATTTAAATGACTTTTGTGTGTTTCCTCGTAACAACATCCGCAAAACTTTTACTGTTAGGCATAACCCATCTTCACCAGCGAAGGTTTCGTCGTATCTACCTTTCGACAAACCCTTCGCCTCACGACCCTCAAAATTTATTATAAGCGCAGACTTATCGACCAATGAAAACGCCAGGAAGGATTTAACAATCGCAACCCTTGGTAGGACAAGATGGGCATAACCTAGTCTTTGAATATTCAGATACCTTTTCATTTGCTTTATTGGCATTCATCATTTTGTATATAAACAACAAACAATTCAGGTGTAGCGTTTCATTTTTGTTCAGTATAGTATCAAAATACATTTTAGAGTAGTTATGTTTAGTCGTATTTATCTCCTAATCGCCCTCCATTTGAACATCATTAAGCTGTGTTTTTAAATAATGTACGTATACATGTATGTCCATTCATAGTCATGAAAATTATTGCAAAAATCACAGTTTGGAAATTTGACTATTTCATGAATGACTGTTAGGGAGATTTAACGCCTTACATATAACAGTATATTTTCTTTCATGTCTGATTTTACTTTAATAGAACGTTTATGACAAGCAAGAAACATTCCCCATGGACTTGACATTAAAAAGCATGACCATAAGTTTATAAAACAATTTTATGACCTCCATTAGTGTCACGTGATTCCACTGGAGACATTTCTAAAGCAAAAAATGAACAAACGAGCCAGCACGTGCGATTTAGGTACATGTACTTATAGCATTGTCGAGAAATAGAAAAAAAACAGACGAGTCAGTGCACTCGCTGTTAGCATACATAGAGTATGGATGTAGGTGAAGACTCAGATCAATATTTAGCTCAGCTAGATAGTGAGACCAAATTATTTCATTTGTATGGGATATTTAAATACGGGGGCAGAGACGGGAGGCTCAAGCGAACTCCCTGAACCCCCTCTGGATCCGCCACTGAAGCCAAAAGATGTTACAATCGGTCGTACTTGTAATTGGACTGGGACATCGCTGTTCTCTTAACTCGTCCCGTTTCGATATCGAATGATAAACTCAACTATACTTTGAAAGCGAACATGTATGAAAATGGTTTTAAAAAATGCGGAAAGCAATTTAATAAAGGAATGCGATCTTTTTCTCTAATTTGTCAAATGCTGATAAAATACTCCTGCGGGAGAATCGCAATGCATTAAATGCAGTGCAGTAAGATAGCACAAAACATGTCCAAGACGCGAAATATGGGACAAACAAATAATATGGTTCAGACTGTTTCATGAGTCGGTTTCCAAGCCAGTCCACAAGATAGATCTAACAACGGACCAGAGTAATTCTTGTTACAAAGTATACGCGACAACACGGATGTACAGACATCTTGTATATCAAAGTTTAACACTTAAATGGAGTTACTCTTTTTTCTGTGTTAGAAAGCCAATTAATTTCTTTACGTTGTACTTTCGGTGTTATTTTAATTGATTTCAATATTTAAATTGACTTGTGTACTTTAACCGATAAAGCTATCCGTTTCAGACACAAGCAGTAGAAAGTGATTTTAACCATTTCCCCGCCATTCACAACAAATGTTGTCTGCTTTCCCATCGGCTGATAAATTTTTGTAGCCTATATTGCGAACAATATGGACCCTAATCAGACTGCTCCTCATATTGTTTTCTGTTTTGATAGCAGTTGAATATTTGCAACACACGTAATAAGCAGACTACATTTTCATGACCAAAAATATTGACAGCATGAGGGCTAAAGCTTTGAGAAGATCAGCGCCAAACACTCAATTACCATTTGAATTAAGCGAATACTTCGAACAATCAGAGTTCGAAAAATCGATGTTTGTTGAATTCGTTCACTATACGAGTATTACAATGTTTTGTTTTGTTCGGTTTGTTACAAGACTGACCTGAGTGGATGGCGTAACGTAGAATTTTCCACAGTCAACAACCTGTACCAAGCATCCATTGGACAAGGCGACCATTCCAAAAGTTCCCATAATAATCAATTATATAAACTAATCGAAGACCACAAATTCGAACACAATGAAACAGAAACAGACATTTTTACCTGGAATTGTTTGCATTACTTTATTTAGAATAAAATCATGTCTCAAAATCATACTTCAAAATCTTTATCATACATAGATTTTTTGCCTGGTACTGTACATGCAATGCTTAACGCTATCAAACATTTCTTCGAACTGCTTGCCTCAGAAGGTCTGTAAATTTCATTTAAACTCTTTGCCTGCGAGTGAAGACGGCTTTCATCGTCTTCGGATAACCTTTGCAAACAAAACGTAGACCCAGATCAGACCCGACACAACGTCGTACCTGATCTGGATCCAAAATGTTTGACAATCCAGTGGTATTTCGGATTTTTGGTTTTTGAAAAAAATATTTTTGAGAAAAGAAATGAGCAGACATCAAAATCATGAAAAATACGCAGCACGCAAAGAGTTAACTCTTTGCCTTCGCGGTAATTTTGCATGCTTTTTTGTCGTCTGCTGATGTTTTTCAAAATCATATTTTTCGAAAAATTATTTCAGGAATACTATCAGAGGGTCAAACAATTTGGATCCAGATTAGGCCCGACGTTTTGTCGGGCCTGATCTTGGTTCAAACTGTAAGCAAAGGTTATCAGCAGAAAACAGTAGTAGGCAAAGATTTAAACTAATCATGGCGAGAGTTGTTGCTGAGTGATCATTAGCAAGCAACTCCATACAACAGGTGCATTCGTTGAGATGATTTTTAAACTTGTTTACTGCCTTTTTGCTTCGCTTTTTGTGCTAATTTAGAATTAATTACATTGAACGTACCTCATAAATACCAAAGTCAGGCGTGTAGCATTGAGAGATGCTAGCAAACATAAGCTTTACATATACAGACACTATAATGCTACTGTATATAGGCTAAACTACGGTTGTATCATGCACTATACATGTACAGACACTATAATGCTACTGTATATAGGCTAAAATACGGTTGTATCAGGCACTATACATATACAGACACTATAATGCTACTGTATATAGGCTAAAATACGGTTGTATCAGGCACTGTATATATACAGACACTATATTGCTACTGTATATAGGCTAAAATACGGTTGTATCAGGCACTATACATATACAGACACTATAATGCTACTGTATATAGGCTAAAATACGGTTGTATCAGGCACTATACATATACAGACACTATAATGCTACTGTATATAGGCTAAAATACGATTGTATCAGGCACTATACATATACAGACACTATAATGCTACTGTATATAGGCTAAAATACGGTTGTATCAGGCATTTTGTAATTCTATTCGGTGACCAATTGAAATGTGCAAACAATAAAAAAAAGTCCAAACTTATTGTATCAAACCAGAGGGAAGCAGCCATTAGCTTACCAGGGGTATTGGCTGACCCAAAAATTATGATTGGCCTTTTTAAAATAGGCCAATCAACGACACATTTCCCATACAAGTATGTGTGCATGCCAATTATACGACCCGAAACTGAAAAGTTTCGGCTTGTACTATATTCAGTCCATTCGTCCGTCTGTGGTCAGTCAGCATTTTTTTCCTCAAACAAATCAACGTTTTTAAGATCTAGACACTAGCTTTTGCGTATGAGTACCCCAAAAAACTGATGAACTTGCTCAAACGCTTTGTAGGCGGTGGCTGCATTTTTTAAAAATCAAAATAATTTGAGGAGAGATATGATAAATCTGCGGGAAACGATGAGGTGATAAAATTTCAATTGGATGAATGTGAGCAATGTAGGGAAGAAAGTTACATAAAGATACCCTGCTGGTGTTATGTTAGCTTCCTTCAGGTTTATGATAGTTTGATGTGAATTGAAAAGATAATTTTCTTCATAAATGATTAACATGTGAACTGCTTTTTATGCCATAAACCATATGCTGTAATTTCCCCAATCATTGGTGAATATAGTTTTAACACTGGCTTAAGAGATCGCCAATACTACCTGATTGAGCCAACATTGTAAAAATGTCATGTGCAAGCACATTTGTTTTATTTTCAATATGAACATCCATAGGAGAAAACCTGTTTAACATAATAACATGCGATTTCCAACAATGTGGCATTTTAACAAGTGTAGACTCAGGCGGCTCGCCTCATTTTAAACTTAGAAACTCCAAATGTTGTTCAGTCAGTAGCTGAACTTAACACATATAGAATTTTCAAGCGATTAGCAAAGGCTCAGATCAGACTGCGCGTATGCGCGGGCTGGTCTGAGCCTTTGCTGGTCGCACATACCACATTGTTGGAAATCTCATGTTGTTATGTGGATAACATAGACGCTGATAAGTAAGCATATAGATTCAGCCTGATCAGCGGCTACCTAGAAATCTATTCGCTGTCTGTCCGATTATTTTGGGTGAATACGTTATTTAATATTCAGTCAGAACACGGCCCATTAAGTTTGTGACTTGACTTTAAAAGGCAGTAGGGTACGTACACATTTGATCAGCCTGCCTTTAGACTTGCCCTACTCCTCGTGTCGTGTTGGCATATACGAAGGTGGAAGGATTGTTGCAGAATGTGTACGGAGCTTTGGAGTTTTGGTTCGACCAAAAACATTAGTGTTTGCCTCTGCAATACCCTAATGGCCGATACCTGAAATTTGGTTTCTATCCCTTAGTCGACCAGCTAAAACTCAGAAGATCATGTGCGTCGGGCACCAAAATTCGCTGCTCGCATATACAAAACGCGTAAGTAGAGGAGCGCTCAGACAAAAATTAGGCATATCGCCTCACTAGGTAGCTGCACATGCTGACTAATGAAATTATAAGGGCCCAACATTACGATGCCTCCTTAAATTTAAGCATTGCCTATTGAATGTTTAGGATACGGAACATCTTGTTTGGTATAAACTTACACTCGGTGTTCAGTTACACTATTTTTATAGTAGCACAGTACAGTGGTCATCACCGAAAATCTGCACTAATAAATGGTACGTATGAGTGGTTACCGACTAGGGAGCCCAAGACTGGGGCAAGTCTAGTATACCCCACATTGCGACAAGAATTTTGTCAAGCCTATATATGGAAGTCTTCCTCATATTTTAGAGGCTTAGTCATGTTTCGCGCAAGATATTTTAGGTGCACTGTAATTTGAAAATGAATAAATTAAAAATATATCAATTTATTAGCCACTTCGAGTGTTGTATCATAACAAAAGCGCAAGCCAGCCTATGCAGTCTGATCATCTTCATCGTTTTTCGTGTCATATATGGGAAATAACTTCACTTGCTCCATTCAATATTTCAAGGCTTTAGCTACATGTAGTCTATGTAGCTGCTCAGACTAGTTTGTGCATAATATGGTCGCAAACCCCCAAAATAGTGAGGATGATCAGGAAATACCACAATCACAAACCGCAGACCACCCCATTGCACCGCGAGGAAGAGCCACTCAACCATCACGAGACACCAGGAAGACAAATTAAGCAAAGCAACCAGCTCTCTCTTCCCCCATCAAGATGATTGCAATACTAGAATGGACATAAAATAAAGTACAGCAAAACATAGAACAATTACAGACTCCCACAATGGGAGTAACAATAAACAACAAGTCAACAACAACAGAACCACCGCCTTAGAACGGACAGCAGCCTAAGCCACCGGGGGCTTAAATGCATTTGACTAGTACCAAATCTTCACCCTAGAATCTGCTGTTGTTGAAGTACAAGAAATGTTCAGATCGCATGGAGGCCTTCTCACTACTGCAATGTATCATCATGGAGAAACACTCTAATCAAATTAACACACCATGAAACCAAACCTGTGTTTCTCGTGACGAGGCCCATATATTTTTTTTTCCTGGATGGTAGTGATCTTGATTTCCCTGTCAGCATACGGTGCTGGGCCACCATCGGCCCGCCAGCGAAACGCCATTTCGCCGGTGGGCCGATAGTGGCCCGCGTTGAGATGTTTACTAGGGAAGGGGATGGTCGCTGTGATACCTTCCACGACCATCCAATGTTCCTTCCAAAGGACAATGTAGCATTTGAGCCAATTCACCTATGCGAGCAGCGATGGCTAAGACGCTTACACAAAGCTAGAGCATTTGCTGATCGTGCTCATAAAGTAGAGACGTTGATAAAGGCTCAGCCTAAAATCATGTCTCTAGTCCCACTAGATAGCTATTCATGCGTGCCTGGTAAGAATCATAATTCATTAACTGGCTCATTAAAATAATAATGGCAACACGTGACTTTGACAAGGAAATTCCAAATTATGGGTAAAATCTTACGTCACCAACAAGAAGAAGTAAAGTACATCAAAGCCACGTATTTTGGACATTTTATCTTTGCTCGTCTTATGAATCTAACATTTCTTCGGAGCAAAACCTTTCCAGATACATATAAATGTAGGTCTATTGTTGTATCCTTTCCCAGATTTTTGATGATGAAACACACCCTTGTTTCAGACCCACTTTTAAAGACATGATTATAAATTGAGTGCTCCCTTCTCCGGAGTAATACAGGACTATAATAGTTGGGGTCAATGGATGTAACAAAATAGTCCACTAGTCAAACGTCTGTTCCTACTTTGGCAAATTTAAAGTCAAATAGAGCGCCAAACCATATTAAGGGCATAAAAGTTTTTGAAGATCTACCTATCCTGAAGTTGTATTCATGCACTTTGACCATAACTGACAAAATATGTATGTATGTATATGTCGAAGCAAAATGTAATAGAAATATATCTATATACACTTAACAACACTTATAAGTGTGCACATATAAATAGGCTTATATCTCCGTTAATACTGGTCAGATCATTTTCAAATTTTCAACAAATATAAACGACATGTGTGTCATAAAATTGCATTTATTTTATTTCGAAAAAAATAATAAGTTAAAAAATGCAAACGCAAAATTCAGATTTATGGTAAAATCAAAGTTCACATTTTTCCAATACTTTAGAAGAGGCCAAATTTGATCGAATATATCACAAAACAAAGTAAATACTACAATAGTCTTAAGTCAAATCCTGGAGCGGCGTCCACGTCTATGTAAACTTTGTACCGGGCATGTCCCCCGCACTGTTCACTACGGCAAGACAACAGCGTCTCATTGACGTCAAATAACACTGAACGTAGTTCTGATGGAAGTTGTTAAACTCGTAGAGAAATATTGCTCTCAGTTGATTCAGTGTGGTCGGAATAGCCCTGTTCCCTGTTCTTCTTACGCGGCGGTTTAGTTCATCCCAAATGTTTCAATTATGTTTAAGTCTGGTGATTTTTTTTTGGGGGGGGGGTGGTGGGGGGGGAGTCGACGACATATACGTTGTTTGCATTCAGATATGCAATAGTGGCCCTTGTCCGATGGGCTGGAGCACCATCGTGCAGCAACTGCATTCCTCTGTGGCTTCTCAACAATGGAATGACCTCCGTATCCAGCACTTCGTGTTGATAGCGAGCTGCAGTTAAGTTCCCATTTATGAAGACAATGTTAGTTCTATGATGTAAGGACACACCTGCCCACCACCACCATTTTATTCAAAAATGCTTAGCTATAAAATGAAAGCATAAATGAAATGTCATAGAAAGATAAATTCTAAAACGTAGAAAACTGTGAACTTTGATTTTACGATATATTTGAATTTGATTTCGCATTTCAAAAGTTGAAGTTTTATGAAAATTAAAATTTATGGAATATCATGTCATGAATGTCATCTATATCTGTTGAAAATTTCAAAATGATCTGCTTTTTATTTATGAAGATATGGGTCCATTTATATGTGCACACTTATAAGTGTTGTTAAGTGTATGTTTTGCTTCATTTTGCTTTGATGCCTCATGCGTCATTGTTCATTGCTATAGCTTGCGTTATATCAATGCTGGGTAACATTTCATGATTTTGCTGAGAATTAATGTGTTAAAGTATTTCAGAAAAAAATAGAGTGTCGAACAGATTAAATCAAGATCAGTCCCAGTGATTGGTAAGCTCTGATCTGGGTCCAAGTTGCTCACAAAGGCTAGTAGAACTAGCTGACAAACTGAAATTTGAATGAACTTAGGAGGATAAGACTTATGAAATATTACGAGGTGGGTGCCTCTTTTAACTTCTCCTTTGTGAATTCTGGCGAGAACAGATTATCTCTTCGATACTGAGAGACAGAAAAAATATTTTGGAATTATCTTTTTCTCAGCGATATTAGACTGATTAAAGCCTATAAATACTATCGAACAGCTGTACTGAAATTTATAAGACAAATTATTCTTGACGTCTCTAAGACTCGTAAAAACATTGAAAAGTTCATCTCCCTTCTCATGATTAATGAACGAACCGACACATTATAGTTTAAATAATGTATTCAATCTCGTTCTTAACCCACTTTCAGTAAAACCTGTTTAAAACGGCCACTCTCAAAATGACCAAAAATTGTTTTTCAATACTAATTATCGCTTAACGCAGGTCAAAAGTATTGCAGAATGGAGCGTTCTGCAATACTGTCGACCTTTGTTAAGCTTCCATTTGTCATTAAGATCTTTTTTCTGTCTATTTTAGTGGCCTTTTTATACAGGTTTTACTGTACGTCTAGTTTCATCCTTAAAATGTTACAATCTGAATGCAACAGATTGTTCTTCTTTTAATATTTGGAAAATCATAGAAGAAGAAGAAGAAGAAGAAGAAGAAGAAGAAGAAGAAGAAGAAGAAGAAATGAACATTACAGAATCCCAAAGTAAACTTCAAACTTACCGAGGTTATGCTTGTTGATATCCAATAACACAAGTGAAACTGTCAAACTGCTTATCAAAACAATTAGCAAAAGAAATACTTATACATACAATAAAATGGCCAGAATTTTTTATATTGACCTATAGATTTTTGATAAATAGGTTTTATTTGAGAAAAGTCACAAAAAGTACACTAATAAAGTTTACATTATCGATTCCTTGCAGTAAAAGTAGTATATTTGACAATTTTAACAGAAATTTTCTTAGATGATTTCACTAGGAGCTGTCAATTTTTATAAAGTTTTGTTGTAAAACTAAAAAGAAAAAAATATCGCTTTTCACAGAGTATGAAATTAATTTGTGGACTAGAAAGGAGGAATGGTGTGTGTATGTGTGTGTGTTCGTGTGTGTGTGTGTGTGTGTGTGTGTGTGTGTGTGTTTGGGGGGGGGGGTCATATATTAGTGTCAAGCAGTATTGGGTATCTGTTCTTCAGGGTAAAGCTGGAAACTAATGGTATTAATGTGTAAGGCCACCGTTTCTACAATAAAATGACAATGTACTAAACTGTCATATCTAGGTCGATTTGTCATTCAGGCTAAAAATACAATATTGTGCTGGCGAAATACAGATGCACTTTTTCCGTTTCTTTTAAGATTAAGCTGCCACCATATTTGTAAAATAATCTTCTTAAAACGCATTAAAATTTGCAATTAGAGCCGCGGAAAATGCGCAAAATATGAAACCTGTGCACAGATTTCATACTTTGTGCTTTGTGCGCTGTTTGACGCATCTCACCAGAGTTGTAGTGGATTACATAATACGAATGCTTTTCAGCAAACGTCTTCATTTTCTAGTATATACAGGCAAACTCCAAGTGTAACGTAACTTGTCAGAATTATTTGGATAAACACACCGTATATAAAATGTTTCCTACACAATCTCTAACGATTAAAACCTGTGATATTTTCTGTTCGAACAACGAAATGTGGTTCTCGTTAGATATGTTCCGTATCAACTGATGAATACATTGTTCTTTGAGCAGAATTAAGACAAGATACCACACCAATTGGTATTAATGTTTCTTTTTAATGGAAACCGGAGTATAACAGCTCGGTGTATTATCAAACAGCTTAAATTAGGCAAAGAATAGCTTCTCATATTAAATGTACGTGCCCTTCCTGAACATGTGAAAAAACACCTGAAATTACCACCTTATGTTCCTTTATACATGATAATAAGGTTTACCTGTAAACAGTATAGATTAAGATCAGGGACTGTGCAGTTTCTATTGTGTTGCATAGTCCATGCATGGCGATATATAGGTCTGACTTGCTTGTATCGATTCCTGATCTTTGCAACCTTACTTACCTTCATTTACTAAAATAATAAGTAATTGCAATTGGAAAAAAACTTCTAGCATTTAAAGCTAATGTTGACTTTGATCGCTGCGTAGTATCGCTTTACCACTATTCTGCATTATTGTAATAGTACTTGAACTGTTTTGTTCTTTTGTTGATTCGAGTTAGAATAGCTTCCCGGGTAAGATTCTAACAGGTATTAGCTTTCTGGTGCGGTTCAAACGAGTATCAACAACACACATAAGTTATTTGTTTCACTCAAAAGTTGAAAATATATAAGGTTATAATGAATTTTAGCACCAACGCGCGTTTATGTGCTGCTCATTTGCCTTGAAGCTAATTCATGTACGAATGCGTTATCTGTTCTTTATTTTGGCTTCTTATGCAGTAAGGTCATTACTCTGACAGAAAATGTACATGTTCAACAGCTGCATAAACATCACAGAAACACTTGAAAAGAACAAAACTGGCAACCCAGGCCTTTAGATAAGAAAGCGTTAAAGAATCATTTTTTTTATTTCATAACCAAAATATATGTTGTGGGTGCTCAAAAGAACCGTCTCAATGAGACGGTTCTTTTGAGCATCCAAAACAAATGTTATAAGTGGTGGAAAAGAAGATAATCACAATTTTACACACACATTTATTTTGTTTGTTTAGACCTATGTAGCATGCATGAGAGGTATAGTCGAATAGTAGACCTTTGTTAATAAGACATCAAACCCCCTTCATACAATGCGTGTTCTTTTTAAGGACTCGTAAAATGTGATCAGAAAAAAAGATGTTAATAAGATCATACAATCATAAACCAATCCTTCAGCTGTCTTATTGCCATGGCAAGGAATAACGTATGTTCAAGGTTTTACCTTTTTGCAATAAGGAGGGAGTGTCTATTTTTTCTTAATCAAATGAAGATTTAAAATCGAACGTTATATAAGAGTAGGCCACGACATGGATATAAATAACGACAATCTGCAAAATGAACGATGGTGTCCTCTTTAATTGCATGACGGGGAGTCAAGACTAAGAGTAAATGAAGACCATAACCTAAACGTACATCTGTTGGACATTTATATTGAGTAGCCACGAACGGTTTAGCAAACTGATAATTTGGAAATACTCATACAATAAGACCTTTAGAAAAGAGTTCGTAATCATAAGTTAAATTTCGTCATTTTTGTAATCATAGCATATAGTCGGGTCCTCAAAATAAACGACTCAATAAAATGAACGGTTCTCGTGAGCACCTAATAAAAATGGATAAGAAACTATTCACAAGTTTTGTTCATCTTAACCTATGTATACAATTTATATACAAATGTATGGCAATGACCAATTTTACATAGACGTACTAGCGGAAAACATAGTGTCATATTCCAACCGAAACCGTAACAGTTAAGTATAAACAAAGACAAAGAAAGGGATACCCGTCGTTTATGTACTTTAATTTAGTAGTTCTCATAAACACGTACATTGAGTTCGAATTTTGATAGACAAAAGTAAATGAGTCATGACATGTGATTTCCAACAATGTGGAATTTTGACAAGTGTAGACGAGCCTATGCAGACTCCTTTAAGCTTAGAAACTCCAAATGATGTTCGGCCAGTAGCTTAACACTCATAAAATATTCAAGCGACTTGCAAAGGCTCTGATCAGACTGCGCGTATGCGCAGGCTGATCTGAGCATTTGCTGGTCGCCTAAACCACATTGTTGGAAATCTAATGTCACGGCTCATATAATGAATGGATTATATTTATACTAACAAAGCAGATGTCTAAATGGAATACATTGCATCAAATAAATTAATGTCT
This sequence comes from Loripinus fragilis, assembly GCA_964019695.1. Classification (NCBI taxonomy): domain Eukaryota; kingdom Metazoa; phylum Mollusca; class Bivalvia; order Lucinida; family Lucinidae; genus Loripinus; species Loripinus fragilis. The sequence continues at coordinate 130,347,813 of OZ026515.1, forward strand.
CGAAAACTCGAACTACGATTGTTCGAAATACTCGCTAGTTTGAATTTAATTTCGGACATGATGAATTAAGAGAATAAGGCCCTATACAATCACAATATAAGTGTTTTGGGAGCGTTGAGACGTTTCTTTTACGCAGCCAAAACGTACGTCTGATAGGAACAACCTTACTAATAATCATTCAGGGACGGGGGGAGGTGGTTACACAATTTTATGTCTACATCCCTATAATTGGAATTACTGATAATTCAAATTTAACCTTCTGGTCCTTAAGACTTCGGAATAATGACACTCTACTATATAGTGCATGTTATTCCTGTTAAACTATCTTGAAAGTCAATAATGTAACCTGGGTTAAAGCTGCATAGTCTGTAACTTTTAGTCTTCTAATTTTAGAAATAAAGTTTCTATTTTTCAAGAATACAGTAAAATACTCAAATTCATGTAAACCTTTTACCATTTTCGTAAATCTTAACAAGTTATCACTATCAAAACAACGGCATTTATGATAAAAATCAACTGCCTAGAATTATTGGAGGGGCGTAAATAATTACAAACAAGAGAAAAACACCTGTTTTTATCAGATAATTCACTCTTCCATGTAGTTTTCAGCTGTACTGAACATGTTTATTGTGAAAACATAACTTAATTCTATTTTTACAAATGATTTAAAAAGAAATGATTTTTTTTTTTCGAAAAATGTTCATAGTTAAAGACCTAGTCTCTTTAACTAATTTATTCAATTCTATGAATGAAATTAGAGTTTTATCTTTAACATACATATATAGTATCTACATCCATTTTCCCAAATGATTCTAGATCTGGTAGTTCATGAATATTCCCTCACACAAATGTACTTTACTGAGAGGTGGTTTTGGAGCATGGTCAGATCGGGTGAAGTCACATTCGCAAAAAATATTTGTGCAGTGGTAACTTGATAAGCCATTTTTGAGGACAAAAGAAAATAATGTAATGTAAATGATAGCTTATTAATTTGAGAAAACAATAATATTTTGAGTTTCGAAGCGACTGCATGATTTGCCAAGCAAGTATCTAAACTACGAATTAAACAAAAGAAAATAATGTAATGTAAATGATGGCTTGTTGATTTGAGAAAATAAGTTTTTGAACTTCGAAGCGACTGCATGATTTGCCAAGCAAGTATCTAAATTAAAAATTAAAGGATGAGATGATGTTCATTTATGAGTAGTCCTGAGACAGTTTGAGAATGCGTACGCGTGTTTCCAAGAATAAGATAACATTGAAGCATTCGAAATTGAAATAAATGATGTCCGAATGGAAAACTAAAGCGATGGGATTACATGTACTCATTGTAGTGCACACACAGAACATTAGATACGAGTAATTTTAATGGATCTTATTCATGTACTGTACTTAAATAAGACACACTTCTGAAATATATCCAAGCAGCAAAAATCAATTAGCACTGTTGAATGATTTAGAAAAAAATTGATTTTTTCTACATATATAAAAATGACCTTCTATGCGCCTCCGTGCGATATTAAAATAATATGCATGCGCGGCATGATCAAGAAAGTTTCGTCAGGGGGAGGGGGTGGAGGGTGTCAAACTCTGACGATTTTATAGACATCAAGCTTATTTTACAGATAGGAGGAGGGGGTCTTCTCGATATGGGCAACCTGTATTTCTAAGAAAACCCAATATACAACTAAAAGTAGACCATTATCGGCCCGCCAGCGAAAGGCGTTTCGCTGGCGGTCCAGTAATGGCCCAATATTGAATGCGGCTGAGTTCGGGGGTTCAGACCAGTTTTTCTAAGGAAACATATAGCTTTGAGATTTTAAGCTCTAATACGGTTTATAATTAAGAATTAGGTTACGCTATTGTCAAAATATATATTTGTATTGGGAAATCAGAATTGCAAGCGATTTCTAGCATTTCTGAACTAGATATTTAATACCAAATACCAACATGCCCGAATTCTTTAGGTCATTTATGTTCATATGAAATTTCAAATATCAAAATGAACTCAACTGGTCAAAAGAATTGTAGTGTATCAGTATTAACATTTTGCATTCAAATGATCATTTATTTACTTATTATTTACCCTTTGCATACTTGAACCCCCTAAACATTGAGGACGCAGATGAAAAGCCAATAGACACAGGTTTCATCATGGTCTGCTCTGTTTGTTTAGATAAAAACAACCTTAGAAGGTTGAATCTTAATTTGAAAATTCTGACCTGTGACACCTTGATATATATATAATTTACCACATCAAACCAGATGGAATAATTCATTAGTATACAACGAGTTACAGATTATGCAGAGAGGTCCATAAATGGGACATTTGCAAACAGTTCGGGCCTAAAGCGTCTTCTCATCAGGGTTTACTTAACTGTTTACATGAAAGGTATAACAAATAATGTAACAAAATAATATGCAATAGTGGACCATACACATATTTCAGTTAAGCCACAAAGCGCCAAGTATGACTGCAGCAGACAACAAATTTTGCGACATCGACCTTTTCTAATCTGCGTAAAAAATAAGGTATGATATTTCATGAGAATCGTCTGCCAGCAAACGATTCTCGTGAAAAAAAACATGCTTTATGTGTTATTTTTGAAAAAAAAAACCCAGCAAAATTTGAAACTGTCGTCTGCTGCAATTTATAGATGGCGCTTTATGAGCTAAGAAGGACTAGAGTAGATTCAGTCCGTGTAGGCGACAATCGAAAACGACAATACTATCGACGAACGTATATCAAAAATCGTTAGAAACAGAGTCTTCGATTGCCGTTTGTCGCCCGACTGGCGACAAATGGCAATCGAAAACACTGTTTCTAGCGATTTTTGATCCGCGTTCGTCGATTGTTAAGAGCGTTTTCGATTGTCGCCTACACGTGTGAGATTGATGGAACTACGAACCTAGTGTCTTAAGTAAATATCCACAGGTATGATATATCCTGATACAACTGCAAACCTGAGTGACGTGCAACCGATCACTGACTAACACACGCGGAGCACTGTTACAATGGTAGCTAATTTGGTTCACCCCGCTTTAACGTACTATCCTAAAACAATGGCCCCATTACAATAAAACAGCGATCTTGATAACAATCATTATAGGCTAATTATTTCAAAGTATTTACCTGTGAAGAATATTGACACATAGGACGATTTTTACATTGATATGGGCATTGACCAACTGCTATATTTGTAAACCTGCCATATAATAAAGTGTATAGATTATGTATATTATATAAATAATGGTGGATTACATAAATCTGATAGGTAGTTGTTACAAACCAACCTTCTTGCAATCACTAACAGAAACAATAGATGGACAGACTGGCCATAACTATTTCAACCAGGACAAGCTGGCAGAGAGAGAGAGAGAGAGAGAGAGAGGGAGAGAGAGAGAGAGACAACCAGAGAGAGAGAGAGAGAGAGAGAGAGAGAGAGAGAGAGAAACAACCGGAGAGAGAGAGAGGTCACCGGATCTTAATAAAGGAATAAGAGGAAGTTATGAACAGACTGTAAATACTAACAGCTATCTTTGGCAGCTTCATGTAAGACAATGCCATTTTATTTTCAAAATTGTCTAGGTTGTTTTTACTCATCAGAGTCAATGGTTGTATTGGGCTTGTACCATCTGCAATATGCTCATCTATGTGCTGCAGTTAAAACGTCATTAAACTACAACATAGGTTGTGGCCACAAGTTAGAAGTATCTCATCGAATACTCATATTAGAAGCCTCTCATCGAGACACAGGTTAATGATAATAAGACACGTCTCCATGAAACGCTTCAAAAGAACAAACATATCTTATGTTTTGAGCAGAAATTTTGAAGAAGAAAATAGTGCAAAGTTTATAGCGTAATTCTATATGTATAGCGTCATTTTAAACACCTGTATAACGTAATGAAAACACTAAAACTCAGCTACATGTTATACCACCCCTCTCTGTGCACTCTTAATGGTACGAAAACAATGTGAATTCGGTTTGATTACCCACATCCATAAAATTTCATTGGGATGCAGGAAGAAATATCGCAAAGTACTTTAAAGACATTTACCGGTGATATTTACTATTTACAAGCTGTAAAACCTGTCAATTATCTTCGTATAATTTACAGTAGCAGCATGGTTATATAAGAAATAAAACCCAAACATGCAAGTTTCGGGGTTCCAGGCAAGTGATGGATATGGAAATACATTTGGATAACCTCGTTTGATTTTAGATCATGGAAACATCTCCGTACCGGGCCGCGTAGCGCAGTCGGCAACAGATGCGAATCTGCCAGGGGTCGCGAGTTCGATTCCATACTTTCGTGGAGATTGATCATGAAATAATTTCTACGGCTAATCTCCTCCCTTCCGCTGAATCATTCAAGAAGGGTTGTTGTCAATTACAAGCCAAAGTATGTGCACGAAGTACCGGTTAACTGCTTGTTCAAGCTTGCCCAGGAAAAAGTGTGGTTAGGTCATCTGACCATAGCTGTTGACTTTGGACGTAAAGCAAAAATAAAAAAAAACAAAAACAAAAAAAAAACAAAAAAACAAAAAACAAAGAAACATTCTCCGTATAAAAGTGACCAAAATCTAGGGGCAAACCTTGGTTAGGTATTGTTCAACACAAAAGTAGTATAGCGTACTTTTCCATTCCTTACTTTGTAGTTTTTCAAGAAACATCAAGCCCCAAGGTTATGAAACCTTTTCACGCACAACTCAACTCAAGCATGAAGTTACAAATGCTCTTAAAAACTAAAAGCTGGAATATAGTTTTTTTTCTATCTTTTGAAAATAGGGAAGAAGGCAAAGATCAGGAATCGATACAATCAAGTACCGCACCTGACCCAGGAAACCGGTTGGGAAAGTGACAAAAGTAAACCCTTTTCTTTTCTTGCTATTAAATGTTAAAATGCCAACACTTAATGGAGCAGAATACATCTCATGCTCAGTTGAGTTGGGCATGAAAAAAGTTATTTAACTTAGAGGCCTAATGTTTCTTGTAATAAGGGTAGTTGATCGATTGAGGGATAGAGCCATCGCATGAGATTTTCGTACATGTATACCAAGTTACAAGGTTAACGGAAATCCCCATTCTTTAAATCCAATTTATTTGCTTGTGATAAATCAGTAGTGTAGGACGTGCCTCTTTGGATGATTGTGTATAGTACATGTCTGAAGTAGGTGGGCATGAGGTGACGTCTATTGCATGGATATGTTAAGTAAAGAAAAAATAAGTAACGATGGCGTGCTATGTCCAACGAGAGTTTTCGGACAGGCAGGCATTAAAGGTTCAAATCGGCTTGCTCTGCTTCATGATCTGACTATATTGAAACGATCAGTCATGGGGCAAGGGTATCTATTATAAATTGCCCCGAGTTCGAAGACAAAAGGCGCTGATCAGAAACATGGGTGCGCAGGCTGGTCTGTTCTTTTGTTGGTCACGTGCATTGAAATAAGCTTTTCTCCTGATGAGGCTCATTCACACTTTTAGTGTGTTTTCCTATATTGGGGGATATGACTTGCTATTCGAGGTTCCTTTGACCTGGCGAAGATTATACAGATTCTTAAGAAAATATTTAAATTCAATCGAGACGTTTTCATTATGTTTACTATAGCCAGGTGCTTGACAATGATTTTTTATAAAAGTCTGCTAGAAGGCATATTGAACGTAACGTGCTTATTGACTGTTTATTCGTATAAATAGTTTTATGTGCTTTGTAATTTAAGAAACAATTTATACCCAAGAGCGTCGTTGATCTACAATGCTTTTTTCTTACGAGAATGGAATCTGGAAAATTACTTCTTCAGTATCATAATTGGGCCCCGACGCGAGAAAACCTGCCTTCGGGAGTTGGGAACACCAAAGTCGCAGACCAGCCGGCGCAATCACGCAGACTGACTAGCGCCTTTGTTATTCTATGCTTGGAAATGATCAAATCTAAACTCGCTACGGGCGAAATATTAATTTTCTGTAGCTAAGCAGGTCGGTTTGAATATCACATTGTCGGAAACCCAAAGACAGTATTTGTCGCGTCGACGCCCAAATATAAGCATTGTTAGATTGTCGACTCCGCACTGAAGATTTTGGTACCTATTGTATAATTGAGCCGCAACATGAGATTTCCAACAATGTGGTATTTTGACAAGCGTAGACATTGACGAGTCTGTGCAGCCTCCTTTTATGGTGTTCGGTTAGTAGCTTAACAGTCATAGAATATTCAAACGATCAGCAAAGGCTCTGATAAGACTGCGCGTATGCTGGTCGCACATAAAACATTGTTGGAAATCTCATGTCGCGGCTCAAATGCATTTATATGTCATTCTTTGAACGTGCACGCCCAGCTATCTTGAGCCTCCGTCGGCAAGTCTCGTATTTTATCGCTTTTACTCCACTCCTTTAATAAATTCAGCAATATATGAGCACACATGTAAGATCCTCAATACTTGGTATATTTGGGCCTCGACGCGAGAAAACCTGTCTTCGGGAGTTGAGAACACCAAAGTCGCATACCAGCCTGCGCAATCACGCAGACTGACCAGCGCCTTTATTATTCGATGCTTGAAAATGATCAAATCTAAACTCGCTACGGGCGAAATATTAATTTTCTAGCCAGTTTCTGTAGCTAAGCAGGTCGGTTTGAATATCACATTGTCGGAAACCCCGAAGACAGTATTTGTCGCGTCAAAGCCCAATTATAAGCATTGCTAAATCGACGAGCCCGCTCTGTAGATTTTGGTACCTATTGAATAATTGAGCCGCAACATGAGGTTTCCAACAATGTGGTATTTTGATAAGTGTATACTCAGACGATACTGTGCAGCCTTCTTTTAAGCTTAGAAACTCCAAATGCTGTTCAGTTAGTAGCTTAACAGTCATAGAATATTCAAACTTCCAGCAAAGGCTGTGATCAGACTGCGCGTATGCGCAGGCTGGTCTGAGCCTTTGCTGATGGCACATACCATATTGTTCGGAATCTCATGCCCAGCTCAATTATGCATAAGAGTCATTCTTTAAATTTGCATGCCCAGCTATCTGGAGCCTTCGTTAATTGCATATGATAACACAAGCCTAGCATTTTATCACTTTTCCTCAACTCGTTTGATAAATCTATATATAACAATATTTGCAGGCTGCATTCAGCAAGATCAACAGCAAAGTTTCGAGGAATTGTGTCATTTTGAATTGCCAGGACTCGTATAAGCCACTGGATTCGTAGATTCGTAGAATGGATGTATTTTATTAGAATGGATGAATATGCAAGGCAGAATAAGCAATGTTGATTAATTGGGTAAAAGTTATTTATCTGGGATCTTAATCACTTTTCTTAGATATTCATTAAGGGCGCAAGAAAATATATTTTAAACACCCATGTGAGATCGCTAAGGACTTTGAATTCATAGCAAGCCGGAACCCAACTAAGGTCCCCGACGAACCGCATGCTATTAAACTCTAAACATTGCCCATATTTCACATAATTTTCCGTACAGATACGTTTAGTCAAAGCAATGCAAATTTTCCTTCCGTCTGATTAAAGTGTGTTGGAATATCGGGCACGAAATGAACATTTGCATAGTGAATGTTTTGAAAAGATATTAATTTTCTGGTGAAATGTGAAAACTAAGCGCCAAATCGGAACCTTCAGAAAAAGGCATATGCTATATTTGCATGATGACTTTCATGACGATGTATTTCATTTTCCACTCTTTTCCATCACTCTTGCATACATACATTTATAAATACTAAATAATTTAATATAGAGAGTACTAGCTGAGTGTCTTTTGATATCAAGTTTACCAGGCAAGGCTTTGAGAACGCTTGTTGGCATCGCGTGGCTTGCCGAGCGATTCAGAATGAGTTCTCAAAGCCGAGCCTGGTAAACTTGATGCAAAAAGACGCGAACCCGGTATTCTAATATCAGTTTACCGATTGTTTCACTCTTCGACGTTATTTTCGATTTTGTGCTGATTCAGCGTCATTAGCGACGTCATTCAAAAAGTGCAACGTCATCATGATCTAATAAAGGCACATATCGTGAGATAGACAATGTTCATTAGGCAATGTGCAGTATGCAGTTAATATGAGAGGTAACTGATAAATTAATATATACTCAGAAAAACAATTGAAGGATATTAAAATTATTTTGGCTTTATAACATTTGAAAAAATAATTTCCAAACAAAGTAGTTTTGTATCTGATAGAACTACCAATATGCAATTCAGCAAAATACAAGATGAAATTTACGGGTCATTGGTTACGATACAGTACCACACCAAATGTACCAACCCTCTGTACTCAAAGTTCACGAGCCAAATTTTTAGTGTTTATATTTTTTGCTGCAACCTTTACCTCGCCATCAGTTATGTTCTAATTCCGACCACCGACAACTTTTCACCCTCATTTATCAGTCATTGCCCCTAATAACGCGACAACTTCTTCAACAAAAGTGCACAGATATGTGATACCTGAGCCAATATGACAATAAGTTGGCAGTAAAACACTGACAACAACTACAAAATTATGTGCCATACTTTTGACAGAATGCCAGCTATGATTTTGGAGCCAGTCATTATGGAATATAAATGATAAAAATTGATTTCAATCATTTTTGAATGTTTGTGACTTTTCAGTATAGAGGGTTGCATCATTTGGACGTGTACTGTACTTTAACCATTGAAGCGTTAATGAAATCACGCATCCATTTGTATTGCAGATGTCTTGAACTATTAAATGCATTCACAATTAGTTTAGTTTTTATTAAATTGAAAGAAAGAGATGGAACTGACTCTAAATATCCTTCAATTGGTGTGTGTAAGGACAGAATATTTGTTTGCATGGTGCTCTACGCCCCATTCACTTTAATTTGATATGCAACATGACTACTTTCAGAAAAAATCTTTTGACCTTTTGACCCCACCCTGCCAGGGGCCGAGAGTGTGTGTAAGGACAGAATATATGCTTGCGTGGTGCTCTATGCTCCATTCTCATTCAATTTATATGCAGCATGACTACTTAGACATTTTGACCCCAGCCAAAGGGTCAAGGTATGTCTATAGGCAAACTATTTGCTACCACTTTGCTGCCTGCATCATTCCTTTTGATTTGATATGTAACGAGACCATATTCTGAAAAAAAGTTTAATTTTGGCCTCTGCCCAAACCCCTCCAGGTGCCGGACACAGGCCTTGGAACTTAAATCCCAGTTGATATGTTTCATAGTTATTGTACCTCTTCCTGCGTGCAACGTTTCAGTAAAATATTGCTAACTGACTTAGTTATTGCGAAATTTAAATATATGACCTTTGACCCCGCCTAAGAGGTCAGGGGGGTGAGGTGAAAAATTTGTCACTGCCATGCTTATCTACAGGCACTGGGCAAATATGTCCTATAGACAAAAATTGTCAGATATCATACACTAATGCTCACGTATTCCTGTTCATGCGTTGTACCCGTCTACGATTTAAATTGCGTTGCAAACGCGAATCAACTCATATCAACTCAATGCAAGATTCATTGGTATTCATATGCGTTGGGACGTGTTAGTGCTCGGGAGATGTTTGAACACTCAGCCTATCAGCCTCATGTTCAAACAGCTTACTCGGGACAGGGCAAATGTTAATGCATGAAAAAAACATGTGTGTTTATCGAATTTTAAGTATGACGTTATTTCACTCCCAGACGCGACGTCATGTGCTTTATTTAGAGATTCAGATCACCAGACAGAAAACCGATGATCAGTTTGAACCCTGAAAGGGAGAATTATTGTGCATTCTGCAATACTTAGGACCATTATTAAGCTACCATTTGTCATTAAGATCGCTGTTTTGTCTTTTCTTAGCCATGAACAAGAGAAAAAAAAACGACAACAGAAAAGAAAACATGTGTCGTATAGCAGTTCAATATATTGATAATCATTTTCCCTTTTATGATAACAGAAATTAGATTCATCAAAAGTACAATAATATCAACATTAACCGATGTTTATTGCCATAAATTATTGAGATATACTGAAACAATAAAGTTATGTCCGCTTGACGTTTATGTCTGCCAGTTCCAAATGTATGAACGCATTTCATTTAAATTTTCACATTACCAACTGTGATCATTTAGAAACGTTTAGAAATTCATTTGGTAATCAGTAGAGCCGCTGACAAAGCAGCGAACACCAGTACCCTTAAAATCAAAAGTCACAACATCAATAGCTTGTGTGACCATCATAATCCCGAATTTTAAGCACATTCAAACATCACTGAGCAAGCTCTATAGTAAGATGTTATGCTTGCTAGCTGTATGCATTGCTTTTACGACCACAGCCATTAATTTGTAACATACTCTGACGTCACAAAACATGGATCATGAGCGTGCGTGAAAACACTCAGAAAATTCATTTTTGGTGCAGCATTTTGATCATTAACAGAAGCGGACAATTTTTTTTTTCGTCATCACAAGCATTTCAACATTAATGAAGACTAATCAGCATCAAAGCAATTGATAATGGAAATTTTCGGATGATTTTAGAGTAAGGGGTGGGGTATAAAACACAGATTTAGTAAACCTTTGATGCATGACTTCAGCCATAGTTTTTGTTGTTCTCTTTTGTGTAATTGTTGTCATAAACAAACACGATACGTTAAAATAAAAACGGCCTCAAAATAATGTTAGGTTAAGGAGCGTTGGAAGATCTTTAATTGTTATTTGTTTAATTCAAAGGGAGGTAATTTCAGTTAATTTCGTAAATTAAAGGTTTTGAACTGCAATTTCGCTCGTTCAATAAGCAGACTTGGGATTTTTAGATGTTTTTTCATCGTCGGACGATCCTGGCTGTCAATTAACGTACAATGTTTCACGTTTTGATGAATAACTTCCTGATGATAATGGAAAAAGCTGTGTGCACATTAGGTTCAATAACCCTTCAAGATAAGAAGATAAAATCAAATGATTATCAATTTTTGTGTGTCCGACGTTTGATAAACATTTTGGTTATATTTTTATTGCGACATCCTAACAGGATCAAAAGAAACAGTACCATGAAAATCGGACGTTTCTTTTTTGTTTGAGTATATAACACACCTTTGTAAATATAGCTGTTAGATATTATTTTGAAGGCAGTGGTGTGTTTAATTGAATCGATTCATTATCTGCATCGCGTACGTCCTATTGACGTTTTCAGGTGCTCCTTCATGTACTACCCCCGCATTTTCTATTTTTAACCCTTAATGCGCCAATCGCAACAAAAGTCGTCTGATTTTCTCGTCTGCTAAAATGTTGAAGAAGCCTCTATTGCAAACAGTGTGGACCCAGATCAGACTGCTGTTTGCTTCTATACTTAATTCGGCAGTAATGTTAGGCAATTATTTGCAGCAGACGACATTTTCAGATGCATTTTTTTCTTGGCGCTTTAAGGGTTAATCACTTTATTAATCTAGATCTATTGCATACTTACAGCCAGGTGCAGATAAGAGAACTTTTTACGCGTAAAACCGTGATTATTTCCTTTATTTATGAGTTTAAACAGATGTTCTGGGTGCTCAAAGAACCGTCTTAGTGAGTACCCTCAACATATGTTTTTGTTGATAAATAACAATATTTTTTTAATTTAATTATTTTTTTAATTAAGGATTGAAATGCAGATTTTTAGCTTGCACTGGATGATGCAAAACATTAGGCTTTTTAATGTCTGTGAAGCCCGAAGGGCTTCTCGGAGACATTAAAACGCTAATGTTTTGCATCATCCAGTGCAAGCTAAAAATCTGAATTTCAATCCTTATATTTACATTTTATATTAATAATCAAACATATTTAATCATCTTCCACCCAAATTCGCTGGTAATCCTTAAAAAATGAAATATTTCAATTGTAATGGAGGTGTTGGAACAGCCAGCGAACGAAAGTCCTGCACATAATGCCGTGGCGATACGTGAATGACGTCACGCAAATGTTGATTAACAAAGAAAGCTATTGGTTGACGTTGACGTTACTCCACCTAGAGGCGCGACCTAGACCACGTGACTGCTCAATGTTTTGCATCGAGAAATGCAAGCAGCTAGGAATAATGGTTTCAGCTAAGGCAGCTACATTGAGAATGTAAATATTTTTTTTAATTAATCTGCAGTCTTCCACACCCAAAATATCATTAGGACTAAACTCCAGCTGTTTTTAGAACTATTTTTTTCATGATAACTTTTCGAAAATCTTATCCCAATGAAAACTATTCAGGAACATCTCCGCCACTTTTTCCAACGTTTCCAACATCTAAGCTGCTGCAGTGAACTATATATACACTCTGCGCAAATAAACCAAGCCTGAGATGTCAGATTGCATCGCCCCAATACAGGATGGCTTGTTCAAATATGATTGAAATCGCGCCTGATTCGCTCGTGCGTTTAGCTAATGGAGTCATCTCAAAATCGTTTCATTTGGAACACGTACAAAAGAGAAAAATGGCATGTCATGCGAAATTTCAGATTTTGTACCTACAAATGAGCATGCTCAAAGTTGATTCTGCCCAAGAATGGTACGGCGGTTTTGTTATTTACTACCGTTATATATAAGGGGATATTCGCCACTTACGAATGTTATTGAGACCACCGCTTTCTGTCATGCATATACGAATTCTACCAGTCAATAAAAAACACAAATTTTTACACACGAATCTGTTTGCATCACAAGCTTCGAACCTTTTGGAGAAGTTGGTGCTAAGTCTCTTCTGCAACTTTTATCACAGAGACATTTTGCTAAAATTGAAAATAAAACAGTTACCTCTACACGAGATCTTTAACAACATCAGAATGTAGGGTTTTGAATAGTAAAACAAATGTTACATTCCCTACTCAGGAGAATGTATCATTAAAAGGCAGTGGTTCCCTGGTGGCATTGGTTCTGTCATCGTGTTATGTACTTTATTTGTATTCTTGGCATTCTTTTATACAGTGTATCGGACTCTTGATGAAAGGGGGCTGGTCTGCTGATCATTTTCTTGTGTTTTGACCCAATTACGAGGCACAAGATTTACGTTAATAATAGTTAAACGTACAGTAAAACCTGTCTTAAGCGGCCACTCAAAAAAAATAGACAAAACAAAGATCTTAATGACAAATGGTAGCTTAATGAAGGTCGAAAGTATTGCAAAAATGCTCCACTTCAGCGGAGCATTCTGCAATACTCTTGACCTGCATTAAGCGATATCTGGTCTTGAAAATCCATTTTTGGTCATTTTGAGAGTGGCCGTTTAAGACAGCTTTTACTGTATATAAGTCGCCGTATCATATCTAAGTCAAAAATATACTTGAAAAACATTGAATTATCTAACTATGACAGCAGTTCGCAAGTACAGGCTGAACTATATGCTGTTTGTATCATTTCACCCGTTCTAGTATGTGCATACAATAGTTTATTATGTCATTAAATATTATAAACTAATGCAATATATTATATTTACATTTCCACTGCGAGCCTTTAAATGAACCTTTACATTTGAGACGTGGTTCATACCTTCATGAACAAATCGATTTAAGCCACACCCACATACGCGCCATTTGAGCGGGCTAACGTCAAGTCCATCCAATAACGTTGCTTGTTTACTTACGTTTGCGTGACGTTGAACACGTATCGCCATGACGCTAAGAGCGGAAATTTGGCGTTTTGGCTATTCCAAACCCTACGTTATGTCTGATTTAATTCAAAATATCTGGAAAACCAGCCAAGTTCGGTGAAAAATGAAAATTGATAAATGACTGATAATATAAAATGTAAATATAAGTAATAAATTCAATTTTTGGAATGTTCATGGAATCATGAATACTTCAGGTCTCGTGCAAAGTAAGTGAAGCCCGAAGGGCTCCACGTTACTTTTGCAAGAGACCCGAAGTATTCATCATTCCATGAACATTCCAAAAATTGAATTCATTTCTTAAATAAATCACGTCAGCAGGTCAGATTCATCGGTTTTAAGAATAAAATTGAAAATTCAATAGTACAAAAGTCCTATTTGCCTGTTAAATAGCCCACAAAACATTTAACGATCCATAACCCAACCCTTTACGACACTTCGATTGTGCATTTTATGGCTAAATCTAATTGTAAATAGATAAAAAGTCAATGAATCCATTTTGAGCGTGCCTAACACGAGCCACCCGATCCACCAATAACAAATGCAGAAAAATACAATTTTGTTTAATTTTTGTCCGTAGCAATTGATAATAAATGAAGCATTATCTACGACATGTAAACATAAAAAGGAGACCAACAGCTGATGCAATTCTTCTCCAAGGCAAACAGCTGTAGACAGAATATGGAATGTAGAATTATTATCATTTACAGTGTCGAACCAACACTTACTTATACAAAATGTAAAATAGCATTTAGTGATGTTAGTGTATTTTCGTGGCATAGAGTCATGCTTCTTATGTCACAAGATGTACAGGATGCAAAAAAGAATGAGCAAGCATGCGAGAATTTAGTATTGACCGTATAGGCTCAACTAGAAATAGAAGACAAGATATTTGATAAAACTTCTCTAGATTCATTTTTATCCATTTCACAGATTATCGATACCATGTACTATCACAATTGCATTGGCTGCATTTGCAATCACAGCAGATAGGCTATAGTAACATGGTAAAATATATTACCAATATCGCTTTTTCTAGGTGAAATCTGACATTTCTTCCTGGTATAAATTATCTTACAAACATTTGAGAAGTGACCTACAACAGTGAAACTGTTCATGTATGTAAAGCAATGTTTTTTTTTCTCTGATACAACAGACAGCCGACAGCCACCCCTACTCCATCCAAAATATTGTTTCCCAAGAGATATACGACCAGATTCACTTCACTGTGATTAGTGATTACTGCTACATGTACTTGTAAATTAGAAATGGCACAAGGACACAAGTCCTCGCATAAAGAAACACAAATAACGTGGCAAAACATAGAACTATACAGATTATAACGATCCCTAGCTACTCATATGTCACACCACGAAGACTCTGATCAAACTAGATGGATGGTCAGACTGATCTTAGTTGTACTTGCGCGCATACGATACTTTATTGATTTTGCAATGAAATGGCCAATAAATGAGAATTTTCCCCAGAAACACCTAAACAACTGTTACACATGATGTAAGTTCTGCTTGCAGTTTGTTTTGTTATTGCATAGAGGCTAGGTTCAACAAAAGTCATATGCTTGTTGCGTCCTGGAAACTATGTGGTCTTTCAAGGCACAAAACATCTTCTTACAAAAATATTAGCATTTTCAAATCAAGCCTTTAATGAATCTTTAGATTTTTGCAACTGTTCATTACCTCATGAATCACATAAAATATGATTAACAACTGCTAAGTTCACTTGCCACCGCAATGCGATTTGAATATCGAATTCATTCACCAGAAGTGACACTGGTGATGTGATTGACAGCGAGCAACACATGAGTCGCAGGTGCAAAACAAGCCTCGTGTTTACTCCATTGGCTGTCCGTGTTCAAAATGGCTGTTCCGCTTTTCAATTTTACAATCTGACTAAACCATTAATATGATTATATTTTAAATACAAAACTGATTTAATTCCTAAATTAAAAATAAGTTTACATTTTAGATATTTATAATAAAATGTAAATATAAGCAATAAATTAATTTTTGGAATGTTCATGGAATCATGAATACTTTTGGTCTCTTGCAAAGTTAACGTGAATTAAGCCCTTCTGGGTTCACTTACTTTGCAAGAGACCCAAAGTATTGAGGGGCTTCACGTTAACTTTGCAAGAGATTCGAAGTATTCATGATTCCATGAAGATTCCAAAAATCGAACTGGACAAAACATTATTGTGCCACGACATGAGATTTCCAACAATGCGGTATGTCTGACCAGCAATCGCGCAGTCTGATCTGAGCCATTGCTAGTTGCTTGAACATTATATGAGTGTTAAGCTACTGACTAACCATCATTTGGAGTTTCTAAGCTTAAAAGGAGGCTACATCGGCTCGTCTGAGTTTACACTTGTCAGGATACTACATTGTTGGAAATCACATGTCGTGGCTTATATGTATCATAAGAGGCAATGGAATCAAAAATATTTTTTTCTAAAGAAAATTCCACTAGTTATTTCTTCGATGTAACATCTAACTCCATCAAGTCTGACAATCAAGAAATTGCACCTTTATGATAAAATCGTATGAAACTCTTACAGCATGATTGTGCTTATTAACTTTCCTTCTGCCAGAACGAAAAGATCTAATGAGCAACGTGGTACGACAAATGGTACCTTAGCATGTATGCAAAAACATGATGACTGCAACCGGTACTGTACATAACGATTGGAATGCACCAGGGAAGAATTTAACTCATTACGACATTCGATTTGATGCTTTCTCTTTCTTGATTAGTCTACAATTTATCATGAGGATTTTATCATAATTTTCAAATAATTACAGTTTCTAAACATGGCTCAACAATTACAATCAGTCCAAACCCTGATGAGAAGCCACAGTTAGTGGCTTCTTATCAGGTTATTTACTGCTTGTTTTATACCAACTTTAAACCATTTACCATTAATGAGTTAAACTATACATATAATTATTTTCTCAATCACCTTCTACTGTATGGTACCATTTAACATGGCCTCAAACAAACCTTTAACAAGTTAGTTTGCTCAGGGTACATGTTGTTTATGTTTTATACCTTTTTCTAGGAAAGACCCCATGCTGTGTACGAGCGAGGTTATTGCGGATTCATGTATTAGTTAAAACGTTAATTTGGCTTGCAATACTAGAACTATTTGAGGTCA
Source organism: Loripinus fragilis (assembly GCA_964019695.1). Taxonomy (NCBI): domain Eukaryota; kingdom Metazoa; phylum Mollusca; class Bivalvia; order Lucinida; family Lucinidae; genus Loripinus; species Loripinus fragilis. The sequence goes on from OZ026515.1 coordinate 130,364,592, forward strand.
CGCAGCCAGCTAACTCGTATCTCTAATATATTTTAGCATAGTGTAACTCCTCGTTATCACAATTTTCTCCACCTGACTTTCAGAACATTTGAGCCGTGACATGTGATTTCCAACGATGTGGCATTTTGACAAGCGTAGACTCAGACGAGCATGTGTAGCCTCCTTTTAAGCTCAGACACTCCAAAGTATGTTCATTCAGTAGCTTGACACTCACAGAATATTCAAGCGACTAGCAAAGGCTCTGATCTGAGGCTTTGCTGGTCGCTCATTTCATCTCAGCCATTCGTAGATGTAAGATATTTTGACAGACAACAGTGAGAGGGGAAATATATAAAAAAAATGCAACACGCTAGATGATGTGATGCTGCAACTACGATGATAATTATTATTATTAGTAGAACCACGAAGTAATGCAGCATTATAAAAACATGTGAATTAGCTGTAAATTTGTTTCTTTGAAGAACACGTTAGGGAGATTTATCAACCATATTTAGAGTGTGAGATAAGTATGCAAACGCTTGCATTCACTCTTAAATGTTGAAGCTTTTATTATGAATAGATTCAAAAGTGGTTCATTAAAATACACTTAAACACCTGAAGAGTATTCACACTTTCAGCTACTTGAATATAGAACTAGGAAAATGATAAGGAAAAAGGAACAAGGAACCTAGTGCATATCCAACATGATCAAACCAAAACAACACCACACCCCCAAAAAAGTAATTGCTGTAAATTCGGAAATTTTCGCGAGGGTTTTATTTTCGCGAAACTTCGCATATGCGAAGTTTCGTGAAAATTAAATCTTCGCGAAATGGTGAAATCACTCTGTCGTTTACTGATATATGTAAATCATGACTTAGTCGCGAATTTTTAACGTCGCAAATATGTCTTTTAACGCTATTCGCGAAATAAAATTCTCGCGAAAATTTCCGAATTTACAGTGGTAAAAATAAATAAATTAAAAGAAACAAAGGGAGGAACGCACATATAAATTATTATACATGTAGTATAGCCCTGCTGCACAAGCACATGTACAGATTGACTAAATGCATTTATGATAAAGTGTCGTGAACTTGCTCAAACATGTCTTAGCTTTTGACATGCGCGGATCGAGCGGGGGACTAGGGGTCTGGACACCCTGGAAATTCTCACAGCTGTATTTTGTCTTAGGAATACTGTTATAGACCCCCTCTTGAATATTACAAAGCTTCCCATCCAGCATTCAGTGTCAGACCAATAATGGTTTGTTCGCTAAGGCCAAAATTGTTTTATAGTTGATTTACAAACCCTCCTACTGAATTTTCGGGAAAGTAGAAAAACAATAAGCTTATTTCTAAATTTTTCTTTATTTTATCAACCGACTCTAAATATGATTTGTTTCGTTGAAAAAAAATTTTTTTTTGAGGTTCTGTCTAAGTGTTTTTGAGAGTGACACTGTTATAAATGATTGTCCAATCCAGACTTTTAGGAAAATGATGAAATATGTAAGATTTGATACACACCCAGGTGAACCGCATGTCTAGATCTCGGAGGGTGTTGGCTATCGGAGGTAAACAAAGGATTTTGAGGTTGGACATGGTCTGTATTGAGACGATTTTATTTCAATTAGATTCGCTTTGAGGGATAAGAACAACATATAGGTCGATAGTATACAGAATGATGATAACTCTGAAAACAATACATCTTTTTGAACTGAATCTGTTCGAGTTTAAATCGCATTTGAATTCGGAAATGCAGTAATTTGGACCAATATTTCGAATTCATCAGTTAATATTCATATCTTTTATTTTATTTTTACTTGATTCACAGCCACCGCTGGAATGTATAACCTCTCTTTGGAATGAATCAGTCAAATACAATTCAAAAATACTTGTAAAACACTTATTTATTTGCAATTTTATGACGGTGGTATCATGTTTATGGGTAGCTTTCCGTTCGGAGGTATGTTGGGTAGCTGTCGGAGGGAAGGCATGTGCATGTTAACATTGATTTCGGAGAAGGGCATATTGATTATGCTCATTAAACTAGCTATCGCATACGGAAACAAAAGTGTAACACTCAAACACTTTCAGAAACAAGTGGTTCGATTGGCGAGGAACATATCAAGGGAGAAACAAGCTTAAACAAACCAATTTGTTAGAGTTTTTTTTCAACATTGAAGGAGTGTTTTTGTGCATTAGTTTGTTTTGTTTGTTTTGGCCTACCATATCTATTTAGCCCTTTGCATCACATTAAAGAAACAATCTGGCAGTAACATAACATGCAAAAGCATTATACTATGAAATGGGCACATACCTTTTGTGAAGGTGATAGATCAAGTAGCAATGCAATTAGTATACCAGATGTTTAGACGAGCACCTGTACGGTCTAATCAGTTTTCACTAATTGCATAAATTTAACTACATGTAGGTGTTTTCGCATTTACACAACATAAGTGAACCCACTTTAAAGAACGGCCTTTTGGTTAAAACAAGTGTAAATGACCAGGAAATGCCCCAATCCCAGACAAACACATGGAACCAAGAGACAGGGACACTGGATCACAGACAAATAAGGAATACGCACAAAGTCAGAATACAATAAGCAAAGCATTCAGCTGCCTTTATCTCAGTGAGAGAATTGCCAAACTAGAAATGACACAACATAAGCGTTTAACACGAAGTGCTAAACACGAACCCCCAGCAAATACAACAAAAATAGTAAGTGAGTATGGTCAGGAAATTTCACAATCACAAACTTCAGACAAACCCATGGCACTGTGAGGAAGAACCACACAGCAATCACAAGACACTAGGAAAACAAACTAAGCAAAGCAACCAGATCTCTCTTCCCCATCTACTCGCCCTCTTTCTGTCTCTCTCTCTCTTTCTGTCTCTGTCTCTCTCTCTCTCTCTCTCTCTCTCTCTCTCTCTCTCTCGCTCACCTATCTACTCTCTATCCCCTCTCTCTCTCTCTCTCTCTCTCTCTCTCTCTCTCTCTCTGTCTCTCTGTGTGTCCCTCTCTACTCTCTACTCTATTCTCTTTGTCGTTCTCCACTCTCTATTCTCTTTGTCTCTCTACTCTGTCTCTCTCTACGTCTCTCTCTCTCTACTCTGTCTCCCTCTCTACGTCTGTCTCTACTCTCTATCTCTCTCTCTCTCTCTCTCTCTCTCTCTCTCTCTCTCTCTCCTCTGTCTCTCTATACTTTATTCTCTACTTGCACTCCTCTCTACTCTCTCTTTACTTAATTCTCTACTCGCACTCCTCTCTACTCTCTTTTTCTCTACTCGCACTCCTTCTCTACTCACACTCCTTCTCTATTCTCTCTTTCTCTACTCGCACTCCTTTTCTACTCGCACTCCTTCTCTACTCGCACTCCTCCTCTGTCCTCTCGTTCTCTACTCGCACACCTTCTCTACTCTCTCTTTCTCTACTCGCACTCCTTCCCTACTCGCACTCCTTCTCTACTAGCACTCATTCTCTCTACTCTCTCCTTCTCTAATCGCACTCCATCTCTACTCGCATTCCTTCTCTACTCGCACTCCTTCTCTACTCTCTCTTTCTCTACTCACACTCCTCTCTACTCTCTCTTTCTCTACTCGCACTCCTTCTCTACTCTCTTTTTCTCTACTCACACTCCTTCTCTACCTGCACTCCTTCTCTACTCGCACTCCTTCTCTACTAGCACTCCTTCTCTACTCTCTCCTTCTCTACTCGCACTCCTTCTAAGTTCGCATTCCTTCTCTACTCCCACTCCTTCTAACTTAGCATTCCTTCTCTACCCGCACTCCTTCTCTACTCCCTCTTTCTCTACTCGCTTTCCTTATCTACTCGCACTCCCTCTCTTCTCTCTCTTTCTCTACTCGCACTCCTTCTCTAGTCTCTCTTTCTCTGCTCACACTTCTTATCTACTCGCACTCCTTCCCTACTCGCACTCCTTCTCTACTAGCACTCCTTCTCTACTCTCTCCTTCTCTACTCGCACCCCGTCTCTACTCGCACTCCTTCTCTACTCGCACTCCTTCTCTACTCACACTCCTTCTCTACTCGCACTCCTTCTTTACTCTCTGTTACTCTACTCGCACTCCTTTTCTACTCGCACTCCTTCTCTACTCACACTCCTTCTCTACTCGCACTCCTTCTTTACTCTCTGTTACTCTACTCGCACTCCTTTTCTAGTCGCACTCCTTCTCTACTCGCACTTCTTCTCTACTCGAACTCCTTCTCTACTCGCACTCCTTCTCTACTCGCACTCCTTCTATGCTCGCACGTCTTCTCTACTCGTACTCCTTCTCTACTCTCTCTTTCTCTACTCGCACTCCTTCTCTACTCGCACTCCTTCTCTACTTGCACTCCTTCTCTACTCTTTCTTTCTCTACTCTCTCTCTCTTTTTCATCTCGCACTCCTTTCTCTACTCGTACTCCTTCTCTTCTAGCACTCCTCCTCTACTAGCCTTCCTTCTCTACTCGCACTCCTTCTCTAGTCTCACTCTTTCTCAACTTGCATTCCTTCTCTACTCGCACTCCTTCTCTACTCGCACTCCTTCTCTTCTCGCTCTTCTTTCTCTACTCGCACTCCTTCTCTACTCAAACTCCCTCTACTCGCTCTTTCTCTACTCTCTCTATCTCTGTCTCTCTCTTTCTCTGTCTCTCTCTCTGTCTATATCTTCCTCTGTCTCCCCCTCTCTCTCCCCCTCTCTCTCTCTCTCTCTCTCTCTCTCTCTCTCTCTCTCTTATGTATTAAAATATCATGAGCAATACGAGAATATAATGAAATGATAGCGAGTGTTCGACTCCCATGTTCAGTCCTCCTCTGTCAAATTCCAAGTACGTCACCTGATCATCGGGTAATGGGTAAAGAACTGTTATAACGTGCTAACAGGGAACATTTTTATCATGGACTTGAGAGAGGAGTTCTCTGTATGTCTTAGCAATGAAGCCCTCTCACGAGTTAGGGTGTATTTGTACAAGCCATTTTATTCTAGGGAAAGGGAAAATGCCAAACTGAGGGGAACAATATTGTCAGAGAACGGGGAAATAAATAAAACATGAAACATGGAGACAAGTCAATATTTAAGAAGAACAAGGGAATATGTACCTCCTGGGAGGGCCTCTATTATATAGATAATAGAACAAACATCACAACTATAAAACTACTAAACTTGATATGATTAAAAATATTGTACCGAAACTCTAAACTTAACAATCCGATTGTCCATCTCTTTCTGAAAAGGACGTCACCCAGGTACATTTATTGAACTAAAGATAATTTAAAGTCGTACTGCAAACGGTTGCATAAAAATCTAATTAAACATTCGATTTTTACAGAAATTTTGATTGCCATTTGTCGCCAGTCGGGCAACACATGGCAATCGAAAAATCGGGCGACAAATGGCAATCGAAAACCCAGTTTCCAACGATTTTTGATCTACGTTCGTCGATAAAATTAACGTTTTCGATTGCCGCATATCCGGTGTGAAACTTTTAAAAAATATCTTAAAAATATCTTATACAACCCATCTTTATTGCTTCTTATAGAATGACAAATGATCCGCAACATGTGATTTCCAACAATGTTGCATTTTGCAATGAATAGACTCAGACGAGCTTGTGTAGCCTTCTTTTAAGCTTAGAAACTCCAAATTATGTTCGTTCAGTAGCTTAATATTCATATAATACTCAAGCGACAAGCAAAGGCTCTGATCAGACTGCGCGTATGCGCAATCTGGTCTGAGCCTTTGCTGGTCGCACATACCACATTGTTGGAAATCTCATGTCGCGGCTCAAATAATATTGTTTAAAAATAATGCCATTGTGGGGTTTGGGCTGCTGTTACCGGAATATGAGGACCTGGGCCCGGAATTACAATGCCTCCTTAAAGTTAAGGAAGACTTACTGAGTTATGTATTGATTTTTCAGGATGCCAAAAATGACGTTTTAAACTGAATAAAATCAAAATTGTTTCACTTTTCTGTAGATCACAATGATATCTTTGACCACAAGTACTGCATCGATCCAGGCAATTTATTTAGCATGTTGAAATATCAATCCTTAACTTAAGTCGTCCTTAACTTTAAGGAACCATTGTAATTCCGGGCCCTGTACTATTGTAAAGTTTAAAAACGTTAAAAGATAAAATAACAGAACGGATTACCACTGAAACTGCAATATTTTCAATATTTTTACGGGTATTGTTATATGGATTACTTTGTCCACCTATTCAAATATGCAGTGAAGATCCAGATAAGCTTACATGTATACTAATACTTTTAAGAATGAACTGACAACAGACCAAAAACATAAATTGCTTTTTAATACGTGTGGTATTTTATTTTACTGTCGCAATGGCGCAAAGAGTACAGCTTTAAAACGTATGCAAACTGTACAGGGTTCATTATTATGTTTTTTATTTTGTTTGATTTTATTCTTAACATCCCAGTCAACAATTTTTCGGTTATGTCGGGATGGGTCGTCCATGGTTGAACCAGTACTAAGCTATGATTAATATGTTTTACTCAAGGGCACAACACAGTTACGCCGGAGAGGCCAGAAATTCGAACGCTCACGTTATTCGATAGCTGCGCATTCAACTTAGAGTAAGATGCGCGGATCCAGAGAGGGGGCGGCAGAGGGTCCTGACCCCCACCCTTGAAAATCGGAAACTTTTGGGGCTCTTTAGCAATACTGGTCCAGATCCCCTGGAAAATCAAAAGCGACCAAGTCAGCATTCCATATTGGGTAATCATCGGCCCGCCAGCATTTTGCTGTTGGGCTGACGATGGCCCGCTTTTAGTGGTATTTTAATTCCTCACTCCATTCATCTAAAAAAAATGTGTCAGAGTTAAGTTGGACTTCGTCTGACAAAATTTCTGGATCCATGCATGATTAAGCATCGCATGGTATGTTTTGTTGCATTTTTCTCACTAATATTTTACAAAACCGAAGAAAGCGTATCAGTGCAACGCTACTAGATGACGGTACAAGACATGGACATACCCTATCCCAGCCAGCACACATTGTCGGGCAACCATCGGCCCGCCAGCGAAATGCCATTCAAAATGTTTTAGATGTTGCATAGCAAAAAAGGAAGAAAGGAAGGCGGGAGGGGTGTTGGGGACCGGCTTGAGAGCCCCGTTGAAACCCATTCAATGATTGTGGTGCTTTTTTTGCATGTGTTGTTGTTGTTGTTTTTTACGGTTTGGGGGGGGGGGTAAATTGTTGATATAGTTTGTTTCATTGATTAGAATTCTAAAGGGCGGTGCAACAGGAGGGTGTTTCAGTGGACTAGGTGAGTTGCATGTTTCAATGGATTTGATCAGGGTATTTCAGTGAACTGAGTGGTCTGAGTGCTTCCCTGGGCTGAGCGGTTTGGGTGTATCAGTTGCCTAGGGAGTTTGGGAGTTTCAATGGGTTGGCTGTTTTGTGCATTTCAGTGGACTGTGTGCGTTTGGGTGTTCTGTGGCGATTCAATAGACTGGTGGTTATGGGTGTTTCAATTGTCTGGATGGCATACATGAATATATTTTTGGATCAAAGGTTTACTAATCATGCACACGTGGCATCTTAACCAACAGTTTCCTTGCATTTTGACACTCCATTTACACAACAAGATGCTCCTCAATGTGAACCTGCATTTTGTAACCCTGTTCACGTTGTTAATATACTGCGTTGCCAGGTAAGATAATGAGTATAAGTATGGCACATGTTCTTGCCTTCTTCCAGGGACCATACCCTCACCCCCATCCCACCCAGCCATCATATCCCCTTCCTATATCAAGTATACTGGTTTCACCAAAAATGAAGCAGTGCAGTATTTAAATAAATATGTTTTCCCAGACTCACTAGACAAAAACATGCATAATGGCACCGACTGAAGATGAGCGCTGTACACAACACACCACAACTGTAAAACGTCTCAAATTCCCTTCTGTATTTCGCCCCCCTGATAGTCTTCCATTTGTAGCATTACATATTTTATTTTGTATCAAGACATGCTTAAAATATATCAGATTCAGGCACTAATTGTGCGGCAGTTTGTATCAATCTCCGAAATCAAAACCACTGTCACTCCGATAGCAAGGATGCCAGCTGTCAAGTTACCTCTGCACATTTTGCTAACCACCAAAGCGATATCAACGTAAGCAAAGTTCAAATATTGATGTTTTAATAGCATTTTGAGATACGACTCTTATAAATCATGCAGAGGAATGATATAGAATTGTGGCGACACAAGCAAATTGTGTCAAAGGTTGATGTAAATCCAGCTATGATCAAACGAATAGCATTTTTTCATTGAAAATTTCACAATCGTCGTTTGAGAGGTCGCCCAGGGTCCTATGGACATGGATCAAAAGCATTTAACACATTCCGAGTCCTTATCATTCATAATAGAAGCAACCTGTTTGCTGCTTTCGTCTCCAAGAAACTTTCTATAGGACATAAAAATGGATAAATACAGACCCTGTCCATCCATAATCGCAATGTTTACCTCCGATAGCCAACACCCTCCGAGATCTAAACATATGGTTTACCTGGGTGATACAGACTGTTGGTTTACCTTACTAGTTTTACTGTTTGAAATGTAGATATTAAATATATATATATATATATATATATATATATATATATATATATATATATATATATATATATATATATATATATATATATATATATATATATATATATATATATATAAAAGGTCTGAAAATGACCAGTTAAAAACTTCAGAGCTTGTTTTCGTCCTCCCCATTGACCCTTAATTTGAAAAAAGAAATCAACTAATGAAAAAATTCTGGCCTAAAGTTGATTACTAAAATAGGAAAAGAAGTAGAGAAAAAATAACAATAAAAACGTTTGGATCTGGACACGGCCAGGAAACTTTCATGATCCGCGCATATTTTTTGAATAGAATTTGTTTCCTAAAGCTTTGTAGTATGCTTCATACATGTATGTTGCACAGGAAGTTAGGTACTCTACACTCTCTTTACATACCAAAGTTGCTGTAGTAGTACAATGGTTGATACTAAATGAATTCATGCTCGCAAAGAGAGGGCATTAAAATGTAAGCATATCGCAATTGTCTGTTTTATTCATTATTCTTTTGAGCTTTTTTTCACAAGCGTTGTATGATGATCTTCAGTCGACCTTTGCAAACAATAACATAAGCGATCAGAATAAACGCCTGTCTGCTAAACATCTTAAATGAGGCTATCCATATCAAACACAATAACGCATTCTCTACTTTTCATCACTGTCAATGAATGATTTCTTTATACATAACTCGTATATGCATAAAAACGAGTGGTTTCAATATTAGGGCTAAAGTTCATCCAATAGTAGTGTAATGCAGTATACATATAAAACGATGCAATATTTCACTCTGTGGTACATGTAGCTATGTATTACTTGACTTTTCGCTTACTGTAAAGGCGGGAACTTAAATATTCATATCTGGGCATGGTTCGGCTATTTCATCTGCTAAGGAAGGGAAAACAGGCTTTATTTATAATTTGGTAAAGAGATAAAAAGCTTTTTGAGCCTCGCAAACGTGCGTGCATTTCATGAAAATCCTAACCGTATACACACTGAACTCACATTTATTATCCCTTAAAACTCATAATCACAAAATGTATGTTATTTGTCGTCCACTAAACTATTTGAAGCCTCATAGATAAACAGTGTGCACCCAGATCAGGCTGCTCCTGTAGGAGCAGTCTGATCTGGGTCCACAATGTTTGCCTCCCTGCTTATGTTAAATAGACATTTTCAGATGCAGATATTTTGCTGGCGTTTTAAGGACTAAATAATGACTGAGGTGGTCGCACAAGATAATACAGTTACTTTTGAATAAAACCACGCCTCCTTTTCTGCTTTTACCTATGCCTAAGGTTGACTAGTCCTAATTACGCATTCATGAGGCGCCGCCTTTACAGTAAGCAAAAAGTCAAGTAATATACAGGAGCTATTTCATCTATGGTCGCTTACAATTCAAAACATGTACATGTATAAGACGTCTTAACATAAATTTGATTTATCAAAATATTGTTTAGGTTGATTTTTTTCTTCAATTATGTGCTATACATACTTTAGTTAGGGTCCCTTTAAAATTCCTGTTTCATAGCATGCTTCAACTGGAACCGTTTAATGATGTTCTCAATATGAAAGTGTCCATTATATGAAGAACAGTTTAACACCCCTGTTGGCAGAACTTTCTTTTAAGGCTTAATGTTTCTGTCATTTATTTAGATTAATTTGGATTAACATACACTCCTGATCACTGTGCGACTGGGCATCGACTGTTCGCCTAATATCCAATTTTGCTTTGTTATTCATAAACTTCATTTTTGAAAGTGATTGCTCTTTTCTAGATTACTTTATAAGATCAAACCGAAAGATCAAACTAATTATGGGAAAATATAAGAGCTACAGGGACACAGCCAGGCACCTGTTTCGTTTAATCTTAGTCGCGTAAACGCTCTAGTATAAAACTGTTATAAATATTGTGGCAATTTAAAATAGTAAATTGTTTTCTTTACTATAAAAGGAGATGTGACGGTTAGGTAACGATTTGCAAAATTATTGTTTTGTGTGTAAAAACATCCGCAAACTCAAAATGATTTTATCTCACCGATCCTTAATGTATCAGCAAAACACAATCATCAAAATATATTATAACTGGGCCATGACGCGAAAAAAAACTGACTTTGTTGCAGGCGAACATCTAAGGTGCAGATCAGACTGCGCGATTGCGCAGTCTGATCAGCAACCTTGTTATTTTCTTTCTAGAAAGTTTGAAAGCTCCAACTGCTAAAGGCAATATTCCAATATTCTGGCTAGTCTCTGTATCTGAGCAGACTTGTTTGAGTCTTATATGGTCAGACCCTCCGAAGACATGTTTTCTCTCGTGGAGGCCCATATATTATATTGTACTTCAAAATGCAAGGTTATGAATATAATATGAAAATGAACCAACAGCTGCACAAACATGATAATGAAGTAGACCTATTATGAACCCTTTGTAGGCTTGTTAATTTTACATGACTTTTGTCATCTTCAAAATTGTTTTTTTTTCAAAAATGGTATAAAACAAACGCATCAGTGTGTCACTACTGGTCTCTGCAATCACAACTACTGGCTCTCAGTAGTAAACAACACTACTGGTCTCTGCAATAACAAATACTGGCTCTCAGAATTAAACAACACTACTGGTCTCTGCAATAACAAATACTGGCTCTCAGAATTAAACAACACTACTGGTCTCTGCAATCACAACTACTGGCTCTCAGTAGTAAACAACACTACTGGTCTCTGCAATCACAACTACTGGCTCTCAGTAGTAAACAACACTACTGGTCTCTGCAATAACAAATACTGGCTCTCAGTAGTAAACAACACTACTGGTCTCTGCAATCACAACTACTGGCTCTCAGAATTAAACAACACTACTGGTCTCTGCAATCACAACTACTGGCTCTCAGTAGTAAACAACACTACTGGTCTCTGCAATCACAACTACTGGCTCTCAGAATTAAACAACACTACTGGTCTCTGCAATCACAACTACTGGCTCTCAGTAGTAAACAACACTACTGGTCTCTGCAATCACAACTACTGGCTCTCAGAATTAAACAACACTACTGGTCTCTGCAATAACAACTACTGGCTCTCAGTAGTAAACAACACTACTGGTCTCTGCAATCACAACTACTGGCTCTCAGAATTAAACAACACTACTGGTCTCTGCAATAACAAATACTGGCTCTCAGTAGTAAACAACACTACTGGTCTCTGCAATCACAACTACTGGCTCTCAGTAGTAAACAACTCTACTGGTCTCTGCAATAACAAATACTGGCTCTCAGAATTAAACAACACTACTGGTCTCTGCAATCACAACTACTGGCTCTCAGTAGTAAACAACACTACTGGTCTCTGCAATAACAAATACTGGCTCTCAGAATTAAACAACACTACTGGTCTCTGCAATCACAACTACTGGCTCTCAGTAGTAAACAACTCTACTGGTCTCTGCAATCACAACTACTGGCTCTCAGTAGTAAACAACACTACTGGTCTCTGCAATCACAACTACTGGCTCTCAGTAGTAAACAACACTACTGGTCTCTGCAATAACAAATACTGGCTCTCAGTAGTAAACAACACTACTGGTCTCTGCAATCACAACTACTGGCTCTCAGTAGTAAACAACACTACTGGTCTCTGCAATAACAAATACTGGCTCTCAGTAGTAAACAACACTACTGGTCTCTGCAATCACAACTACTGGCTCTCAGTAGTAAACAACACTACTGGTCTCTGCAATCACAACTACTGGCTCTCAGAATTAAACAACACTACTGGTCTCTGCAATCACAACTACTGGCTCTCAGTAGTAAACAACACTACTGGTCTCTGCAATCACAACTACTGGCTCTCAGTAGTAAACAACACTACTGGTCTCTGCAATCACAACTACTGGCTCTCAGTAGTAAACAACACTACTGGTCTCTGCAATCACAACTACTGGCTCTCAGTAGTAAACAACACTACTGGTCTCTGCAATAACAACTACTGGCTCTCAGTAGTAAACAACACTACTGGTCTCTGCAATAACAAATACTGGCTCTCAGAATTAAACAACACTACTGGTCTCTGCAATCACAACTACTGGCTCTCAGTAGTAAACAACTCTACTGGTCTCTGCAATCACAACTACTGGCTCTCAGTAGTAAACAACACTACTGGTCTCTGCAATAACAACTACTGGCTCTCAGTAGTAAACAACACAACTGGTCTCTGCAATCACAACTACTGGCTCTCAGAATTAAACAACACTACTGGTCTCTGCAATCACAACTACTGGCTCTCAGTAGTAAACAACTCTACTGGTCTCTGCAATCACAACTACTGGCTCTCAGTAGTAAACAACACTACTGGTCTCTGCAATAACAAATACTGGCTCTCAGTAGTAAACAACACTACTGGTCTCTGCAATCACAACTACTGGCTCTCAGTAGTAAACAACACTACTGGTCTCTGCATTCACAACTACTGGCTCTCAGTAGTAAACAACACTACTGGTCTCTGCAATCACAAATACTGGCTCTCAGTAGTAAACAACACTAATGGTCTCTGCAATCACAACTACTGGCTCTCAGTAGTAAACAACACTAATGGTCTCTGCAATCACAACTACTGGCTCTCATAGTAAACAACACTAATGGTCTCTGCAATAACAAATACTGGCTCTCAGAATTAAACAACACTACTGGTCTCTGCAATAACAAATACTGGCTCTCAGAATTAAACAACACTACTGGTCTCTGCAATCACAACTACTGGCTCTCAGTAGTAAACAACACTACTGGTCTCTGCAATCACAACTACTGGCTCTCAGTAGTAAACAACACTACTGGTCTCTGCAATAACAAATACTGGCTCTCAGTAGTAAACAACACTAATGGTCTCTGCAATAACAAATACTGGCTCTCAGTAGTAAACAACACTACTGGTCTCTGCAATAACAAATACTGGCTCTCAGAATTAAACAACACTACTGGTCTCTGCAATAACAACTACTGGCTCTCAGTAGTAAACAACACTACTGGTCTCTGCAATAACAACTACTGGCTCTCAGTAGTAAACAACACTACTGGTCTCTGCAATCACAACTACTGGCTCTCAGTAGTAAACAACACTACTGGTCTCTGCAATCACAACTACTGGCTCTCAGTAGTAAACAACACTACTGGTCTCTGCAATCACAACTACTGGCTCTCAGTAGTAAACAACACTACTGGTCTCTGCAATAACAAATACTGGCTCTCAGAATTAAACACTACTGGTCTCTGCAATCACAACTACTGGCTCTCAGTAGTAAACAACACTACTGGTCTCTGCAATAACAAATACTGGCTCTCAGAATTAAACAACACTACTGGTCTCTGCAATCACAACTACTGACTCTCAGTAGTAAACAACACTACTGGTCTCTGCAATAACAAATACTGGCTCTCAGTAGTAAACAACACTACTGGTCTCTGCAATCACAACTACTGGCTCTCAGTAGTAACAACACTACTGGTCTCTGCAATCACAACTACTGGCTCTCAGTAGTAAACAACACTACTGGTCTCTGGAATAACAAATACTGGCTCTCAGAATTAAACAACACTACTGGTCTCTGCAATCACAACTACTGGCTCTCAGTAGTAAACAACACTACTGGTCTCTGCAATCACAACTACTGGCTCTCAGTAGTAAACAGCACTACTGGTCTCTGCAATAACAAATACTGGCTCTCAGAATTAAACAACACTACTGGTCTCTGCAATCACAACTACTGGCTCTCAGTAGTAAACAGCACTACTGGTCTCTGCAATAACAAATACTGGCTCTCAGAATTAAACAACACTACTGGTCTCTGCAATCACAACTACTGGCTCTCAGTAGTAAACAGCACTAATGGTCTCTGCAATAACAAATACTGGCTCTCAGAATTAAACAACACTACTGGTCTCTGCAATCACAACTACTGGCTCTCAGTAGTAAACAACACTACTGGTCTCTGCAATAACAAATACTGGCTCTCAGAATTAAACAACACTACAAGTCTCTGCAATCACAACTACTGGCTCTCAGTAGTAAACAACACTACTGGTTTCTGCAATAACAAATACTGGCTCTCAGAATTAAACAACACTACTGGTCTCTGCAATCACAACTACTGGCTCTCAGTAGTAAACAACACTACTGGTCTCTGCAATAACAAATACTGGCTCTCAGTAGTAAACAACACTACTGGTCTCTGCATCACAACTACTGGCTCTCAGTAGTAAACAACACTACTGGTCTCTGCAATCACAACTACTGGCTCTCAGTAGTAAACAACACTACTGGTCTCTGCAATAACAAATACTGGCTCTCAGAATTAAACAACACTACTGGTCTCTGCAATCACAACTACTGGCTCTCAGTAGTAAACAACACTACTGGTCTCTGCAATAACAAATACTGGCTCTCAGAATTAAACAACACTACTGGTCTCTGCAATCACAACTACTGGCTCTCAGTAGTAAACAACACTACTGGTCTCTGCAATAACAAATACTGGCTCTCAGAATTAAACAACACTACTGGTCTCTGCAATCACAACTACTGGCTCTCAGTAGTAAACAACACTACTGGTCTCTGCAATCACAACTACTGGCTCTCAGTAGTAAACAACACTACTGGTCTCTGCAATCACAACTACTGGCTCTCAGTAGTAAACAACACTACTGGTCTCTGCAATCACAACTACTGGCTCTCAGTAGTAAACAACACTACTGGTCTCTGCAATAACAAATACTGGCTCTCAGAATTAAACAACACTACTGGTCTCTGCAATCACAACTACTGGCTCTCAGTAGTAAACAACACTACTGGTCTCTGCAATCACAACTACTGGCTCTCAGTAGTAAACAACACTACTGGTCTCTGCAATCACAACTACTGGCTCTCAGTAGTAAACAACACTACTGGTCTCTGCAATAACAAATACTGGCTCTCAGTAGTAAACAACACTACTGGTCTCTGCAATCACAACTACTGGCTCTCAGTAGTAAACAACACTACTGGTCTCTGCAATCACAACTACTGGCTCTCAGTAGTAAACAACACTACTGGTCTCTGCAATCACAACTACTGGCTCTCAGTAGTAAACAACACTACTGGTCTCTGCAATAACAAATACTGGCTCTCAGTAGTAAACAACACTAATGGTCTCTGCAATCACAACTACTGGCTCTCAGTAGTAAACAACACTACTGGTCTCTGCAATAACAAATACTGGCTTTTAGAATTAAACAACACTACTGGTCTCTGCAATAACAACTACTGGCTCTCAGTAGTAAACAACACTACTGGTCTCTGCAATCACAACTACTGGCTCTCAGTAGTAAACAACACTACTGGTCTCTGCAATCACAACTACTGGCTGTCAGTAGTAAACAACACTACTGGTCTCAGCAATGACAACTACTGGCTCTCAGTAGTAAACAACACTACTGGTCTCTGCAATCACAACTACTGGCTCTCAGTAGTAAACAACACTACTGGTCTCTGCAATAACAAATACTGGCTTTTAGAATTAAACAACACTACTGGTCTCTGCAATAACAACTACTGGCTCTCAGTAGTAAACAACACTACTGGTCTCTGCAATCACAACTACTGGCTCTCAGTAGTAAACAACACTACTGGTCTCTGCAATCACAACTACTGGCTCTCAGTAGTAAACAACACTAATGGTCTCTGCAATCACAACTACTGGCTCTCAGTAGTAAACAACACTACTTGTCTCTGCAATAACAAATACTGGCTCTCAGAATTAAACAACACTACTAGTGTCTGCAATCATTACTAATTAAACTCACCGGTAACCAACACTACTGGTCTCTGAACTCTACAGTGAACAACACTACCAGTCTCTGATCTCTGAAGTAGACAACACTACTGGTCTTGGTCTTTGAAACACAGCTACGGGCTCTCAGAAGTAAACAACATTACTAGTCTTTGAAATCACAACTACTAAAACTCACCAGTAACCAACACTACTGGTCTCTGAAATCACAACTAATGGCGGCTCTCAGAAGTAAACAACACTACTGGTCTCTGATATCACAACTAATGGCTCTCAGAAGTAACCAACACTACTGGTCTCTGAAATCACAACTAATGGCGGCTCTCAGAAGTAACCAACACTACTGGTCTCTGATATTGCAACTAATGGCTCTCAGAAGTAACCAACACTACTGGTCTCTGATATCGCAACTAATGGCTCTCAGAAGTAACCAACACTACTGGTCTCTGATATCGCAACTAATGGCGGCTCTCAGAAGTAACCAACACTACTGGTCTCTGATTTCACAACTAATGGCGGCTCTCAGAAGTAACCAACACTACTGGTCTCTGATATCACAACTAATGGCTCTCAGAAGTAACCAACACTACTGGTCTCTGATATCGCAACTAATGGCTCTCAGAAGTAACCAACACTACTGGTCTCTGATATCGCAGTTAATGGCGGCTCTCAGAAGTAACCAACACTACTGGTCTCTGATATCGCAACTAATGGCTCTCAGAAGTAACCAACACTACTGGTCTCTGATATCGCAACTAATGGCTCGCAGAAGTAACCAACACTACTGGTCTCTGATATCGCAGCTAATGGCGGCTCTCAGAAGTAACCAACACTACTGGTCTCTGATTTCACAACTAATGGCTCTCAGAAGTAACCAACACTACTGGTCTCTGATTTCACAACTAATGGCGGCTCTCAGAAGTAACCAACACTACTGGTCTCTGATATCTCAACTAATGGCTCTCAGAAATAACCAACACTACTGGTCTCTGATATCGCAACTAATGGCGGCTCTCAGAAGGAACCAACACTACTGGTCTCTGATATCGCAACTAATGGCGGCTCTCAGAAGGAACCAACACTACTGGTCTCTGATATCGCAACTAATGGCGGCTCTCAGAAGGAACCAACACTACTGGTCTCTGATATCGCAACTAATGGCGGCTCTCAGAAGTAACCAACACTACTGGTCTCTGATATCGCAACTAATGGCGGCTCTCAGAAGTAACCAACACTACTGGTCTCTGATATCGCAAATAATGGCGGCTCTCAGAAGTAACCAACACTACTGGTCTCTGATTTACAACTAATGGCGGCTCTCAGAAGTAACCAACACTACTGGTCTCTGATATCGCAACTAATGGCGGCTCTCAGAAGTAAACAACACTACTGGTCTCTGATATCACAACTAATGGCTCTCAGAAGTAACCAACACTACTGGTCTCTGATATCGCAACTAATGGCGGCTCTCAGAAGTAACCAACACTACTGGTCTCTGATATCACAACTAATGGCTCTCAGAAGTAACCAACACTACTGGTCTCTGAATGCGCAACTAATGGCGGCTCTCAGAAGTAACATACACTACTGGTATCTGATATCACACCTTATGATATCAGAAGAAGTAAACAACACTACGGGTGTCTGAAATCACAACTCCTGAAACACACAAGTAACCAACACTACTGGTCTCTGAAATCACAACTACTAATAACAAGTAACCAATATTACTGGTTTATGTAATCACAACTAATGCAACTCACCGGTAACCAACACTACTGGTCTCTTAAATTACAACTACCTGTTATCTGATTAAAAATAGAGTACTAGGTGAGTGCCTTTTTATATAAAGTTTACCAGGCAAAGCTTCGAGAATGGCGAGGCTTGTCGAGCGATACAACATGTGTTCTCCAAGCGGAACCAAATTCGCGAACTTGGTATTTTATTTATCAGTTTACAATTTGGTTCACTCTACAAGCTTGTGATTACGACAAAAGACGCGAACTTGGTATTTTATTTATCAGTTTACAAGTTGGTTCACTCTATAAACTTGTGATTACGACAAAATTATCGATTTTCTTGTCGATTCAACCTTATTGACGACGTCATTCAAAAATGCAAAGTCATGCTGACCTGATAAAGACATATGCCGTGAAATAAGCAACGTTTATCAGGTCAACATGCAACAATGCAATTATTATAAGAGGTAACTGATAAACTTCACTCCAATATCACAACTACTGGCTCTCAGAAGTAATAAGCACTACTGTTATCTGAACACAATCTTTGTTTTGTTTGATTTGATTCTTTACGTCCCACCAACAATCTTTCAATTAAACAAGGACGGATCTTCCTGGGCTGAAAACAATCTACTGATGATTTAAAGATAGATGAGCATCGTTGTAAACAAAAATATGAACCAATCCATGTATTGGGTAATTTATACGGGTATGTATCTTAATTGCCTCTGACTGCAGTAAGACATTTTACAAATATTGACTTCATTGAGGTAGACATAAGGATTTATCTACCCGAAAAAGTAATAATTCAACGAGGCCGCTAGGCCGAGGTGAATATCACTTTTAAGGGTAGATAAGTCCTAATGTCTACCGAAATTGAAGTCAATAACTGTTTTGTTATATAACTTTTCATTTAAGAATGAAAATTTTGCTACTTTCACATTTGTTGTTAAAGACATGTTCAACCGTCAATCTAAGACATCACATGACTTTCTTACAAGTTTAAGCAACAGTAATTAAGATATTTTAATGTAGTATTTTGCATTTTCAAATGTATATTAAATTACTTAATGGGGAATATAAAATGTTATCATAAAACTGTTTTTTACAGTTTGTTCATTCAAACAAAGATAAATAAGCAAACAAAACCAAAAAAAACGGTTTTAAAATTCATGAAAGTCTTTAATTTACCTGTTGGAAGGTGAAACAGCAAATCATGTCAATTTCATGCAGCACATGCTAGTTCCACACTCATCATGCTATTTTTAGCTCTCTAGAGGGTAATATTGCAGAAGCGTCAAAAATATTAACTTCCGGAAACTAGTTTGAGCTGGTTTTCATGCAATATTAACTTGTGGACCGGTTTAGACCAGTTTTCAGGTAGACATAGAGATTTATGAAAACAAATTGGCCCAATCAGGAGACAGGATTCTATCCAGTCATATAACAATTACCGTTATTTACCGCTTTATATGAAAAAATTGCATAGTCCTATTATTATGCATCTTTAAATCATCAGAACTGAATCTCAGAAGAAGTAAGCAATAATTACGGTCTCTAAAATCACAACTACTGAATCTCAGAAGTAAAAAACACTACAGGTCTCTGAAAACACAACTACTGAATATCAGTTGTAAACATTACTACTGGTTTCTGCAATCCCAACTACTGAAATTCACCAGTAACCAACACTACTGGTCTCTGAAATTATAACTACAGAATCTGGGCAGTAAACATCAATACTGGTCTGTGGACTTACATCTAAAGTTTGAGTTGTGTTACTATCGTCTTAACTGCCACATTTACCTGTTAAGCTAACGGAACAGGGAACCAAATCTAACCTTTAACACGACAAGTTTACTTATTTGATTTATAGTGAAAGTAAGTAAGGTTGCAAAGTTCAGAAATAAACAACACTACTGGTCTTTGAATACACAACAACTGATTTGAATACACAACTACAGTAACTGCAAAAAAAAAAAAATGTTTTTTAAACGGAGTATTGCTTAATGCTGGACAAAAGTATTGCAGAATGCTCCAAGAGAGCATTCTGCAATACTTTCGACCTGCATTAAGCTACCATCTGTCACCTTTGTTGTGTCTATTTTTGAGTGGCCATCAAAACAGGTTTAACTGTTCTGAAAGTCAAACGCCAAGGCTAAATTTCTGAAAACTAAACTTATGACTCTTGGTTGGCTGAGAAGCACGCGTCTATCATACGTAAAATAGTCCAGTCGGACCACACAGAGATACGCATACAACCGGCTGTTACAAGCATGATAAACCGATTTATAATTTGTTTTCTTGTCTTATTAACCCTTTACCTGCCGGTTACATCTTTATCGTCTGCTGATAACATTTGAAAACAGTTTGGATTCAGATCAGGTCCGACAAGAGATCCAAGTTGTTAACTACATGTACTCTGATAATATTCCTGAAAAAAAATATTTCAAAAAATAATTTGAAAAAAAAAATCAGCAGACGACAAAAAAAATGTAACATTTTCCCAGCATACAAATAGTAAATGGACCACGCCATTAGAAAACAAGCATATACCGTACACAAACAGCAAAAAAGGAGAATGATCATCGGCTAGGCACCCCAATGGCTATTCCTGTGATATCAACATTTTCAACATTTTAGCTGGCCATTGCAGCCGCTTTAATAGGTTCGAGCCTTACATGGTCGACAGAGGCAGGGTAGAAGAGGTTTTATATTGTTTGTTTGTGTTGATGCTCAAGTCGTACGTCCAAGTCAACAATGACACGAAAGGAATGAATTACATGTAGTAACGTAAAAATGATTATTTTTCGTTTTAAGTACATTGATGACGACAGCAAAATCAATTAAATATACGCCAGTACAAAACAAAAGCAACAGTTTCCATTTGCGCCCAGCAAAGACTCAGATAAATCTGGGCATCCGCCCAATCTAATCAGAGTCTATACTGTGCATCCAATGGGTAGCTTTCACCAACAATGGAATTCTAGCGATAAGGCGGGCTATTTCCCTAAATGAGACATTCGTTTTATTTTGTTGAAATAAGGACTGGAGACACTAGGCACATTCATCAAATACATATAGACCAGCCATATATATACCCTTATACCCTAGACCCTATATTCAATCGTTTTCCCCTTAATGCATGTAATAGGCTTACCCTTCGTCTTTATGAATGAAAATTTATTTTGATCATCAACTGTACTTGCTATTTCATTTACATGTATGGGAAATAGACCGTTAAACTGAGGTAAACACACGTTATAACACGATAGATTATGTATATGTATACAGTTAATGTACAATAAAAACGACCACCTTGCAAAGTGGTCTATTTTTATCAAAGGTGTGATGTATTCTTTGGCTTCTGCATCCCCTTTCCCCCTTGACACAAGACGCCCTTTACATATGTTGTATATGTTTATAGCGACATATCACTGTCTAAAGGTCATCTTGGGTCTAGGGGGGAAAGCATCTAAAACAAACTGAAAGACACCAATTTCAACTTTCAAATTACAAACGTCAAGGTTTTAAGTGTATTCCGTACGCATGCGCAGCAAGAATACCGTAAAGTTTTGGAAATGAAGAGCACCTCAATCCTTAACATTTTAGCACTTTTACTTTTGGAAAACTAACAATTCATTTACTCAAAGTCTGGTCTATACGGCACCCAGTATAAAGACGTAAAATGAGGGGTGGGAGTAGAAAGCACAAATTTTCACGACCATATGGATGATGAAACACTTTGGAACTTTTTTGATGCTTACTTTGCATTAAAGACAACATTAGGACAATTTGAAAAATTGGTGTTTGTAATCATGTCAACTAGGGAAAATACGCGCCTTATCGCTAGAACTCCTTGTTAGTTTTGTCGCACATATGACTCATATAATTCGCCCAGTCTATTTACGGACTCTTTTCTCATAACCTCAAAAGTCATACTGACCTATCCAGTGGGGCTAGAGATCTTACTTTTAGTTGGAGTCCCAGTCCACTTTTCTACTTTAATCATAGTAGCGGTGAATGCTCTGAGATACAAGCCAGTACGAGCCTTTGCTGATGGCCTTAAAGATATTTACAAAGCACCCTTGTGCTACATCGATCGTAAAATTTAGATTGATATAATATCTCAGATCACAGGCTTACCCTACGAGAATCATTGTGAGTAAGTTGTTTATGCTTTATTGTATATATACTATGGTTCAAATGAAAGTTCCCCAGTGGATTAATTCCATTATTTGTTTTTTTATGTACACATTTTTTATTGTTATTGTTTTCAAAATGGTAATTTCATTTTTTTTTAAAAATACAATATGAATATACCGTTTTTGTTTCATCTTCTTGTGTCATTAGTTCCATACGTAGCTATACTAACAATAAAAAAGACATGCCATTGTATTTGGCCTCAATTTGCAACAATACAAATGGTGTAAAGTCGCCGCGTAGAGTGGATAAATCGCCTGATCCAGACTTGTCTGATGGTCTGTCAGGCCTTCTAAAACCGTTTTGATTGGCGGTATGCGGCCCCTCGTTTAAAACATTAACATACAGTCATACTGTTTCATCCGGTTCACACCGGGCCGCGTAGCGCAGTCGGTAACGTGTCTGGCTACAGATGCGTGTCTGACTGCAGATCCAGGGGTCGCGAGTTCGATCCCAGCCCGGTACCATACTTTCGTGGAGATCGATCATGAAATAATTTCTACGGTCATTCTCCTCCTTCCGCTGATTTATTCAAGAAGGGTTGTTGTCAGTTACAAGCGAAAGTATGTGCACAAATTACTGGTTAACCGCTTGCTCAAGCCTGCCCAGGAAAAAGTGTGGTTAAGTGAACTGACCGTCCCACAATGACCATAGCTGTTGACATGGGACGTAAAGCAACAAAAACAAACAAACAAATCATCCGGTTCACCATGTCCTCCATTTACAACCTGTTTGTAAATGGAGGACATACACGTTACATAATGAGCCGCCGCATGTGATTTCCAACAATGTGGCATTTTGACAAGTGTAGACTCAGACGAGCCTCTGCAGCCTCCTTTTAAGCTTTGAAACTCAAAATTGTGTTCAGTCAGTAGCTTAACACTCATAGAATATTCAAGCGACCAGCAAAGACTCAGATCAGACTGCGCATATGCGCAGGCTGATCTCAGGTTTTGCTGGTCGCGCATACCACATTGTTGGAAATCTCATGTCGCGGCTCAATTATGTATTAACTGGTGTGACTGTTCTGTTTCGCACAAAACTTTTTCCACTCTATATTACATAGAAGCATAGAGGGGTTGACGCCCTTAAGCACGATATACGGGTTAAGTTACATTGTGTGTGTGTTTCTAATAAACACTTAGTACATCAGCTGATGCTATTATTGTTTTCTAAAGTGACCATATTCCTGAAAATTTCAAGTGCGATGCACACTGTTTATGTAAACAGTCATTTTATGAAATGACACATCTATGTTTATTCCACTTTTCTTACAAATTATAAATAAAATCTTGAAAACTAGGCTATGTATAAGGTGTGAAATCACCTTATTTTTGAATACCATAACATAGAAGAATGACTGTTGTCTAGTATATAAAAATCAGACCGGTTATTCTGAAAATGACGGTCATTTTTTATAAGGTGTTTTTTAGGGGGGGGGGGAGGGGAGTGGTCCTCCCACTTACCTTGACAAATTAATCTAAACTACATGAAAATGTTCATTAGACTGCATGTAGTAACAATAATCAAGTTGTTTCAATAATTCATATTACTTATGCTAATTATTTGGGAGAAATATGTTATATATTCTCTCACTCTCAAGTTTCATATTAAATGTTCAAGGAAATGGGGCTGTAATATTCCTAGAAAATAATAAAAAAATCATCTGGTCACATAGGTATATTTCGTGAGCAATGAAATTAAATATTGTACATTTGAAGAAAATGAAATAGATGAGCGTCAAAACACATTGCTGGAGATTTGTGTGAAAACTCTTACCTTTTCGTAAAAACATTATTCATTTCAAAAACAAAAACAAAAAAAAATTGTATATCTAGTCTTTATTATGTGTCCAAGAATAAGTTACTGAAATTTTAAAACTGGGGAACTTTCTGTTGACTCGTTGTATAATACATGATCTGGTGTGTACTTTTTAGGAGAAACTTGTCTTTCTGGCAGTCTGACCAAACCGACATTTACTGGGCTAGACAGACAAATCAAAATCAACAGCAGCTGTTTATTCAGCATAGCCAAAATCGTTTTTCTTTTTCTATGTGAATGCATATGTTGCAGATATGATCGTTACGTCTGATTAATGACTTCTAAGAAACACCATGCACAGTTGTCACTGAATACAAACGATGAAAAAGTAGTCTAATTTTTTGGTTTTCTATTCATTGATTTTTGCGGTCAACTCACTTAAGACAACAACAACAACAACAACAACAACAACAACAACAACAACAACAACAACAACAACAAAAGCTGCTGAGGCTATATTTGACCTAACCTTTTTCCAAATGCTAATTGCACGTAATAATACTGACGCAATATGCATAATATGTTCGGAAAAGCAATAAGCAGTGTTCCTAGCAACATCACTTATATATTTCACACAAAACTTCAAGATGCAATTATATAAAAGCAGCAAACTATAGTCTCCGCAAACAGGTACATGTACAATGTACAATGTACTACATGTAGATCATATGGGCTTCGGCCAGTGAACAGTATGCGAACAACACAGGCACAGACCAGCCTGCGCTGATGCGCAGTCTGATCAGCGCATTTGTTATTCGCTCTCTTGAAACTTGCATCATGCGATATTTCAATATTCTGGTTATTATTTTAACCCGAGGAGGCTGGAGTCGCCAACCGCGAAGCAAGTTTTCTCCCTGTTAGCTCCATATTTGAGGGTCTGGGTGGGGAATGGCTCAGTTATAATGTTTAGCCCATTATTCACAAAATCATAATCCCATTGAAACCGAATGGAATTTCCTACTATTATCAATTGGACCAATCCATTTTCCGTAGTGGTTATTTTTAATTTTCATTTGAAATTTAATAGAACAAACATTCTGTAAGCAAACTGTGGAGACCCTGATCAGACGCTGTGTTCTGCGGCGTCTGATCTGAGTCTGCACTGTTTGCCTGTGTCCCACAAAAAGGACGCTAGGCTTATATCAGAATCTCATATATACTTAAGGAATAAAGAAACGCAACAAACACTTCAAGTCATTGTAAGCATACAATATGAAGCAAATTTTTAGTGCAAATGATATGTATTCACAGGAACAGTATGTGCCCGTCAAATTACAGCAGGTTCAACGTAATTATCGATTACGTAATCATTTTGGTATGCGCGTAACCAGCCTGACCCCCGTAGTAAACTGCAGAAACAGGGTCAATAAAAGCAAAGTTTGAATCAACAATCGGTTTATTGTTTTAATAAGTCTTAGAATAGATTGTGGATCAAGGAAATGATCAAATGGCGACGTTTTTGTTGGATTCTGAAACGGCTTAACGTCATTAACGTCAACTCTGAAGTCTGCGCAAAACGCGTAAACTTTCGTTTCTGCTTGAGATTTATTCAATACAAGGACGTTTTGTTCAAGAATTATGACGTGAGATCTTCAGACGTCAAAAAAACCTCATTTCTGACGTCAAAATTCGATATCCTACGTTTTAATGGTTTCCATGATGTTTATGTGTTTTTTCTAATGATAAAATGGGCCAGTGACACAGTTTAGGTTACAGATAACAAGTTTGGTGTTCACTCTCGGCATGTAATCAGATGTTTTCTCTTGCATTATGCCGTGTTTTGTTTAGCTAACGTCAATATAAACCCCTTACCAGCGTATTTCTACGGTATCTGAAAAGTCAGTTTTTCCCAAGAAAGCATGTTTTGATGTCATTAGGTTTATCTTATCCCGTATATTCACCAGTGACCCAACCCCGACGGCTCTAAATGACGTTTACCGCTTATTCACTACCATTGTGTATCTTGCCATTTAAGTAGCGTGTTTTGACGCAATATTTGACTGCATTACGAATATGATTGAACGTTTGCTTAATTTGTACATTGTCAAGTCGACGCCAAATAACCGAACATGGAAAATAAAAGGTTTCTTGATCTTTATTCTGACGTTAACGCCACATTTTACGTTTTCATATGTTTTCATCTTGCAGCGTAAAATGTAGCGTTAAAATGACGTTTTGGTATTTCATCACATGCTATAAATACTCAATAAGAAATTTTCAAAAGAGATTTTACCAAACCGTCATTTAAACACGCAAAAATTATATTTTTGTCTGTTGCGTTTCTTTATTCCTTAAGTATATGACAACAGCCCGGATAAAATAAAATGAAATAAAATAAAAAGAAAACTTGACCGTTAAAATACGATACGTTGCGCCCAGTAACTACGTTACGCTGGTTAAAGAATGTCTTAATGAGTCTATACATTTTTACACAGCGAGAAACGGAAAGAGCAGGTGCAATCCTCTCATCCACCACTTGGCTTAAACAGCGCACAGCCCTTCATAACTCGCCTTTTCTACACTGCAAATGTATGTGCGCCTGTCCGTGAGAGAACGGATCTTATTGCATAGGTACAAAACATGAAAACACAATAATCTGGAAAAAGGTATAAATAATCTCTAACTATTGGTTCAAGCAGGCGAAACGTCTGATTTGGTTTGGCCATTTGTATAGTAAAACCTGTCTTAAGCGGCCACTCAAAAAGAAGACCAAATTTGGTTTTCAAGACCGATTATTGCTACAGTTTGTCATTAAAATCTTTGTTTTGTCTATTTTTGAGTGGTCGCTTAAGACAGAAAAAGAGCACACTAGACTATGCATCAAAAGAGTCTGGCCGATGTCATTTTTGCTAGTAACATAGTATACATGTAATGTCCAATTAGGCATAAAAATGCTATTCTGAACAAGTCCTATTGTAAGCAAGGGGCACGTAGGTTTGAGACACCTCACAACTCTTAAGATATTGGTCAAGCACTCTAACCACTCATTTGTGGGGCGTCTCGATCGGAACAAGTCCTGCTTCAAACGAAGGCTTTTGACAGACAGACAGACAGAAGTCGACCCGGGGTCAGGATCATAATATACTGATACTTTCTTTGTATTGACCTATTTGGGTGGTATAGCTTATGAGGTTGATTTCGTCAGAAAAGGTTGATTTCGCGGAATAAATCTGATTTCTCCGATTTACATGTATTATACACATTCGGGATGTTTTGATTTGGGGATGTCTTTGTGCGTAGTTACACGAACGATTTGAGGGTGGCTCTCATCCGGGGACTGAACAAAATCTACTCACACTTTTTTTTAAAAAAACAAGAGTGCAAAGCTACTAACAGTTTCTCATAAAAAGAGTGCAAAGTTACTCAAAGTTTCTCATAAAAAGAGTGCAAAGTTACTCAAAGTTTCTCATAAAAAAGTGCAAAGTTACTCACAGTTTCTCATAAAAAGAGTGCAAAGATACAATGTACTCACCGTTTTCAATAAATAGAGCAACGCTACTCACAGTTTCTCATAAAAAACGTGCAAAGCTACTCACAGTTTCTCATAAATAGAGTGCAAAGCTACTCACACTTTCTCAAAAAAAGAAGAATGTAAAAGCTACTGACTCACACCCGTTTTAATCATATTTAATATCACTTATTTGATGTGCGAGTCAATGTAGAATCATTTATTCATGTTGCGTAACCCTCGGGAATAAAAAGTCACATGTGCTTTAAAATTCATAATAGCCAGTCTCTTTACAAATGTAAGTCACATACATGGCGCCCCTTTTTCATTTGATCTATATAAAGGAGAAAGGTATCAAGATTGTTTTTATCTTATTTCTTCACAAAAGCATTTGCTGTGCTGTACATTACCGAAGAAATTGAGAGGATACAAAACAGCAACAGCAAAAGCTCAACGGATCCACAAGTTTAGCCTTGACTATGGCTATGTTGAAATATTTGTCAGTTACATTAAGTGACATGTATATGTGATGAAAGAGATTGATTTAGATACATTTTTCATTTAAAATATACGCCAGTACGCATGGTCACCTGTCACGAAAGTGTATAATTTGGCCTGAATAGACTAATAGTATTATGAGTAAGGTGGGAAGGTTTATTAATTGACCCTTTCATTGCCAGTCAATGAAACATGTTGTCAGCTGATTTTGCATTAAGTAAAAGTTATACCATGGGTTGTCCACCTGTACGTGGAGATAATCCACGAGCTTTAGCGAGTGGATTATCGTATGTACATGTGGACAGACATGATATTTATTTTATTCCACCTACATCAGTGTAGACCTTGCACATCACGAGATAGTTTGAGCTAAAGTTGGTAAGGGTGGAATAATTATATATAGGATGAAATTGAAAACAGCATGGGCTTAGATAAGCATGTTGCATAGGAATACAAATGAACCAGTCTGATCTTGGTTCGCACGGTTTGCTACAGCGGCATCCTTAATGCAGCAGCAGACGATATTGCAGACAGTTCAGTCCTGATGGGCTGCGGGAGTCAAGTTTACGAGTATATTATAGTGTTTGATAAGATTAAGTCAAAGGTTACCCCCACCCCTTTCAACCACCATGGAAGCTAAGTCCTCCTAAAACACAACCCCGATATTATCCTAAAACAGAGCATGTACTCGTACTTTTACATATAGATCAGAGTCCCAGTTGCATGGTATGCACTCTCAGAGTATGCACTATATACTAAATATAGTACTGTGAAGTTGTTTTTACTTCTTTAAAGTGGTTCTTTCCGTTTAATGTATTCATAGAACGGAGCTTTTTTGAATGTCTCATATTGGACTGCTCTGATCAAAGAAATAATGCAGCCTCCTTTTAAGATTAGAAACTCCAAATGCTGTTCGATCAGTAGCTTAACAGTCATATAATGTTTAAGCGACACCAGACTGCGCGTATAGGCAGGCTGGTCTGAGCCTTTGTTGGTCGCACATACCACATTGTTGGAAATCTCATGTCGCGGCTCATATGTTTATAACTCTGCGGGCGCTAAACATTCAGACAGTATAAGCAAAATACCCCCAGATCAGATTGCCCCTTTCAGAGGAGCAGTCAAAGGAGCAGTCTGATCTGCAGACTGGAACTGCTTTTAATAAACTGTTTTCCATCATTTTTTAATTGATAAGTACATATATAATGGATTGATTCTGATCATCAACTCGAAGATTCCATTTTAGAAAAAGCACTTATAGAGTTAAAATCTAGAGTCAAACCTAGCTGACCATTGAATAAACTTTGGAAGCTCCATCTATATATAACACAAACAAACACTGGCAAAATGTAATGCACGATATTTCTATAATTAAAGACACCTTACCTTATTCTGTAAACATATTCCCACCATCAACTTGAAGGTTTAAACACTTAATCACAAACACCGTTTCTCCCGCTGAAAATATAAATCGATTGATGAAAAAAATACCACGCAAGAGTTACCCTGCTTGTTTTCACTAGCCTTAACTCTTTGCATGCCGGGAAAATTTTCATAATATTTGTCGTCTGCTGATTTTTTCAAAATTATCGTTTTTAAAAAATTCTTCCACGAATCCCATCAGGGTGTCAAACAGTTTGGATCCAGATCAGGCCCGACGAAACGTCGGGTCTGATCTGGGTCCAAACTGTTTGCAAAGTTTATCAGCAGACGACACGAGCAGGTTAAGAGTTAATCCTTCACATGTTTACGCGCCTCATATTAGTTAACACCAACTATACAGAAAACGTATATTTCATTTCTTTTTTGAACAGAAAATGGAATTTCACATTTTATCCGAATCATCTGTTGATACATCTACTTGTAGTAGTCGTCTGCTAAAATTGTCATCCGCTTAAATAAGATTTGATTTAACGTTTTCGCACACTTAAACTCTGATACCTTTAATACTCGTCAAGTACCATATTACGGAGCAAAGTTTTCTCAATAACTTATATTTTACTATACTGCTGAAAAGCTGAACGATAAGTACAGTTTCATAGGAAAGCCGACCTTCATATATTAATCTGATGGTCAATATAAATTCACAGCTTAATGTCAAATACTATTTCTTCGATGCACAGTGATTTATCATATAAGGTATCTTTAAAAACCAATAATACAATTTCACGTATATTCTATTATGTTCTTATTTTTCTTATTTTATTCTTTTTATATTCTTTTATTATTGTTATTATTATTATTATTATTATTATTATTATTATTATTATTATTATTAATACAGTTGATTCAAAGATACATGAGAATCATTGCAAACAAAAATATAAACTAATCCATGTAATGGGTACTTAATACAGGTATATATCATTTACTGCAGTAGTAGTAGTAGTAGTAGTAGTAGTAGTAGTAGTAGTAGTAGTAGTAGTAGTAGTAGTATTGTGTTGTGTTGTGTTGTGTTGTGTTGTGTTGTGGACATGGCTTTCAACAGTTCTGCAGTCATATCATATTCCATTAGTCCGATTTTAGGAACTTGAACAGCTTTGAGGCGTGACTGTTATTGAAATTGTGAACAATTTGGATGTATACAGTTCAATACCCTGAGGTCACAACGGATCTATAGTAATAGAAGTAGTCTGAAGTAGTAGTAGTTGCTGTTGTAAGTGTTGAATATGATACACATGGATAAACGTTAGATATTGGATAACGAAGGTCCAGACTCAATCTTGACCGCAACTTGAATCAGCAGAACCTAAAAGGAAGGTCATTACCGAAAAATACAAATCGCCCAATTAAGGTCAACGTTCACAAAAATATTGTAAACAATGAAGAACCAGATGAGACGTCTCATCTGGTTCTGCACTGTTTGCTTTTACTTCAAAAATCACCAAAGAAAGCAAAGCATTTAAATATAGTGTGATCAGCAACACATTTTGATACAATGGTGACCTGTGCAAACAAAATAAAATCAAATCTATTTGCCTTGAATGAACTGAACAGAGGTTTCCCAAATATACATGTAATTTAGTCTCCTTTTCCCACGGTAAGGCACAAAAATAAACTGTTTCTGAGCGCGAGTTGTGCATTGTCAGTGGCATGCCTCTCCACTACTGACTTCATGTAGCATCACCTCTAGACCGACCATGCGCAGTCTGATCCTTCGTTAGCACAGTATACAGTACGGTTTCTCGTTTTTCGATGTACGTTGTATATATTCTATAATTCTGCATAATAATCCGCATATATAAAGAGGTTAAGACGAGGTCGCATTAGGACAGTGTTAAGTAGCCTAACAGTAGCGTCGTCACGCTGGCGTTAGTTTCACATTATCACAGTTAACCCTTAAAAGGGCCAATAACGCTGACATGTATATGGTGTCTCTTGGACAAACAGTGTGGATCTAGATCAGACTGAACTGAGTCCATATTGTTTGCATGTATGCTTACATTAGTCTACAATGTAAGAAAATATAAGCAGCAGACGAATTAAGCAGACAACATTTTCAGTGGTACTGTTGCTAGCGCTTTAAGGGTTTATATATAAATGGGATGAGTAAGTCAAATTGTGCCTATAATATGATTAACTCTTTGCATGCTGGGTATTATTTTTCGAAATTAACTTTTTTAAAACAAATCTTTCAGGAACACTATCAGATTGTCAAACGGTCTGGATCCAGATCATTTGGTTCAAAACTGTTCACCATGGTTATCAGCAGACAGTAAAAGTCGCCGCAACACGGTAGCATGCAAAAATAATGATGGCATCTTTGTATGATCACTGGAAACGGGAGGGAGCGCAGTGGCTCAGTGGTAGAGTGCTTGACTCGAGACCGAAGGGCCGCGGGTTCGAGCCTCACCGGCGTCACTGCGTTGTGGTCCTTGAGCAAGACACATTTATCCTAGCTTAGTACTGCTTCAACCCAGGAAGAACCGTCCCGCATAACTGAAAGATTGTTGAGTGGACGTAAAGAATCAAATCAAACAAAACAAAACTGGAAACGGGTAGATTAAAAACCTATCACATTGTAGATGCTGCGGTGGCATTACAGCAAGACCTGATAAAACACTTCAGGGAAATGAATCCAGTCTGACGTCTCTTGAAGATGAAAAAGATATGGAAAATATAAACACCATTTACTGTCGATACACCAGCAATATAGATAGATAGATAGATAGATAGATAGATACTTTATCATCCTCCAGATATGGAGAGCACAATACAAACACATATACAACATACAAAAAAAAACCGTACAAAAACAAAGACAATATAGTTATGCATATCTACAAATATCTTGAATGCTGGCTTGGTAGCTTTGTAATTTTTCAGGGGATCCGGACCAGTTTTGCTAAGAAACCCAATATTACTGTGATTTTTTTCAGGGGGTCCGGACCCCCTGCCCCCCCCCTCTGGATTTGCGCGTGTTAAATGGATGATTTTGAGCGCGCCATTTGCTTTTGGTGTTGTGTTGGTGGTACAGTCTTAATGAATAGCGACATCCGGGTTTGAGCATTATCAAATTTGAGCCATTTCACCCCTAGCTAGCAATTTAATGCATAACCACGGGTACTGGTTGTGTAGAACAAGAGCATTGAGACAGAGACAAGAAGCAAACGACCTGATTTGGAAAATAACCTCAGTCTTCAAAGGATTTCTAGCGATTAGGCGGACTGTTTCCCTAAATGAGAAGTTTTATTTATTTTGTTGAAATAACCTCTAGTGACGCTGACCATATTCCCCAAAGACATATTGACCAGTCGTCATTGTAGTCTAGCATGGGTGTTTAAAATAAAAAAGGGTTTACTTTTGATAACCCTGATTTGTTTAGATTAAAAAAAATCATTTTGACCACGTACTAAATGTATGCGTGCTATTATTAGTTATATACATGGAAAAATTATCGACAATTCAAGGTAAGCAATTGTTCTTCCACGCATGACTTAATTGTGCAGTTGTTGCCTATAAAATTATAACAAGAAATATCTCTAAAAGATATAGGACGAAGTGAAAAAAAAACATGTTTGATATGAGTAACGTGAGAAATTTAATAAAAAACTAAACTAAAATAAAAAAAGAGCTAATTCTCTACAACAAGGACATGTATATACTTGTGAATTTAGTGTTTT
Source organism: Loripinus fragilis (assembly GCA_964019695.1). Taxonomy (NCBI): domain Eukaryota; kingdom Metazoa; phylum Mollusca; class Bivalvia; order Lucinida; family Lucinidae; genus Loripinus; species Loripinus fragilis. The sequence continues at coordinate 130,397,807 of OZ026515.1, forward strand.
ACAGTTCAGCAGATTTGTTTAGGTACTTTTATTAATACTAATAAGTAGTAACACTCATACACCGAAAGGTGGTGCGCCGATTGTCTGGAGGAATATACATACAAAGAGAAAAGAAAAAACATTAATGTGTTGCCTTTAAGGATTGCTGGAGATACTTTGTTTTGTTTTCAGTCAGTTAAGTTCGGTATAAAATTTGGCTGATGTTCCTCGTAGACTATCTAATGATTGCCACCATTTTAGAAGGGTGTGACTTGTGGCAATCATATGATTTAACTAACCCCAAAGAATTCAAAAGAACAGTTATATTTGGAAAATTACCGAAATCGAATAGATTTGTATTGTAAAAATCCACCATTGTTGAACAAATGGCCAGGCTCTGAGAAGTCCTGGTGTGAAAACGCCCTAAACTTGTCAATACAAAGTAAGCAGGTGGCAGTGATTAGGACCACCCGAGGGCCATAAACTCAAACGGCAAGGTCATTCTGACTGTCAGTATGCATTTGCGAGTACGTGTGTGCGTCTTAGAGCGTCACTCAAGGGAGGGGGGGGGGGTTAGTTTATTTCTTTTTATAAACTTATACTTGGGAGGACGCCCAAACATTTGATAGAACTTCAGTATCTTCATTTTTTCCATTCATTTGCAGAACGCAAAAATATTATGTTTCTGCGCCCCAAAAGTGCCGAGCGTCACGCGTAAAAATAATAGTACTGTGCTACGGGATCTATAAATATATCTACGAAAGATCTTTCGCGCCATAAGTTTTTTTAAAACAATCTACGCAGATAATTCCTGACATTTCTCAGGGTTTAGCTATCATTCTTTCAGCGTCAACGGGAAAGTCATATTTAGAACTACTGAAAAATGCAAAAAATAAACATTTCATACAACTAAATCTTTTAAACGATCAATTACCATTTCATGACATGTACTTTCTTCCATACAGGGATCAAGTCAGCTTTTTAGGTCAACAATGAAATTATAAGACTTCGTCTAAAACTGCGTTTATCAAAGCGTTTGATGTTTGTCAGCTTTAGCTTTTACAACCTTGTTACCCCTCCAAGACACAAGATGTCCTTTACATACTTTGTGTATGTATGTATGTAGCGACATTTCGTAGTCCTAAGAGCTTCTGGGTCTAAGGGGGGAAAGCACCAAAAATTAAACTGATATGACACAGAATTTAACTTTCCATTGACAAACGTCATGCTTTCATGCATCTTACGTACGCATGTGTTGGAAGAATAAGTTATACTTTCACAATTGAAAGTAAATTTTATCTTAAATATGCCAGCACTTTACATTTCTGAAAAGTAGCAATGCGTTCAAACGCCATTTGATCAAAAACGGTACCCAGTATGAAGATATCGAAAAGGGGGATGCGAGGGGAAATCGCAAATGTTCGCTGCTTTAAAATGCATATATTTTACTTCCGTATCATTTGGGTTTTATAAGCATTTTGATAATTTGAAAAATACACGCCTTATCGCTAGAACTCTTTATAATATTTCCATGGTGTCGCTTACATGTACATGCCAATTGACATATCGCAAGAGCTAGCTCTTTTACTATTTCATTTACGTATGTCACGTTTTATGAAAATAAAAGGCTACATGGAGTTTGGTAGGATAGAAAAAGAATCTAAGTATAGCAGAGAGTTACGGGAATGATCAAAGGGAATGAGATATTGGATATGGAAGAGCTCTCAATTAGTGAAGAAGTACAGGAAGAGAATATGGCATAATTATAAGTCAGCGTACATACATGTTTAAGTTATTGTATGGTTTGTGCGTCTATTTTAGGAATAAATCCACGAGATTTCGAGCTTTAGCGAGTGAATTATCGGTCATACTGATACTATATCTAGCTTTTATTGCACCAACATTCATTTGCACGCACTTTGTGCACGGCGAGATATTAGGAATATTAATGAAAGGTGCAATAATTGCATGCCCACAGATGACAATGACCAAGAAAATTGCAGCAAGTGTTGATGTACAAGAGATGATAGTTCACTGAGTTGATAGGCAGCGGAAGATTGCCAACAACAACAACAAGGTTAATATAGAGACATATTTCTGTTTTCTAGTGAGTGTATGATTTGTTTGTATCTTGATGTACTTATATTTGAATAAAATATTGTTTACACTAAGCATACTAAGGTAAATATAGTTTCTGCATTAGAAGTGTGAAAACATTAGCAACCAGTCAACATCAAAGCAATGACGCCAAAACATGAAAATGAAGGTTGTTGGGCAAAAGATATGCATTAATAGTGAAGACAATGTAAAATTGAATAATTCTGAGTATGCGTTTGCAATTAGGGAAACGCGCAACTAATGCACAAATGATCTACACTTTCTATGATATAAACTATACAGTAAAACCTGTGTAAAACAGACACTGTAAAAAAAGACAGAAAATTGGTTTACAAGACAAATTATCGCTTAAAGCTGCATAGTCTGTAATTTTTGATCTTTTAATTTTAGAAATAATGTTTCTATTTTTCAAGAACACAGCAAAAACTTAAAATTTAGGTATATATTTGAGCAATTTCGTAAATCTTAACAAATTATCAGTTTCAAAACAACAGCATTTATGCTAAATATTAACTGTCTTTAATTATTGGAGGGGCGCAAATAATTACCAACAAGGGAAAATACACCCGTTTTTATAAGATAATTCACTTTTCCATGCAGTTTTCAGCTATGGTGAACAGATATATTGTGAAAACATACCTTAATTCTTCTTTTACAAATGATTTAAAAAGAAAATAGATTTTTTCGAAAAATGTTCATAGTTGCAGACTAAGTCTCTTAAATGCAGATCAAAAGTATTGAAGAATGCATTCTACATTCTGCAATACCTTCGACCTTCATTTAGCTAGCATTGGTTATAAAGATCTTTATCTTGTCTATTTTTGAGTGACCGTTTTATACAGTATTTTGTTACTGTATTGTTTGTAATTCAATTAAACCAAACAGAATAGAAAGGAAAATAACCAGAACAGAACAAAGCATTTTCCTTATGTCTCTGGAACGATTGGTTTGACAGGACACTGAGGGCGATGTATCTAAAATGGTTGCAAATGATTCTTCCTGGGCTCTTTGAATTTTCAAAACCAGACATTTTCTCTCAAACAACAAAACGGGATAAAAAGAAGGTTTATGACGTGGAGTTGTGTTTGTGTGTGTGTGGAAGTGTTGATTCGCACGAAAGCACGCACACACACATGCATGCACTTATAGTTGCGGAATGCAGTCGATGTTGTGCTTTTTAAACGCCGAGTCGGTGGGCCAGTGATGCATATTTGTTCATTTTCTGAACCTATTGGATAATTGGGTACAGAATACTGATCAAGTCGGTGTAAAGCAGATGGGGCGGTTGCGTTTGGGTTGAGCTGTTGCACTTAGCTCTCGTGGGACCGAGTCTGCTGTTGCTCTCTATTTTCCCAAATGGTCCAATTTTTGAGAGTATTCCATTATAGGGGAATTTCTCTAAAACAACAAAATGGGTTAAAAAGAAGGTTTATGACACTAATCATATAGAATTGTTATTATAAAATTATATTTTTTATATTAAAAGATAGATTGTTATTTTTAATCCCATTGTATTAAGTATGACAATAAAAAGTAATTAATCTAACCGTCAACCGAAATACAACAACGCAACTACCAGCAAAGAGGTAGTTCATGAATTCAAATTTGGAGCTGAAGTTGTCATGCAAATATAAACAATTTTCAGTATGGTGACATATATTTTGATACTTATTGGCAGTTCGATGTGTTTAAAAGAGGCAAAGACAATGGACATGCTACTTGGTAAGTGTAAATTTCAAAATAGTTTTTAATATTTTCAGTAACAAATGTTGTAGATATGCATTGGCATTGCCTCATATTCCAATGTGCACCTACAATATGTTTCTTTTGAATAAATGAGCTGTTCACCATAAGCATTCTCAACTATTTTCATGTTTCAGTGAAATGAGCATATAGAAATGAGCACGTTTTCATGTAGTTTGACACCTGGATGACAACAATAGACTGCATATTTTATGCTGTCAGCTTATCTTGAGATGTTTTATTGGAACATATTGCTAAATCGGTAGTTGTGTGGTGGTAAGAAAATAAATGACTTTAAAATTGTAATTCTAAATCTGTGAATTGAGCCGCGATACTGTCTTGATTATATGATTAGTGTCGATACTTAACCATAGGCTCGAAACAAAATATTCTGTTGCTCTAAAAGCAATCAACATGTGCAGTGTAGATCCTTACCTGGCTTCTCCTCGAGACTGAAAGACTGATTTTAGCAATGGTCTCGCCAAACAGGTTAACTAATTAAAATAAGTCCCAGTTTCATAAGACTCAAATCCAGGTAATATTTTAATAATAGAACTATATATGTTGCTTCAGGATATTAAGGTAGATTATAATCAATTTTAAGAAAGGTACAACTTGGAAAAATAAACCTTAGTAGGTTTTGTTCGTTTGTTTGTTTTGATGCTTTACGTCCCATCAACAATATTTCAGTCAAACAGCGACGGGTCTTCCTGGGTTGAACCAGTACTAAGCTAGGATAAATGTGTCTTGCTCAAGGACCTCAACGCAGTGACGCCAGTAAGGCTCGAACCCGCGGCCTCTCGGTCTCGAGTAAAGCACTCTACCACAGAGCCACTGCGCTCCCAAACCTTAGTAGGTACATGTAGTGTTGCGATAATGGGTACAATTCAGTAGGCAATCAATTCTGGCTCAGCAGGTGGATAGGAGGCCATCCTTGTCTATTTTGAATGTTGTCATTCCATCCTCTTGTTGCCATCCTCTTGAAGATGGCAATTATAATTTACTAACTTTGCAACCTGCATGGTAGCTGGTAGCATCTGCTAAGTGGTGTAGCATGAGATAGCCGTTTCCGAAAGTATTACATCATGGTGTTACAACACTAAAATGACACACCCAGCTCATCGCCATCTCCGTAAGCGGAGATGGCGATGAGCTGTGAGTGTCGTTTAATACCTCATCAAGCTACTGCAATTTCGCTTTCAAATGGATATTGTACTTGCTGACAGTAGACAACAACCCACTGAAAGATGGCAAGCTTTTTTGAAAAGCTTATACTTGTGTATTTATATTTTCAATAACATCTGAAAAGTTTTTATACTAGCAAATAATACGGACACTGTAGCGGTGAAACACGTGCATTTGGTAGCACCTCACTTGGGTCTACATTATTTATCAGTGCACCCTTTTTATGGACTTCATTCAAGAAAGGTTTGAGTTCTTTTGCATTATGTCGCCTGCTGATTTTTTTCATCAAACTATTCTTTATCAAAACATTCTTTCATCAGTGTCAAAAGGTGTGGTTCCAGGTCATTGGTCCAAACTGTTTGCAACGTTACTGACAATGTTGACCGATTATTTTTTTTAAAAAAATCACCAAATCAAAACCTCGCATACTGTGTCTATATAACAGCTCAAGACAAATATATCAGCTAAACACGCATGCACGCCGGCAGGCCTCGACGATCTGTATTTCCTTTTAACAAAATGTTAATCACCACATTCCTGGCCTAGTTCGATAATATCCCATTTCGACTCGGTATGCCCGTATTTGTTATGTAGCTTTTTGTGATGTTTGCCATTTAATGTTATTGGTTAATATAAATGTTAGGCCCGTATCAATCGTCGCCCTACTAAAGAAACCATCATAATTTTTAAACCAGAGTACCATAATAATACCATACATCGCCCACCTGAGACTATTGTCGTAAATTTATGACAGACATGTAGCACACAACTTTAAGTTTTCTTAACTAACTCAGGTTAGCCTAGCGGCCTTTTTATGTGTGACATATGCAAAAAGTGCAGACCCAGATCAGACGCCACTGAACGTGTATGTATTTTTTTCATGGTCTATTTTTCATCCTGACTATAAAGTATCAGTATGCTGGTATCAAAAACTGACACATGATTTTATGATACAATGTAGCAAATAGGGCAGATGCTATACACGGTACCCCATGCGTGGGTCTCCTCGGTACGCCTTTGTTTCGTTTGTGGACACCAGACATGATTTCATTATGGAATCAAACACTATGAACCCTGATGAGACTGTTCCATTTACTCTAAAAAATAAGTAATTTTACACCCAATTTGATGGCATCTGAACTGCAACTGATTTTGTTGTTACCCTTCAACTGGCTTGACAACCATGGTAACTGACACAACAACAAGTAGAAACGTTTTAACATGAAGTAAACGGGTAAAACCGGTCTTAATCGGCCACTCAAAAATAGACAAAATAAAGGTCTTAAAGACAAATGTTAGCTTAATGAAGGTCGAAAGTATTGCAGAATGCTCTCTTAATGTTAGTAGAATGACGATTTGGCAAACTTTTCACCAAACGGGATGGCAGTTCAGCTGTTTTGGTGTTAGTTTTCAGTTATTATTTTACAGTCACGATTAAGAGCAGTCTGAGCTGGGACATTAAATTTTTCAACACATCAAAAACTCTCAAAAAGACCACAAATTGGTTTCCAAGACCAATTATCGCTTTAATAATGCAGGTCAAAAGTATTGCAGATGCTCCAAGAGGAGCATTCTGCAATACTTTAAACCATTTGACCTTTGTTTTGTCTATTTTTGAGTGGCCGTTTTACACATGTTTACTTATAGGCTACCTTAGTATAGCTCGTGAAAATTAACCCCGTACTCGTGAATAAAATTTGCATAGATTATACGGTAGTTGCGTAGTTTATTAATAGCTCCGTACATTTCCGTGTTTGCGAAGAGGGAATTGAATTGACAATACAAATTATTTATTGGTATTTAAGAGCGTTGTAGCAAGTAAGCAGAGATTAGCCGAGAGGTAATGTGTAGTTTTTGAAATCTTGTGTTCATGAGTTCGACTCCGGAAAAGGTTACGTTTTTTTTTTCCTTTTCTTTTCTTTTTTTTCATGTAATTTACTTTGTTTTGCTATAATAATTATGTTTGCATTGATGTATGGCGACTAACCTCCGTCGCTTCTACAGTGCGTCGTATGTAAGAGGCTAGTGACGTTTCCTTCTTTGATTCCTGCAAAAAGTACTTTGCGACGTTTGCAACGATCTGCTTTGCTTTCGACCCTAGAGAGCCTAAAGACTGCAGTTTACTGTCTGACATGTCGCAACGCTATAACAGTAATGTAGATTTCAGTGAAACTCAAACATGCGCGGACCCAGGAATTTTCGTTAGGGGGGGGGGGGGGGTCCAGGCCAGTCTGACAAAAAAAGCTCTTGCGACGTTTTTTTTTTCTTCTAGTCCTCAGCTTATTTGACAGAAGTCAAATGGTCGATTTCTAAGAAATCTATAATTTAATTTTTTCAAGGTTCCAGAGGGGGTCCAACATTTTCCAGGGGGTCCAACTTTTTTCAGGGGGGTCCAATTGCTTATTCCCTATAACACCCCATATAACTTGTGATTTTCCATGGGGGTCCGGACACCCTGTCCCCCCCCCTCTGGATATGCACTTGTCAAATGATAATTTGGGTAGAACGATAATTTCACTTTGCACGGGAAACTGGTGGAAAATATTTAAATACTTTATTCTTCAAAAAAAAAAAAAAGCACCGCAAGTGAGACTCGAACTCGCAGCCTCCGAGTTCGTATCACTGGCTACAACCACTTACCTACTCTGCAGTACAACACCAGATTGATTGCATATAATGTATTTGTACTATGTTCATCTACCTGCACAATCGGAAATACACGAAACATTGCGAAATATAACGAGTTGTTTCGTCGGAAACTATTTCGACCGTGAAATTTATTCATCAGTACGGGGTTAATTTTCACGAGCTATACATAAACATACGACGGAGCAGAAGACAAAAATCGCGACTGGCGGGTAAAAGTTAATAAAGCTTACATGTACGTGTCTTTGATGTACAGCACATTCAGTTTTCTGCATCCACATCGTAACCATATTCAAGAAATTCCACCAAATCTTATTTTTTAACAAAACACGACAGCTGTTTTGATCAAGTTGTGACTTTGTAGACATTATCTCGTTTCGCTATGCACGTGACTCAGCATTTATACGTGCAGCACGATTACGTATTGGTAAGTAAATTAAATTTTTAAATGTTAATGATGGTCACACATTATGAATAATACATGTACGGTATACATGCATATATAATTGATTCTTTTTCAATTCGGAGAAAGGATCCTCTGAGCTCAATCCTAAATGTATCAACTATAACCAAGAAGCTACTTATCCCCATATACGATCAGGAAAAGATCGGACACAGTCGATACCAAAATCATGAAAAAAACTACTCAGCATGCAAAGAGTTAAGGCAGCTACAAATGTACCGGTGTATAGAACCATCTTTGTTTAGTTCTGTCCGCCTGCCAAGGTTTGACGTTCCAGTCTTACATTTCTTATCTCTAACTGCTAATACCTGTATATTAAAACCCAAATCCCCATCTTGAAGCGGAGAGGAGATTGTTCAAGTGCCCTTTTTCTGTTTGTTCGTCTGTCTGCCTTTCCGGGCGACCAAAATCGGGCTAATGTGATCGGTTCTCTTTGGTGATGTTGAGGTCAGAACAGACACATGACCGTTAATCCGCCACAAATTCAGTCATTTAACATGCATTTTCTTTGAGCAGAAAACACTATCACATAACCACCATTTTGCGATAACTTCCGTCCCTCTGTCAGTCCGATGTATTACCGTCCTCATGCTGCTTTTTGTTACTAACTTCGATGTTGCATGTGGAATTGTGTACGTGCGCAAGAATATATGCATTTGCGTTATGCACGCATGTAGTACTCTTTTCAATTCATCCGTTCATCTATTCCTCTGTATCATATACACGGGTGGTAAACATAGGAACTACCACGAAATTGTGTTAACGTTATTTTGTTCCAAAGCCACATCCGGTACACGATGTGGTAGTTTCCAGGCCGAAAGTTGGATAAAGAAAGGTTGGTTTCACTTTCTTTTGGTTTTATTTTACAACTAAGAACGAACAATGGTGAAATCCGACAATGTGGTTCCCTGTTCCGTGTAACTACCACTATAGCATTTTAACTACCACGATGAGCTGGAAACTACCACATAGGACAAACGGGGCATTAATCGTTTACGAGTAAATGCTCAGATTTTTTTCTGTGTAGGAACGTTTATTGAGGGTCTTTTTATCATTTTCATCGACAAATGATATCAAATTCAATTTAATTTGACAGATATGGGCTAAAATCCTTCGAACTTAGGGGAAAGTTGGTCCGATGCTCAGTGGGGAAACGCAAATCTAAAGAAAGAAAATAACTTTTAATACAAAAATTGGGCTAGAGGGGACGCTGAGACATATTTACACGGAACCACATTGTCGGATTTCACCATTGTTGTTCTTAGTTGTAAAATAAAACAAAAATGAAAGTGACACCAATCTTTCTTTATCCAATTTTCGGCCTGGAAACTACCACGACGTGTCCCGGATGTGGCTTGGGAACAAAATTACGTTAACACAATTTCGTGGTAGTTCCTAGGTGTACCACCCGTGATATAGTCTGTTTCCGTCCGTCTATGTGTCGTCCTTTTGACTTTCCGTCAGTCCACCCATCCGTCAGTCCACCCGTCCGACTGATATTCTGTCTGTGTCTACATTAATGGCTGTAACTCCGTCCGTCTATTATGTTTGTAAGTGTGTGCATGTACGCGCATAATGTGTGTCAGAGAATAGGAAATTATTGTGTTAATAAGAAGGTGATACAAATATGGAGAACGATAATTCTGGTTAAAATCAAAACAGAATATTACAGTCTGGCACAGGAAGTACAAAGACCCAACACTGTACTGCGACTAAAAATAATGAACTGATGCATTGATATCATGGGTTTTAATACTCATGTCATTTTCGAGCAACTTAGGCCCAGGCGGACCTACGCAAATGTACAGACTGTGTAAAATTTTTCAGTGCTTAAATTCAAATGCTTTTTCAAACAACTCTGTATTAAACGCGCAAATCTAAGTAAAAGCAGATATCTTAATTCCTCCATTTGGTTAGATACAATGAACAACAACAAAGAACTGCTGACATTGAAATATGGCATTTATAATAAATTAATGAATAGGCGTTATGTCATATGAGAAGTTTAATATAGATTCATAAAGTAACAACATACTACATTATTATTTTTATACATTGATATATTGACAATAGCACGGACGAAAAAAAGTCCCAAATACTGTGATTTTGCTGGCCAAAAAAGAATAGAGGTTCTTGAAATTGGTCAATGCCACACGTTTCATTCAGATATGCCCACTTGTAAATTCTAATGGACAATTTGAAATTCCATTGCTCCAACCACGAAGTCCACCTTGGATATCATTCATATAATAACTAAAGCCTGTCAATTACATTGTATCAGGGTCTTTCTGCAATTATGATGGAAAATGTCAACATCAGTGGCGGATCCAGAACCCCCTCCCCACACCCCGTTTTTAACACCTATAACAATGAAATAATTTGGTCTCAGAGAGACCAAATTATTTCATTTTCACGGGATATTTAAGATCAACAACGCGAACGCCCTATGTTAAAGTCAGATAATTTCGGACATTAGGTAAATTCGGACATACATTTGCAAACAGTGGAAATCCGGATGAAACGGCTCCTTATGAGCCGTCTCATCAGGATTATCACTGTTTGCTTAGTTAATTTAATGTTTTATTCCAATAATCTAAATATAAATCAAACATGGTCGCTGCCCGAATTTACCTGATGTACAAGTTACCTGACTTTACCCTACACCTTAATACAGATGAGACCCAAGATGAACCCCCTTTCCAAAAATCCTGGATCCGCCTCTGCACACTTTCTGGAAAGTGCTAGACTTGTCAATTTTGGAGGCATTTTATCAAGGTCTGCACTGGATGCTAGGGTGAAGACAATCTTCAGGTACAGAAATGTATTAAATATTTGAAATTTTGACCTGCGACCTATTAAAATTCAAAATGGACGAATCCATGTTTAATGTATCAATATGTACGGGAAAATCCATCAGAATGAAAAGGATAAAAGATTTATACGATAGCTAGCTTTAATTATATTTTCTTATAGAAACTATATTTACATGATGTTCCCTAATATTTACATTTTCGAAGCAATCCTTCAATGAACCTTCAGACTTTTGCAACCGTTCATAGCCTCATGAATTACACAGATATGATTGACAGCTGCCAAGCTCACTTGCCTAAGCAATACGCTTCGAACATCTTGCTCATTCGCCAGAAGTGAAACTGGTGTTGTGATTGACAGCGAGCCACACCTGAGTCGCACGTGCATACAAGCCTCTTGTTGGCACCATTGGCTGTCCGTGCTCCACTGGCTGCTCCGCTTTTCCGTTTTACTCTCCAACAAAACCGTTAATACAATTGCATATCAAATATCAAAGCGTTTTGTTTCCTAAATTATAAATACTTTTTTATATTCTAGGTATTTATAATAAAATGTAAATATAAGGAATAAAGTCAATTTTAGGTCTCTTCATGGAATCATGAATATTCCAAAAATTGATTTCATTTCTTAAATGATTTTAAGGTAAGGACCATTCACATACCAAGCGTGCACTAATACAGATGTTGTTTTCTGAATGATTTTCAAGTGGTGAAAAAGAAGAGCTGTCTGTCATTCTTGAAGAGCATTATAAAGAAAACATGCAGCCTTTAATCAAAAGGAAATACTATCAAAGGAAAACGTTTCCTAGTCAGAAATTCAGGACCAGCTTTCACATTGTGTATCAAGCATTTCAGGAAAAATACACACTACATGTAAATAAGTTAGTCGTTTACGCACTATCAAGTGAATGAAGCATGCTTTAAAATACTGAATCCCCCCTTTTCATATTTGAACTTGTTCATATCAAATCTAAATGTATGATAAACGAAGAGAACTGTTAACTTCTTTTTTTCTGGGTGGAGACGTTTCTCGCTCGAAATAAAGGATTCTGTTTCCATTAGTTTTGACAAGAAAGGTACAAAGCATGCTCGGATCCAGAGTGGGGGGGGGGTGGTGAACAGGGGTCCGCCCCCCCCTGAAAAATCACAAAAATACAGGGTTTACTAGCAATACTGGTCCGTATCCCCTAAAATTACAAAGCTACCAGGCCAGGCATTCAATGTTGGGCCATCATCGGCACGCCAGCGAAACGCCATTTAAATGGTGTTTCGCTGGCGGGCCGTAGGTGACCCGCTTATAGTGGTATTTGGATCCTCCCTCCCCTTATCAACTTGTTTTTTTAAAAAATCGTCGTCAAAATTGGACCCCCTCTGACATAACTTTCTGGATTGTGTTTATACTGTAGATGGACTCAGATCAAACTTTTCACCTTTAGCCCCGCTGGATACATGTACGCCATGCACGAATTCACAGAGGGGCTGGGGCAGGGGGAGGGGCTCGGATGCCCTCTGGAAAAGCATGCCATCATCGGCCTGCCAGCGAAACGCCATTAAAATTGGGTTTCGCGGGTTAGCTGATGGTTGTCCGATTCAAATATTGTTATGGACCATCTTTTCCCTCTGTAAAATATATGACTAAAGCAAATCTAAACCTTAGATTCTGGTTCCGCGCATGTACGAAAGCATAGGCGTTTTAGAGGAATTTGCGCAAACGCGCGATGCGTACCAAATCTCTTGGTCTGGGCCATTTGCTTACACTGGTCTCCTTCCTGTACGTCTTCAAGTTGTCAAATCCATTTTCAATCGATATCCATTTAAGTATTTGGACGAATTCCTTATGATAGTAATTAGCCTTCAAACCAGTTAGATTCTAGACAGAAATAAAGAGTTCTGGCAAATCCATTTTCTATCACAAAATAACTTCTTTATTCGTAGCGCAACGAAGATAGGAAACCGACAGAACATTACATTTTGTACGCGAGCCCCACCCAAAGTTGTACATAAAATGATATATATCTGATACAAGATCCCTTACTTCGAGCAACATGTTCAAAGTTTTATCAGAGATTCTGCAAATGGCATACCATCAAGATATTAGTTGACCGAGCCATAAATGTACCTACATATATTTTGACCGAAATATGCGCACATTTTTAATTTTCATGCTTCTTCTCCCACCAAGACTAAACCCCCAAAAGTAATAATGAAGCAAGATACCCTGGTCGCTTTAAACAGATCCTATATAGGAGCGCAGCTAGGAAACTGGCTCATCCTGATGCCAATGCAGAATGTCAATTTTAGGATTGGTTCAAACAATATTATTTTATGTAACAGCACATAATGCACAATCATTTGAAAAACAAAAACAAATAGTTTAAAATGGTTATGTTTCCTATGTACTGTAGATTCGGAAATTTTCGCGAGAATTTTATTTTCGCGAATAACACTAAAAGACATATTAGTGATCTAAAATTCGCGACTAATGCAATATTTACCTATATTAATAAACGACAGAGTGATTATGCCATTTCGCGAGGGTTTAATTTCACGGAACTTCGCATATGCGAAGTTTCGCGAAAATAAAGTCCTCGCGAAAATTTCCGAATTTACAGTAATACTGCCCATAAACATGAACATGCAGATATAAATGAATTTGTGGTACAGGATGCGATTCATATTGTATTTGTGTGTATTTATACTGGAGGACTACATGCTTAGGGTTTCAGAAACAAGTCTTTATAATTTAAAATTATATCACTTATAATTTACTTGTTTTGGACAGTTCACTTATTTTGCATACATATATACCGGTCCCGATAGCCTAGTGGATAAGGCATCCGCTTCGGGAGCAGGAGGTCGAAAGTTCGATTCCCTATGTCGGCGGCAGTGGGGTTCGTTCTGATATGGCCGGTTGGTGAGCGCCAGCTATTTAAACGTAATGGTTACCAATTCCTAGCCTGCCTGGTGCCTGGCAAAAGGATGGGATTTGGGAAGTAAATGTGACAAGTTGAGGTGTCTCATAAATCAGAAATGGCTGGCCCTTGCAATAGGGGTGACACTATAATAAACAAGCACTTTACTTTTTACTTTTATATCTGCATCTTCAACTAGCTTCTATCTTCAACAAACCTATATTTTATGTTTCCCATTGAACATGTTGAAAAGCTAAATATGCTTGATATTAAACGTAATGGTTACCAATTCCTAGCCTGCCTGGTGCCTGGCAAAAGGATGGGATTTGGGAAGTAAATGTGACAAGTTGAGGTGTCTCATAAATCAGAAATGGCTGGCCCTTGCAATAGGGGTGACACTATAATAAACAAGCACTTTACTTTTTACTTTTATATCTGCATCTTCAACTAGCTTCTATCTTCAACAAACCTATATTTTATGTTTCCCATTGAACATGTTGAAAAGCTAAATATGCTTGATGAAAACTGGCGCTTGTTAAACGCAGCTATATGAGGGAGTGCAGTGGAACAGACGGTAGACCGTTAGAGTGGGAATCGAAGGGTTGCTAGTTCGTGACTCACCGCCGGCGAAGTCACTGTGTTGTGTCCTTGAGCAAGACACTTTATCCGTTCCTTAATAATGTAGGAATATGACAAAGTTCCAATTTTCCCTTATTCGCTCAGTTGCCTAATTCTTCACAAAATGTGTGTAAAGCTGTCTCCAGAATTTCTCTAATGCCTTGCAATGACTCTGAGTGAGCATTTCAAAATCCTGTAGCTCATGATACCTCGGACCCATACTGGGTCCGAGATGATACTGTTAAAATTTCCCTCGCGGAGACACCATTGCAAGTTTATTTCAATCACTTAAGCCGAACAGATTTTCCAATACATTTTATTTGAACGAGTCCATTTCCAATTTTGCGTTAATGTCTTTTTCTAACTTTTCGTTGAAAATCTTACATGTATAAGCAGACATTGAAGAAATCTTACATGTATAAGCAGACATTGAAGATCAGACGCCACGTTCTGTGGCGTCTGATCTGGGTCTTCACTGTTTTGTACAATGAAAAGGTCACTATGCTTATATGGTTTAATAACTTACTTAATAATTACTTATTTTGTGAAAGTGTATCATGGTTGCCCATGGCGCATTTTAATACGTCTGTTCTTCTAGTTAGATATGATTTCGTTGCAGGAGATATATGTGTTGTCTAGTCATTCAAGTTTGGTCTCGACGGTTCTAAATCAAGACCTTGTATCATTAACCATGTCAGGTGAAACTGTGTTAGCACTTTGTATTCTGATGGATTTTTTCCACACAGATAGCTGCAATAAGGATGGGAGTTTCCATCATATATTTAAAGGGGTCACACGTAGACTTTTCGAACTGAATATGTACTTTAGCCCCTGAAGATTGCCTTCATCTTAGCAACCAGTGCAGGCCGTGATAAATTTGTCGTGTATTGCGACGTTTCATCTTCGTAAAGTACCATACAGGTATGCACAGGATTAATGCCACATGCGAAGAAAACATGCATGCACCCAACGATTAACCCGTGCATCTCAACAGTCCGATAAGCACCTTGAGACAGCTTATGAGAGCTGGGGTTTTGTCTCATATGCAACCAGCGAGGGTTCAGAATAGCCTGCACAAACGTGTAGTCTTGCCTTAATCTTCGTTGCTATTTTGTCGATGATTTTATTCACAAAAACGTTGTTTTCGAAAATACCGTTTCAGTCTGGTTGTGACATTCGAATTTGCTAGTTTAGTTAACCTGCGTTTTCAGTGCGACTTTTCATGGGATCAGGTACATGTAAAATACAAGAATAACGATCACATATGTTACTACCATTACAGATGTACTTTGCAGGTCCCTCAGGAGTTGTTTTAAAGATTCGTGTTGGCGGCCTCGTATTCAAACAGCTTTCCCATGATCCTGTTAGTCATATACAAACTATAAGTTTCCTATATTGGCGAACAGAACTAGCTGAACCTAGATACATATTTGGTATCCGTAGGATGCATTTTCTATTCCATTCTCACACAAAAATAATCCTTATTTACGATTAAATTCCGCATTCTTATTTACAGAAAACAGTCTTAGAAGCTCATGAATACGGACTTCGGGCAGCTTCATGATGCCAAACGATCATCCTCGGGACGGATTTGTCTATCCCTCCTCCACATTCATTGTATATTCTAATCAACTGACGGTAATGAGCACGACCCGTGATTGGGCATTTTCAACGGATGTACGAACTCACATAGTGATTATAGTGCAGACCCAACGGCCGTGTTGGGCAGACCCAAGGGTCCTGCAATATTGTGAAGACCTAAGAGTCGTGCAATTTTAATCTGACGAGCACAGATAAAGGAGATATTAGGTAATTGCTCTAGTATATATACAATGCATGGTGTCCAAGTGGTCTAGGAGGCTTTCTTGTAATCCAACAGCCTGACGCACAGTGGTTGGAATCCAGGGGGACTATTTTTTCTATTTCATTTCCCTTTCTTTGTCATACCAGTGGCTGGAAAATGTTAAAATAAATAAGTATGCAAAATTTGATCCATATATACCATGCGGTTCAAGAATTATGAAATTTTTACTAACTGACCACAGCCGGCTGAAATGAATGCTGAGCAAACCCTCGTCCATCAGAAAAGGCTGTTACACATGCCAGCGGTTAGGAAATGTTGACATGCATATGTATGTAAAATCTGATAAACATATACCTTGTGGTCCAAGAATTTAGGAGCATTTTCACTAACTGCTAATGGATGGATGGACGGACGGGCGGATATAGTGATTATAGTGCCGACCCAAGGGTCGTGTAATAATCATAAACCGTACCGAAGATGTTAAACTAACGAGAGACATTTCACAGCCGTTTTAATGTCAAGGCTTGTAAGATTTCGCGAGCAATAAGAGATAACTAACCCGCAATGTCTATATAGGATAATTTCCGAGACTGAGTAATGACCGGGAAACCAATTAGCGGAACGCTGCGACAACACGAAGTCTACAGAAGCCAATTTTCTTGTCCCCTTATCCTTGGAGAGTCCCTGATTAGGGAGTTGGATCTCCTGATGATCGACGCGATGATCTTCGCTTGTTTTCAAGAAAGATAGAGATAGATTACCGATCAATCTTATTGCTAGAAGACAGGGCATATCCGTAAAGCGATGGTTGACATGATTTGCTGCTCACAAAGTGGTATACCAGTACTTCACTGACAGCGCGTTCTCTTTCAACTAATTTGTAGCCCAAGAATGGTGACATTTGCTCTTTAGGAGAAAAGCCCAGTAGGCACCCAAAGGTAATGATGGCACTTATAATCAGTGCTGTATCAGGGACGCTGAATCAAAACTGATGCGCTGTGTAATCAACCTTTTGCCACATAAGTTTACTCGTTGAGTATCTCTCATTAAAAGGCCGATAATAGGTGGTAGGCTTTAGTAAGTATTATTTAGTGGTTATCGCCCTTCAAATGTTAAAATGTATTTCGCGTGACTTGTAATTTACGTGAAAACAAAATTCTGAATTCAGTTTCCTGTGACTTTCTGTCAGTAATGTCTTGGGTATGTTTATCTATGCATCTCCAATAACTACCAGACATGTGGGTTCTTCTAAATGACAAATTCTTGACTTCCTGTCGTTTGGATGTTTGGCACGTTAGTTACATTATATAGCATGTTACATGTAATGATAGCCAACGACACTGCTCAAAATATTTAAAAGAACAAAACATGTTTTGGTATTATCACCATGCAAATGCACCCATAGTCAGACCCTTAGCGAATGTCAGTTACAACATATATGAACATGTTTACCTTGTAAAAGTTAGGTGACGCTTCTTGATAAGAATGATGTAATCCCTTCAAATATATCTCCATGGAACGCTTTATGTAAAAGTATAATTTTGTTAAGAAATACCCTATTTTCAACATTTTTTTTTCTATACAAATATTTTAATCAAACACTAAAAGAGCATCATAATGTACATTCCATACCTTTTTAAGGTACATGTAGCAGAAATCGTTAGATTACGTTATAAATAAATTTGAAGATTCTACAGATTTAAAAAAAAGTCGTCATTTACATGAAAATCAAAAATTACAGAATTTGATCCATGGACTTGAACAGCGATTGTTTTATCCAAAACGTTTTTGTTCCCTAAAAAGACTTGCGAGTTTTTTTTTTGAAACCAAATATTTTTGAAAATGCAAAAAATGCAATTTACAGATTTTGACACTAGTTCTGTTTTACAGATTCATTGTAGCAACACATATAGGGCTAGTCTTCCTTATGGTTTTGCTGCATTTGACTGCCAAAACGAAATATTGTAGAAATCGGTAAAAATACATTATTCTGGCAATGAAGAAATTTAGGGTTGTATATAAAAGCTTACAACTTTTATCATGGGCTTCAGAGCCAAGTTTCGTTTTTCAAATTTAAACTTAAGGAGTCATTGAGAATCATTTTAGAAAAAAATGGGTAATAAATGCCATTTTTGACTAAAAACAACAATTTTTGGAATTCGCAAATCTTTAAAAATTTTAAGCTTAGATACCGATTATTCCCACATAATGGGTCATTTTGACACAAACAGTTGCATTTTATCATCCATAATGATTAGCTAAAGGTAATAGTTATCAAACGTGAAATTATTCAAAGTAATAAAGAGGGCAACGATCAGAAATCGATACAATCGAATACCACACCTGACCCAGAATACCAATGGGAAAGTAACAAACAATTAGACATCACAAACGAGAGCCAAGATGTCAGTCCTTTCTCAGCAGGTGACCACAAGGCAACAATAAACAGACAAAAATTGACAGGCAACAAAAGCACAACAAAAACACGACAGAAATAACATAAATGGTCCACAAAAGAAGTACCGCATTGGAACGGTCAGTAAAATATTTTACTGGAGGGCTTAAACTGGTTTCATGGCACCAACACCACCCTTTGTTCAGATGTGGATCAAGGCACGTAGGTGTTTGGTTTGCATGCAAAACCCCTTACTTATCAATGCATCATCTCCTAGAACAAATACATCAAAATATAAAAAGGAGATTAAGCAAAGATAAGGTCTCAACAGTAAATAAAACTGAATGCCGAGCCAAAAGAAATCCAACAGGTAAACCCCGGTGGGTCTGACAACAACCAAAGCATCAGGCCCCTACCATCTCATCGATAGATAAGTCTTTTAGTTGGAACCATCATTGAGTCTTAAGTCCGATTCACCGGCGTGCAATTAAAGAGGAAAGCTAATTTGCCAACCGTGATTGGGTTGACCACCAAGCATGCAGCTTGTTGCCATACATTAATGTTATAGCCAATCTTTTTTTAATGGGAAATTATTTTAATGAACTGTGCTAATTTTTTTTTCAAGTCACCATAGAATTCAGGTTCCAAACGTCCTTGGCGCAAGAGAGATTTAAGTCCAACTTGGAATTTAGATATCATATCATGGTATTGTCTATAAAATTTAGAAAAGGTTTTGTGAAGTTTATTATACCGATAACCTTGTATAAGAAGTTTCTGAGTTAACAATTTATTGCGAGTGCTGAAGTCAGAAACACGGCTAAATGCTCTAGCAAAACGAAAGAGCTGAGAGATATAGACTCCATAGGATGTAGAGCGAGGAAAAGTCGTTACGTTTATCATAAATTTTGGTAGAAACAATATCATCAGAAATTGATAACTGCAAGTCTAAAAACGCGGCTTCGGTATCAAAGGTAATGCTTTTATTAAGTTGGAGCTCTGAAAGGTATATTTGACTTACCATATTGTCAAAATAAACATTATTAATGTTTAAAATATCGTCCAAATATCTGGATGTAGTGTTAAAAGCATCAATAATATCAATCTGCTTATCATCAGAAAGAGACATCATAAAGTCCCTCTCATAACAAAACAAACATAAATCAACAACCAGGGGCGTACAATTAGTGCCCATAGGAATCCCAAAAGCTTGTCTTTACAGCTTGGTGCCAAAAAGAATCAAAAAAGTTGTCCAACAAAAAGGTCAGCACATCACATACATTTTGACAAGACCATGTATGATATTTTTTAGGGTTTTCCGAAGTAAAAGATGCGTTTCTGTCGTTACATGCAAGGTAAAGAGAGCCTTCTCTATTGAAGGTTCTTTCAATAAGATCAATAAGCTTATCTTTAATCAAATTATTAGGTAAAGTAATGTAAAGGGTAGAAAACCCACAGATAGACAAACTGGTCGCATTGAAATCTCTAGCTTTAAGTTTATCTAAAATTTCACCTGAATTTTTAATAGGCCAAAATAGATTTTTACCAGATCTCTCATATACCTTTTCACAGTCTTTGATAACATGTTTTTAACAGCTGTAAGACATAAGGTTAATACTTTAGAAAGTTCTGTTGTCGTACAAGACCTAGAATTAGCAATAAGTCTTGCTTTATAGGGATTTTATGGAGTTTAGGTAACCAGTACACCGTAGGAACTTTGTCTTGGTTTTCTTTAGCTTTGACACCAAAATGTCGGGCTGTGTGACAACGATACCAGAGTTAATCATATTTAGGAGGTTACTCTGTTTAAGCTCATCCAGAAACCTCTGGACCAAACACACAACCACCATACTTTCAGGTCTTTATGAGCAGTTAAAATGGTTCCTCTAAATGTATATTAGTTTCATTTTTATCACCAATATAAAAAAAATAAATATATGTTTATAACTGTTGCAAAACTTGTTTATAGTAGTGTATGAATAAAAAACAATAGACTGTTCCAAAGCAGTGTTCCTTTTGTGGATCCGTTTTGTTATTTGTGTTTCGTGTCATACTGTCTTGTCTGTTTCTTGCAATCGTGTGGTCACCTGCTGGGAAAGGGTTGACCTCTTGGTTCTCTTGTATGTGATGTTTTCTTATTTTTTGACACTTTACCATATGGTGTCCTGGATCAGGTGTGGTATTTGATTGTATGGATCCCTGATGAATAGACTTTTTTTTTACATCAATACAGCTGTACAGTAATATTAACACAAATAGTAAACAAAAGGAATTCAGAAGAAAGTCTTTCGACTTAGATTAATGTATGTCCCATTCAAGTGTATGCTTTACTGTACAAGTTACATGATTTGTTATAAAAGCAATTGCAAGAGAAAACACTTACGTGAGAAAGCATGCTTCTGTGCACACAAAGTCTATATATAAAACCTTTACAAAATGAACGGTTTTATGAAGCTTCTTCAATCTGATGGCTCCACGGGGAATGGGATATTTGATAAAAGGCAATCTGCGGTTAAGCAGCCACAAACGGTGATGCTTTTTATTCATATTGCAGAGTTAAAGGCTGTTTCAGAATTTTTGAAATCGTTATTATACTTGAAGTCGCTTTGAATTTAGAATATAGTCATGAACACTGTCAATGAATTGTTTTATAGCGTCGGGTTACTCTTGTTTACTAAAAGTAAGAGAACGTTAATTGATGGAAAACTCAGACGGGATAATTTCTTTAATATGTTTTGTCGCAAATTATCAAATAAAGAAATGTCACATAAAGGGCTTGCTACAATATTCTTGACAAGAATGCATAACAAAGATAAACATGACCTACTGGGAAAAGGCTGACCTCTTGGCTTTCTTGTATGTTTTGTCTTCTTGTGTTTTTGTCACTTTCCCAAATGGTGTTCCGGGTCAGGTGTGGTACTTGATTTTATATGTATCGATTCCTGATCTTTGCCTTCCTCTTAACTTTGTGATATCATTGGGTATTTTGAATGTCAGGTTTGTATGTTTGAGGAGTTACACAAATTATAAGTTGTGTTATTCCTTACAGTTGGCGGAATAAGGGAAATAATTCTTGCACACTGGATAAGGATATCTGATATTATATCCTGGGATAGAAAATCTTATCTTACCCATGTTATCTTACCCAGACTGTCACATGAGGGCTGTTCATTGGTTGTATTGGAACTCGTTGCTAGAAGATGTGATAAGTATCGAAATCTCGTGTGCTAACCCCAATCGGAAAATTTCGGCTCTATTCGAGAATAAAGCGTCGGAAGTATGTAAGGCGTGGTACTATGTATTAAAAAGCTGCATTTTATTAGCCAGAACTGGCCTGAGAAAAATAGTACTAAAGCATGTGGGTTCCTGTTAAATTCCATTATTCTGATTATCCGAAATGAACAAATGAAGTTTATGTGTTTTCCATAAAATATCGCTGAAGCGATATTTTATTGAAAACACATAAACTTCTGGACCATTTATACAGTAGCAATGCTTACTGTGGAATGCTCTAACCGTTCGGTTCACTGCAATCACACTCGTTAATACGAGTATGGTGACATGGTTTCTGTGACGTCAGCGTCACGGTATCAAAGTATACCCGCGATGCATATCCGAGGCCCAGTCTGATTCCACGGAATCAACCGAGGCAGTTCCGATTGATTCTAACCCATATAGACTGCAATTTCGATAACTGTAACACAGTTCACTCAAACGTTCGTTTTGCAAGATGTTTTGCAGGATATATGGGACGCGGACGGGAAATGACGGGCAATGACGGGAAATGACGGGCAATGCCTCATCAATCTGTAGAGTTATAATAAAGCGATCTCAATTTTCTCAGTTTGTATGTGATCGCCTACCAATCGGCTATCGTCAATTAAGTTTGTCGTTTTGACTGCAATTACTGGTGATATATGGAGATGTCTATGTTGGATCGCTGCCGCCTTCTGATGATGACCGAAAAAGCAATTAGCGGGCTTCTGAGATAAAATTTTCTTCGACTTGAAGCCAATATTGTTAAATTGTGACGTCCAGAGAGATGTCCTGATTACGGCGTCTCGTCATTGATAAACGAGACACGGATAGCGTTCTCTTGTCTTCATCTAATGCAATGAAAAGAAGAGCTTGTTTTGGTTACTATATCACGCAATTTATTTTCTTGTCTGTAATCCGAAGGTTTTTGCTCATAATTAACAGCAGCAGTAGTATTATTTTCAGCCTTTCTGGAAATATAAGTACACACGACCCGCCAGGGACTTATTTATTCACTGTTTTAATGCAAAGAAGTCAGTTGCTTTGATTAGAATATATCTGTGACCATTTTTGTCTTTAGACGTTAGTTCACTCGACATGGCCTATAGTGATTTCTTTTTTACTGACGTCATAGGATAAACAAGATATAAACTTTGAAATATATTTTAGAAGCGCAAGTAGACAATTCTGACCTTTTACTTACATTTAGAATATCAAGTCGCGCAAAACTGTGCTCTGATTTCTTTCTTAACAGCATCGTATTGGAAAAGTTTTCTCTAAAACCTCATTAAAACAGTGATCTTAACCCTGCATCTCTCATCACTGTTGTAAAGCCCAATTGGTTATCCCCATGTTTTCTTTAAAAAAGCAATGGGGATATTACAATCGCCTCTGTCCGTCCGTTACGCTATCTCCTCCAAGACGGCTTGTCAGATTTAACCACATTTGGAACATAGCTTTTCTACACCCCGAGAGAGTGCAAGAGCATAGCTATCTTTGGCCTCCCTCCCTGGGCCCTAAAGATGGGTCAAAATGTCGAGTATATGAAAAATGCCATATTAAAGTCTTATCATTTGTTTTTTACAACATACTTGGTATTTTTACTCTGAAATGAAAAAAAAATACTAGACGGCATTTCTTTCATGAGACCCTTGGCTTATGCCCAATGGGTTGGACTTAGAGGTGGGGTGTTGGGCAAAAACTCAAAGTTCGGTCAGTCCGTCACGCTATCAGATTTTAACCACATTTGGTATATAACTTTTCTATACACAGAGGGAGTGCAAGAGTATAGTCATTTCAGCCCCACACCCCTGTGCCCTTAGGATGGGGTCAAAAGGCCGAATATATGAAAAATGTCATTTATAAGTCTTATAATATATTTTGTACAACAGCTTTGGTATTCATACTCAGGAATGAAAAATACAAAACATACTAGACGACAGTTTTCATGGGTGTTTGAGACCATTATTTTTCTGCATTTTTGTATAATTAGTTGAAATCTCATGCTCAGTTGAGTTGAGAATGAAAACAGTTTTATAGCCTTGGAGCCTGAGATGCTAAAGTAATGTAACAGAACGCATTGTTATGCTCTCATTGTTAAATGTTAGAGTGCAGTTCATCATAGCGTGTCTTTGGCGAGCAAACATATGCAAGCACAATATTGCAGATTTATAATTAGGATCCCAGAAAGTTAATTAACTAAGTACATTCGAGTTGTCAAACAAAAGCCATTGTTTCTTTACATTCACTGATTTGTTTATATATGACAGTTAGAGTCACTCTGTGCGCTCATGACACTGTGGTCTAACAAAGGGACGTACCCTTGTCACACTTATAAATGTATACGTCGATTTGGTGGTATTTACGCGTATTGCCGGTTCTTCATAGACCGGAAGTGGTAGATATTTGTGTTGATACTATATAGAAAAACATGCCATATGCCTAAAGGACTAAAGACTTCAATCATTTTTAAGTATTCAGTATGTGCATGGCGATTTATGTAAGCATTTAGGAATAGATTCGAGTATCGATCATCAAGATCGGTACTCGAATCTATTCCTAAATGCTTACATAAATCGCCATGCGCATGCCGAATACTTAAAAATGATCTAATTCTATAGTCCTTTAGGCATATGGCATCTTTTTCTTTTTGGTATTAACACCAATATCTACCACTTCCGGTCTATGAAGAACCGGCAACACGCGTAAATACCACCAAATCGACGTATACATTTACCAGTGTGGTACCCTTGTAGAGGGTAATACAATTTCTGTAATGGATTTGTAAGAAAAAAAAGCCTTGTACTGAATGCTACAAGAGGAAGCGTTCATTGAACCCAAGAAAATCGAATGATGTGTTGTGTTAAACATCAGGCAATGTCTGAGCATGTCATTACTTTTGTTAAGATAGGTCTATGAGTGTATCTGACAAATCTCCAAAAATGGCATATTACAGTCAACATGTGATAGTTTGGTTCTTATAGCATTTCGACCAACGTTCTATACTGAAAGAGATACACACTTGAAAATATAATCTAAAACAATTGAACTTCGGTAAATATAAGATATGTTTGTAGCAAAAGAATTGTCTGGTTTGCATTGACTTTGGGTCTAGAATAGGTCATTATTTTGGTAAATAAGTATGCTGGTCAAAAACTTTTGAACATTACCAGTAAATATCGTACACACAAGATTATGCCAGTTCTTTTATAAAGTTTTTTCAGTGAGGTGTATCATAACTACATACTGTATATATGTACATAATTGTAAGCTCTAACTATTTCTTGCAATCGACATTTATTTGTACACCTAAAAGCAGGACGAGGTAGATTCCACACAACTGGTTGATATTAACGTCATGGAATATTGTTGGCACCAGACACCAAGGTTATAAAACTTTTTTCATGCTCAACTCAGCTGAGCACGAAATTGATCCTGCGCATAAATGTTAAAATACCAACAATTGTTGACATTTTATTACTTTTAGCATTATAAATACAACACCTGAGAGACTTAAAGCAAGATACTTCTTTATTTGTTGGAATTTTAGTTTTTATGAACAGTTGAAATTTCGTGTACAGTTGAGCTGAACACGAAATTTTTTATATATACTCGGGTCAGGTAACGATGATGATATTATGTGTTATAGCGGACATGCATCCCAAAATTTATATGTTGTATGGAGGCCATCATAGAGTGTAGACGAAACAAATCGCGAGTGAGATGTCGAATCATCGACAGACTATGAATAATTAAGCATCATGCAGACAAGTTTTGTTCTAGATTAATTTTGTTACCAATAAAATTGATTAATGTCGATATATGTCGCACTTAATTATCACGTCTAGAGAATTATTGATTCCTGATAAATAGAAGAACGTTTTTGCTATATTTAAAAAATAGCCATTAGAGTAGATGGCCAATCTCCTGACATTTTAAGCTGTTAAAACTGACCATTAAGTATATATATATATATACACTTAGTGTCCATAGTTATAAACAAGTGATTTGGTTTACAACCAAGTACGCAGACTGTCGCATGTAATTTTATGCTCACCAGATCGAGATTTCCGCTGTTTTACACATGAGAAAATTCTTTCTTGCACACCGGAAAAGGATGCATATCTAAGATTTTACCCTGGGATAGAAAATCTTATCTTACCCATGCTATCTTACCCAGGCTGTCACGTGAGGGCTACATACATTGGTTGTATTGGAACTCACACACATGGTGGTCAAGTAACGTCATTGTTATGTTAAAGTGACGTCATCAGGTAAAATTGCATCTTAGTGTATGCAGGGACTTCTGAAAGCTTATTTTAAAATAAAAACAGTAGTGAGCAAGAACAAGAATCCATTACTCGTGTGAGGGTAGGATAGAAAAACTCGTCCCTCGGGATCACAGTTTGTCATCACTTCACAAGCCTTGTGATGCCAAACGGCGATCCTCGGAACAGATTTTTCTATCTTGCCCTCATACTCATGATGTATTCTTATAATCTCATACGAGGGCTGTTCAAATATGAATGCAAGTAGCTTCATAACTTTCTTCAAATATACGCTACGACAAAATGTCATATCTTTCTGGAAAGAACTATTTGTCGCCTTTAAAATGGCACCAACATAAAGAAACACTCACGATATTTCTCGAGTTACAGACCCTTTTATAAAGGCCATTCCTGTATACTGAAGTTTTTCTGAAGCAAGTTGCAATGCACGTTTTGGTACATCTGCGATATAGTGTCATATCTTTGTAAGTTTTAGACAAAATGGCACCAAATTTTAAATGCAAGTTTAAGTAACAATGCAATAGTTGCTTGCATGAAAAAAGTTTATATAATCATGTTTCAATCTCGAGTAAACAGGCACGTTTGTGACGTCATTAATTTTATGATAAACGTCATTTTGCGTTATCTACTGGTGATGGAATAATAAACATCGCTGTGTCGTTTTCTTTGCGTTTTGCTGAAAACATGCTAAATATGTCATTAGGAAGTTTCAAAAAAATCCGTCCTCTTTTTACAGAGTTATCCCATTTTATATAATTTTTCAAGCATTTATCTGCTTCTTAATGACGTGTTTACATTAATTAATATATGTTCAATCTGTCTAGTCCTCAAGACCAGGTGAGTAATTTTATTATAAATAATGCCTATAGTGGTCAAACTTAAAGTTTACGTTCAAATTTAGAATAAAGCTGCAATGTAATTACAAAAAATAAGTATAAATTCTATAACCCCTTTCACTTAAGGCATTTTTGACTTTATAAAAATGCTTTTCAGCGTTTAAAAATTACCCGCTATCCATCAATAATCTGTAGCAACAACTCAGTATGAGCGATCAACATATTGTCTTTGAATTAAAACTAGTTTAAATGTTGCTTCGTGCATTTTGTTATAGATAATTTTAACTGAAAACCGAAAGGTGATGTTTTGTTTACAATTTATTTGCAAACATAAAGAGATTTTAGTGAAAACGATTCGTTGTAACTTAACAAAAGCATGTCGGATTTTTGCATTTTTCACAGAATCATTATGTAAGAATATGGGGATACTTTCTTTCAAAATTTTCGTCGAAGAATTATACGCTCGTCTCTATCACTGGTATAAGCATTGAGTTTGTTAGTATACACACGTGACCCTTATTAAAAGGGATATAACTCGATAAGTATACTGTATTTTTCTTTAGGTCTGGTGCCACTTTAAAGGCGTGATATAGTCCTTTATAGAAACGTTTACCATTCTGTCGTAGCATATATGTGAAGAAAGTTATGAAGCCACTTGCATTCATTTTTGAACAGCCCTCGTACCCGGTACAAACCCTTGGGAAGGATATAAAACGAACTGCAGCATATCGTTAAACAAGTGACGTCATTGCTATGTAGAAAACATGACGTCATTGAGTTATGTCGCATCTCACCATATTTAAAATATACAATTTTAATGCGGTATCTAATGGTGAGTGAGTAAGAAAAAGAATCCAATGTTTGTGTGAGGATGAGATAGAAAAAGCCTTGCGATGCCAATCGGAGATCCTCGGCGGGATAGATTTTTCGATCGCACCCTCATACTCATGATACATTCTTATAATCTCAATCTTTATTACGCTCGTTTAACTTTTTGATTTGATCATGAAAATAATTCTTTTGAATTAATGAATTAACTTAACACAAAATGCTGACTCTGAAATGGCCTTTCAAACACTGTATTTAAAATCAAAGGATTAGGAATCGATACAATCAAGTACCACACATGTCCAAGGTACAAAATGGGAAAGAAACAAAATCACAATAAGCATCACAAACAAGAATAAAAACAAACATAATAACTCTGGGTTATTATGATAAAATTTAGAAATTGCTGTACGAAGTTTTTGATTTTGATAGTCTTGCTTTAGTAATTAGCAACTATAGCAGTCAAAAAAAAATTCTATCTGCTGTTCAAATCAGTAACACAAGAACAAACTCTCGCAAAACGAATACGTTTTGGTATATACATCATGAGAAGGGGAGCGAGGAACATCTCCAAGGCCTCCAGATAAGAGTGCGCATTGTAAAAACCATTTCCTTTATTTCTCATCCAAAACATATGTTGAGGGTACTCGAAAGAACCGTCTCAGTGAGACGGTTCTTTGAGCACCCAAAACACATGTTTAAAGCTGCATACTCTGTAACTATGAACATTTTTCGAAAAAAAATATTTTCTTTTTAAATCATCTGTAAAAGTAGAATTAATCTATGTTTTCACAATAAAAATGTTCAGTACAGCTGAAAACTGCATGGAAAAGTGAATTATCGTATCAAATAGGTGTATTTTTCTCTTGTTGGTAACTATTTGCGTCCCTCCAATAATTCTAGACCGTTGAATTTAAACATAAATGCAGTTGTTTTGATAGTGATAACTTGTTAAGATTTACGAAAATGGTAAAATGTTTACCTGAATTTGAGTATTTTTACTGTGTTCTTGAAAAATAAAAACATTATTTTTAAAATTAGAAGACCAAAAGTTACAGACTATGCAGCTTTAAATTGATGGGTTAAAAAATAATTACAATTTTACACTTATAAAATTTCCTTATCTGGATCTATGATCTCCACCCAGAAATGAGAAATTATCTATTTTAAAGCAACGTTTTCATGAAATGTGGCTCAGACAGACTCTACCCTATTCTCTGGCTAGAGTACAGTACTCGCTGTTACGGAGTAAGAAACAGATTTTGTAATAACGGAAATCAAGTCTGTACAATTTGGCATAATGGCATAACGACTGTCATTACTTTATCAGATATAATTATAGCAAGATCACTCTATCAATGTCAGTGCAATTATTTTAACTCATTTTCTATTTTTTCTACTTTCTAGCAGCAAGTTCCGTCCAAAAGACATGGCAGCTCGCTCAAGATTTCTAGTAAGGTACAAAGAAGACAGTATACACGTATAGTGTGTTTGAGTTGACATGTTTTGCATTTAACCCATTGCCTCCTAGAGGCGACTTTTAACACTTTGCAAACAGAGCAGACCCAGATCTACTCTGCTTAAGGAAATATGATAAGATATGATCTAACACAAATGGACCTGACAAGTACTTTCTTTGTTCTATGTACAAACGTGAAAGTTTATTTATATAATTAGTCATAGTGGGTGGAGCCTAGCGTAACTATTCATGAAGGAAAGGGTTGAAACAAGTACTTAATGTATCAATAGATTGTGTCTAAACTTCCCTCCAGATGAAATTGTAAAATAGCTTTGAGATGAATTAGAAAAATATATTCAAATTTGGCTAGGAACATTAGCATTGAGATTCACTTGAACAATATCGTGAGATTTGCTTGGAACAATAGTTTAGATATTGGCTTGGAACAATAGCTTCGATATTGGCTTGGAACAATAGCTTCGATATTGGCTTGGAACAACAGCATTGAGATTCACTTGAACAATATCGTGAGATTTGCTTGGAACAATAGTTTAGATATTGGCTTGGAACAATAGTTTCGATATTGGCTTGGAACAATAGCTTCGATATTGGCTTGGAACAATAGCTTCGATATTGGCTTGGAACAATAGCTCCGATATTGGTTTGGAACAATAGCATTGAGATTCACTTGAACAATATCGTGAGATTTGCTTGGAACAATAGTTTAGATATTGGCTTGGAACAATAGTTTCGATATTGGCTTGGAACAATAGCTTCGAAATTGGCTTGGAACAATAGCTTCGATATTGGCTTGGAACAATAGCTTCGATATTGGCTTGGAACAATAGTTTAGATATTGGCTTGGAACAATAGCTTCTAGAATTGCTTAGAGCAATAAATACGCTGTGGTCGGACCAACAGTTACCCGAGATGGCATGCTTGTTGGAATTTTTGTCCACTTGGTAATATAGAAATTAGATCAAATCAAATGTGAAGGACACCATTTTCCTAAGGAAAATGTACTCTAACGTTTCAATATTATCTCAATGCTTATCATAGGAGAAATATACATGTAAGCCTACCTCAACTACTTTCACTTGGCGATCGGTATTGTCATCAGGAACAACAATCTCTTTATCACTGGCCTGCTCTTTAGAAATAGTCTGCAACATAAAAATAAATAAATATATAGATATAAGGAGAACAACTTCACATCGTGGTCTAAGGACTTCAGCAAAAGTATTTAAACTAACATTATTTGGTAAATAACTTTGGACTGACTATGCTTAATCTTCGCAAAATCTACGTATACACCCGTAAATTATTCCTATTAGGTGATAAAATCTGTTATTATCTTAATATGCTGTTGAACTGTTGGCTGGAAATGGTTTAATGCTTAGCAAATGTGATGGTCTGTTATATATATTTAGCTTTGGTTGCAAACTCTTTGGCAGTCAAGATATTATTTACCCCATATAGGCCTAGTGTATTTTTCTGGGACAGATGCAAACAGTGCAGATCTACATCAGGCGCCAGAGAACACGGCGTCTAATTAGGGTCTCCTCTATTTGCTTACAGAACTTTGAATACAAATTTAAATATAAATGAAAACTGCCACCAAGCAACCCGGCCTCCAAATGGAAAATGCAAAATTGATAAACGTGGGATAATTGGGTTAATTTTATTCGCTGAAACTACGTGGTTTTTGTTGAAATGAATATCCCAACGTTTTTCGTATACATTTTTGTACCTAACTGAATTGTTCGGATTTTTAAATTTGAAGATTTCATGAATCATCATCCAAGCCATCTTACTATACTATTGTGTTTCTTCGAATCTCGTCAAATACCATAGTTCATATTTGGGACGTTTGCAATCATTCCGGAAAGTCCACCCGAGAATCGAATCATGGCTCGGGTGTATGTAAGGATCATTACGCGTAGTACTATGTAGCAAAAGCTCCATTTTGTTAGCCGGAATTGGCGTATGGAAAATTTATTCTGTAGCATGCGGGTTCAGCTCTATTAAAATCTATTATTATGATTTTCCGAAAAGTTTAATCAGTAGAATAAATGAAGTTTATGTTTTTTTTTTCAATAAAATATCGCTATAGACTTCATTTAAGCCGTTTGTTTTGCTGCAATCACACTTGTTATTGCGTTAACATAGTGTTGTGACGCCAGCGTCACGTTATATAACGTCAGCGTCACGTTATCACCCGCGTTATCAAAGAAGATTCTTGATGTGCATCCGTGGTCTGATTCCACGGAATTTCGCGGAATTGGCCGAGGCAGTTCCGATTGGTTTGCAATAAGCTTTTACCTGACCTATGAATGGTCTAGGAGAGGGATCAAGACTAATCAGGCTAGATAATTTGATCTTTTTACGGTAGTTAAATATGAAATTTTTCATAAATCTGTTTAAATGGTCAGACAGATACTTGCCAAATGCAAACGACAATACGTGAATACACTTCTGTTTAACATAGTGGATTCGGAATACTCTGTACCTGACTGAACTTCACTTTGATTCTAGCTTCATATGTTATATGATACTGTATAGTGCGCCATTCTGTAACTACTAATGATAAGACATGATGCTTGAGCACGCACGATTTTAAAACAGCGGAACTCTTTAAGACGTATCGAACAACCGTGTCTCGATATTATTGGACCAGCATTATACGAGGGATGTTCGATGTTGAATCAAACATTCTTTTCGCGTATTAACGATCGCCAGATCTGGAGGGGATGTTAAATTTCGAGGGCACGCCCTTTTTTAACATCTTCCTCGGGCTCAACCTCGAGGTTTTACATCTTCATCGAGATCTGGTAAATGCTAATGTATTCAAATCATGTTTGGTTGTTATTATTGCATTAATTCAACGATACACTGACAAACAGCAGAGTCTGTGCTCGATAAGAGTAGAGTCTCAACTCATTCGTTTTGCTAGAGCATGTAGCTATGTTGCTGACTTCAACGCTCGCAATAAATCGTTAACTCAGAAACTTCTTAAACAAGGCTATCGGTATCACAAACTTCACAAAACCTTTTCTAAATTTTATAGACGATACTATGATTTGATTTCTAAATTCCAAGTTGGACTTAAATCTCTCTTGCGCCGAGGACTTTCGGATCCTGATTTCTATGGTGACTTGGTGTATAAGTTGAAGAAGATTGTTGGCTCTAATAATTTTTCAGCGCAGTTCATTAAAATAATTTCCCATTATAAAACGATTGGCTATAATATTAATGTATTGCAACAGATTGCATGCTTGGTGGTCAACCCAATCACGGTTGGCAACTTTGCTTTCCTCTTTAATTGCACGCCGATGGGTCGGACTTCAGACTCTATGATGGTTCTGACTTAAAGACTTATCTATTGATGAGATGGTGGGGGCCTGATGCTTTGGCTGTTTGTCGGGCCCACCAGTGTATACCTGTTTGATTTCTTTTGCTCTGGTATTCAGTTTTATTTACGGTTGAGTCCTTATCTTTGCTTTATCTCCTTGTTATGTCTTGATTTATATGTTTTAGGAGATGATGCATTGATAAGTTAGGGGTCTTTCATGCAAACCAAATATCTATGTGTCTTGATCCACATCTGAACTAAGGGTGAGGTTGACGCCGTTAAACCGGCTTAAGCCCTCCAATAAAGTATTTTACTGACCGTTCCAAGGCGGTACTTCTTTTGTGGATCTTTTGTGTTTTTGTTCTGTCTTGTGTTTGCTATGTCTTTGTGCGCGTCTGTTTAGTTGTGGTTTGTGGTCACCTGCTGGGAAAGGGCTGACTTCTTGGCTCTCGTTTGTGGTGTCTAACTGTGAATTTGTCACTTTCCAATTGGTATCCTGGGTCACGTGTTGTACTTGATTGTATCGATTCCTGATCTTTGCACCCTTACTTACTTTACGTAGTTGGTCACGTTATGGTACTTTATTCACCTGATTGGACAAATATAGGTTTTTCTTTCATACTTCTTTCGTCACCCTACTCTTGTCGAGCACGGACTATATGACACTATATTTGCCACCGATTCAAAGTCAACAGATGGTTTGACTTTTTCATTAGTATTCGTTTTCCAGGACCAAAAAGTAAGAGAGTATGATTAGGAAATACCACAATCACAATCTGCAGACCAACCCACGGCACCGTGAGGAAGAGCTACAGGACCTTTACAGTAACGAGACATCCAAAAAGACAATAAAGCAAAGCAACCAGCTCTCTCTTCCTCGTCAAGATGCTTGCAAAACCACCATGCATACGAAAACAAAGAGCAACACAGAACCCCTACAAACAGTTAGAGGTACATAAAACAATAAATCAAACCGTATATTATATAGATCAGCTTTAAAATTCATAAAATGTAGATTTGCCCGAGACAAGTAAATTTAAGGTACATGTACCAAATCCGCGCATTAATAGCACGTCCCTTCTTAATATATGGGTTTATGCTGGTGGAAACATGACTATTTATAAATGCATATAAAACCATGCCGCATGCTTGTACATGCAAGAGCCATGCTTCAACCGGTACACACCTATATATTAACTAGGTAGTTCCAGGCTGTTAATGCATGGATTTGATACCTTAACTAAAAAAAACTCCCACGCGTACTCTCTGAACATTTTTTGTCTTTTATCAGCAGCTGCAGAATCTAGGGCGAAAACTTGGTTCCAGTAAAATACATTTAAAGCTGCATAATCTGTAACTTTTGATATTTTATTTTTTAAAAATAATGTTTTTATTTTTCAAGAACACAGTAAAAATACTAAAATTCAGGTATACATTTTACGTTTTTCGTAATAATTAACAAATTATTAGTGCCAAAACAACAGCATTTATGGTTAAAATTAACTGTCTAGAATTATTGGAGGGACGCGAATAATTACAAACAAGAGAAAATACACCTGTTTTTATAAGATAATTCACTTTTTCATGCAGTTTTCAGCTGTAGAAACTAGATTTATTGTGACAACATAACTTTATTATACTTTTGCAAATGATTTAAAAAGAAAATATTTTTTTTTCGAAAAATGTTCATAGTTACAGAGTATGCAGCTTTAAGTTCCCCAGTGGCTTAGCTTGCTGTCTGTTCTAAGGTGATGATTCTGTTTTTGTTGATTCATTGTTTATTATTGTTTATCATATGATGTTGCGTCTGGGAGTGAAATAACGCCATGCAATAAAATCGATAAATCACTTTTGGTTTACAGATTTATATGAAACATTATGACGACCATAACAACATTGCGTTTATAATGACGCAATTATAGCTTTTTCCGCCAGAAATGAGATTTCAAAGTAATCTTAATGTCATATGATAAATAGAATCTAACATTTGTGCTCCTGTGTTATTGAATTTATTTAACTTGTTTCGGAAAAGAGATAAAATGATAGGCAAGCCTTGCATTTTATCTCTTTTCCCTAACTCGTTTAATAAATTCAATAATACATGAGCACTCATGTAAGATCCTCTATATCTGCACAAAAGTATCACTCCTGTTAGATCCTCTATATCTGCAACAAGAGGAGCACTCATGTAAGATCCCCTATTTGTGGGTGTTCTATGTTCTTGTTTGTTTATTTAGTACTTTGTGTCCTTCTATTTTTGCACTCATCTTGATTGGGAAGAGAGGACTGATAGCTTTACTGTAATTGTCTCTCTGGTGTCTTGTGACTGTTGATGTTCTGTGGATTTTCCTCACGATACGGTGGGTTGGTCTGTAGTGTGTGTTTGTTGTATTCCCTGATAATACGATAATACGCACTTGCTTTTTAACATGGTAACCTTTGTCCTTAAACACAGCATTATTTCTGAGCTAATTAAACTCTAGATGAACGATTGTTCACCCTGACAGAAAGACCAATCCATTGTCCGAATATAAATATATTGTTCTCAATTAAGGTCATTGCACATCTACACTTCCTGTAGACAGCCTCTTCAATACAATACAATAGAATATGATCTGACAGTTCAAAACATTGGCTCCAAGCATAACAAGTGTCTTTTCTAGTTTTGCAATAATATCTATCCTTCTCTCTCGCTCTAGCTTTCTCTCACTCTCTCCTTGATGTACTACTAGGGCGTAATGATGATCTCGAAACAATGTATGCATTGAGTCGAAATAGTTGAGACTCTCCAATAATTCAGGATGTCGAACATGGCATTGAGCCAACAATTGTCAAAGTCTATATATTGCTCTCTGACGTAGTAACCACCTACCCCATCTCTCTCTATTTTCTCTGTCGCTCTCTATCTCTTTTTCTTTCGTTTGTTTCATAATATACATATTGTTTATTCCAAAACCCCTCATTGTACCAACCAATTATCAGGAGATGACTCGAATAAACATACGCTTACTGTCAGATCCTTTTCATCCGTATGCCTTGCTTTGTTGTTATATATTGTGCTTTGAATGCTATTAGGCTGCCATGTCCTAAAGAATTATTAAGACATGTTTAAACCAAACAAGAAAATGACCCACCCAAAATAGAAATTATTGAAAATGCTTTACCGATCAATAGCTCTTCCCGAGTTTCGCCATATAGCATCATGTTCATGTTTGTTTGTTTTGTTGCTTTAAGTCCCAAGTATACAGCTATGGTCATGGCGGGGCGGTCAGTTTACCTAAAAACACTTTTTCCTGGGCAAGCTTGAACAAGCAGTTAACCAGTACTTCGTTTACATACTTTCGCTTGTAACTAAACTAAACGTCTGAAGCAATAACCCTTCTCATACACTACCAAACTACATTCCTGTACACCTAATAACACTTCACTGTGGCACATATGAATTCCATCCTAAATATACATAAATGGTACACTTATTGCTCAATATCTGACACTTTTCTTTCTGACAATATCTACTCTTATAATTAAAAAATCGTCCAACTTTTATTTTTTGTTAAATATCTATATCTACCCCCAACGAGTCATAACTTAAAGCTATTGTGAGATCATCATTTATACCCATGTACATACTGTGTATTTAAACTGTAAACTAATGAAATTGAACCTCTCCTTCTAAACATGTTTGTTATTTCCTTTAGATCATTTGAAACATCTACAATATATTATGTAATCCAATGATTAAGTGCCGTCTAGAGGCTTGTGGTGCTAAATTGGTTTACAGTCTCACTCAAATGTTTGCGTCAGATACAATGCTACTTGCTCCAACCTTCCAACCAACAAGTGTTCATCTTGAGAGATGTGTCTATACTATGGGACTGGTGATGATTGCCATATATACCATATAACTGTAAACCACGTAATGTTCGTGGCATCAAATTTGGAGATTTTACAAGACAGAGATATAAGGGTAGCTTCATTTTGGCGGTCTCTCACTATAAGGCCATTTGAAGTTGATTTCCAACAGTACAGGGGCTACTTTTAAAAGTAAGACTATTCTTTCCTTTAATAAAAGGGGATCATATTATTTTCTTTAAAAGTAGCTCCTTTCAAGATGTGGTTTACTCTACGTTGAAATATGCTCTATCGTTCAAAAGTTGTTTTTTGACGATACATATACCACCCTACTAATGTGTGTCCATCTTATTGCTAATTGTGTAACAGAATTCGAAACTGAATTTCGCAGTCTCATATTTAGTAGTTATGTTTGTTGATATCACCAAATAGCGCCAAATTAAAATATGTGACAAATATTAAGTGTTTTCTTTTTTTCAGTAAACAACTTTGAGTTTGTTTAAATCTTATTTTCAGGGGTTTGTGCCTTGTTTCTTGTTTGGCATTGCAACAATTTTGCCAGAAAGTAATTGATTGCTTAATATGTTCTTATCGTGCAAACAACAAAACAAAAGGATATGGCCAGGACATTTCACAATTTAAAACTTACCTACAACCACACGTGGTGGAGCCATTAGGCACATAGTGCTGATCTCTCAGTTAGAAGACTCCTAGTATACATGCAGGAGTTTAACAATCCCAGGGACTACTTTAAGGTGTTCTTGCTACATAGGCTCAGTCCCAGCATTTATTGTTTACTGTAAAAGTATCAGGTATATCAAACATACCAAACAATACTTAATATCTAAATTTATCAGTCACCCCTAATATTAACTGAATTGTTTCAACATAACCTAATAAACGTTTCCTATCTCACGGCATGTTACCTTTATCAGGTCATGATGACGTTGCACTTTTTGAATGACGTCGCTAATGACGCTGAATCATCACAAAAATCAAAAATCACGTCATAATCGCTAGTTTGAAGAGTGTTCAACAATGGGTAAACTGATAAATAGAATACCAGGTTCTTGTCTTTTGATATCAAGTTTACCAGGCTCGGCTTTGAGAACGCATGTTGAATCGCTCGGCAAGCCTCGCGATGTCAACATGCGTTCTCAAAGCCTTGCCTGGTAAACTTGATATCAAAAGACACGAACCTAGTATTCTCTATATATCCTAAAACATATTCCCATTCTGTACCTTGACTATGTTGCTAAAGAATAGGTGTGATGTGTTTTGGAGTAAAGTCAATCAATGGACACTATCAACAGTAAGTGGGAAATGACTACGAGACAAGACAGAATTGAAGACATAGAGGATCTTACATGAGTGCTCATGTTTTATTGAATTTATTAAACGAGTTGGGGAAAAGAGATAAAATGCGAGGCTTGCCGAGCATTTTATCTCTTTTTCGCAACGAGTTTAATAAATTCAATAATACAGGAGCACGAATGTAAGATTCTTTTTATCACATGGCATAAACATAACTTAAAACCCGCATTTTGGCCGTGAAAATGGAAGATTTGGCCGTCTTTTACGCAATGTAAAATGGACGTCTTAGCGTAACGTTGATATGGAGGTCATAACGTTTCCCGAAAATCGATAAACCACTAGACACTGACAAATATTAAGTGTCAAGAAGCGTTGTATCCCCATATCCCTAGAATTTATCCAAGTATCTGGTATTCCTTTATATATCTACAAAATATCCCGTATCCCTTTAAGTTTTTGGTTAATATCCAAATATTTGTCAAATATTTTACAGATACCAACCTACTAAATATGTGTCCACCGGGGTTTACCTGTTGAGCCGTGACATGTGATTACCAACAATGTGGTATTTTGATAAGTGTAGACTCAGACGAGCCTATACAGCCTCCTTATAAACTTAGAATGTCCAAATGATGTTCAGTCGGTAGCTCAACACTCATTAAATATGCAAGCGACTAACAAAGGCTCTTATAAGACTGCGCGTATGTGCAGCCTGATCTGAGGATTTGCTGTTCGCACATACCACATTGTTGGAAATCTCATGTCATGTATTTAAACGAATACGGGATACTTGGATCAATTCTAGGGATATGGGGATACAAGGCTTCTTGAATTTTGGGGATGGGATATTTTTTAAAATAATTGAATGGATATGGGATACTGGGACCCCCCTTCCAGGGCCTCAAATCTATATGGTGAAATCAAGATGAAACTTCCAATCTAATGGGAGCAGCCAAGTACAACGAACTATAGCAACAATAAAACCAAAAAGTGAGTATGACCAGGAAATCACAATCATACATTGCAGACCAACCCTTAACACTGTGAAGAAGAGGCATAGAACAATTACAGCCATATGACACCAAGAAGACAATATAAACAACCAGCTCTCTATTCCCCAGCGAGATGATTACAAATCGAGAAGGACAGAAAGTACTGCATAACAAAACAAGGATGTAATGCACCCCACCCCACCCCCCCAAAAAAAAAACAAAAAAAACAACAGCAACAAAAAACACTCACTCACACAAACACGAAAAAAAGAAAAACACAAACAATGGGAACAGTGCAATCACAAGAGAATATCACCATGGAAATGCCACGATCCCAGATCATAGCCCACCAATGACATCAATAGTTAGACACACAAGAAGAGAAGTAATGAAAAAACAGCTCTCTAACCAAAATCACGATCATTGTAAAAAAACAACTGAGTAACATGCGTTATTGTGAACACAAGTCCGGACAGACGGATTTATGTAACAAGTAGAGTGTTTTCGCGATGCCTTGATTTTAAAGAGTGTCACTACGGTGCACTTAAATCATGTTTATACCCCCTAAGAACAGCTCAGAACAAACTGATTTGATATTTGCCAGTGTTTATGTTTATTGAGAACAAATGCAGTGATTTTCAATAAGTCAACAATAAAATCTTACAGTTTGTTGAGACATCTGGCTCCACTTTGACAAGCAGTTAGGGACGATAAATCTACCTTCCTTAATATCAGTATTTCAGGAAACTTTACTCATCAGCTGTCTCGAAACTTTAAATCCTTTATCGCAAATCCAACGACAACTTGTCAAGAAGCCAAACCTGAAACAGCACTTATCCATTGTCTTCTATATCTGTTTTTATATGTCATTTAATATTTGTAATTTAAGTTGAAACTTCTAAATTCTGTTTTGAGGACGTTTAACTCTTTCTAGACCAGACACCTATAAACGTGTACGTTGGCAAATAGTGAAGACCAAGATAAAATGCCACAATATACTGCATAACATCTAAATCTGCCCTCTTTGCTTGGACAAAATCGATCTCAATAAAACCGAGGCTACTGTTTTCCTCTATTCTCCCGTTTTTCCAGATAATTCAAAGAAATACAATCTATTTTGGAGCTATCCTACCTTTATTGTATGTACCTTTATAGAAATTCCATTGGTCTAAAAAGGGTAAAATACCAGAAATAGACTGTGTTAGAATACTTCCAAATTATTGACAGACCTATATTATTTACGTCTCTATGAGTCCTAAACAGAATGCAGCAGGATTTTCATAATTGAGCCGCAACATGAGATTTCCAACAATGTGGTATGTACGACCAGCAAAGGCTCAGACTAGCCTGTGCATACGCGCAGTCTGAGCAAAGCATTTGCTAGTCGCTTGAGTTAAGCTACTGAACGAGCATAATTTGGAGTTTCTAATCTTAAAAGGAGGCTGCATAGACTCGTCTGAGTCTACACCTGTCAACAAATCACATGTCGCGGCTCATATATTAAAACATGTATTTGAATGTGGCTTAAATTAGTTCCATAATTATTGCGATGTTATCATCTGATGAACTGCATAAAATTATCACTTAATATGCGTTTATTAACCCATTTAAGCTTACTGGAATTACCCACTATTCTCAGATTGAGCAATTCAGTTCCGTTTTAAGGGTTGGTGGGGGTGTATTTTTCATTTCATTCAAATTCTATTAGAACATCGTGCAAACAAAGAGTGGAAACCCTGATCAGACGCCGCGTTCTGCGGCGTCTGATCTGGGTTTGCGCTGTTGCCTTTGTCCCATAAAAAGAATGATACGCTTAAATGGAATACATTTCTTTTGCACTCGGTTATACAGATAAAGATAAAGATTTATTATAAGGGTTTGGCAAACTGAACGTTGTGATGGAATTGGATTTGGAGGCGCAAGTTTTGTAGAACAAATGGTGATGTGTGTTGCAGAAAAAGTGAGCATATAAATCAAGTGTTATTGCTAAATCTAGTTGAGTTGTCTACTGTTTTGTTTTCTAACCTCACTGCGATTAGAAACCTTGTTATAAAATATTACGGAATTGTTTATGAGAGGTATGGTAATATAATCAATTTTGGTATCACTTGGCTTTTCGCTTACTGTAAAGGCAGCAACTTTAATATTCATATCTGGGTGTGGTTTGGCTATTTCATCTGCTAAGGAAGGGAAATCAGGTTTTATTTATAATTTGGTAAAGCGTGAATAAGCTTTTTGAGCCGCGCAAATGGGCAGTAGGAGCAGTCTGATCTGGGTCCACAATGTTTGGCTCCCTGCTTATGTTAAATAGACATTTTCAGATGCAGTTATTTTGCTGGCGTTTTAAGGACTAAATAATGACTGAGGTGGTGGCACAAGATGATACAGTTTCATTTTGAATAAAACCACGCCTCCATTTCAGCTTTTACCTATGCCTAAGGTTGACTAGTCCTTATTACGCATTCATGAAACGCCGCCTTTACAGTAAGCGAAAAGTCAAGTAATATATTAACAATTCAGGTGGGTTTCTTTACAAATTAATATCTAAAGGTTTTATAGCAACATTCTTGTCGACATATGATTTTCCCAAACCAAAGAAAAACTAATATATTAATTATCTAGGTTTTGATAGAGAGGGCATGCTTTATTTGGTTCATAATGAGAATGGTGCTTTTTAACTTCTGAACAACCTAAAAGTTGTAATTTGTGTTTGTGACGCTCTCCATTATCTTCTCGACAATATATTAATAAGATTTTGTTCTAAGTTGCATAGACAATTCAAGGTATTCCAAAGGGGCTAATTGTGATCCTTTTGTTGCATATTTGTTTTATTTTGTTATGAGAGACTTCATGTTGACTCACTCTTACGGTACTCAATCATTTAACTTACCTCAATATATCTACATGTATATGACTTGGAAGAAATACTTAATATTGATCATCCTCATTTTGAACAACATTTAAATGCTGGCTTGGTAGCTTTGTGATTTTTCATGGGATCCGGACCAGAATTGCTTAGAAACCCTATATTTTTGGTGATTTTTTTTCAGGGGACCCCCTGTCCCCCCCCTCTGGATCCGCCCATGAATATCATGAACAGCCTCTGTACCTGAGCAAGCTGGTTCGAGCCTTACTAGGTTACGAACCCGGAAGACAGGTTTTCTCACAACGAGGCCCATGAGAAATGGATTAGTCGCTGTATATAATAAACTGTATAACAGAGCTGTGAAGGAAATAATTTCTCATGACCTAAACTCGAGCTGTTCTTTATATTTGTGCAATATTTGTGAAAGACAATCTGACGCAAAACGGAGCGCATTCATTCGTATTGAGAGCCAAAGTGGGATAATCGGCTTTCTAAAAGTCATTTAAAGGACCAAAAGGATAAATGTAGTCTAGCCCTAAAGAAATGAGTTCATTTTCTTTTGAGAACTTTATCCCGAACTAGGAATTATTGATACGGACACTGTCCTACGAAATGAGACCTTATGGTACATGAAATAATAAAAGGCACAATGTCAGTCCTAAATTACCATTTTAGTCCACCATGATTGACCAAATAGACATTCTGGTATTATAAATAGCTAAGTTTGATTTAAAACAACTGGTACAGTAAATAAACTGATAACGGTGCTTTCAGTGGACTTATTTATGCGCAATTATTTTTATTCGTGCGGTTTGTTATTGTGCTGCCAGGACTTCATGACCATGTTTACGTTTGCCTGTTTGTAAAGATTGAAATTAAACCATTGGGCTGGCATATTCAGCAGCCAGGTGGAGTTTTGAAAATTATTTGATATCAGCTTGTATAGCTCAGTAGGTAGAGTCGCTGGCAGCAGAAAATACATTAATTTTCCATTGTGCACAGCAATGCTTTCATTTCTTTTTCTTCATTTGTATTGTATCATATTTGCACATTTATTGTATCGTTTAAGCATTTTTGGAACACATTTTAACATTTGTACAAAGTGTCCACCAAATGGGACATTATCAAACACGAAAACGTATATGCGAGATGCCACTGAATGCATCAACTCAATATTGTTTTCCTAACGATGTGGAGAGCTGGTCTACGGTCTGTGATTATGCCATTTCCTGGCCATACTCACTATTTCCCTATCACCGTGCTTTATTCAAGTTGCATAAAGCCCAACACATATATATGGGTTCTTTAAGTGCAATTCTAAGATGAATGCATTTTTTGTTTCTAATTTCGCTTAGATACTGAAGTCTTTACTCGTTTTCAGATATAAATTATGCAATCCCTGACCGGGTTTTATTACTTTCGACCATAAGCCTATGTTATGTTGCACAAAATAATCATCCCTTGGAGTCAGCTTTATTGAATTTCCACAATATTCAGGTTTCGTTTTTTCCCCTGAATTTTAGGCTTCAACTTATAGAATATGTAACATTTTTTTCATGTAGTATACCGGTAAACAGGTACTTTGGGAACAGTGAATACCCAGATGAAATGTCACATAAGATGGCATTTCATCAGAGTATGCACTGCCTGCTTAGTTATTTCAGACCTTCAGGGACAGAAATGTATTTAGATTTAGACATTTGAGCCATTACATGTGATTTCCTACAATGTGGCATTTTGACAAGTGTAGACTCAGACAAGACTGTGCAGCT
Source organism: Loripinus fragilis (assembly GCA_964019695.1). NCBI lineage: Eukaryota > Metazoa > Mollusca > Bivalvia > Lucinida > Lucinidae > Loripinus > Loripinus fragilis. Next base: position 130,441,292 of record OZ026515.1, read on the forward strand.
CCCTGTTAAGCTTAGAAAATCCAAATGATGTTCGGTCAGTAGATTAACACTCATAGAATATTCAAGCGACTAACAAAGTCTCTGATCAGACTGTGCGTATGCGCAGGCTGATCTGAGGCTATGCTGGTCTCACATACCACATTGTTAGAAATTTATAAAACACAAAATGGGCAAATACATGCATACTGTATAAATATCTATTGGAAAATCCTCAGAATTAAAATGGTTAATGTGGAGCCCTTTTTACTGAATGACCACACCATTTGCTTGTTTGAAAAAAAAGTTATTAATTATAGGCTTAAACTAATATACCATGTAATATGAAGCTATGCAGTCTTTGTCATAATTATGCTAAACATTCCATCTGATAGAGATTTTATGTCACGTAAGAGATCAATTAAATACCAATTATAGACTTAACTGTATCGTTTCTTTCCATCAAACGAGTATCTTAATATTTAATACTCCATATGTTATTGCTGTCAGCCTGGGTACAGGCACACTTTTGGTCACCTAAATGATATCATTTCTGTGTCTGCTAGCGGCTAATTTTGTTGTCTGTTGGTGACCTTTGTAAACATTTTGGCCCCAGATCAGTTTTGTCGGGCCTGATCTGGATCCAAACTCTTTGACACTGGTGGTATTGATGTGAGATTGTTTTGAAAAAGATAAATGTGAAAAAAAAATCTGCAGCACGTAAAACAAATCTTGAAAAATTACCCATTATACAAAGCGTTAAGAAACCTTTTTGTACCCAGAGTGATCAATATCAACTGTCTATTTATGATGTATGATTAATATAGCCCTAGTGCACATGAGTGCACATGGACCAAAAGCATGTAATGACCGACAACTATAGGCAACCATTCATCTTAAGTTTCTCAGGAAACCACTTCCACTAAAAGACAATTGAAATAAGGTGTTAAAAGTAATAATTTACAAAAACAGTAAATCTCTTGTAGAAAAGTCAATTGTGTTAGACGAAAAAAACTTAAATCTGCAAAAATGAGATTTAGAAAAAAGCAAAATGAGTATTGTCAATCAGTGTTGATCTAGATGAGATGGCTCATATGAGCCATCATATCTGGATCTACACTGTTTGCTCAATCCTTTGTTTCAGGTGTGTAGAGTTAAGAAAGGGTTAAAATAAAAACAATCAGTGAGTATAGCCAGGAAATGCCACTATCACAGATCACAGACCAACCCATGGCACCACAAAGAAGAGACATAAGAACACATACAAACAAAGATACAAATAAAATGAAAGCAACCAGCAAGATGATTGCCAAACAAGAAAGGACACAAAGATCTACAGTAAAACCTGACTTAAGTGACCACTCAAAAGGTATACCAAAATTGGTTTTCAAGACCGATTATCGCTTAATGCAGGTCAAAAGTATCGCAGAATGCTCTCTTGGAGCATTCTGAAATACTTTCGACCTTCATTAAGCTACCATTTGTTTTTAAGACATTTTTAGTCTATTTTTGAGTGGCCGCTTAAGACAGGTTTTACTGTATGTCATTTAAACAATACCGATCGCATTACTTGGCACGCAATGGGAGCAACAACAAATAAATGACAACAATAGAGCCCCCACCATAGAACGGAGACAGTCGCCGCTACAAGGGGCTTAAATAGTGTTTACTGGCCAAATATTGACCCTTGATTCTGCTGTTGGTAATCAAAGTTATTAAGGGTGCAAAGATCAAGAATCGATACAATCAAGTACCACACCTGACCCAGGATACCAATGGGAAAGTAACAAACTCACAGCAGACACCACAAACGAGAGCCAAGAGGTCAGCCCTTTCCCAGCAGGTGACCACAAAGCACATATAAACAGACACATATCAGATACGCAGGGTGCCTTCCTCATTTATCCATTTTATCATCACAGGCAGACAACCAAGTCAAATTAATTAACTGTTATAAAACAACAGAAATTAAATTCAATCAGTTAGAATTATGCATGGTTCATGTATTACACTGACCCAAAATGAAAACTTTACATAGTATTCAAAAGTATATATTTTGATGATAAATTAAGTTTTGGGGTTAATTTTTTCAGCCATCATATTTTCAATGTCTTATCGATGTCTCTGAAAAAATTATTGGATGAAAATCAAAAATTGCATAACTTTTATGAATAATTCAGTTCAGAGGGGTCAAAATGAAAATTTCTAAAAACAATTATTCCAGTCACACAGATTTTGGAAACAAGAAATTACTGACTGTGTGCTTTAAGTGATGTTAAAAAGATCATCAGTAACCAGTGTGACCTACATTTTTACGAATGCTTAGCAGAGTACGTCACCTCATTGAATTTACGTAACGTTGTATGAGCACGTTAGGGATACGTATGTAATGCTAACAGAGGTGCATATTGGAATCATTTAGCGCATCCATTTGATGATTCGACTTGACCATCGGGCCCAATTCATCCTATACGAGTTCTATGGGGTCCTTGACCGTGGATGAAGCAGGCCAATGCAAGAGGTTGACGTTATTTTAGCGTGGAATTGTGTGGTTGTTTACGTGTTGTGTGAGGCCTTGTATTGTCACGCTGGAAAATTCCAGGTCCGTTATTTTGCACGAAATGACTAATTATCTTTTGTACATGAACCCCGTAAAGACGGACAATAATGGTTGCCGTTTAAAACGATTACGTGGATGAGCTAACGCGTTGACGCGATAAGGACGTAACGTCGTCACACGTGCGCGACCAGGTCTTGCACGAACTCTGACATGCCCAGGTTTGTTGTACAGGTTCATAAGATAATTAATAGTCTGTTTAGAGCAGCCAAAATGATGCGCGATGTCATCTACCGTAGACCCCGCCTTGAGCACGCCAAAAACGTGGTTTCTTTGATCTTTTGAAAGACGTACCGCCACTAAATGGAAGCGTTTTGTGACAATAAATTGTTTTTTATTACCAGTACTCAGCTGCAAATGTTTTCATGTCGGTTTTAAAGCCGTTAGTGAACCGCCTGTTCCTCGGCACGTGCAAGGTAAGGATCACGTTTTTCAGGCGTTGACGCTTGAATAGACCTCGGATTTGAATAAAAATTGCATAATCGTTATCTGCGACGAAGTCTCGATAAGCATGCGTAAATCTTACAACGACATGTATACTAACAACACAGTTATTCAAATAAATAAAGTGTAAAGTTTTCATTTTGGGTCAGTGTAGATAGGTAAGAAAAAGGGAATATTTGGTATCGATACAATCTAGTATTACACCGGATCCAGGATATCCATGGGAAAGTTACAAACTCACAATTAGACATCACAAACGCGAGCCAAGAGGTCAGCCCTTTCCCAGCAGGTGACCACAAAGCATCAATAAACAGACACGTAAGAAAGCATAACAAACACAAGACAGAAATGACATCAATGATCCACAAAAGAAGTACCGCCTTGGAACGGTCAGTACAATATTTTACTGGAGGGCTTAACCCAGTTTCACGGCGCCAACCTCGCCCTTAATTCTGATGTGGACCAGGACACATTTGGAAAAGTGACAAAACACAACAAACACGACAGCCAAGAGGTCAGCCCTTTCCCAGCAGGTGACCACAAGGCTACAAAGAACAACCACAGCACACACAAACATGAAGCGTAACTAACAAAAAAAAAACGATCCACAAAAGAAGCACCGCCTTGGAAGGGTCAGTAAAATAATTTAACTGGAGTGCTTAAACCGATTTAACGGCGCCAACCTCACCCTAAGTTCAGATGTGGATCAAGACATATAGATGTTTGGTTTGCATGAAAGACCCCTAACTTATTAATGCTTCATCTCCTAGAACATATAAATCAAGATATAAAACGGAGTTAAAGCAAAGATAAGGACTCAACATAAATAAACTTGACTGAATACCGGAGCAAAGAAATCCAACAGGTAAACTCCGGTGGGACTGACAACAGCCAAAGCATCAGGTCCCTACCATCTCACCAATAGATAAGTCTTTAAGTCGAAACCGGCATAGAGTCTGAAGTCCGTCCCACTGGCGTGCAATTAATAAGGAAAGCAAAGTACCAGGACTTTTTTTTATAAATTAAACTGAAAATGTAAAACTAATATAATGAAACCGATACAACTTGAATTTTGATTACTCGAAGAACCCCCTTAGGTCGAATTAAAATTTGGGATACATTGGATTCAGATTCTAGGGATTTTTCATATTTCCTATAAAATATACGTGGGATCTAAAAGTGACATCTCTGTTAAACGAAATTTTATGGTTACGCAATGGTATATATTTTGTACGAAATGAGGAAAATAATCACGTATTCTGATTAGTTATGAATTACAAACCGATTCCTTTTAAGTAGAACGACAGATAACTCAATGTGATATTTCTGGTTCCATGGACTTCGAATAAACGGGTGGGTGTCAATTGCCCACTGCTACGGAAAATACTTCAAAAATACCCTCAGAAGATATAAGACCAATTTATTGTCTTGCAGAATCTCATGAGCGGAACCAGAACGTTTTTTCAGATGGGGTCCAAATCAAACAATGTTGTTGGTTTTTAAGTTGATGTTGGGTCCAATTAATAATACAAGCGGGCCATCATCGGTCCGGCAGCGAAACGACATTTAAATGGAGTTTCGCTGGCGGCCGACGATGGTCCAACATTGAATGCAGACTTGATTTTCAAGGGGAGGCCTCTGATTCAGCGCATGAATTTTAAGCAGAATTTCGATCATTTTCATCCATTTTTGAAAGTTTGTCATCATAATTATTTTTCTGACATTTCTGCCAATACGCTGGATAAAATGCATTTCAAGATAGGAAAAGTAATTTTAGATTAAGTAGAAAAATTGAATGCTGGATACATATTATGAATAATAAGTTGTTAAATTACATTGATCGAGATAAAGAAAAAAAATGAGAGTAAACTTGTGAATATATTCTTATATTTGTTTTGGTTCGGAATTAAGAAAACTGTTTTATTAAGGGCGATTGCGGGTAATACTACTTACATTAAAATCCTTTCAATTCTTTGCATATAGTTTGTTTTATGAATGGACTGTCAATTTATGAAATAAAAAGATGTTACCACGCTCAATTTTTCATAAACTCTAATGGAAGTTTTCAGCATTTTACAAATTTCCGAAAAAAAAAAAAAAAAAAAAATAGAATAAACTTTAATATTTGTAATCACCATCCAGCTGCTTTAGTTTAATTTTAAATATTGCTCATGACCTCAAGCTTTCTAGAAAATGTGAAAAAATTATTTGTTTTCCCCAAAACAGTAAGTGAGTATGATCATGAAATACCGAAATCACAAACTGCAGACAAACCCATGGCACCGCGAGGAAGAACCACACAACAATCACGAGACACCAGGAAGACAAGTTAAGTAAAGCAACCAGCTCTCTCTTCTCCACCAAGATGATTGCAAACCTAGCCGTGTCAAGATACTGCATGCTATATTTTGGTAACTCCCCCACCCCACAAAAAAAAATAGATTTTTAGAGTAAATTATATATTAAAAAATCTGACATTAAAAATCTAATTTTTTGTGTTTATTTCATGGACTATCATTTGACATTTTAGAAAAAAGAAAAATCGGGGGTCACCAGACTAATTATCTTTCAGAAGGGCCAAATTTTACCCCATTCCCACACATTTCGAAGATAATTCAATATAAAACGTGTAGGAGTGTAATTTGTGTCATTTATATAATTCCATATTACTTGTATGAAGTAATTTAACAATAAAATGCGTTAAAAGAAAAAGAAAAACAATTTGCAAGAAGTGCCCACCCGGGAATCGAGCCTGGTCCTCTGGTTTTAACCGTACATATTGGACAGACAATCCATGTATCGGCCATATTCGTTTTCGCATACAGGGTAAAAACTTCGAAAATGTTTACATTTTGTTGATGTCGCCTGTTCTATTTATCTGTATTTGGTACTGAGACGATCAGTTCAATAGATATTTCGGACACATTTTAGCTACTTTCGTCTGTCAAGAAAATGTGGAAATATCCATCTGACATAAGAGATTGATCCGAAATCGTAAATGGTCGGAAAGACAGGACCCAGACAATTTTTCCTGCTTCTCGACGCAGGAATGGTGCGCATGGGAATTACCCGAAATTGCCCTTAATAACGCACTGTGGGTCCACAAAATGCTCCCCTACACAATATGCTCCTTTTAGTAGCATATTGTGTACCCTGCATACACAATATGCTCCGCTGGAGCATTTTGTGTACCCTGCATACACAATATGCTACCAGTGGAGCATATTGTGTAGGGTCGATACATATGTTATTTCAGTGGTCGTCCGAAGGTACACAATATGCTCTTCTTGAAAACATGTCTCGTGGTATTTGCCTTTCTTTCTAAATGTCCTCTCGACATCCATCTGTCTATCTTACGAACCTTATGTCTAAAGCCATGCCCGCATCATAATTGTACTATAGTGGTCTTTAATCCCCATCAACAACATTTTGGAGACGTTGTCTCCAAATTTGGCTTCTTTCCCGACATGAAATCAACCTTTGGAAACCGTAGTAAGGAAAACTGGGGAAACGCCGGGGTTAAATGTAGAAATGTAATGAACCTGTATGAGTCGAGGACACCATGGACATTCATAAATGCTATACCTGTTCCATTGGAATATATAATATGTAGCCATCTTGATATCCTTCAAAGACCATCTTTTCCCATCCCTAAGTCAGATTGAATCTAAACTTGGTTTGAGGGATAGGGGCAACATGGATATTCAGAAATGCTTGAATCATTCGATTCTGATATCCAATTTGGCTCCCATGGCAACTATTTTGATTTTTTTCAAAAGGCATAGCTCTCCAAACCATACATGTAGTTCAGGTTATACTGAAACATGTTGGAAAGCATGGGGCTAACATGGGAATAGAGACTTTCTGAACGCGGTTAATTCAGGTATTGACCACAGAAGCATACAATGTTCTGCACTGACACTTACTAGTAAGCTGGCGCTCGCAAAGATATAAGGCGATTCATTATAAAGGTGACGAATCATTTATTATGTATGTTTTAAGATTATGATCAGAACTAATACTGAGTAAACTTGAATAATGTATTTTGACAATTTGCTTGCTACTGACAGTTTTATGGTGATGATTTAATGTATGCACTTACTTCATATCCTTCGGCGCAGTAGTTTCTTGCTCTACAAATTCTTAACATATAGCGTTATCTAACTTTGAATAGTATACGATCACAATGATTCTACCTAAGTACCATTATACTGAACCGTACCTACACAATACGCTTCCAATAAAATAAAACTACTAAGGTAGCGTATTTTGTACCTAGCATACACAATATGCTCCAATTATCATAATACTACTGAGGTAGCATATTGTGTACCTTACCAACACAATATGCTCCAATTATCATAATACTACCGAGGTAGCATATTGTGTACCTTACCTACACAATATGCTCCAATTATGATAATACTACCGAGGTAGCATATTGTGTACCTTACCTTCACAATATGCTCCCATTATCAAATACCACCTGTACCTTACCTACACAATATGCTCCGAATATCATAATACTACTGAGGTAGCATATTGTGTACCTTACATACACAATATGCTCCAATTATCATAATACTACCTAGGTAGCATATTGTGTACCTTAACTACACAATATGCTCCCATTATCATGATACTACCAAGGTAGCATATTTTGTACCTTACCTACACAATATGCTCACATTACCAAAATGCTACCAAGGTAGCATATTTTGTACCTTACATACACATTTTCTCCGATTATCATATTACTACCCCATTATCATACTACCAAGGTAGCATATTGTGTACCTTACTTACACAATATGCTCCAAAGATAATAATAGTACTGAGGTAGCATATTGTGTGCCTTACCTACACAATATACTCCAAATATCATAATACTTCTGAGGTAACATAGTGTCTACCTTACCTACACAATATGCTCCCATTATCATAATGCAACCGAGGTAGCATATTGTGTACCTTACCTACACAATATGCTCCCATTATCATAATGCTACTGAGGTAGCATATTGTGTACCTTACCTACACAATATGCTCCAATTATTATAATACTACCGAGGTAGCATATTGTGTACCTTACCTACACAATATGCTCCGAATATCATAATACTACTGAGGTAGCATATTGTGTACCTTACCTACACAATATGCTCCAAATATCATACTACTATTCAGGTAACATATTGTGTACCTTACATACACAAAATGCTCCCTTTATCATAATACAACCGAGGTAGCATATTGTGTACCTTACCTACACAATATGCTCACATTATCATGATACTACTGAGGTAGCATATTGTGTACCTTATCTTCATAATATGCTCCAAATAACATAATACTCCCGAGGTAAAATATTGTGTACCTTACCTACACATTATGATCAAAATATCATTATACTCCTGAGGTAGCATATTGTGTACCTTTCCTACACAATATGCTCCTATTATCATAGTACTACCGAGGTAGCACATTGTGTACCTTACCTACAAAATATGCTCCCATTATCAATATACTACCGAGGTAGCATATTGTGTACCTAACCTACACAATATGCTCACATTACCAAATTGCTACCAAGGAAGCATATTGTGTACCTTACCTACACAATATGCTCCGATTATCATATTACTACCCCATTATCATACTACCAAGATAGCATATTGTGTACCCTACCTACACAATATGCTCCAATTATAATAATAGTACTGAGGTAGCATATTGTGTGCCTTACCTACACAATATGCTCCAAATATCATAATACTACTGAGGAAGCATATTGTGTACCTTTCCTACACAATATGCTCCAATTATCATAGTACTACCGAGGAAGTATATTGTGTACCTTACCTACAAAATATGCTCCCATTATCAAGATACTACCGAGGTAGCATATTGTGTAACTAACCTACACAATATGCTCACATTACCAAATTGCTACCAAGGTAGCATAATGTGTACCTTACCTACACAATATGCTCCGATTATCATATTACTACCCAGTTATCATACTACCAAGGTAGAATATTGTGTACCCTACCTACACAATATGCTCCAATTATAATAATAGTACTGAGGTAGCATATTGTGTGCCCTACCTACACAATATGCTCCAAATATCATAATACTTCTGAGGTAACATATTGTGTACCTTACCTACACAATATGCTCCCATTATCATAAAGCAACCGAGGTAGCATATTGTGTACCTTACCTACATAATATGCTCCCATTATCATAATACTACCGAGGTAGCATATTGTGTACCTTACCTACACATTATTCTCCGAAAATCATGATATACTGTGGTAGCATATTGTGTACCTTACCTACAAAATATGCTCCAATTATCATTATACTACCGAGGTAGCATATTGTGTACCTTACCTACACAATATGTTCCCATTATCATAATACCACCAAGCTAGCATATAGTGTACCTTACCTACACAATATGCTCTGAATATCATAATACTACCGAGGTAGCATATTGTGTACCAAACATACACAATATGCCCCCATTATCATAATACCACCAATGTAGCATATTGTGTACCTTACCTACACAATATGCTCCGAATATCATAATACTGCTAAAGTAGCTTATTGTGTACCTTACCTACACAATATGCTCAAATTATCGTAGTTCTACCGAGGTAGCATATTGTGTACCTTACCTACACAATATGCTCCCATTATCAAGATACTACCAAGGTAGCATATTGTGTACCTAACCAACACAATATGCTCACATTACCAAAATGATACCAAGGTAGCATATTGTGTACCTTACATACACAATATGCTCCGATTATCATATTACTACCCCATTATCATACTACCAAGGTAGCATTTTGTGTACCTTACCTATACAATATGCTCCAAAGATAATAATAGTACTGAGGTAAGATATTGTGTGCCTTACCTACACAATATGCTCCAATTATCATAATACTACTGAGGTAAAATATTGTGTACCTTACCTACACAATATGCTCCAATTATCATTATTTAACCCAGGTAGCATATTGTGTACCTTACCTACACAATATCCTCCCATTATCATAATACTACTGAGGTAGCATATTGTGTACCTTACCTACACAATATGCTCCCATTATCTTAATACCACCAAGGTAGCATATTGTATACCTTACCTACACAATATGCTCCAATTATCATCATACTACCAAGGTAGCATATTGTGTACCCAACCTACACTATATGCTCACATTACCATAATGCTACCATGGGCATACTGTGTGCCTTACCTACACAATACGCTCGAAATATCATATTACTTCTGAGGTAGCATATTGTGTAGGTAGGGTATATAATATGCTGCCTTGGTAGTATGATAATGGGTTATAATATGGTACTCGGAGCATTTTGTGTAGGTAAGGTACCAATATGCTACCTTGGTAGCATTTTGGTAATGTGAGCATATTGTGTACGTTAGGTACACAATACGCTACCTTGGTAGTATCTTAATAATGGGAGCATATTGTGTAGGTAAGGTACACAATATGCTATCTCGGTAGTATTATGATAATTGGAGCATATTGTGTAGGTAAGGTACACAATATGCTACCTCAGTATTAGTATGATATTCGGAGCATATTGTGTAGGTAAGGTTCATAATAGGCTACCACAGTAGTATTTTGTTATTCGGAGCATATTGTGTAGGAAAGGTACAATATATGCTACCTCGGTAGTATTATGATAATTGGAGCATATTGTGTAGGTAATGTTCAAAATATGCTACCTCAGTAGTATTATGATAATGGGAGCACATTGTGTAGGTAAGGTACACAATATGCTACCACAGTAGTATTTTGATATTCGGAGCATATTGTGTAGGTAAGGTACACAATATGCTACCTCGGTTGTATTATGATAATTGAAGCATATTGTGTAGGTAAGGTACACAATATGCTACCTTCGGTCTCGAGTCAAGCACTCTACCACTGAGCCACTGCGCTCCCTATTGTGTAGGTAAGGATCACAATATGCTACCTTGGTGGTATTATGATAATGGGAGCATATTGTGAAGGTAAGGTACACAATATGCTACCTCGGAAGTATTATGATAATTGGAGCATATTGTGTAGGTAAGGTACACAATATGCTACCTTGGTGGTATTATGATCATCGGAGCATATTGTGTAGGTAAGGTACACAATATGCTACCTCGGTAGTATTATGATAAGTGGAGCATATTGGGTAGGTAAGGTACACAGTATGTTACCCCAGTAGTATTATGAAATTTGGAGCATATTGTGTAGGTAAGGTACACAATATGCTACCTCGGTTGTATAATGATAATTGGAGCATATTGTGTAGGTAAGGTACACAATATGCTACCTCAGTAGTATCATGATAATGGGAGCATATGGTGTAGGTAATGTACACAGTATGTTACCCCAGTAATATTATGAAATTTGGGGCATATTGTGTAGGTTAGGCACACAATATGCTACCTCGGTAGTATTATGATAAGTGGAGCATATTGGGTAGGTAAGGTACACAGTATGTTACCCCAGTAGTATTATGAACATATTGTGTAGGTAAGGTACACAATATGCTACCTCGGTTGTATTATGATAATTGGAGCATATTGTGTAGGTAAGGTACACAAATAGCTACCTCGGTAGTATTATGAAAAGTGGAGCATATTTTGTAGGTAAGGTACACAATATGCTACCTTGGTGGTATTATGATAATGGGAACATATTGTGTAGGTAAGGTACACAATATGCTACCTCGGTAGTATTATGATAAGTGGAGCATATTGGGTAGGTAAGGTACACAATATGCTACCTTGGTGGTATTATGATAATGGGAGCATATTGTGTAGGTAAAATACACAATATGCTACCTCGGTAGTATTATGATAATTGGAGCATATTGTGTAGGTAAGGTACACAATATGCTACCTTGGTGGTATTATGAAAATTGGAGCATATTGTGTAGGTAAGGTACACAATATGCTACCTCGGTAGTATCATGATAATTGGAGCATATTGTGTAGGTAAGGTACACAATATGCTACCTCAGTAGTATCATGATAATGGGAGCATATGGTGTAGGTAATGTACACAGTATGTTACCCCAGTAATATTATGAAATTTGGAGCATATTGTGTAGGTAAAGCACACAATATGCTACCTCAGTAGTATTATAATAATTGGAGCATATTGTGTAGGTTAGGTACACAATATGCTACCTCAAAAGCAATATGATATTTCGAGCGGATTGTGTATGTAAGGCACACAGTATGCTGCCTTGGTAGTATTATGGTAATGTGAGCATATTGTGTAGGTTGGGTACACAATATGCTACCTTGGTAGTATCATCATAATTTGAGCATATTGTGTAGGTAAGGTACACAATATGCTACCTCAGTAGTATAATGATATTCGGAGCATATTATGTAGGTAAGGTACACAATATGCTACCTTAGTAGTATTATGATAATTGGAACATATTGTGTAGGTAAGGTCCACAAGATGCTACCTGAGTAGTATTATGATATTCGGAGCATTTTGTGTAGGTAAGGTACACAATATGCTACCTTGGTGGAATTATGATAATGGGAGCATATTGTGTAGGTAAGGTACACAATATGCTACCTCAGTAGTATTATGATAATGGGAGCATATTGTGTAGGTTAGGTACACAATATACTACCTCGGTTGCATAATGATAATGGGAGCATATTGTGTAGGTAAGGTACACAATATGTTACCTCAGTAGTATTATGATATTTGGAGCATATTGTGTAAGTAAGGCACACAATATGCTACCTCAGTACTATAATTATAATTTTAGCATATTGTGTAGGTAAGGTACACAATATGCTACCTTGGTAGTATTATGATATTGGGAGCATATTGTGTAGGTTAGGTACACAATATGCTGCTACCTCAGTAGTATTATGATATTTGGAGCATATTGTGAAGGTAAGGTACACAAATGCTACCTCTGTAGTATTATGATATTTAGAGCATATTGTGTAGGTAAGGTAGACAATATGCTACCTACATGTAGGTAGTATTATGATAATAATAGCATATTGTGTTTTTAATTCACACAATATGCTACCTTAGTAGTATTATGATATTGGGAGCATATTGTGTAGGCAACGTACACAATATGCTACCTTGGTAGTATTATGATAATGGGAGCATATTGTGTAGGTAAGGTACACAATATGCTACCTTGGTAGTAATATGATAATGGAAGCATATTGTGTAGGTAAGATACACAATATGCTACCTCGGTAGTATTATGGTAATTAGCGCATAGTGTGTAGATAAGTACACAATATGCTTCCTTGGTTGTAGTATGATAATGGGAGCATATTGTGTAGTTAAGGTACACAATATGATACCTTGGTAGTATTATGATAATGGTAGCATATTGTGTAGGTAAGGTACACAATATGCTACCTTGGTAGTATTATGATAATTTTAGCATATTGTGTAGGTAAGGTACACAATATGCTACCTTGGTAGTATTATGATATTGGGAGCATATTGTGTAGGTTAGGTACACAATATGCTGCTACCTCAGTAGTATTATGATATTTGGAGCATATTGTGAAGGTAAGGTACACAAATGCTACCTCTGTAGTATTATGATATTTAGAGCATATTGTGTAGGTAAGGTAGACAATATGCTACCTACATGTAGGTAGTATTATGATAATAATAGCATATTGTGTTTTTAATTCACACAATATGCTACCTTAGTAGTATTATGATATTGGGAGCATATTGTGTAGGCAACGTACACAATATGCTACCTTGGTAGTATTATGATAATGGGAGCATTTTGTGTAGGTAAGGTACACAATATGCTACCTTGGTAGTAATATGATAATGGAAGCATATTGTGTAGGTAAGATACACAATATGCTACCTCGGTAGTATTATGGTAATTAGCGCATAGTGTGTAGATAAGTACACAATATGCTTCCTTGGTTGTAGTATGATAATGGGAGCATATTGTGTAGTTAAGGTACACAATATGATACCTTGGTAGTATTATGATAATGGTAGCATATTGTGTAGGTAAGGTACACAATATGCTACCTTGGTAGTATTATGATAATTGGAGCTTATTGTGTAAGTTAGTCACACAATATGCTACCTTAGTAGTTTTATGATATTTGGAGCATATTGTGTAGGTAAGGTAGACAATATGCTACCTACATGTAGGTAGTATTATGATAATAATAGCATATTGTGTTTTTAATTCACACAATATGCTACCTTAGTAGTATTATGATATTGGGAGCATATTGTGTAGGCAACGTACACAATATGCTACCTTGGTAGTATTATGATAATGGGAGCATATTGTGTAGGTAAGGTACACAATATGCTACCTTGGTAGTAATATGATAATGGGAGCATATTGTGTAGGTAAGATACACAATATGCTACCTCGGTAGTATTATGGTAATTAGCGCATAGTGTGTAGGTAAGTACACAATATGCTTCCTTGGTTGTAGTATGATAATGGGAGCATATTGTGTAGGTAAGGTACACAATATGATACCTTGGTAGTATTATGATAATGGTAGCATATTGTGTAGGTAAGGTACACAATATGCTACCTTGGTAGTATTATGATAATTGGAGCTTAATGTGTAAGTTAGTCACACAATATGCTACCTTCGTAGTTTTATGATATTTGGAGCATATTGTGTAGGTAAGATACATAATATGCTACCTTAGTAGTATTATTATATTTGGAGCATATTGTGTAGGTAAGGTACACAATATGCTACCTCGGTAGTATTATGATATTTGGAGCATATTGTGTAGATAAGGTACACAATATGCTACCTAGTTTTTTATGATAATAGGAGCATTTTGTGTAGGTAAGGTACACAATATGATTGCTACCTTGGTAGTATTATGAGAACTTGAGCATATTGTGTAGGTTAAGGTACACAATATGCTACCTTGGTAGTATGATAATTTAAGCAAATTATGTAGGTAAGGTACATAATATGCTGCGAGCATATAACGCACAACAGCAGATTTTCCTTACTTTTGATGTCCGATCACTGGTTTGTGCAGTCCGTGAAACCAATCAGTCAGACCACGTGATTGGCCACCTTAAAGTAAATCTACACTCCCCCCCCCTTTAATTTGATCTAGTGTGGGTGATCTTTGACATTTGTACTTTCAGTGTGCTATACACTCCATTCTGATCTTCAACATGATTGATTTCAGAAAAAAATGTTTTGTCTTTTGACCCACCCCCGAAGTCGCGGTGTGTCTTCTCGAACAATACTTGCTACCATGTTGCTGCATGCGTAAGTCCCTTCTTTTTGATATGCAGCATGACCATATTCAATAAATGAATATTTGACCTTTTGCCACTATCCAAGGGGTTAGGGTGTATGTAAGGACAGAATGCTTGTTTTCAAGGTGCTCTACGAAACTTGACTAATTTCAAGGTGAAAATGCGTTGACCTTTTGACCCCCTTCCTCAGTGGTCAATGGTGTCTCTGCGTGCTAAATAATTGCTATCATGTTGCTGTCATGTGCTGTTCCCTTAATTTTATATGCAGCATGACAATATTCAGAATAGGTTTCATTTTGGACTCGCCCCATCCCCTAAATCTACCCAGGGGATCGGACCCAGGCATCCAATCAAATATCCAGTCTGATATATTCATATCGATTGTTGTTTTTTATCTGTCTGCATACAAAGTTTCGGTAATAATATTGAAAATTGACTAAGTTATTGCCAAATTAATGTATTTGACCTTTGACCCTGCCTAAAGATTCAAGTGGGCGGGGTATTCATTTTTACATTTTACACCGTCATACTTATCTACAGGCTTTTTATACATAATAGCTTTGGGGAAATGTTTAGATCATTACTCTAAGACAACTTTTGCATTATAAGTGCCAGAGCAATAATGAGTTTATCAGTTGATCTTGACGAAACTTATACGATATAGAACTGTCATGCGCGGATCCAGGAACTTTCGTCAGGGGGGGTCCAGGTCAATCTGACAAAAAAGCTCTGACAGCCTTTTTTTTTAGTCCTCAGCTTATTTTACAGTCGCAAATGGTTAATTTCAAAGAAAACTATCATTTTTCAAGGTTCCCGAGGGGGTCTAACATTTTCCAGGGGGGGGTCCAACTTTTTCCGGGGTGGGGGGTTCCAATTGCTTATTCCTATAGAAAATATATAACTTGTGATTTTCCGGAGGAGGTCCGGACCCCCTGCCCCCCCCCCCCTCTGGATCCGCACTTGGGACTGCCCATGGTACTATCCATTCATGCAGAGAATGCACCAAATCTGACTAATAGGTACTTAGGTATGTTTCTGGAAGGACAGGTGGACAGGTGGACAGACAGACAGACAGAAAGACGGGTGCACAGACGGCCGACGCCAAAACAATATCCCTCCGACTTCATCGGGGGGGGGGGGGGAAACCAGTAATGAGCACAGGATATTTAGTGTCATGTTCAAGAACACAACGCAGTGCTTCAGGTGAGGCTCGAACCCGCAACCCATCGATATCGGGTCAAGCACTCTACCACGACTGCGCTCCTCAGCTAGGGAGCATATTGTGTAGGTATGATACATGTCCTACACAATATGCTCCCGATTTAAGGGGGAGCATATTGTGTATGCAGGGTACACAATATGCACCTCGAGAGAGCATATTGTGTATGGAGCACTTTGTGGCTCTACAACGCACTCCTATCTAGGGACCTGTTTAATGTTCCTTGGCCAACTGTAATGTGGGTTTATATCAACTGTGATACTGCCTTCTATATTTCGTCGCTACATAAACTGACCAAAGTAAATGTAGAACCATTTTGGCTGGTGGTTGCATATACCCCAGTTGGTTATATATGTATGTCCATAAATAAGTTAGACTAAAATGTTTTATCGGCCCAATTTCGCATCTATCAGAGCTTACAGAGTATAATAACCGAATTAGCATAATTGAAAGGATCTTTAATTGTTCAAAATTAGACTATGGATCCATTGTTCATGGATTGGCAAGAAAATCGCATTTAGCTATGCTTGACCCTATCCATCATCAAGGTCTTAGATTAGCCCTTGGCGCATTTAGAACATCAACTATTGCTAGTCTTTATGTTGAGGCGGGTGAGCCGTCTTTTAATACACACAGAGAAAAACTTTCCTTGCAAAATGCTATTAGAACTGCTGAGAACCAATCAAATCCAGCTCATGAAGTTACCTTTCAACCAAAATACATACATCTGTATGAAAGCAAACCAAATGGTATTAAATCTTTTGGTGTCAGAACTTTACCAGTCCTGGAATCTGCAAACATAAATTTTAAAATATAGATAAAACTTTTACACCAAAAATTTACCAGCCTTGTATATAAATAAACCAATAAATTTTCTTCGATTTACACTCTGGTAAGAAATCATCAACAAGTCCAATTATCATGGAATCTAATTTTCAAGAGCTAAAATCACATTACATAGACTATATGCCCATTTATACGGATGGTTCTAAAGACGATATGAAAGTTGGATGCGCAGTAGTATCTGATGACTTCTCTGAAACTATGCGAATTCCAGATGGGTCCTCAATTTTTACAGCAGAAGCAAAGGCTATTGGTTTAGCATTGGATCTTATTGCCGATTGTGAAACTTCTTACAAGTTTTTTTTAATATTTTCAGACTCCCTTTCAGATTAAAAATCTTTAGACCATACATCTTCAAAAAATCCTCAAATTCAAAAGCTACTTGAAAAGCATCCTGATTTAGCAGAATTTAATGAAATAATTTACTGTTGGATCCCAAGCCATATTGGCATTGCTGGCAATGAAAATGTGGACAAAATATCAAAACATTCACCAAATTTACACCCTACAAACTTTCTGTTACCTTATTCAAATTTTAAATCTTTGATCAATAGGTCCATTGTAAACAAGTGGCAAATATTAGGGAATAACAGTGTTGGTAATACACTCTTTGAGATTAAATCTGTGATTGGACAATCTCAGCCAGAAGTAAGAAATGTCAGACAAGAAGAAGTTGTGCTTGCTCGTTTGCGTATTGTTCATACAAGGACCACACACTCATACCTTTTAAAAAACGAGAAGTTTTGGGTGTGATGCACCCTTTACAGTCCGCCATTTTCTACTTGAATGTGGTGGTTTAACAAATACTTTCATGTTGATACAAACAAGCAATTGTTTAATGATGTACATATAGATAATGTCTTCTTATTCTTAAAAAAGATTAATCTTTTGAACAAATTGTAACTTCATTACTTTGGATTGTCTATCTTTTAACTTGCTTTCAGCATATCATTTCCTTCTTTCCAGGAGACCGTGCCCTTTGTAATTGTCAGATATTGTATATGATCTTCCCTGTAAAAATATTACAATTTTAATGTCTTTGGTATACTCCTATGTTTATTGTGTTAAATTGTTAATACTTAAGCTAATTCATTATATCTTTAATGTTCAGTAATACTTCTCTAACATAACCTGGATGACGCTAATGACCCAAAAAGATTGATACGTCGCTAAACTTCAATTCGTCATCATCATCATCATCATCGTAAGTTGTAGTGACTTTAAAAACACAATCTAAGCTACTGTAACGATCCCCATCTTATTTGATTCAGCAAAATCAATGGTTAAACTAATGCTTCATTGTTTTCAATTCAGGATGTATCCAGTTTCAATGGTACAATGGTTAACACTCTGGAAGATATTTTCAAAGTGACATCCAACATTTTCCTAGTACAAACCCAATCTACAATACGATATTAAATTCTGCTAAATAAACCTCTTAGACATATTAAGCGGTTGGTCGATGAAGAACGAAATATAATCTATTGAATAAATAGATGCTAAATGAAGTATGAAAATATAACAAACATATTAAACGAAGAAACTAGTCAGATATAAGCTCCATTGGAGAGCAACTATTCAACAGGCGTTAAGATTTATATTAATTACTATATCAGGTAATGCGCCAGTCGCAACAAAAGTCGTCTGCTTTTCTCGTCTGCTGAAATTTTTTAAGACTCCTCTATGGCAAACAGTGTGGACCCAGAACAGACTGATGCTATATAGGAGCAGTCTGTTCTGGGTCCACGCTGTTTGCATCAATACTTAATTTGTCAGTAATGTTAGGCAATTATTTGCAGCAGACGACTTCAGCAGACGACATTTTCAAATGCATTTTTTCTTGGCGCTTAAGGGTTAATGAATCATTTAGGCCATTCTCAGCAAAGAATATTTGATAGAATATTTCAACAGACAAAGCGGCGACACAGAGAGCGCTTCCATATTTCGCTGACTCTGAAATAAATGAACAATTATAGAAAAAGCACATGCCAATGTGTGCATTTGTATTAATGAGGTCATCATAATTATGGCATACTAGCAGGCTGGTGTTCTCGTTATAATAAATATGTTGCTCCCTTATTTATCAAAACCAAATAGAGATTAAAAATGACTACTCTATCACGATTAAACATTAAGGATGCATTGCTCTGTGGGCATAAAGTCTTTTATCCGGTACTAACCCATGTAAGCCAAGCGTTCTGCAATCAGTAAAGACCTACATTTATAACATGACGCTTTTGAATAGGCTTCCAAAATGTTCTATTAACATATTTTGAAATTAAAATAAAAATACCATCCAACAACTCTAAATCTAAAACGGGCAATTTATAAGGAAATGGAAAGCCCGTCCATTTTACATGGGTTAAGCGAAGTTGGCAGCGACAGACGATTACATACTCTGGCTCATTGCATTTGAACCATGGATTATTGTAGATTAGCTTAGAGTACATGCGCTATGTAGTAGGGTACAGTAAAACCTGTGTAAAAAGGCCACTCAAAAATAGACAAAACAAAGCTCTTAAAGGCAAATGGTAGCTTAATGAAGGTAGAAAGTATCGCAAAATTGGAGCATTCTGTGGTCATTTTGACCTGCATTAAGCGGTAATCGGTCTTGAAAATCAATTTTCTGTCTTTTTGAGAGTGGCCGTTTTACACAGGTTTTACTGTATACTGTAGAAGTGTATATACAGTTATCCAGATCATTCACCTCTGGATAGGTTTTGCCTTCTATTATCAATCAGCACACCCATTCTCCATGGCATATTAACGCATAATAAAACAGATTCTGGGAGAACCAACTTAGCAGAGATGACGCACCAAAAATATAACAAGCTCAGTACATGTCCCTGTAAACCAGAGAGAGAGAGAGAGAGAGAGAGAGAGAGAGAGAGGCGCATAACTAATGCATTTACAAATGTACTTGCATTCTACTACTCCTTCCGTGTTCTTACATATTAACAGCTGCAGTCCTTTCTTGGACAGTGGTTTGGTGTTGTTGCTACATGTCATTTCGGAACCTATCGCATAGGCGCAAATGACGTACCCAGACGAGCTAGAGGTCTAATACAGTATAGCCTGTCTATAACGGCCACTCTCAAAACGACTCATTTTTTTCAAGACCAATTTTCACTTAATGCAGGTCAAAAGTATTGCAGAATGCTCCAAGGGGAGCATTCTGCAATACTTTCGACCTTCATTAAGCTACCCTTTGTTATTAAGGTCTTTGTTTTGTTTATTTTTAGTGGCCGCTTAAGACAGGGTTTCTGCAGTTTTTACTGAGTCTTTATCTACATCCATACTCTGTGTATACGAATAGCGGATACACTTGCGAGTCATATGCACAGACTCGATTGAGCCTTCGGGGCTCGTCGATGCAATAAGAACCAAAATCTCGTGTACCGGTCATAAGTTCTCCAAATTAGGGAACGAGTTAAGAGAGAGAGAGAGAGGGGGATTTGACACGTGTGGTTGCTTTTATCCTTGTGGTTCCATATGGTCTTCTCATTCGGGAAAGTCCGATACAATTCGAGAATCGAATCATTCCTCGGGTGTATACAAGGAGCATTACGCGTACATGTAGTACTATATACCAAAAAGCTCCATTTTGTTAGCCGGAACTGGCGTTTGAAAAATGAGTTCTGTAGCAAGTGGGTTCAGCTATGTTAAAATCAATAATTCTGATTATCCGAAATATTTAATCAGTAGAATAAATGACGTTCATGTATTTTTCAATAAAATATCGCTATAGCATAACATAACTTCATTTATAACCATTTGTTTTGCTGCAATCATCCTTGTTATTGTGTCAGCATGGTTTCTGTGACGCCAGCGTCACGTAATCATCCGCGTTATCAAAGTAGATCCTCGATGTACATCCGTGGTCTGATTCCACGGAATTTCGCGGAATTGGCCGAGGCAGTTCCGATTGATTGTATTTATGGCTTTTTTTTTTCTTATTTTCACTTGATTTCGTTTTAAAGCATGGCTGTAGCTGATAAAGCTAAATTAAGTTTTTCTTGATCGAATACCCTTAAGACATTATTTTTATGCCACTTGGCCTATATTTCCTATATCTTATCCGATTGGGTGACCCTCATGTACATACACTACCGCCCGCGTATTTTATACTACAGGCACAGTTCAAATGCGTTGTACGTGCGATGAATTTAAATTGCATTGAAAACCAGTATCAAGGCATATCACGGCGATGTAAGATTCATTAATATTCATACACATTGACACGCATTGGTGCGTATACCAATCAAATTGCTTTACAAAATAAACTTTGACTGTGTGGCGGCGGTAGAACGTCTCCCTGCCCTTCACTATAGTGTAGATTTTATTTGCTTGTCCTTTGGGATCATGGGTTTCATTGTGGAACTTTGAAACTATTAGAGGGTCACTGATGACGCCTAATTGGCAGAAACTAGCTAGTCTGGCCCAGGAAATATGCACACTCTGGTTTCAGTTCTTTGGTGCAGTCTTTGCTTCCAAAGGATACCCTTTTAAGAACATATTTGAAATGCGTTGACTTTTTTCATAATTGTAAACTTGATATGTTATTTCGTGCAAACAAATTTTAATTCTAATCTCAATATGTTATCTTCCTTAAAAAAGTGACGATGTCTAGAAACATAATATGATATTATCACAAATGTTGACAAAATTTAAACATAATTTGATATATTAATACTGTTGTAAGTGAAGATATTATTAAGTTGACCAAACTCTCATAGGTTTCGGTGAAT
Source organism: Loripinus fragilis (assembly GCA_964019695.1). NCBI lineage: Eukaryota > Metazoa > Mollusca > Bivalvia > Lucinida > Lucinidae > Loripinus > Loripinus fragilis. The sequence continues at coordinate 130,463,472 of OZ026515.1, forward strand.
ACTTAAGTAATGAAATCAATTTTTGGAATGTTCAAGGAATCAAGAATACATCGGCTTATTTACATTTTAGTATAAATATCTAAAATATAAAAATGATTTTAATCTAGGAATTAAAACAGTTTTATATTTAAAATATAATCGTATTAACGGTTTAGTCGGAGTGTAAATGGAAAAGCGGAACAGACAGCTTGAACACGGACAGCCAATGGAGCAAACAAGAGGCTTGTTTTGCACATCAAACTCTGGTGTGGCTCGCTGTCAATCACAACACCAGTATCACATCTGGCGAATGAGTTTGATGTTGGAAGCGTATTGCAGGCAGCTGTCGATCAAGTTTATGTAATTCATGAGGTTAGAACGGTTGCAAAAAGCTAAAGATTCATTAAAGATTTGCTTTGCAAAATGTAAATATAATGAAATGAATGGATGAAACAAGTTCAGGTATCTAAGATTTTCGCTTCCTCTAAACATCGATCCTTTCTCATGCCCCTACCAATTAAACATTTTAATTGTAACATGTATTTAACCTTGACCCCGACGTGTGCCATTAAACGGTTAAGCCCATTACCTGTAGTGATAGTTGTTTTGGAATTCTTTAGTCATTTCAAAGCAGACGATGATTGTTTTACCAGAAAACTAGCATATTTCATCACTAAAAATATAACACAAGTGCAGACGAGATGGTAAATTAGTTATTATACAGTAGCAAGAAAATGGAACTTTGCAATAAAGCAACATGACAGTAACACAGCATTCGGGTATCTTACTTGACTGGCCCAAGGCTCTGAGTTCATTTTACAATTAAGGTAAATAACGCCTAATGGACATATATTTTTCTCTGGAAACATCTCCCACTCCGGTTGTAACTCAGATAGCCTTATCAAAGTGTAAGACAATCCAAGTTAAATAATAATAATAATTAATGATAATATTATATATATATATTCTTCTTCTTCTTCTTCTTATTATTATAATTATTATTATTATTATTATTATTATTATTATTATTATTGTAAAAATGAATTTAGTATAACAATGTGCAATAAATGGACAAACTACTCTATAGTTTCTTTGCTATTAGTATCAATAAATAAACTTTAAATTGGTAGTGTCGATTTAATTGCGGTGTAAAATACTCCATAAAAGGGATTGCTACTATACTTCCCGCATTGATTTTTTTTCAAAACATTGCATAAAGTTTGTTGTTTGCATTGCCTGTCAATCTGTGGAAAAAAGGATATGTCACCATGCTTAATTTTTCACAATCTCACATCAATTGACCAATTTTCTTAATATTAAGCTAAAATAGTTGATATCCTCATCCAGCTTCTTTATTTTAATTTTAATTATTGCTCACGACCTCAAGCTTTCTTGAAAATGTGAAAAAATATTTGTTTTCCCGAGCAATGACAAGATACTGCATGATATATTTTGGTAATTCCCCAAACAAAGGATTTAGATTTTTAGAGTAAATTATATATTAAAAAACTAAACTAACGTTGAAAATCTTATTTTTTTTTGTCTTCATACCATGGACTATCATTTTACATTTTAGAAAAAAGAAAAAAATGGGGGCCACCGTACTAATTATCTTTCAGGAGGGCCAAATTTAACCCCAACCCCACATATTTCTAGGATAATTCAACATACAACGTTAAAGATGGTATTGTTTTGTCATTTATATAATTCCATATTACTTGTATGAAGAAGTGTTGTATTACAAGGCTAAAAAAGAAGAAGATTAAACAATTTATAAAAAGTGCCCACCCGGGAATCGGCCCTGGGATTCTTGTTCCTAAGTTTGACACGCTAACCACTAGGTTTTGATGTCAAGGCGTGCGCGGCCTGAAACAACCGTACATATTGGACAGACAATCCAAGTATCGGCCATTTTCGTATTCGCATACAGGGTAAAAACTTCGAAATGTTGTACATTTTAGATGTCGCCTGTTCTATTTATCTGTATTTGGTACTGAGACGTTCAGTTCTGATAAAGGGTTAATATATATTTCGGACACATTTTATTTACTTATTTTGTCAAAAAAATGGAAATATCCTACCTGACATAAGAGTATTTGAAAAATGTATTAATTCGAATCTGTAAATGGTCGGAAAGACAGGACCCAGACAACTTTTCCTGTTTCCTGAAGCAGGATCGTGCGCATGGGAATTAACCGAAATTAACCTAAAAGGGAAGAAATTACTCCCAAATGGGAGTAAATTCTTTCCATTAAGTGTACCACTTTGGGAATAGAAATGTACGTTAAATGACCTCAAATAAGGATGCCGCAGTACATAAACTACAGCAATATGGCATTCTTATAAATTCGCCAAAGTTCGATGACATGGATTTTAAGTGTTTTACAGTAATCTGACTACTCAAGCATTCACTTTCTACACCGCACGTTTGCTAGTAGCAGGTGTATCAGAATTGGCTGTGACCATGATTTGATTTTATCAGGATTTTATTCAATTCAATCAATGGTTTTTCCTATGATCTAACAACGTAGAAATTACACTGGTTTTTATATACACTGACAATGGACATATTGAAAATGTAGTCACATTAATGTCAGTTTTTAGCGTCATCTTGAAGTAACTATTTATTTTAGACAATTTTCGTTTGACAAATCAAACTGTTGAACGGACCATCCATACTTGATCTAATTTATTTATCTAAACGAATTTTTGAGTACATATGAGCCGCGACATGAGATTTCTAACAATGTGGTATGCGCGCCCAGCAATGGCTCAGACCAGCCTGCGCATACGCGCAGTCTGATCAGAGCCTTTGCTAGTCGCTTGAATATTATATGGATATTAGGCTACTGACCAAACATCATTTGGAGTTTCTAAGCTTAAAAGGAGGCTGCATAGGCTTGTCTGAGTATATTCGTGTCAAAATGCCACATTGTTGGAAATCTCATGTCGCGGCTCATATAGTTCACACGTTACGTAAGCGTAGTCCCTGACTATGTGCGGAGCAAATCACGAGCTGCAGTATTCGCTTAAGAGATTATATGGTGGTTAGTTTTTTTTGCGCAAGGTGTTCAAATAATATGATTAACATACTTGGGATCAATTACAGCAGAACTTATGAGTGGTTTCCTGGGTTAGTGGGATAAACTAATTAGCTTGGTACTCAGGTGAATGAATATACCATCGTGTGCTTTCTGAAGCTCAATATTTGTTAGTGAATCAGCATTTACAGCTACTATTAATGATAACTCAAAATTACAGCTCATAGACCAACCGTGGCACCAGTAAAACCTGTCTTGAACGGCCACTCAAAACTAGACAAAACAAAGAACCTAAAACAAAACACAGAACAATTACAGAAACCCACAGTGTGAGTAACAATCAACAACAAATCAACAACAACAGAACCAACGCCTTAGAACGGACAGCAGCCAAAACCACTGGAGGCTTAAATGCATTTTACTGGTACCAAATCTTCGCCCTGGATTCTGCTGTTGTTGAAGCTCAAAAAATGGATGGATGGACGATTACTAACTATTGCAATCAACGTTAGAACACACTCTCGCAAAATGAATAAGTTGCGAAATATATACACCAAAGGAAAGGGAGCAAGGAAATCTCCATCAAGAAATGGGGAATTTATTATTGCAAAATTAAAATCATCCCGTTGATCATAAATCTTAGATAAAACCTCTGAGTATTTTAGATGTGACTCAAACCTGCTACATAGACGGGCTTCACTCTGCCTCAAGAAATCTGGATGTTGCTTAGAGTGTGTTTGTTATTAAGCATGTCTGTTGTTTGCGTTGAAATGGCAAGGGACAGATTCAAATTAATGGCCAAACGGTTTGTTTACATGCTTCGATATTGACCAACTAGAGGTTTTGTTTTTTCCCAGCTTTCTATGGTTATGAGCCATGATTGTTTAATTAAAGTAAGAAAGAGGGCAAATATCAGGAATCGATAATTAAAGCACATAGGTACAAATGTAATTATGACTTAATCGTTTATCTGCAGTGATACTTTGAATGAGTAAAGCAGCCTCTATGCGAGCTCAATAAGTTTTGATTTACAACATAGTATTGGTCGATATGACTGGGACTGGGTCATGTTAATTCTAAAGCAGTGATTCTGTTACTGTTAGGTTTCATTGTTGTAGCTCTTATTGTGTGTTTGGGTTTCATTCTTAGAATAAATTTTTGTGATGCAAGTGACCTGGTTGATTTGATTATTGTAGTCTTGTTTGTCTCTGATTTAGTATATCTTTCTCTGGGCGCTTTGGGTTTGATCTCAATCGGAACGGCCTTGGCCAATTCCACGAAATTCCGTGGAATCGGACCACGGATGTGCATCGAGGATCCACTTTGATAACGCCGGTGATAACGTGACGCTGACGTTATATAACGTGACAATGGCGTCACAGAAACCATGTTAACACAATAACAAGTGTGATTGCAGCATAACAAACAGTTTAATCTAAGTTTATGTTTTTTCAATAAAATATCGCTATAGCGATATTTTATTGAAAAATACATAAACTTCATTTATTCCGTTGATTTAACTTTTCGGATAATCGGAATAATCAATTTTAATAGAGCTGAACCCACATGCTACAGAACTAATTATCCATACACCAGTTAAGGCTAACAAAATGGAGCTTTTTGGTACATAGCACTACACGTAATGCTCCTTACATACACCCGAGCCATGATTCGATTCTCGAATTGTGGCGGACTTTCCCGAATGGTTTGATCTTTGATCGGTTATTTTGACATTTCCTTCTCATATTCATTTGTATTTTGGACACTATACAACGGTCCAATGGCTAACTAAGCCAGTAACAAACAAATTGTTTACCTTGTTAGTAGTTCTGTAACTTTTGAGGCTGTTTTCTTCGCCTTTCATTGTGTTATATTAGAGCCTTGATTTAAGGTGACAGTTACTAAACATGTTTAGTTCAACTGTCTCTTATAGAAGGGAACCTAGAGAAAACATATCAGACTGCACACATGCATACCTTGGTTCTTATTTGCGTAACCGACCAATGTTCAATATTACAACGACTCCAGCATAAGCACTCCTATCTTTGATTACCTCGTGCAGCCTCGTCTTGTCCAGCAATACTTGTAATCATCCACTCTCGTTCCTAGATATTGATGCTGCTCTTTTATAAACTTGAACTGACATGACCATTTAATCCGCGTCGAGTAAAACGAAGCCCTCCGAGGACATGTGGACGTCAAAATACTGATAAGCCAATCCTTTTACGACGATCTTCCCTAGAGATTCAGGCAACACTATCGTAGAACACATATCTGGTTCAATCGAGGTCATGATGACTTCATGCTTGTTCGCAGACTTATCATTACCACCGTCTTCCATGCCTGCATTATGTGTTGTCATTGCATGAAATGGCTATTTATCAGTTACCTCTCATACAAACTGCATTGCTGCGCGTTGCCTGATAAACGTTGTCTATCTCACGACATGTTGCCTTTATCAGGTCATGATGACGTTGCACTTTTTGAATGACGTCGCTAATGGCGCTGAATCAACACAAAAATCGAAAATTACGTCATAATCGCCAACAATGGGTAAACTGATAAAAAGAATACCAGGTTCGCGTCTTTTGATATCAAGTTTACCAGGCTCGGCTTTGAGAACGCATGTTGAATCGCTCGGCAAGCCTCGCGATGTCAACAAGCGTTCTCAAAGACTTGCCTGGTAAACTTGATATCAAAAGACACTCACCTAGTATTCTCTTTTTCTTGTCCACTGTTCCTTGGTAATTACTCCAATTGAATCATGCTATCGTCTTTTTCGCTGTCACGTCTAATTATTGTAGCGCTGTATTAACGAAGTAAAAAGGCAGGGTTTGGGACTGTCACAATTGCACCAAAATGTAAAGCTTTGAATCCATTTCACAATTGAGCCATAACATGTGATTTCCAGCAATGTGGCATTTAGACAAATGTAGACTAGTACGAGCCTGTGCAGCCTCCTTTTAAGCTTAGTAACTCCAAATGATGTTCAGTTAGTAGCTTAACACTCATAGAATACATGCCACATTGTTTGAAATCTCATGTCACGGCTCAATTATTATTGATATAGTAATCATTGGCTTTGAAGAACCTTAAGTAAATGTGCTATGACTGATATAGTTATATGTCCAACAATATCAAATTAATAAGAGGATAATTTCACATGAAATTTATAAAATTCCTACTAAATGACAATGAATGTCAGAACCTGTTATCATTTGACCAGTTTTAAAGTTGGTTTTATTCCACATGAAGATATATAGCTGCAGACGTTAATGAGATATACATATATGCGTTGTAATCATGTAACCATAATCATAATATAATCATGATTGCTACCAGGTATTGAATGCTAATTACAGATTTGTTACCCATTTGGCTAACGAGGTATTGGACAATTCTTACATTCAGATATGTATTATATGTACCACTATCTAAAGCGTATTTTACACGATGTTTCCCAAAGACTGGAGAAAAGATAATTGGCTATTCATGTGCCTCAGATCAATATTTCAAGGCTAAACATGTGGTAAAAACTTTTGGTTTTAATTGAACACAACACCTTTAACAGAAATGGCTAAACATGTGGTAAAAACTTTTGGTTTTAAGTGAAATTTTTAACAGAAATGGCTATCCTTGAATGACTAACAAAAGAAAACAGGCTTTCGTCATTTCTTAATATATTGAATGTAGCCATGTCGGTAAATATAGTTGTATTCTGTGCAAATTGTTATTAGAGTACAGACAGGAACAGGGGTATCATATCAATGCTGAGCAAATGCCAAATCAAATTACACGCCGGTGGGTCGGACTTCAGACTCTATGACAGTTCCGACTTAAAGACTTATCTATTGATGAGATATTGGGGCCTGATTCTTTGGCTGTTTGTCAGGCCCACTGGGTTTACCTGTTGGATTTCTTTTGCTCCGGTATTCAGTTTTTTTTTTACTGTTGAGTCCTTATCTTTGCTTGATCTCCTTTTTATATCTTGATTTATATGTTTTTGGAGAGGATGCATTGATAAGTAAGGGGTCTTTCATGCAAACCAAATATCTATGTATCTTGATCCACATCTTAATTAAGGATGAGGTTGGCGCCGTGAAACCAGTTAAAGCCCTCCAGTAAAATATTTTACTGACTGTTCCAAGGCGGTACTTCTATAGTTGATCTTTTGTGTTTTTGCCATACCTTTGTGCGCGTCTGTTTATATGTGCCTTGTGGTCACCTGCTGGGAAAGGGCTGCCCTCTTGGCTCTCGTTTGTGGTGTCTAACTGTGATTTTGGCACTTTCCCATTGGTATCCTGGGTCAGGTCTGGTACTTGATTGTATCGATTCCTGATCTTTGCACCCTTTCTTACTTTTCATTTATTGAGCAAAATTCTTCTAGCAGGGGAGCAATCTATGTCCTCATTTGAAATTGTTAGCTTTTCAGTTCAGGATGGCGTTGCCTCTTGTCACAAGTTCCCCATTTTAATGTATATACATTTCAAAATAACATACGTGTTGCAAGTATACAGCTGCTTTCCAAAATTTTTATAGATAGCGATTTTTGTCATAATTATTTACATACCCTATACTTGTTTGCGTGTCTGTTGTGAACATATGCTTTGTTTGATGATTGATTTTTTTCTGCCAATACACGAATGATATATCTAGTTTTGGTGAGTAACAATATTGATTGTTCTTGGAGATTTTTTGTATCAAGTTTTAACTTCTGAAAAAGTTGACTATATTTTTAGTAAGTCAAAGTTGCTTATCAAAACTCTATTTCAAATTAAGGGCTAATAAGGAGAGCAGCAAAGAATATTGTGGTGGTCATCTATAATGTCATGTGTACCAAGCATTGTGAATATACTTTGAGAATTGAAGCTATCGAGTGTATCAACAATTAATCACTTGATTGACTTGGGTGTATATGCACTAGCGGGTTGTACAAATTTTATAACTTAACAAAATGACTTTTAGGGGTCTTGATAAGTTAGGGGTCTTTCATGCAAACCAAAAATCTATGTGTCTTGATCCACATCTGAATTAAGGGTGAGGTTGGCGCCGTTAAACCGGTTTAAGCCCTCCAGTAAAATATTTTACTGACCGTTCTAAGGCGGTACTTCTTTTGTGGATCTTCTATGTTTTTGTTCTGTCTTGTGTTTGCTATGTTTTGTGCGCGTCTGTTTATATGTGCTTCGTGGTCACCTGCTGGGAAAGGGCTGACCTCTTGGCTCTCGTTTGTGGTGTCTTCTGTGAGTTTGTCACTTTCCCATTGGTATCCTGGGTCAGGTGTGGTACTTGATTGTATCGATTCCTGATCTTTGCAACCTTACTTACTTTTAAAAGATATTTGAAGCGCATTTATGGATGTTCAAAATTGATGCTACATAGTAAGTGGCCTTTATTAGGAGAAAGACCAAAAGGAAAGTACTGCAAAACACTTAGAATGGACCAAGTGGGTTTGAATTGTATTAAGATTGAGAAATGTCATATTTTAAGATGAATCCACACTCCAAACCTATTCTCATCGAAAACACAGAATGGCTGGCATCTGAAACACGAATATGTTTATCCACATTACATTGATTTGTGTGTAAAAATCCACTGGGAGTCGTAGATAGGGGGCTATCTCATGACATACTGGTGATTGTTTCGTTTACAAGCTTAAGTTTGGGGACCCCTTTAAAAGTCATGAGATAGCCCCCTATCTATGACTTCCAGTGGATTTTTTACACACCAATCAATGTAATGTGGATAAGCATTTTCATGTTTCAGATACCAGACATTCTGGGTTTGCGATAAGAATAGGTTTGGAGTGTGGATTCATCTTAAAAGATGACATTTCTAAATCTTAATACAATTTGAAACCCACTTGGTCCATTCTAACTGTTCGGCAGTACTTTCCTTATGGTCTTTCTCCTAATAAAGGCCACTTACTATGTAGCATCAATTTTGGACATCCAAAAATGCGCTTAAAATATCTTTTAAAAGTCATTTTGTTAAGTTATAAAATTTGTACAACCCACTAGTGCACATACACCCAAGTCAGTCAAGTGATTAATTGTTGATACACTCGATAGATTCAATTCTCAAAGTATATTCACAATGCTTGGTACACATGACATTGTAGATGACCACCACAATATTCTTTGCTGCTCTCCTTATTAGCCCTTAATTTGAAATAGAGTTTTGATCAGCAACTTTGATTTACTAAAAATATAATCAACTTTTTCAGAAGTTAAAACTTGATACAAAAAATCTTCAAGAACAATCAATATTGTTACTCACCAAAACAAGATATATCGTTCCAGTATTGGCAGAAAAAAATCAATCATCAAACAAAGCATATGTTCACAACAGAAACGCAAACAAGTATAGGGTATGTAAATAATTATGACAAAAATCGCTATCTATAAAAATTTTGGAAAGCAGCTGTATGCTCTAAATTAAGTGATTTTAATAATAGAATATAAATTGGATGTCTTAGTTAATCATACAAGGCTATCTGTATCTTGATTGAACTTCGTGAAACGTAAACTAAATTTTATCAGATAGTATTTACAGACTTTCTTTTGAGTTATAGTTTGATATACCCTGCATATATTTCAATAATGGTCTTACAGTAAATGTTCATTAGAGACATAACGAATTTGTCGAAATCAATAAAACAGGCTGTCACAAAAAACAAAAGGTAAAAACACTCCCATTAATATAACTGCCTACTTAGAATTTCATCGTATTGAATCTAAAGTTTAAAGAATGCATATTTTATGTTGAACTGTAGTTTGTCTCCAGCCTTCGCTACATATGGTTTTGTTCCATTACAACATGTTTTATTTCAATGGTGTATCTGTAAAAAGAAAAGTATAAAAATCAACAAGTTGTCCAAGTTGGACTTAAATCTCTCTTGCGCCAAGGACTTTTGGAACCTGAATTCTATTTTGCCTTGGTGTATGAATTGAAGAGGATTGTTGGATCTAATAACTTTTCAGCGCAGTTCACTAAAATAATTTCCCATTATAAAAAAATTGGCTATAACATTAATGTATTGCAACAGGCTGCATGCTTGGTGGTCAACCCAATCACGGTTGGCAACTTTGCTTTCCTCTTTAATTGCACGGCGGTTGGTCGGACTTCAGACTCTGTGACGGTTCCGACTTAAACACTTATATCTATTGATGAGATGTTAAGGGCCTGATGCTTTGGCTGTTTGTCGGGCCCACCGGGGTTAACCTGTTGGATTTCTTTTGCTCCGGTATTCAGTTTTATTTACTGTTGAGTCCTTATCTTTGCCTTATATCCTTTTTATATCTTGATTTATATGTTTTAAAAGATAGTGCATTTATATGTAAGGGTTCTTTCATGCAAACCAATTATCCATGTGCCTTGATTCACATCTGAATTAAGGGTGAGGTTGACGCCGTGAAACGGGTAACGGCCCTCCAGTGAAAATATTTTTACTGTCCGTTCCAAGGCGGTGCTTCTTTTGTGGATATTTTTTGTTGCTTGTGTTTCGTGTTTGTCATGCTTTCCTGTCTGTTCATCTATGTGCCTTGGTCCACATCTGAACTAAGGGTGAGGCTGGCGCCATACAACTGGTTTAAGCCCTCCAGTAAAATATTTCACTGACTGTTCCAAGGCTGTAATTCTTTTGTGGATCTTGTACGTTTTTTTCTGTCTTGTGTTTGCTATGCATTTGTGCGTGTCTGTTAATATGTGCCTTGTGGTCACCTGCTGGGAAAGGGCTGCCCTCTTGGCTCTCGTTTGTGGTGTCTAACTGTGAGTTTGTTACTTTCCCATTGGTATCCTAGGCCAGGTGTGGTACTTGATTCTATCGATTCCTGATCTTTGCACCCTTACTTACTTTGATAAAGTTCTTACAAATGAATACGAATGTTGATGTTGAGTATGTCTGAACTTAGGTTATGAAAGAAAATAATTACATACGTGTACATGTTGTATTATGTCCTAGGTATTTAACATGCGAAAACGTATTCAAACTTAGATTTTGTCCGAACTTACATTTTAGTTAGAACTGAAAATGGGAAAAGGCATCAAAGCTATTTATTACATTTTTCATCAAGTTTGTTCTATAAATTGTTTTATCATATGACGTCGCATCTGTGGGTGAAATAACGCCATGCCATAAAATCTGTTAACCACTAGTGGTTTATCAATTTACGGGAATTGTTATTACGTCCATAGCAACGTTGCGTACATGATAACACAATCATAACGTTTTTACGCCAGAAATGAGATTTCAAAGTATTTGTCATATGATAAATAGAATCTAACATTCGTGCTCTTGTATTATTGAATTTATTAAACTCGTTGCGAAAAAGAGATAAAATGCTCGGCAAGCCTCGCATTTTATTTCTTTTCCCCAACTCGTTTAATAAATTCAATAAAACATGAGAACTCAAATAAGATCCTCTATATAATTTTGTCTGCATTGCCAACTTAAAAAATAGTAAAAACTGGAAAATAGCAATGCCTTGCATTCTGTTGGGCTTTTCACACTTTTTGTTGTATCGCTGCACTGATATCTGAAGTAACTTCTTGCCCAGATACTCAAATTTAAATCAGGAAAAATATTACCAACATCAGTGCGATAAAACATTTATTAAATAACTCCATTTATCGTATGACGTCGCGTCTGGGAGTGAAATAACGCCATGCAATAAAATCGACAAACAACTAGTGGTTTATAGATTTACGGGAAACGTTATGACGTCCATAACAACGTTGCGTACATAATGATGAAATTACAACGTTTTTATGCGAGAAATGAGATCTTCAAAGTGATCTTAATGTCATATGATAAATAGAATCTAACATTCGTGCTCTTGTATTATTGCATTTATTAAACTCGTTGCGAAAAAGAGATAAAATGCTCGGCAAGCCTCGCCTTTTATCTCTTTTCCCCAACTCGTTTAATAAATTCAATAAAACATGAGCACTCATGTAAGATCCTCTATAAAATATATTGTTTCTTTATGAAAATGAGCTGGCACATATCAGAATGCCAAACTTAGATAGCAAGCGCTTAAGGTAGACAACTAAAGGTACAGATTGTAAATAGGTAACCATTGATTGAATATCTTTACAGCATAGTTCTGCTATGGAGGAGGTAAGTGGTTTCATCTTTGTATCGAATACCATGCGATGATAACGTTTGAAATTGGTTTAAGGCCAACATGAAGTTTCTCTTGATACCTAGAAGGATTTAAAACATTTCCAGATGAGACAAACTCCACTAATCACGTTTCATACAAACTACGCAAATTAATGAACGCATTTGTCCACTGTTTATACCATTTGCAAACAGTTTGGACCCATCTCAGGCACGACTTTGTCGTGATCTGGATTCAATCTGTTTGACAATCTGACGGTATTCCAGAAAGCTTGTTCTAAAAATGTTGATTTGGAATGAAAGTCAGCTGATCGTAAAACTAATGCCATAATTGCAAACTTAAATAGAACTAAACCCCTCTCATCTGGAATGTAATATATAGTATAACGTTTTTTATATTTTCACATACCGGACATGTTGCTTTTTGACATGACTTATTATTGTCCATCAATCAATTCTTATCTGAATCGTCCAGACGCTCATCAATATACTGTTGCTTAATATATGTCGATCAATTTGCCATATCAGCTATCCAATACATATACCAAATTTTACACAGCTTTCAGAAAATTTAGTATAAAAACGAACTCAACGACGCCCGACTCCCATCCTGTTCATGTAGGAATACAAAAAATGTATTGCTTAAGCCATTTCTTGACCTAATAATCTGTCAAACGGTGTATAGCGATTGCGCCTGTTTGGTAACATAACAACCACTTTCCGAGAAGAGGAACAATGTAATTGGAAAAGCTTTACTTGCGATTTTTAAACACTCTCCTACATGTACAATGAAACATCCACACACGTATTGTATTAATCCTTTGCATACAAATGACGTTCCCCATCTGGTTTGATAAAGTGAGCATATTGTGGTTCGTTGTGCATGTCAGGGAGTTTGAAAATTACAAATTCAGAAGGACTTCAGACCCTAATGAAATGATAAGTTTTGTGGCATTTAATCTTATATCATATTGGTATTTTCTGTTTGCAAACCAGGGATTTCCAGTCTACAAAGGGATAAACGGGATTTGGTTTATTCTATCAGCGAAGAAAAGCCTTGGGTGTTATCTATTCAATGTGTACATGCTTAACAATTAGGGCAGATGCAGTCGCATAAGCTCGCATGTGTGGTTGGTCTCCCTAGCAAGAACTAATCTACATGCTGCACTTTTCTTGAACGCCAGCAGGAAACAATTGAAATTTACTTTCCAGCGGCAACTCAGACCAAACAGGACAGCAATAAAATCAGATCAGATTATGGACCTGTCTTTTGTATTCAACTCGGAGCTGAGGGCACATGGTTTCCTCCTATAGACTGAAAAGACTCTGATCAGACTGGCTGGGCGAGCCATGCCTGAGGACATACTACATGTGTCTTGTTTTTACAATGCGCGCGCATATATGACATTTACATGTACTGTCGTGCCAACCAAGAGTGACAGTGATGTAATACTTTGTTTACAATTGCTAGGTAAAACACTAACATTACACTCCCCTTAAGCCAACACGAACCGATAGATCAATTGTGTATTAATCCTATCCTCAAGTTAGGATTAATACACACGTGATATATCAATTAGAAGTCCCTGATAACGTTGTAAACAAAACATGAAGTCGCTGTCACTCTAGGCTGGCAGGACAGTACTCGTATATGTTTAAGGTTGGTTTCCTGTCTATAAAAACACCATCACTGTGTTCCCTCTGCTTGTTACGTAGGATATAAGGGCTTAGATTTGGGCGGTCAACTATATTTTAGCCCCAGTATTTGCCGCTGTTGTCATTTCTGTTGGTTTTAGTTCTTTATTTGTTGTTGCTACAACTGTGTGTTGGGGTTTCGTGTTGAGGTCTTGTTTGGTGATGTAGCCATATGCGTCGTTTCTAGTTTGGCAATCATCTTGCTGAGACAGAAAGGGCTGATCGCTTTGCTTAGTATGCTCTTGCTTTAACTTTTTCCTTCATGAATATTCATGCTGGGCTCCACCCACTATGAATATACAGTTTCATGTAGGTACATATAACAAAGAAAGAACATGCCAGGGCCACAAGTGCAGAGTCAGATATCTCACATTTCCATAAACAAAAAGAGCAGACCCAGGTTAGGCTGCTCTTGTAGTTTGTAAAAGCGTTAAAAGGCGTCTCTATGAGGTTAAGGTTTAATGAGTTTGTCTTAGATTGCTTGTGTTCAACTGGCGCCGTTCCGTCCGCCATGCGTACAGTGTTTGCAACAAGGACTATAAGAGTCTCATTTATAAGCCAGTATAAGTTTTGATAGAACTCGAAAAAATATAAAAAAAAAACTTTGCCCTTGTTACAAAATTTTACCATTTTAGTGGACACTAATATGGTTGGGAGGGAGGATCTTTTTGGTATTGTTTCTAATAGTAACTTAAGTAACTCATTGAGATTTCCAACCAAACGGTGAGCGAACAAGTAGATGAAAACATGATATCATGCATTACTTTAGAGTCATTCTCTGTTGGACTCAGTGCTGTTTTTGAAAAGACATGTTTCAAGATATTTCAGACAAATTCAGATCTACTATAAGTAACAGTCGATGTGTCAAATTTAAAATAATAAAGCTTTCACAATGTTCGAATTGTTAGAGTATTTTATGGGTAAATACATTTACTTTAGACTGCGGAATAACGTCTCGTGATGAGATGCATAGCGGTGTTCCAAGAGAAATCTTTCTAAGCCTTTTTCAATTTCTTCTTTGTGACTGTAATTATTTTACGATTTTGTCTCAAAGTCCCAGATTACCCCGACGGTCTATATGCAATATATATGCTAATGTCATTCTTATATCGCGAGCTTATTTTCTTCCCGGTCTTGGCAACCTTACATAAAAGGACAATAGAGCCAGATCATGCCAAAATCAACACACTGGCATTTGCGCACAGCAAAGACTCAGATCAGACTGGGCATGTGTCCAGTCTGATCAGACTCATTGCGAGCATGTATAAACCGCTGTTCCTTAGCGCCCCACTGAGCACTGAGTAAAAGATCTGATCTTACTGAGTTGCTGTCCACTTTGACCCAATTCTTCACTGGGCGCACAAGTCATTGTGTAGGAGTTGTCCTGTACTGTTGTGTCAAAGATATACGGGGTTTTATACCACCAACTTGGGCACAATATTAAGTAAGAACTATGTGTATAATTTTAAAAACCCATTTCAGACTCTATCAGTGATATGCAGTTCTTTTTCCAGACTGCGCGTGCATGATAGGACATTTGCTTACCAAAATGTGGGCCTCATCGGGAGAAAAAATGACTGATTTCTATTGTGGAATTTTGAAACCATTAGAGGAGCACTGGCGAGGCCCAAATGGCCTAAACTAGCCTAGTCTGTTCCAGAAAACAAACATGCAGATGATGGTTCAACTTTTTCACATGCTAAAAGTACATGTTATATGTTACAAGGTAGTCTCTGTAGCTGACAAGACACATTGAGCATTACCTAGTCGCAATGCAGAGGACAGGCGATATGGCGTCAATGCTAATATATATGAAAATAACCGATTTCCTTAGGCATGCCTTATTGTTTGCCTTCGCTTCAATGAAATATATCGTCTGCATAAAAGTGCGCCATAAATACATTAATGGCGAATATTTTCAGAAATCCGATGTCATAATGCCACAACAGAATTGCTATAATCGCGCATTTAAGATTATAGAAGTATTCTGTGGAGACTAGAAGGAATCTCGGAGGGGGTATTGTCCTCAACGCTTATTTTAAAACTTTAACAGCTCTTACTCGAAATTAGCACATGTACATGTACCAGCATTAGTAATTTTCTTTTCAGTTGTAGTTAAAGGATAGTACATGCAGCAAAACCTGTGTAAAACGGCCACTCAGAAATAGACAAAACAAAGATCTTAATGACAACTGATAGCTTAATGAAGTTCGAAAGTATTGCAGAATGCTCCCCTTGGAGCATTCTGCAATACTTTTGACCTGCATTAAGCGATAATTAGTCTTGAAAACCAAGTTTTTGTATTTTGGAGAGTGGCCGTTTTACACAGGTTTTACTGTTTTTTAAAAAAAGAATACTTGTGTTGTAATTTTCTATGTTTGCCCTTTATTTTTCAAATTCTTAAGCAGTTCTGTACTATATGTGTTCTCATTATTCAATAAAACCAGTGGGTATTGATACGTTTGTATATACTCAACAAAAAAAGTTAAGGAAATCTCAGAAAACCATGCAACATAAGAACACCAAAGCAAACAATTATTAAATTTTTATTAATTTGTTTAGATACATGTCATCGGTTGAGAAAAATGTATACCTTAGTTTGCTAGCACCAATACCTTTGTTGTGGCACCGTGTCAAGTAACCTAGGGGTCAAAGTCATTTTTCGCAAAAATGACTACAGAGTTATTTCCTCATAAACACATGAAAAACATGTAAGTTTACAAAACTTGAAATGCAATTCCTTTTAATGTCACATGAAATTAACGTGATAGCCTTAAACATCACATTTCGAAGAAGAGAATGCCTTCATCAGAAACGAGTATGTCCCCAGTCAGCGGCTAATAAGGCTCATCGGTTTCGCATAGTTTTATTACTCTGAATACTGGTGATTTGGTGTTGAGGGATCAGTATCAATATCTCCTGCAACACTGCATCGAGAGGCTGGGGTTTCTTGATGCCAGTATAATGCGTTGGACCCTCTGTCCAAAAATGTCATAGACATGTTAAAATTGTAGACATGTCTGATGAGCGAACTGACCAGTCAATGCGCACAACATTGTTTTTGCTGTTTCTAGCGAGGTATGTTCTGGCATTGACTTCCTAGGGCTGGTATTGTCGCTGTTTTTTGCACAAAAAAGGCAGGACAACATACCTCAACACCTCATCCATGTACACTTGACTGATCAAGTCACCCTCTATAACCACCAGATCTGTCGTCCTAGGTTTTATACATCTCTATCTCCAGAGGGACCTGGCGAACGTTAATGTATGAAAACCTATGTTTGCTCCATAAATTGAATTTTTGCGAAAAATGAAGTGAAGACCAGTCACCTTTGACATGAATTTATTAAGCTGGTATGGGCGCTACAGACCCAGATAAAGCGTCATTATAAAGAAAAATGGTCACATTATACTATTGTGAAATTCAAGAGTCTTTAAATGTTTTGGATCTTTTGTCATAGCCCCTCAAACACAATTTCCTTAACTTTTTTTGTTGAGTATATACACAGTATCGATTCACTGTGCGCCTGAAATGAGTGAAATCGACTGTATCGGTAGAATCGAGAGATTTTGGCCTAAATTTGTGAGGGGGTGGTAAGTATTTTGGCATGTTTTCTTATAGTTAGATTTGTCCTTCCGTCGTGGATCTCATTATATTTCTTTGATATATCCATACATGTCATAATATCGTGCAAAAACAACGACAGTGTATCGTGGGAGCGCAAGAAACGCATTCTTTTAGAGGGATAGTTGTCAAAAAAGCGAAAATCCACAGCTTTTTATCTTCCCGTTTGGAATTTAAACAACTTAGCTAAAAATCATTTTCACAAGAAGTTCGAGAGGCTTATGATCCTACAATACCAGAAATATCAGACTGATCCGTTTTTTCGATTTTCAGATATTCAGCTATATATGACTGAACCCCTAATAGCGGTAGAATCGACTGCTATTTATTTAATGTACGAAGTAAAAGCTACCGACTGCACGAAGTGAAAGCTAATGTTGGTCATAAATCTTCGAATTTAGAGCAGAAAATAGGCTATTTATTTCACCCTGTGTATACCATTGGCTTCTAAATGTGTACTTTGGCAGACAGTGAAGACCCAAATATAATGCCGCATCATACGGCATTTCATCTATGTCTTCACTGTTTATTTATACAAATATGATGTTCAGAGAAAGAAATGCAACTTTTTTCAATAAAAACCTGTGACCAGCAATATATATATTGTACCACCCCAGGTTCATTGTATATAACCAGTAGGCAGAATTCAATTAGTTCATAAAGGGTTAACAATACGTCAATCTGTATCACTTTTTTCAGTCTGTTAGAGACTCCCACATCTGCTGTCTGTGTGTAGGTTTGTAGGCTTACATTTCAATAATTTCATCCTGCTTTAAACAGCTGTATGGTAAGACGAAATGGCAGTGGAAAGTACATTTCATAAGAACCACTGTGGCAAATCCTTTAATAAGGCTCTTTGTGCCCAGCAAGCAATCAGATTAAATCGAGTGCTGAAGACACGAGAGGGGGGATTAATCCCCCTCTCAACAGGGGGGTTGAGGGGGTCTCCCCAAAGTTTTTTTTTTAATTTTGGGCGCTTCTATGTGCGTTTTAATAGGGTTTTTATGCATTTGGGACCAGATTTCAGTCCTTTTGGTCACAATCTTTTGCTAGAAAAGATATTTCTTGTCACGTGAGAAACCGAATGCTGGACAAAATTGTTTTCAGACAGTCACGATTTTTTTTTACTTTTTTTCTACAGCATGTTTCTTTGACATTATTTCACCTATGTCCTCGCAGGTTTTGGAAAGTACTTTTAGCACTGATCCTTGGTGGTCCTTCAAAGAGTTGTGTTTTCGAAAAGATATACACTTAGTCTTTTCAATTACATGTAGAACACCCGTTAAGGATGCAGGCTTCATCTTGATTTTGGCTTCGGTAGGCATAAGATAAGATCTTTGGCTTTATTGTAATGCAGCCAGGGCCTACTGTCGAACCACGACAGCTAAACGCTTCTCTGCTCAGGCTTCTTAAAGTCGAATGAACGTTGGTGGAACCGAAAAGTCTTGGGCTGAATTGGTACAGGCGGGACCTTTTGTTTGTTTGATTTGATTCTTTACGTCCACTCAACAATCTTTCAGTTATGCGGGACGGTTCTTCCTGGGTTTAACCAGTACTAAGCTAGGATAAATGTGTCTTGCTCAAGGACCACAACGCAGTGACGCCGGTGAGGCTCGAACCCGCTACCCTTCGGTCTCGAGTCAAGCACTCTACCACTGAGCCACTGCGCTCCCTAACAGGCGGGACCTGTATAGCTGTAACAGAATGCATTGTAACAACACAGGCTCATGATGCTCATATATGTAAAGTCAACACGTTTTAAACATACTTTATCGCTGGACATGTTAATTAGAAGAAGAAAAAAAAAATTGTCAATTTAAGGGATCATAGAATTATCTGGACCTCAACAAGAAGACCTGTCTTCGGGGTTTCTGACCATGCAAGACTCAAACCAACCTACTCAGTTACAGAGATAAGCTAGAATGCTGGAATTTTGAGTGTAGCAAGTTAACAATTATACTTTCCTAGGAGCGAATAACAAAGGCGCTGATCAGACTGCGCGGATGTGCAGGCTGGTCTGCGCCTTTGACGTTTGCATGCAGCTACGTCGGGTTTTCTCTCGACATGGTCCATAAGTATGATAACTTCCATTAAGACCACCTGATTATGAAATTAATTAAGCAGGTGTCATTATAATTTTTCAATGTTTTCACACGTGCAACGCGCATCATTGATAATTGCATCAATAAATGGTAAGCACAGAGTAAAGCGTGTGAAAACCAGCAAAAGGGACCATGGAGAGCATACTTGGCCAAAAGTGGTCGGGTGCTCGAGGGAACTGCCGGACCGGCGATGACGGCTTTGTTTACAGGTAACATGCTACTGTAAACATAGCATTTGTAATCCACCATTTACTAATTGCATGGTGTTATGCTCCACTGAACGGGTAGTATAATATACAGGTAAGTTCACGTTGTGCTATCCTTCCACAAAACGCTTTGAGGCGTGACTGTTACGGTAAATGCATTAATGAATCAAGGGTCATTACTTAGAGGTCGTGGTAAAAGTGTACATGTATCGCTTTGTTACATGAATATTTATGAAGGTTGGATGTTTACAAAAATAGGTTTGTGAATTTTCGTTACAGCATCTTGACAATAACACACACACACAAATGCACGCACACTCTCACGCACGCACACACGCGCGCGCACACCACACGCACGTGCACGTGCCACCATCACAAAAAATCAACTTACAAACCTATCAACAAATTAGCGAACAAAACATTATCTCTATTAATTTGGGCTTGTCCGTCTGTCCGTCTGTCTGTCCGTTGCCGTGGTCACTCTAACTTAGTCATTTTATTCAGATTTTTTCCAAATTTCATATCATCATCAAACTCTCATTCAAGTTTGAATACAGTTTTTTTTCTGTCAAACGATAAGCAAGAAGGCTGTAAAAATGGCCGCCACGACAGGTCTCTCTAACTCTAGTCATTATAATCGTTTTTCTTCCAAATTTTATATATGGATTGCTTCCTTCAAACTCTCGTTCAATATGTTTTTAAAAATTTTATCCTTTGGAAGCCCTAGAACTGAAACTAGAGTGTGCAAATTTTCTGGGCCAGACTAGCTAGTTTCGGCCATTTAGGTCACATCAGTGACCCTCTAATAGTTTCAAAGTTCCACCATGAAACACATGATCCCAAAGGACAAGAAAATAAAATCTACACTATAGTGAAGGACATGGAGACGTTCTACCACCGCCACAAAGTCCCAATAACCAGCTGTAGTGAAGTCGGGGGGGGGGGGGGGGGAAGCCAGCGATGCCAACTTCAATACTTGTGGAGGGATATTGCAAAAATGTACATACACGCATGCATGCGCACACACATCAATGTACATATGAAAACACATGTACATGCTCCTAAATGTTCATACTCCCATGCATGCATGCATGCATGCATGCACACACATATGTATGCATGCATGCGCATGCAGATACATCAAAACATTTATATATTTACATTCTTACATGAAAATCAAAGCTAACGCTCTTTATGATATAGAATTCCGAGAATTGGATGTGTCGCCTGGCAGAACAGAAGTCAAACAAGGAAAATTTGTCGAATATATTTTCCCTACGAAGGGTTATTTTAGAGAAACTAATAAATCACAAAACATAAATCCCATTTCTCCAACCCCTAAGTTCACCTTTGGTATCATACAGATCAAGGTTAAAAGCCTATCAACTAGTTTTCAGTGGTTAGTTCAATACAAAATAAACTTATGTCTGACTTCGACCTGACCTAGAGGTCAGGGGTGTGTGTAAGGTCAAAGTGTTTGCTTCTATGTAAGTCTATACTTCTTTCCCCTTAATTTTATATACAACACGATCACATTCAGAATTTATTTTATGTTATAATCCAACCTACAGTTGAGTGTGAGTGTAAGGAGAGAATATGTGTTTGCATGGTGCCCTATGCCCCATTCCCTTTAATTTGATATGCAACATGAACATGGGGGCGGGGTCTGCCGGTAAAATATTTGCTACATCGCTGCTGCATTTGTGATTCTCTTCAATTTGATATGCAACACGACCATGTTCTGAACAAGTTGACTTTTGACCACAGGGTCAGAGGGGCGAGGAGAGGGGATTTGCGGCCAAAATATTTGCATGTTGCTGCTTTTGCGATTCTATTTAATTTCATATGCAGCATAAACATGTTCTCAATAAGTTGAATTTTGACCTTTAACCCCACACCCAAGGTCAAGTGGGGTATGGAGAAGGTATGTAGGCAGAATATTTGCTGCCATGTTTCTGAATTTGAGAATCTATTTAATTTGATATGAAAATATTTTGTAAAAATTTAAATTTGACCTTTTGACCCCCAGGGTTAGAGGGTGTGGGAGGGGTTCCCGGCCAAAATATTTTCTACCATGTTGCTGCATCCGTGATTCCCTTTAATTTGACATGCAACGTGACCATGTTCTAAAAAAAAAATAATTTTGACATTTTGATCCCATCACCTAAGTCAATCAAGGGGGTCCGCACAGGTCTTAGATCCAAAATCACGTTTGATATGTTTCATATTTATTGTACTTCTGTCTGCAGTTGCTACCATGTTGCTGCATTCGCGATTCCTTTGATGTGCAGCATGACCATGTTCTGAAAAAGTTGAATTTTGACCTTCTGAGGGGAGTGGGAGGGGCTGCAGGCAAAATATTTGCTACCATGTTGCTGCATTCGGGATTCCCTTTAATTTGATATGCAACATGATCATGTTCTGCTAAAGTTAAATTTGACCTTTTGACCCAAGGGTTGGGGGAGGGGGGGCTGCGGGGCAAAATATTTGCTACCATGTTACTGCATTCGTGATTGCCTTTAATTTTATATGCAATATGACCATGTTCTGAAAAAGGTTAAATTTTAACCTTTTGACCCCCAGGGTCAGTGGGGGGGGGGGGGTCTGCGGGCATAATATTTGCTACCATGTTGCATGTTGCTGTGCCTGTGATTCCCTTTAATTTGATATGCAACATGACCATGTTCTGAATAAAATTAATTTTACCTTTGACCCCACCCCCTAAGTCCTCCCAGGGTTCGGACACAGGCCTTCGATCAAAAGTCAGGTTTGATATGTTTCTTATTTATTGTACCTCTGTCTGCATTTGCTACCATGTTGCTGCATTCGCCATTCCCTTTGATATGCAAGATGACAATGTTCTGAAAAAGTTTAATTTTAACCTTTTGACCCCCAGGGCCTTGGGGGGTCTGCGGGGAAAATATTTGATACCATGTGGCTGCATTTGTGATTCCATTTAAGTTGATATGCAACATGACCATGTTTTGAAAAAGTTAATTTTGACATTTTGACCCCACCCCCAGGGTAGGAGGGGGTTTGTGGGCAAAATATATGCTACCACGTTTCCGCATTTGTGATTCTATTTAATTTAGTATGCAATCTTACCATGTTCCTGGAAAGTTGAATTTTGACCTTTTGGCCCCAGGGTCAGGGGAAGGGGGTGAGCTGGGCTCCGCAGGCAAAATATTTGCTACCATGTTGCTGCATTCATGTTTCCCTTTAATGTGATATGCAACATGATCATGTTCCGAAATCGTTGAATTTTGACGTTTTGACCCCACCCACTAAGTCCACCCAGGGGTCAGGCACAGCCCTTTGATCAAAAATCACGTTTGATATGTGTTTATTATTTATTGTAACTCTGCCTGCATGCGACATTTCTGTAAAAATAATGACAACTGACTGAGTTATTGTGAAATTTACATATTTGACCTTTGATCCCACTGGGGGGAGGGGCGGTAAATTTTTAATCACGGGTTATGCTTATCTACAGGCACTGGATAATCATTGCCTTTAGTGAGAAGTTGTAAGATGTAATAGTTTTGGAGAAATGTGATGTTATGCTTTTGCATTAGCCTAAACCTAAGTCAAAAAAGGGCCAAAACTCAGTCAAAAATTGATGAATTACCTCCAAATACGAACTTGGCCTGTATTTTATAATGCTTTATCAGTGTTAAATTTGAATGACAGTGTTGCATCCCTCCAAAAGTAATTGATCGTAAACCACAATTAAGCCAAAATCTAAGTCAAAAAGGGCAATAACTCTTAATAAGTTTGTGGATAACCGCCACTTTCAAACTTAACCTGTATAATTGATGCTTTACTCTTCTGCAAAGTTTGATGGATGATTAAATTAATGAATCCCTTCAAAAGTTATTGATCGCAAACCAAAAGTGTGACAACGTGGAATACAACGACGACGCTGCCGCAGACACAGATGGACACATGATTCTTATGTGTTGATAATGCAACTCAAAAAGCGGGTACGTTTATTTGAGGAAGGGGCAACAATGCAACGAATATATATATACATGGGGTCTTCGCCACTATAAAGAATTATCTATTGTCATTATACCGTGTTAGGGTTTTAAAGCCCTTCCGTATATCTCACATCAAACTTGGGCCTCTGTGGTGAAAGAACCTGACTCTGTAGCATGTGAACAACAAATGTGCAGACCAGTCTGCGCATCCAGCCAGTCTGATGCGTGCCTTTGTAACTTGCTCCCTGGAAAGTATTAGCTAAGCAGCTGAACTTGGCCCACTAAAAGCTTTAAGCTTCTATCTAGTCTCTGTTAATAACAAGGCTGATTTTAGCAAGATCTGGTTGCAAACCCTGAAGAAATGAGACGCAGCACATATTGAGCCCGCTCATTATCCTTACCAAACTGTTACTATTCAAGCTGATCAAAGGCACTTACGTGCTACATGTACATAATTGTTAATATTTTGCCAGTTACTGACAGCCAACCTTTTTAAATCAACTGAAGGAGAAGAACGGCCAAAAGCATTTCATGGAGGGTGCACAGTGGCTTTGTTGTACACTTGACTCGATACCAAGGAGCTCACTGGTATACTCCCATCTGCGTCACTGTGTTATGTGTTTGACCAAGATACATTAATACTTGCTTACTACTGGTTCAACCCATGAAGAACAATCCCAACATAACTGAAAACGTGTTGACTGGAACGTAAAGAATCAAATCAAGCAAACAAACATGCATTTTCATCCAAAAAATTTTAAGAATGTGCCAAGCGTGTATTTGTTTACAAACTGAAGTTTTTGACAAGCTTTTATTATATTTTTATCGCACAAAGGTTGTGGGTTTGATGCGCAAAGTTTACGTATATTTTAGTCCTTCTTGCGCTTGAAATTGGCCCAGAATAGACGAAACTGTCTTCATTGTTCCCTTTCACTGGGCACAGTACCTCTTATGAGTATCGATATTACTTCGTTCAGTGCGTCGATTCTACCGATACAGTTTCTAATTCACCGCTATTAGGGGGTTCAGTCATATATCGCTGAATATCTCAAAATCGAAAAAACGGATCACTCTGAGATTTCTGGTATTGTAGGATCATAAGCCTCTCGAACTTCTGGTGAAAATCATTTTTAGCTAAGTTGTTTAAATTCGAAAGGGGAAGATAAAAAGCTGTGGATTTTCGCTTTTTTGACAACTATCCCTCTAAAAGAATGCGTTTCTTGCGCTCCCACGATACACTGTCGTTGTTTTTGCACGATATTATGACATGTATGCATATATCAAAGAAATATAATGAGATCCACGGCGGAAAGACAAATCTAATTATAAGAAAACATGCGAAAATACTAACCATCCCCTCACAAATTTAGGCCAAAAACTCTCGATTCTACCGATACAGTCGGTTTCACTCATTTCAGGCGCACAGTGAATCGATACTGTGATATAATTCACCATTACATTTACATGTTTGTATAATACAGTCGATATCATATTAAAAACTCTATGTTTTGACTTGAAAAATAGTAAGTGAGTATGATCAGGAAAGTCAGATTAGGTTTTGTCAAGACGATTCCTGGCTTCACGTGGACAAACCACACGAGGTGGAGAAGGCATTTTGAGATATGATATTTTGGTCGAGTCATGGAGCAAAATGTGCAAAGACCTGAATTCCTGACTGGCGGTAAAGCAGAACGCCACATTCGTGAGTGTTCAACCCTAACACAAGTTGAAATAATTAAAATTGATTACATGCATGTCTCAAATGTGGTCGAAAAAGAAAAGTGTTGCAGCTACAGACTGAGAGGAATAGAGCAATTCTGCGTAGAAAGCTCAATGAATACGAATGAAAAACTCGCCCTTTGACACACTTCTAGTGTAATATTTATAAACGTCACCGGACAAATGCATAAGGGTGTTACCAGCATTAATCATGGAACCAACTACATGTATGCTACATGTATCACCAGCCAACTAACAGCAGTTCTACCAATGACCATCTCCAGTGTAAAACAATATTTATTTCGAAAATACAAAGCATGTATCAACAATACAATAATATATACGCTTAAAACAAGCAACAATGCTTATATGAATAACCTCCTGCATGATATAAGCAATGTGAATGGCATGCCAAGTTTATAGCTGGTGCACTATTTCAAAAGTTGCAGTGTGATTAACAACGTCATACCGTCATTTTGGTAATGTGCCAGCGTCCTGGTGTTTTGCACAGGACGCTCGAGAAAGAAATGTAAAGAAAAAAATAGACGAAACCAGACTATAACATATGTTCACGAGTAACACTATACATGTAGCATGCATTTCTCTTGACAATAATCATGTAACCTCGTGTGTAATCGGATGGACCATCATATAACCACACGGGGTAGGCCGCAATCGAAAACGTTAATACCATCGACGAACGTATACAAAATCGTTAGAAACGACTAGCGACAAATGGCAATCGAAAACACTGTTTCTAGCAATTTTTGTTCCACATTCGTCAATTGTTAAAACATTTTCTATTGCCGCCTAGCATGTGTGATAATTGACCAAGCACAGGCTAAAGTTTGTTTTCTCCTTGACCAAAACCAGTGCGCTCTCCAAATCAAATTACAGCTTTCTCGGTGGTTGAGCTCCGTTTTCTTTGAACGTAGCCAACTGAAACTAAGATAAATACACATACTCTCTCATGCTCTATTGTGTTGGCGTAGAACTTAATCATATTACTGCTGGCTCTTTTGGTAACAAGGGAACATGGCTATTGCTGTGTGCTCGGTTGTATTCGGACACAATCGCAGGCTGAAGAAACGTATTCAAACACATGGTATATGCTGTTTTATAGTTCGCACGGTGTTTTATGAAAATATGCATTTTATATAAACTGATTCTAGGAATTATCTGGAATGCTAATATATTCATTGCCATAAACGGACACAAGAGAAGGGTGGTTGTCCGAAAATAGTCGCACTTTGTTTGAAAGCGGCTGCAAATCTCACAAAAGCCGTTCTTCTATTCTTTGAACGCAATAAAGGCTGGCAGCACGGGACAGAAATTAATCACGTTATGTCTATCTTTTACCAGCAGTAATCTAGGAATCCAATAACAAGCCTCACAGGCCGACACTGATCAAATAAACTAAAGCATAACAATAGATAGTCCACTGACCAATCTGATATATTTTCGGACACTTGTGCAAAGCAATGTGTGTCGTGGAAATGTTACGCATCAATGGCGGATTCAGAGCGGTTTAATTCGAACCCCCTCCCCGCCCCCGTTTTTTTTAAAAATATCCTATGAAAATGAAATAATTTGGTCTCAGTGAGACCAAATTATTTCAGTTTCAAGAGATATTTAGGAAAAAGGACATACAATCAGCAAAGCCGACTCCATATCTTTATGTATATGAACCCCTTAACCAGAAAACCCGGATCTGCTCCTGCGCATCCCAAAAACGATGTTTGCTAAGATGTATTCAATCTGTCTCTCTGTTGCTTTGTGCAAAATAATCCCCATTAATGATTGTTTAACCTTTTGATACAAAGCAAGTGAGTATGACTAGGAATTACCACGCCCACGGACCAACCCACGGCGCCGTGACGAATAGACACAAAACTCTAACAACCACTCAACAGCAAGCAAAGCAACCAGCTCTCACTTCCTCAGCGAGATGACTTCGAAAAACAAAACAAAACAACAGAAATTACACCAAGTACTGGACTACAAAACACCAACCCTCCCAAACATCGGTAGCAACACTAAAGAACGAGTAACCAACCACACAACCATCTTAGAAATGATAGACGTCGAAGCCACCGGATCGGGGGAGGTAAAGTAATCTCACCGGCCAAATCTTCTGCTGTTGTCACAAAACAATCATTGTTCACCTCGCTTGGATGCTTTCTAAAGTGTGCAATGCATTATCTCAGGGAAACAATCAAAATCTAATTTACTGACTGTGATGAATCAAAGAAAGGTTCAATTTATAAACCCTTTAAAGGGTACCAAACAGTGACGACGCAGGTGAAATGCCAAAGACTGTCACAGAACGTGACATTTCATTAAGCTCCACACTATAAGAATAAAATCACATTCAACGTGCGACCTCTTGATATGTGCAATGAACCTACATATATATGCAGGCTCAATCTATCAAACCAAATGAAATAATTCATAGTAAACAAAGACAATACTGGCTTGATATGAGTAAGTATTAAACGTGTAGTAAAACCTATGTAAAACGGCCACTCTCAAAAAGACCAAAAAAGGTAATAAGACTAATTATTGCTTAATGCAGGTCAAAAGCATTGCAGAATGCTCCAAGGTGAGCATTCTGCAATACTTTTGACATTCATTAAGCTTCCATTTGCCATTAAGAATTTTGTTTTGTTTACTTTTGAGTGGCCATTTTACGCAGGTTTTACTTCACGTTTGATGTTTTATGATCCACCCAGTATTATCTTTGTTTACTTATGAATTATTTCATTTGGTTTGATAGATTGAACCTGCATATATGAGTAGGTTCATAATATGTAGTAAATTATGACCTGATAACAAACTCCAAAGATATGTTTTCTCAAACTGGGTCCAATTTAATGTAGCTACATGTTATACAGGGCGTCTAAAACTAGTCCTTTTTCAAGTAGCTATAATTCCTGTCTAAATAGTTAAAACCTTTAGTTTTTTATGTAGCTAAAGCAAAGGGTTATCCCTTTCCTCTGAGGATGTTCACCACCAGATAGCGTTTCAACAGGAAGTGAATCATGATGACATAAAATGCAATCATGTCATAATTTCCTGTCGTCTGCATTTTTGTTGATGTTAACATGGCTTCAAGTGAAAACACCTTAGAGGCAGGGCATTCTCAGGCCTGCATATTAAGGACACAAGGATTTAAAATGTCTCAGATAATGGACATTCTAAATAAATCAAAGAACTGAACCAATGACCATGGGACAACTCAAAAGAAGACTTCGCCAAACACGGAAATTAATTAACAGTCTTGCCCATTGCATAAAAGTAGGTAAGGGTGCAATGATTAGGAATCGATACAATTAAGTACAATTAAGTGCCTAAATGTCTGAAAAGCGGTTACAAGTAAAGGAGGTCGCAACATATATTAGTGAGAATAGCAAAACTGATTAAGCACAATATAATAAGTAGGTGTTAAAGCTTGTTGATATGCAGGTATATACTGCAAATTATGTTGCTTTATTCTTGTTATTTAATATATTTTAATCGTTATATATAAGTTCCATGTTTTATAGACACCCTATTTACCAATTGTACATTCTAGAAAAACGATAAACTTATTAGACATTGCGAGTATCTTAAGTTAGAAAGGTGGCAAAGATCAGGAATCGATTCAATCAGGTACCATATCTGGCCCAGGATACCACATGGGAAAGTGACAAAAACACAATTAAACATCACAAACAAGAGCCAAGAGGTCAGCCCTTACCAGGTGACCACAGGCAGCAATGATCAGAGTCGAAAGCATAACAAACACAAGAAATAAATAACACAAATTACCCGCCTTGGTACGGTCAGTAAAAATATTTTACTGGAGGGCTTAAACCAGTTTTACGGCGCCAACTTCGCCCTTAATTCTGATGTGGACCAGGACACATTTGGAAATAAGCGTAGCGTCCTTTTTTGTGTGTGGGAGCATAGGCAAACAGTGCAAACCCAGACCAGACGCCACAGAACAAGGCGTCTTATCAGTATCCCCATTGTTTGCTTACATAATATTCAATTGAAAGTTGCATAAAAATGCAAAATACCACCGTACAACACTTAAAACGGAAATGGACCGGTTCAGTTGATAATAGTGGTGAATTCCTTTCGGCTTAAATGAGTTAACTGGTCTGTGCATGTAAAACCAGACTTTGAAATGACGTGTCTTAATATAGAATGTAAAATTAAGTTTCGTTTTGATGCAATCTACGAATCAAACAATGACATAAGCTACACTTGAGTACAGCCTTGAGCAGCTTAGAGTCTTAACTCTTTGACTGCTTCATTTCATATTTGAACATTTTACCTAGTTACTAATTCCTTGTTTTCTGATGTAAACGGACAAATATTCCCTGATCAGACTGCTCCTAGGAGCAGTCTGATCTGGAACTATTTTGTCTGCACATGCGTTTCCTGTCCGAGTAATTTGGTTCTGGCGTTCAAACCTATTATTTTCGTCTGCTGATAATCTTTGCACACAGTTTGGGCCAAGATCAGAATCGGTAAAACGTCGGGGCTGATCGGGATGAAAACTGTTTGACACTCTGATGGTATTCCTGAAAAAAGTTTTAAAAAAGTTGATTTTGAAAACAATCAGCAGACGACAAAACATGGAAAATTACCCAGAATGCAAAGAGTTAAGGAGGCTTGACAGATATAGCACATACTCCACACAAATCATGGTTTATGTCGCAGATTTCTTTGTAAAAATATATAAATCATAATAAAAATGTGAAGCTTTCAATTTAGATAATTACGGCGGTATCGATTGCTGTGTTCGAGATTATATTACGCTTTATGTTATTGATTCGTCCGAGAGAAGAATTGAGGCCGGGACGAGCAGCTAAATAAAAGGCCCCAATTGTGTCCAGTCCGACACATGATGTAAAAACTAAGGTATATAACGAGTTGGTGAGTTAATTTTCTATACATTTAACGACAAGACAAGAAAGTAAAAACAGCAACAAACAAAAATACAAAATAGAAAAAAAAAAAAAAAAAAAACACACACAAAAACATAACAATACTTAAACCAGCCATGCCTATTACCCCCTTTATGTAATATTTGTTAATGGTACAGTCTTTGATGAGACGCGGCTAAATACGGCATCTAATTGGGGTCTACTCTCTCTTTCATATGAAAACAAATCTAATGGCAACTCTACTACAGATGTAATACATCATTGTGTTATTTGATTAAACAATCGAATGTGAGTTTTTATACTTGTCATTAGAGATGTTTCAAGATACAATGTACATACCCACGTCATTATTTTACTTTCAACCACACAAAATTTCTACGATCTCAATTCAGTTCCTTTATATGTCTCAATTTGTATTTACTAGGAGATGCTACATTGATAAGTTAGGGATCTTTCATGCGAACCAAACATCTATCTGTTTTGATCCACATCAGAAATATAGGTGAGATTGGCGCCGGAAAACATGTTTGAGCCCTCCAGTAATTTTTACCGACCGTTCCAAGGCGGTGCTTCTTTTGTGGATCCTTTATATTATTTGTCTTTCATGTATGTCATGCTGTCTTGTCTGTTCCTTGCAGCTTTGTGGTCACCTGCTGGGAAAGGGCTGATCTCTTTGCTCTCTTGTATGTGGTGTTTTATTGTGGTTTTGGCACTTTCCCATATGGTGTACTGGGTCGGGTGTGGCATTTGATTGTATTGATTGCTGATCTTTGCCTTCTTCCTTACATTTTCTAACAAAGTTCGCTCTTGTAGAGTCCCACAGCGTTATGATGGCTTTCTTGGCATTCTGTATTTACAATGGCATTTATCAATTTATCCCCCTAAATTTAGAACAATACATGTATTTAATTTAATTTAAAATGTTTTATGCACATACCAATTAGATGAAGATATTCGTAGAACAGTCGATGAATCGCCTGTACACTGTCGAACCCATTCACAGTCCTTTTTTATTTATATTTCTAATTATTAATTATTTATTTATTTATACAAGTGTTTGAATAAAATTCATAATCGATTCCAAATAATTTCGATTGCTGAATATTGCTTTAATGACAGTAAACAGATAATACATGTACCATATTTAGTAAACGCATTCCATGGCATCTCGTATATGCGTTTTCGTGATTTAAGGGACACTTTGTCTAAATGTTAAGATTTTTGTCCAAACATGATTTAAGGATATATATATGATAATACCATACAATAAAGATGACGAAAAAGAAATAAAAGTATTGATGTGATTCGAGCCTGCGTATAATGGGAAAAGAATGACTTCTCAATATGGAACCCAAATGTTTTGAGTTCAATGTTTACAAACAAGCAAATGTTAACATAGCCACTAGATCTTGGACGAACTATACTTGAGAATTGTATAAGTCTCCAGCTCGTTTACAGGTCATCTTTTCTAAATGTGATTATTTGGCACTGTTTTCTTTTATAAATTTATTTTCAAATGTCAAAGTACTGCTTATTGAACCTAACATGACAGCTGAAGTCTCTAAGATACAAAATGCAGCTATCAAATAAGAAAACGTAAAATTTAGCTATAGCAAAGACGCAATCCATCTGCTGTAGCAAAGAGATCTACCAAAAGAAAGTAAAGACCCAAACCGCTAGCGTAAAGTGATCACTTTGCAGTTAGCCCATGTCATGGTGATTGTCAAACAAGTAAATATAAGAAAGAGGGTAAAGATCAAGAATCGATACAATCAAGCACCACACCTGACCCAGGATACAAATGGGTAAGTGACAACGTCACAATTAGACATCACAAACGAGAGCCAAGAGATCAGCCTTTTCCCAGTAGATGACCACAAGGCATCAACAAACAGACGTGCATTAAAGCATAACAAAACAAGACAGAAATAACATAAATGATTCACAAAAAAGCACCGCATTGGAACAGTCAGTAAAATATTATACTGGAGGGCTTAAACCGGTTTAACGGTGCACCAACCTCACCCTTAGGTCAGATATGGATCAATACACAAAGATGTTTGGTTTGCATGGAATATCCCTAGCTTATCAATGCAACTTCTCCTAGAACTTATAAATCAAGATATAAAAAAGGAGATAAAGCAAAGATAAGGACTCAACAGTAAATAAAACTGAATACTGTAGCAAAAGAAATCAAACAGGTAGACCCCGACGGGCCTGACAACAGCCAAAGCATCAGGCCCCTACCATCTCACCGAGAGATAAGTCTTTAGGAGATGATGCATTGATAAGTTAGGGGTCTTTCATGCAAACCAAATATCTATGTGTCTTGATCCACATCTGAATTAAGGGTGAGGTTGGCGCGCCGTTAAACCGGTTTAAGCCCTCCAGTAGAATATTTTACTGACCGTTCCAAGGCGGTACTTCTTTTGTGGATCTTTTATGTTTTTGTTCTGTCTTATGCTTGCTATGTCTTTGTGCGCGTCTGTTTTTATGTTCTTTGTGGTCACCTGCTGGGAAAGGGCTGGCCTCTCGGCTGTCGTTTGTGGTGTCTAACTGTGAGTTTGTAACTTTCCAATTGGTATCCTGGGTCGGGTGTGGTACTTGATTGTATCGACTTCTGATCTTTGCACCCTTACTTACTTTTTTTAAGTCGGAACCATCACAGAGTCTGAAGTCCGTCCCACGGGCATGCAATTAAAGAGGAAAGCAAAGTTGCCAACCGTGATTGGGTTGACCACCAAGCATGCAGTCTGCTGCAATACATTAATGTTATAGCCAACCTTTATATAAAGGGAAATTATTTTAAAGCCCCATAGCAACAGAACACTGCAAAACCAGAACCCGGCGTTATAAAGGTATTTTCATTTTCGAAAAATGTATGCGTTTTGACAGCGGACTCACGCCAAGTTGACAACCATGCAGCGCCAAAGCGTTGCATTGACGTTGACATGAGGTCATGTAAAGGTCCAATAAGATGCTCATGTATGCCTAAAAGCTCAAGTACACCAATTGTTTCTGATAAAATATCAGGAATCGTTGACATTTTAGTATCCACACTGTATGTGTATGTTAAGCAATGTATGTATATACATGTACTTCTTTTACATGTTTTGGCGAAAAGCAATTTGCATGTGTGATGCCAATAAAGTATTTGTCTTGTATATTGAAATCAAAACAACGAAAAGAAAAGAGCCAGAAATAATGAATTTTAACGAGAAATTCTTTGTTTGATTGAAAGTGTAATTATTGCGCGCATCAGTGATATGTTACATGTAATTATTTGTCAAAGGTGAGGTTCCACATTGTCAAAAGTTTGATAAGCGTAACGTAAACGACACAGTTGAAGCTAAAACACCTACACTTTCGATAAGTTTAAGTTAAAATGTTTTTTGAAATGTGTTTGTTTATGTATTTACACCTATTTTCACTATCTTGACGACAGTTTTCCATTTTACACACTGTTCCCGGGCAGGTGTCTTCAAATGGTGAGAATTTTTTTGCGAAACTGGGGACAACATTTAAGGGAATTCCTTGACTATATTCAATGCTGTTTCAAATCAGGCGTTGGTATCACGATAATCAAACTTCTCACGTTTGTCGTGCATTTCTTGTTATTCAAGGCTACAAACTTTAGGTGTATTTGTCAAGTGCAGAGAAGAAAGAAAACATCCTAAAATACATGGCGGAAATGAGAATTGCGTGCAATTGGAATGTTTGAAGAAGGGCAACCCCAGAACTCAATTGTAGGATACATTCAGATGTGTCACGAGAATACTAAGTCAACGATTCATAACATACCTTCGTAGGGTAGGGCTTAAAACAAGGCGGCATTAGCGATATGCGGTGCTCCCGGAAGAGTCATGATTCTGTTTGAACTTCACGGATAATGAGTTTGGGTTTGTGAAAGTTACCAAGCAACACACCAGGTGTTTGGGGTGGCAGAATCATGGGCTGGGCGGGCATCACAGATCAAAGGATCGTACAAGGTAACTTGATTAGCAATGTTACGTTGATCCATTAATTGTTTGCTCAGTGTATTGGTAGATTAATTCGAACTACAGGACGACAACGCCTGTCCAAACCAAGCCCGTTTTGTCGCAGAATTTCTGATACAGCACGCCATGACCTGCCAAAATCCTCCGATATGTAACCAATTGAGCTCATCTGTGCGGGTGTGCAACAGCTTCAAGCGTTGCAACAATTTACAACAGTTCGATCTGGCATTACAAGAGGAATTACAACGGATACCAATGGAAATTATCCGTCATATATTCGCTGGCTTGTCGTGTATGTACCAAGGCTCGCGAAACATGGGTCAGATACTTTGAATATAAACATTCTTCAAGCTTGAAGTTTGGCTTCTTTCAACGAGAAGAAGCTCTGGTGATAAGGCGTATATTTTCCCTAGTTGACATGATTACAAGAGCTAAATTTTCAAATAGCCCTAATGATTTTAAAAATCGTCTGTTTTGGTAGTATAATATGTATAGTTAGCATCAAAATACGTTTCAAAACGATTCATCATTTACAAAGCCTTGAAAACTTGCGCTTTCTACTCCCACCCCTCATTTTACGTCTTTATACTGGGTGTCGTTTACACCAGAATTTTAGTAAATCCATAATTAGTTTTCGAAAAGTAAAAGTACTAAATTATTAAGGATATAAATGCCCTTCGTTTCCCAAACTTTGCAGTTTTCCTTCTGCGCATGCGTACGAAATATACTTAAAATTGTGATGTTTGTCATTAAAAAGATGAAACTGGTGTCTTTCAGTTTGTTTTAAGATGCTTTCCCCCTAGCCCCAAGCTGCCTTTTGGACAAATGAACGCCATTATATAAATATACAACATGTGTAAAGGGCGTCTTGGGTCTAGGGTGGGGAAAGGGGGTTGTTTAAGCGAAAGAAGACATCAGACATCTGACAAAAATAGACGACTTTGCAAGATGGTCGTTTTTATTGTACATCAACTGTATAAATATATATAATATACTCCATCGTGGTAAATGTATGACGATTGTTTACCTTAGTTTAACGGTCTATTTCCCACACATGTTACTGAATATCGAGCACAGTTGATGATCAAAATAAATTCTCATTCAAAACGAAGTAGAGATATTACATGCATTTAGGAGACCCCGTTTTAAATATACGAACAAGCGGGCAAGGGTACATAGACGGCTTGTCTATATGTATTTGTTGAGTGTGCCTAGTGTCTCCAGTCGTCATTTCAACAATATAAAACGAACGTCTTATTTAGGGAAATAGCCCGCCTTATCGCTAGAAATTCTTTGGGGGTTTATTAAATATTTCCCCCTAGTATAGGTGGGCTGATCGCGGGGTTCAAACTCAAGACTAACACAGTAGCAGATTACATGTACCAATCCGACCCTCTACCAACTGCGCTCTATACAGACCGATTGAATAAAAACTATTACTTCCAGCTTATGCATGGTTCCATTGAAAAGATAGGATCGCATTCATTACATTGTCAATTATTGCTAGACTAAGAAATGGAGATGGGTTTCCCGTTCAAATCGCGATGTCGACAAAAAGTAAGTGAGTATGATCAGGAATTACCACAATCTTACACTATCGTGCTTCTTAAAGACTATTTTCATTGAATCATTTTTGTAAAAAATAGTGGCATCATAATGAATAAACACCAGTTTTGCAGAAGTGGTGTTATATTGTTACGGCGCTTGAAGCAGTTGCGACAGCGGAAGTGAGCCCATTATATATTCTAAGTGAACCCATTTTATATTCTAAGCTGAGAGTGTGACATGTCAAACTCCATTTCCTTGCTTAAAGAGTGTTTGCTGGCGAAGTCCCACTTGGTATACACAACACCAACAATAACAAAAACGTTTTAATATGCAAACATCATTTAAGATTGAATCCATTTTATCTTAGTCTCCTCGCGTAAAATTGACTTGAATAGGCCAAATATAGAACAGCTAGAGTTCTTGTCCACAATGCAGTATCCTGACGCTGGTAAGTTCCTTTTTTAAGGTTAAGATGAAGAAATTGATTCCTCCTAAGACTCTTTGTGAAAGCTGGATAAAGCGTTTCTTGTAGGCTTTGAAACAGGAAATAATAAGTTTGACTGTACACGGTTTCAGAAATAGGACAGTAATTAAAACATTCAACCTTTCATTGCAGCCACAAAGTGGCATTTATGCGGCTTTATCTAAAACCGATTATTAACCCTTTTCATTCTGATGGATTATTCGATATATTTTAGTACAATAAGCATGGGATTGTTTATTTTGTATTTTAAGGGGTTTCGGTCAAACTTTCTATAAAATGATGCATTTCTGAAATTTGATGTCTGAGTTTAGTCACGTGACTTATCTGAGATTTTATAATGAAATCATATAATCTTATCATTCATTGTATTCTAAGCAATCCTTTTGTTACTTTCCCATTGGTATCCTGGGTCAGGTGTGGTACTTGATTCTATCGATTCCTGATCTTTGCATCCTTACTTACTTTGTAAGTCAAACTTACTATAAAATGATGCATTTCTGTACCTGAAGATTGTTATTATCTTCGCAAACAGTGTAGACCTTGATGAAATAGTTCATCCGGGTATTCGCTGTGTGCAAAAGATCTCACATGTTTACCGATGTCCAGAATGAAAAGTGTTAAGGAGTGAAAATATTTATCATGTGCTTCTCACTGCACCATGATGCCCCTCTTAATGCTCGCTTAAATGTATGTTTATTATTGTGCTTTGTTCTGTCTTAATAATAATCTGAAAAATTCTCACTGATTTAGGCCTTATTATCCATGAGTACACCACATACACACTTCCCAGCAGGTACATGACACCAAAACAACGGCGATGATACGAAATCGCTTAAAGGCTACCTTCCTGCTTGGTCATTGATTAACAAATAATAAGATCTATCCACCCTCGTCTTTCACCCATCCCTAAATGTATTTGCATTATAATGCATAATATCATTTGCCTATTTTGATTCTCATAAATATTGCAGGGAATCAATTATGCTCAACCCCACCTCCACAAGGTGGAGCCGCCAATCTGTTGGTAAATAAAGGACTATTTTGTGCAGGATGAGGCTGTAGTGTCGTGTTTGTATAGTAGTGTGTTATATTGAAGTAGAATCCGTGCTCGATAAAAGTAGAGTTACGTAGTTGGTCACGCTATGGTACTTTATTCACCTGATTGGACAAATATAGGGTTTTCTTTCATACTTCTAACTGTAAATCTGTTTCGTCACCCTACTCTTATCGAGCACGGACTATACTATAATGTAGTTTGGTGCATTAAAGTCATTCAAACTGGCTTACAACGAGACTTTTGGATTTCCAACATTAAGTGAGTTGTTGGATACACACCT
The DNA here is from genome assembly GCA_964019695.1 of Loripinus fragilis. NCBI lineage: Eukaryota > Metazoa > Mollusca > Bivalvia > Lucinida > Lucinidae > Loripinus > Loripinus fragilis. The sequence continues at coordinate 130,501,244 of OZ026515.1, forward strand.
TTGGCAACACATTCTAATGAAGCACTGCTACAGTACACATACTATATAGAAGGCAGACGTAACGTTTCATAGAAAGTTATACTTTTCAAAATGGACAAAAAGAAATCTGAAGTCGAAAAATATTTCAAATATCTATACAGTAAATGCTTTGTAAAACGACCACTCAAAAAAGATCTTAATGACAAATGGTAGCTTAATGAAGGTCGAAAGTATTGCAGAGTGCTCTCCTTGGAGCATTCTGCATTACGTACGACCTGCATTAAGCGATAATTGGTCTTGAAAACCAATTTACCAATTTTCAGTATTTTGAGAGTGGCCGTTTTACACAGGCTTTACTGTACATGTATATCAAAAAGATGAACACATAAGAAATCCATGATGACATTGTTTACACACTTATTTAGGAGTCTTCTTTATATTCCACTGTAAAAGAGTATGCTGCTGATGACAAGCAAGGCAATGAGAGAACCGATTCGTTTGCTTATTTACAGAACTTAAGTCAAAATAACATGATCAATGTCAAAAGGGATAAGCATGACGTCTCTGTAATGAGTTCACCATGTAGTGAACCGTCTTTATCAAATGGTGCGTGGTCTCCCGTGATTATCATTAGAGAACTCTCAATGCACTATTGAAAATCAGCAACCCACAGTCTTCACCAAGTGTTGCACATGTCGTCGTGGAACTAAGTGTTGTTCATTTCTTTAGGATGAAGATCATATTTCATTTTTATCCATTTTACATATTATCGAGACTTTGCACTGTCAGAATTGCAACCATCTTGAAGAGGAGAAGATGTTTCTTTGCTTTAATTGTCTTACAGATGTAGTGTTACTATAAAAGGTATGTGGCTCTTCCTCACTGAGCTGTGGATTGGTCTGCAGTGTGTGATTGTGGTATTTCGTGATCATACTCACTAGCTTTTTTGTATCGCCAGTTTATGTAAGAAATCAGCTAAATCACTTAATTTTTGGTACATGTATACATTTAATGCACTTGCAAGCCCAAAATAGAAATGTCACTATTTACTATTTTTGAAGTGATCACGCATTCAACCGTCCAACTGTTTGAACTCATCAAAAAGTAAAACAAAATCAAAACAAAAATAAAACACATACACGCAAATATATGGTGTTTTAATGAATGGAATACATGACTGTGTATTATATGGTTTTCACCATCTTTATTGCATTACAGACCATATCGTTATTTCATCAGACTAGGTTTAACGAAAATCTTTGTTGTTATAAAAAAGAAATTGATCCCTCTCGCCTGGATCAATGTAGCACTAAACATTTAGTTTATCACAACTGAAACTCCATAATTTTCTTGTTTTCCTTATGGATGTGAAATTATCAGTTTGTGGCACGATTTGGTACGTGCGGCTTAATTGCAAACAATATGAACCCATATACGATATTACTTTCGACTTTGCAAATGTTTATTTCAATCAGAAAAATGCTCCCATTGTGTAAATGGAGCGTATATAATTCGAAAGACAGCCTCTTTGCCATGAGAATATGTTAATTTTCTTTCATTTTCTTTACTTATACAGAACACCAGCAATATGACGTGAATATTACGAACACTATTTAACATTCATTTTTCTAGATGATTTCATCATTTGTTGCACAAGGGACTATGGTTCGGGCAATTTGTAAAAGTAATTGTCTTATCTTTACACAAATGAGACATGTTGTCAGTTTCAATTATATTATTTTGTGAAACTGGTATCATTATTATGTTTTAATTGATATTTATGACAGCCCACGAGAGGTAACTTGAACACTGTTTAAGATACCAAACGAAACCAAAAACAATAATCAGGTGACTTGAAAATTGCACTAACATGTTTTAAATAATGCACTCGCATTATATCGCTTTTCCTCAACTCGTTTAATAAATTCAATAAAATATTAACACTCATGTAAGATCCTCTATATATAACACAGATATGCCACCAGGATGAACTCTGCTGATACCAAGAGAGATTCAGTACATTAGTTTACTTCATTGTTCAGGCATTCAGGTGAGCAGGGCTTTCCCTGAGTCATTTCATTCCTAATAGTCCCAGACCTGTGACTGTTTTTCCATAGCCTTCCATTATAGCTTTTAAGTAAGCTGTGGTAATCACAATTCTTAAACCACAATGAGGCTGCCATAGAATTACAAATTGGACCTAGTTCAATCAATAAACAAAAATGTGATACCCTGGTGACCGCCATGTTCTACCACTTTTTGGGAGGAAAATTCATTGAAAAAAATATCAAAATACAAGGTCCTATTTCAAAGCCACATCAACAAAAGCAGCGTGATGTTGTTTTAAAAAAATGCAGCAAATATATGCCCATCCAATAAATTTGATTTCTTTGTCGTATGTTTATTATTGAACAATCACGAATCACTTTACAACTTAGATATTGTGCTGAGATTCCATCCACCTTTTGAGCCAATCACTGTCCTTTTTACAATAACAGGTCTGCGACCAAATGTTTCATGTTATTCAGAAGTGACCAAAACACGTGTTTAGACTGCAGAATAAGAACTTGTAAAAAGGTTTTGTATATCAAACCAAAGACTGTATCTGAAAAAAACAATTATAGAAAAAATATCAAACGATCACGTACGAAACAGTGTTGACCAGTGCCAAAACTTATAAGTTGTTAACGCTTGTAAAAGACCTGGTAGTAGCTTGGAAAGATATTTGTTTGGCCACTACCAGGGAAACATTGCTAATAGTAGATTATGGTTATAGCTCAGCTACGAAAGATAGGCAAATGCTATTGGTACCATGTTCTGTCAACTGGGATTTTTCTCTGACATATCATGATGTGATATCCTGTATCATGAACAATGATGTATTTCAGAGAACTATGGTACTTTACTTAACAATAATAATACAATAGGAAACAATAGATTAACAATAGGTATGCATTGACACCACAGAAGAGCGGCTAGTACTTTTTGATATAGTGATTTTTCCAGTTTGTAAAGGTCACAGACCTGTAGTTGTAAAAAAGGCACTGATTGGCTCAAAAGGTGGGTGGGCTCAGCACAACATTTTTAAGTTGTAAGGTGTTTTATGATTGGTCAATGATAAAACTACGGAAATGTATTGTATTTATTAGATGGGTATGTCTGCAGTTTGTGATTGAGGTATTTCCTGATCATACTCACTTACTATATCTTTGCTGTACTTTTTGAAACAACATCTCATTGCTTTTGTTGATTAAGTTTACTGGTGTGGCTGAGAAAAAAGGACCTTGCATTTTGGTTTTTTTTTCAATGAAAATTTCTTTTCATGTAGGGTGCGCACCTTCAGGGCCAAAAAGTGGTAAAACATGGCGGTCACTATGGTATCTCATATTTGTTTATTGGTTGAACAAGGTCCAATCTGTAAGTCTATGGCAGCCTCATTGTGCTTGAAGAGTTGTGAGAAACACAGCTTAATTAAAAGCTATAATGGAGGTCAATGGAAAAACAAATTCAGGTCTGGGGCCTAAATCATCTTGCTGCGAAAGTTTCCTCATTGAGTTGTTGCAGGTATATGTGTTGTGTTAGTTTACCTATAAACGTCTGTATCTTCTGTTACGGGCCAGGCATTCTCACCTATTTATCTACATAGGGTAGATTTCGCATAGCTTCTCGTATATAATCAATCTCTGACAACTGCCTCATAGAGCCGACTCTTTAGCTCAGTGGTTAGAGCATTGGTCTTATACGGGGGGACCCGGGATCGATTTCCAGCAAAGGCACGGGAAATTTTGCTTTACTATGTTACGGCTATCATATCGTAAGATGGGGGCTCACATCCGGGACCTTAGTTTTGCCTAAAAAGGAGAGGGAGTGTTACGGGCCAGGCATTCTCACCTATTTATCTACATAAGGTAGATTTCGCATAGCTTCTCGTATATAATCAATCTCTGACAACTGCGTCAGAGAGTCGACTCTTTGGCTTAGTGGTTAGAGCATTGATCTTGTACTGGGGCCACCCGGGATCGATTCCCAGCGAAGGCACGGGAAATTCTTCAGCTATGCTTTACTTTGTTATGGCTATCATGTCGTAAGACTTCCTATTAGTGCCGGCATTTTGTAGCATTATTGAATAACATATTTGGAACTGCTTTAATCCATTTAATTTAAACATATTTTATTTCAACTTCTTGAGATACACATACAAATATATACAAGTTACAGAATGTAAAATGATTAGAATGAAAGCTGGAAGCTTATGTTATTATTCTCCATTATTATCCATTTAACCGAATGGACTTACCTACCCTTAGCAGTTGTACGAGTCCCTTTCCATTTTAGGGGTGTTTGGTGATATTTTTCATTTTTTCAAAATGTTAATGAATCATTTGCAAGCAGCCATTGGATATTCTGTAATGCGGCGTCTTATTAGGATATTTACTATATGCCTATGTCCCATAAAAAGGACGATATGATATGCTTATATGAACTGCCGGCAAGGAAAATAGTTAACGTAAATCTCTTGATTAGTAAAAGCTAAGAACTATTTCATGTTAATATCCGTGATGTAGAGGACGGTTAAATATGAAAGGAAACCATTTTCAATGTGCACATCTCATGCCACACTTCACAGAATTCAATCAGAATATATTCTATTTACATTACGCTAAAATCTTCACTTATTCACACTTGAGTTCAGAAAATTTACAAGTAGAGTAGGGTTTCAGGAAAATAAATGACTTTTCGTTCCCAACAGATTTCTTTTTCATTCTAAGCAGCAGTATTCCCGCCAAACCGATAACACAAGAGTCTATTCATTATTCAGACTTGATTGTGTGAAGCAAAGAGCTCAATGACGCTATCGATAAACCTTAAAATTCAGACAAGTACCATTAATGAAAAAGCCGGCGTGGTGTAGTGGATAAACGGCTCGCTCGCCTTGTACAAAGGGTCCCTAGTTAAATCACCGGCTCCCCTAGTTGTCTTTGGGATAAGACTACAAGCCACGTTCTCGTCTCCTGAGACGTTTTAAACTAAATAGTCTACCATTCAGCTTTCAGGAGCTCCCGGCCAAATAACAATAAACAAAACCACTCTGCTCAGTAGCGGCTACTGCCAAGAAACAGCCACAAAAGCATTTAAGGACCGTCATGTTAATGCTTTAGATGTAAAGACAGAAATTTAACCCAAACCAAATGATTCCTGTTGCAATATCCGAATATTTTAGAAAAGAAAATACAAAACAATGTTAGCGCTAAACATACAACTATGTTTCTAGCCTATATTCCAAGCTTCTAGTCTATATTTCTAGTCTAATATACCGAAGTACCCCAATCCTTCAGAATATAACAGATGAATAGGATTGTAAAGGCTAGATTTAGACTGAAAGTTGAGCAAACATGTACAATACAGGCCAGTGCATGGAATTTTGGTGCTAATCACCTCAGCGGGAAGCGAAGGCTCAGGCAATTCTGTGCATTTAGAGAAATACAGTAGAAAGGCCCTAAACTGAAAGCTGGTAGTTCTGGTAAACTGAAGTAGGTTGTGTACTTTTGCAAAGCCAAACTTGTGTCATTTGTTTGAGTTTGTTTATATTTTCTGCTAAGAGACACACCACAGGAATCAAATAAATTGGTTATTCAGTTTTATTTACTGTTGAGTCCTTATCTTTGCCATATCTCCATGTTATATCTTGATTTATATGTTTCAGGAGATGATGCATTGATAAGTTAGGGGTCTTTCATGCAAACCAAATATCTATGTGTCCTGATCCACATCTGAATTAAGGGTGAGATTGGCGCCATTAAACCGGTTAAAGCCCTCCGGTAAAATATTTTACCGACCATTCCAAGGCGGTACTTCTTTCGTGGATTTTTATGTTTTTTCTGTCTTGTGTTTGCTATGTCCTTGTGCGCATCTGTTTATATGTGCTTTGTAATCACCTGCTGGGAAAGGGCTGACCTCTTGGCTCTCGTTTGAGGTGTCTAACTGTGAATATGTCACTTTCCCATTGGTATCCTGGGTTAGGTGTGGTAGTACAGATTCCTGATCTTTGCACCCTTACTTACTTTAATCAGTCAATTATTTGCATCTATATTTTTCTATACAGAGAGAGTACTTTTACATTCAATATTTTGATCATGGAGAGTTTTTTCATATTTTTATAGGAGATAGTTACTCTGCAGACAGCGTGATGTTTTGAGACCCAAAATACCGCACAATGTATTGTTTTATTTAATTTTTAAATTATTGAGTCCAAGAATGCAAGAACGAAATGCGCTGAAAAGGTGATTTTTGGCCAAAGCGTTAGTATTGAGGTATATTGAAAACGTATCAATACCGAGACCCTTGCTTAATGATTGCAAATTTCACTTGTCAAACTGTTATATAAATGACCGCACTCTTGACAGATACAACTTAAGCTCCTCCTTGTTAACCTTAAAACATAGAACTGCATTCCTTTTAGATCACACATTGGTATAGCACGCTGCATTTACGTCCAAATGCATAACAGCTAAATATTCCATGTTTTTACGCTTATAAATTACTGTTTACGCTTGTATTGACATCTGTTCATCTCAAATGTCTTTTTTCTGTAAATTCTTCTGCACCTGGGATTACTAAAAGCTGCATTCGCATCCTGATTTGGAAACCCTATTGATTTTCCTATATAAATATTTATTTTCTGTCAAAGGATACATTAGGTACACGAGACGCATGAGAAAATAGTTCTTGAGACGTGAACAAAAATCTTATATTGAACCAAGCCAAACTAACGTTCTCCCAACATATTCGTGGTGAAGTGAAAATAAAAACAAAAGGAAGCTATGATTACATGCATGCTAACAAAAGTTTTCTCAATAAATTGAGAAAACTTTTATTAGCATGTATGTAGACATGCGCACATGCTTTATGTATAGTAGTCGCTGGTTATGGGAAACGTTAGGTATATTTTTCTAGTCACCGATGGTAATGCCAAAGTGAAGACATTATTTCTGAAGAAACAATTACCGGCATTCCTGACGATTTGTCAGATCTTATAAGGACTAATTTGTCTGCCTGTGAGATAAAAGCTAGCCTCTGGAGCACAGTTTAGACTTTCGAGACGACCTCCGATAGTTTTACAGCGTGTGCAATTAACCTTTAACATGTTTGTTATTTAACAGCATGCCTATAAGTGTCTTTAAAGATTTTATTTCATCCACAATTAGTCGGCGAGTAGAGTAATGTAACAGACGTATGTAATCACCTGTGTGAAACGTATTAGAGAACTCATGAATATGTACAAAACTTGGCATGCACACTTATGGCAACATGATGAGGACACATGCAAGTCAGTATGGAACATTTCACGTGTAATTTCGGTTATCCCCGTCAAATCCTGATTTAACGCAATGGGCAATCACTATTTGTCACATACATGTATGCGCAAAATTGAAAGCCTCCTTTAAATGCCCATAATGTCATTTACCAGCTGGAGTAGTGGTACACATTTTGGTCTGTGACTTCAACAACATTTATTCATGGGTATGCGGACAGCGGAGGCTCTGGCGACTCACCTTGATCAGCGCTGCTTGACACTGGGATAGGTACATGTATGCTGGCCCAGTCATGACTTTTCTGATTTCTCATAGAACGTATAATTAATCTGTCTTTTAGCAACGTCTTGAAAAAACATGTCTCGGAGAAAACACGAACTGTATAATAAGCTGGTTTTGTTATGTTTTGCTACTCCAGTACCCCATGTTAACATATTATTACATGCGTGAACTTGGGGTGAAAAGTTGTATGAAAATGTTGTCAAGATGTAGCACATCAAGCAGCAGAGCAGTCAAGATAACATTGAAAGACAACATGACGATACATAACTGTTACTAAATGCTAAATCCCCATACATGTAGCAAGGTTTTATGAACAGACTCTTCTATTGTATTACCTAAATATTATGTATGAATTTATACATGCCAATCATATTTGCCAGTATTAAATTTGAAATATGTACAAAGTATTGCAATCATCAATCATTTCGAGGCTTGTTGTCAGACTGTGACGTCCCTGACCTAACATCTTATAGATGAGTTGGTGTCTGATGCTTGAATTTTGGCTGGGCCGACCGTTGCTCAAATAAATGCATTTGTCGCTGTCCATTTCGTGTTTCATCAAATTTAATAAATTAGTATTTGATTTGATGTTTTGGTGAACATTGAATACGTTACTCTAAGCGAACTAAACATTGCATTTGGTTGTACAACAACCAGATCTACAGCAACGACTTTACCGGTAACATATGTTTAACGCCCCCTCCCCCCACTCACACGCACATACTGTCACTGCGACTACTGTCGCTTTAGTGATGGCGACTGTTGTTGTTAGATGAGTGTTCGTTGATGCTACAACTGCGTGTGGGAGTTTCGTGTTTGGTCCTGGTTTTGTGTTAAAGATGGTGTCCTTTCTAGTTTGACATTCATATCACTGAGGAGAGGGCTGGTAGCTTTGCTTGTTGTACTCTTGCTTGTGTGTGCATGGGCGGACCAAAAACATTCTGTAAGGGGGAGGAAGTTCCTTTTTTGTTTATTTTAGTTACAAAATGTATCAAAGTTTTTTACAGAGTGCCGTACGAACATCTCTAGAGATACAATTGGACCAAAGGGGTCCAATTGCATCTCGAGCGGATCCGTACCAAACTTTCTAAGAAAACCTAAAACTACTTGTTATTTTTCAGGGTGGGGAGTGTTTGGGGGCTCGGATCCCTTGTCACCCCTGTACCCGCGCATGATGTGAGTGTCTTTGTTTGTCTGTGTTCTAGTGTTTCTTCCTCTGGGAGCCACGGGTTCATCTGTGACCTGAGATTGTGACATTTCCTGGTCGTATTCATTTTTTTCTTTGGCATTGCATATAAAACATATGTTTGATGGAAATCAAAAATAAACAAACGCAGTTGCTGGTAAAACGACGCACCAATTAGTGTGGTCATTGGCGTCGGTGTTAGTATATATTTGGGTAGAAAACGAAAACAGAAATTGTGCAATGTATAATTAAAGCTGCATACTCTGTAACTATGAACATTTTTCGAAAAAAAATATTTTCTTTTTAAATCATTTGTAAAAGTAGAATAAAGTTATGTTGTCACAATAAATCTAATTTCTACGGCTGAAAACTGCATGGAAAAGTGAATTATCTTATAAAAACAGATGTTTTTTCTCTTGTTTGTAATTATTTGCGTCCCTCCAATAATTCTAGACAGTTAATTTTTAACATAAATGATGTTGTTTTGGCACTAATAATTTGTTAATTATTACAAAAAAGGTAAAATGTATACCTGAATTTTAGTATTTCTACTGTGTTTTTGAAAAAAAGAAACATTATTTCTAAAATGAAAAGATCAAAAGTTACAGACTATGCAGCTTTAAATGATTGGACCAAGTATATCTTATTAAAAGATACATCATAATGTTATCAATATATTTTGTAATAACCGTTTGGTTATATAAATTTCCTATATTTCTTATCTCAAGAAGTTTGTTCACTATACTGTTATATTTATTGATAGGTGGAGAAAAATTGGGGAAAAAGAATATTTAAATGCAGTTCAATACAAATGAAGCCTCTGTTTGTAGATATAAATTTTCATATCAAGATAGTGGGTTTTGTGCGAATTTTGAATTTTTATAGTACATGTAAAAGTAAGAAAGGCGGCAAAGATCAGGAATCGATACAATCAAGTACCACACATGACTCAGGATACCACATGGGATAAGGACAAAGGGATAATCCTTGGTATTGTTTACCTGTGAATCTCGAAATATTTTTATTTTCAATCTTCGAAAATGTCGAAATGAATTTCTTTAAAGTTATCCCCATACGGCTAAAACTGCAATAACTTGTCACATAAAGCTATGCCGCGTGTGTATGTGTAATGAGTGCAGTGAATCTGATTTATCGTCCCAAATCCCAACGCGAGCAGATAGCGGAAACAGATTTACTGCCGTCACTGCAATTTATTCAATATTTCAATTTAAATTCCACAAAGTTCAAACAAAATTGCCTTTAAGCGTCAAGCGTTGTTTTGCACTAATTTAATTTTACAACAGGAAATATCCTCTTTAATATTTAAGATTTTCTTTTGAACTGATAACAATGCTAAAGCTTAACTTTCCAAGATGATTACATTGAGGTAGACGTTTATCCATGTTTCAATTTGCTTTCAATGCAAATACATACAGATCATTTTTTTTTAATTTTTGTATTTGAGCTACAACCCAATGTGAGTGAGAATAATCAGGAAATGCCACAATTACAGATCACATACCAGCCTAAGGCACCGCGAGAAAAAGACACAGAACACTGACACTCACATAACAGCATAAATACAATTAAATTAAAACAACCAGGTCCCCCGTCCTCTGCGATATCATTGCCAGACTAAAAAGGACACTTACAACTACATCCCATAACAAGGACCAAGTATATATAACGGGGGAAAAGTTGGGTAAATTCTTTTTCATATTTTATTTTTTAGAATAAAAAATAAATTAAATAAGCAAACAGTGAAAATCCAGAATCATTTGGATTTCCACTGTTTGCATTTACCGGATGTCCGAAGTTACCTGAAATTACCCTACTAATTATGCTTTGGATTGAAAACTCTTCTGAGACAATACATATCCGTATCACTAGTATTTATGGTGATTTACGGTGATATCGTTTTTAATGTGAAAGCCTCCATGTACCTACCTGATTATTTCCCAAAGGCTAATTGAACTTTTAGTAAAATAGTATGATATAACGTGGACCTCCTAGTCATAAGGCCATCATGGTTTATATAATATAGAATAGTAAGTGACTATATAGCTTGGGCTTGTCTCCCCCCCCCCCCTCAAATTGCTCCTATGGAGTACTCATAGAGACGCGAGCACCTACCACAGTTTGTAGGTACATCTGTATACGACAGAGGATGAAGCTTTAGACTCACTGTCGACCCTGATCTAAAACTGCCACTGATTGTTGGTGCCGGTCTTTGCCTGGGCTCATTATGGCTCAAATACTGTTTTTCTTTTGTTGATGTGTTTGGAATGCAGGCAAGTTTTCTCTATTTCATCACAATGGTTTAGTAAAATGTGTGTGTTGCTCATTACCCCGTGATGATACATAGAAATGGTGATTCTATATTTATTGGCTCAATGATTGTGTCGGTCCAATTGCGTGTTGAGTCCATGCTTGTACATGTGTCTTCTTGGTTAATCTGAGCCATTGTGTTACATCCTATGCGTGAGATTGGGTGGCATTTGCTCTGTGTCTGCAGCATTTCCTGGCCCAGGGGTTATAAAACCTTTTCCATGTTCAACTCATGTATCAACTGATCATGAAATTGCAACTTCTCATAAAAAACTTAAATCCTCATAAAGACGTTTCTGGCTTTTAAGCCCTGAGGTATTCGATTGATCTTGTTAATAAATGTTGAAATGCCAAAAATTTGCCAACAGTTGTTGGCTTTTTAGCATTCATGAGTAAGATATATTTCGTGCTCAGTTTACTTTAGCATGAAAATGGTTGAAAACCCTTATAGTGTCCTGGTCTACTGGACTTGATTTTATATACAAATAATGGATATATCTACCGTATCTCTATAAAGGTGTCTCCATACTGCAGTCGCCTTATATTTAAAGTATATGACTGTTGCAAGTACGTATGGGAACATGTCCAATTAGTACTACATGTATAGCAAAGTGTTACTATATAAAAGTGAAAACCCAGCGTTGCTGCTGCGTTCCTACCCCACAAGCTGTTGCACACGCACATATCTTGAATCTAAACCATTTATCACCTGCTGGATTTGATAGCTCTGTTTTAAGTGTTTTAACAACACAATTTCCAGTAGAGCTTGATTATATGGTTCCCGAGGTCTGACGTAATTGCCTGCTTTAAAGACAAACCAGTCCCATTTGCTGAGAGAGGAAATAAATTTGACAAAAATTGAACAATAAAATTATAGCCTGAATCCACAAAATCATTAGACTTATCGATCATACTTGAATCTGAATAATATCTTGTCATGCAAAATCACACTTGATTATCCATTGTAAAGGTCGTTGCTACTGTCTGTAATTCTCATTTTTCATTCTTTCATATGATTCCAAAAAATAATTCCAGAGAAGTTTTATAATTTATTTCAGAATTGTGTCTTTTTTCAATTCTGTTTGCAGCTGTTCTATATATAGAGTCATACTACTTGAAAAATCGCACTCTCTATCTGGACGCATTGTAAATACACAATGTGTGCTCCAAACTGTGCATATTTTAGCCTTTCTCTTATAATATTAATCATGACGCGTACATGTTAAGGATTATACGCATAACTGCAGAAACAATATGAAGTATAAGCGAATTCACTCGGCTTCAGACATGTAAGAAGGCACAGCTTTTCTTGAATCTGCTCATATCGTATGCATACAGTAAACCACGAGACAATTTATGGAAAGTATGTCATTTACAACAGCAGACATTAATCCTTGCTGTGCTGAACCAGAATATCTTATTTTGAAAACCGTGTAGATCCAGATCAGATGGCTTCTGAGAAGCCAGCTGATCAGGATCCACACTGTTTTCCACCCTGATCTTAGATATATGCTAAAAATAGAATCCTGCAATTTAATTGGATAACAATTTAGGAGGGGTGACATACATAAACATATACAGCGAGAGATTGTTTTGTTCCTGTCTTGTGGCTCTCTATCATAACTATGGTTGGGACATATTATAACTCTAAGCCAGCATTAATTGAATGAGGTCAGATGAAAATGCTGTCCATTGGCCAACCGTATGTCTTTGGAAATGGCACGGTTGGTGCAATACATGTTTAAGAGAGTTGTGTTGACAAGTGTCGATAAACTACAGATTTTTGCTCTTGTCCTTTGTTTAGTTAGTGGATGATACTGCACTAATAAATGTAATTGTTGAGTTAGTCAGGCGGTTTGTATATTGAACTCATGCTTCGAAAAGAATTTGATTTATCATATGACTTCGCGTCTGGGAGTGATATAACGCCATACATTAAGATCGATAAACCACTAGTGGTTTACAGATTTCGGTAACGTTATGTATTGACGGCCGTAATAACGCCGCGAATATATGGCAAAATCTTAGCGTTTTCACTAAAATCGCGATTGCAAGTAGTTGTATGGTCATATGATAAATAGAAGTTAACATTCGTTCTCCTGTATTATTAAATTATCAAACTCGTTGCGAAAAAAAAGATAAAATGCTCGACAAGCCTCGCATTTTATCTCTTTACCCGAACTCGTTTAATAAATTCAATAAAAATAGGCACTCATGTAAGATCCTCTAGTATAAGTATTCCCCCGTAGTTGGGTGGTTTGTATAATTTACTCACGCTTCAAAAAGAATTTGATTAAATTGCAGCTTTGTTTCTTCTCGTAAATGTAAATATCATAGTCATTGTCTTTCTGAACAGATTCAAGACATAGTCATTTGTAATTGCACATTAGATCAAACCTTTAAATTGGACGAGGCCATTTCCAAATTTATGGTTGTATAACGTAGTTGAGTCTTCTTCTAAGTTTGCGCGTTGTGTTTACAGTTTTTTTTTCGAAAGGGGCTCGTACAAGGTATTGGAAATTAACACGAGAGTCTGTCCGCGCTTGGAATTTGATAATATTATGTTTATTAATTGCCTGGTGAATTTTTTATATTTATGGTGCATTTGAGTTTTTATTCAACTTCATTGCTAATTTATGACGTCATGTATAATATAATCTTATAACTTAGGGTACCCAGTTATAATCATTTCAAAAGTAATTGACATATCTTGTAACGGGTGCAGAAATGTTTATGAAATATATATATCATCCATAAGTCCGTTGATACTATAAATGGCTTTGTATGTATTAGGATAGTGGGTGGCCATTCATTTTTATGACATGGTACCCCAATTTTCAACTGTATAGTTTGTATTCAGTCAAATTTTGAATTAAAATTTTAACACGTTGCGGTCTTTGTCAAGATACCATTTAAAAAAAACAAAAAAGAACGTATCCATATATGTTAAGAATATGTTGACCAAATTTCATGAAATTCAAGGACTGGTAACATATTCTTAACTTGATGTAAAAAATACAATAACTATGTTTCAGTGTAAAACATACTTGAATACTTGCTTAGTTTGAATCACCATGCTAGTATGTTTATTGGTAGAAAATGGTATGTACAATGTTTTTCCTATTATAAATTGGCAACGAAAAAAACACTAATCTTTGATTTTAAGTTCCATGATTCTTATTTGAAGTGCTTACACTTGATATTACCCAAAATGAACAATATGGTGACACCTGTACTTACCACATTTAGTTTCTAACATTAAAATTTCATCTAACCAATGTTACACTTTATATGTAACATTATTAAGAATGTTAATTCATACAGAAGAAAAACCTTATGGCAAGTCAATTCATACAGGAGAAGAACCTTATCTCTGTTATTCTATAATTGTTAGCCTCATTAAAAACACGTTCACAAGAATGACCCCCTGTCAAACCTATTGGTTAAAATCAACTATTTTGGTCACTGAGAACTCTTAGTCCCAAAGGTATTGCTAATTAAATGCTTAAATCTCCTCTATTCATTCTGTTCTGTAAAACTGATGCTGATTTCCATCAAATAGCAACATTTATACTTTAGCTGGCTGTGTATTCTAGGCATACAGCTTCGTTTCTGGATCTCCCTTATTCATGTAGAACACTGTTCTATGATGCCATTACACTTTATTCTGGTCATGGCACCAAAATGTGGTTACTCTAGTTCAGTTGGGTTGTTATGAAAATGCTTGGTCTTCTTGTTTTCACACATTAATTGTTATGATATTATGTTTCTTAAACAATATCATGCAGGACTTGGGGAAGTGATATACATTTTCTTGGTCACATAGTGCCTGACATGGGACCATGACCTTCCGCATTTCCGACCATCCAATCATTTGAAATTGGCTAAACATGTCTGTCTATAAGAAAAATGGAAGTCAATATCAAACAATCTCTTTCTGTCGAGTTATTGATTCATTTCAACTAAATAATAAGTTTTTGCTAAAGCTGACCTTTACTCATAAGAGGAAGGAAATGACAAAGTTACATTTAACGGTTTGGATTTTCATGAAATTTGACTCAGATCAGCAATATATATATGGTATGTTTTTGTGATAATATGATATCTTGACAGAGACTAGAACATATTTATCTTTGGAATTGAATATTGAATGTTTTGTCAATTTTTTGAGAAAAAATATTGAGACTTTATGATCACTTCTTCAGAAACGTAAACCATAATTTATCCGAATGATTTGATGGTATTAATATTATAATATAATGCCTATGGTATTTTGGAGTCTATCTAGATGACAAATCATAGAAATAAACAAAACTATAGATTTAGGACACAGAAATTTAGAGACACCACCTCAAAGGTAGAGTAAGTCATGGTTGCTTCCTAAGCCTTATTCTAAACTATCTAATTCGATAAAAACATTTTCATAGTTTGTATATAGAGAGTTATTATTATGCAAAATTTAAAAAAATTGGGCACATCTGTAAGTACCTCTTCTAACTTATACTTTTCAGCAACAATGTTTATAATTTAAAACTTTATTAAATCCTTTTTCGCCCAAACCAACACATTTTAAATAACTAATCAAGTACCAAAATATTCCTGATCCAACACTCTCATACTGGACTTAACCTTATTTACTATAAAGTCACGTGATAGAAGCTGACCCCTGCGCCATCTAATCACATTATCATTAACCAATCATATTTCAAGCTACTCTACATAAGGCTCTATTCATATCAAGCAATAAGAATATGCAAAAGTGACTCATAGTCATACCAAAGGTCATATTGTTTGGATTGTATTGCAAAATCGTGTCAATCAATGTCAAACTTTACATGATGTTTATATTTGGTTGATGCAATATTACTAAATAAAGTAAAATTTATCAACTCAACATTTCATAGGTGTTAAAACGTCTCGCCAGAATTAACAAGCTTATCAATATGACCTTAAAAATAATAACAAGCTAGTGTCAAAACTCCCTAACAAAACAGAAACATTCCAATCATAAGTGTCAACACCAGTTGGGTGGTATTCACGATTAAGTAGACCAGTTTCAGTAAACAATGGAGACCCTGGTTAGATGCGGGGTTCTGTGGTGTCTGATCTGGGTCTTCACTGTTCACAAATGTCCTATAAGACGGACGCTAGGCTCATATGAGATAAACAATGAAAAGTCGAATAAAAAGGCAAGTACTTATTCATGTGTACAGAAACAGCCAGTTAAGCCACAATGCAGACAACAGTCCACTGATGATATTTAAGGTATAGTTGTTGTATGTGTTTATTACATGGACATTATAATTTTGGATACTGTCCGAAAGGTCATGAATTGATATGCGGCTGCAATATAACATGTCTAATTGTAAGACGATATACAGACCTTGTATAAGGTCAAATGTCACCTCTTGGGATAGTGTTGTTGATTGGTTTACGCCTTATAGAAAACATGCCGAAGTGTATCAAGTTAAAACATCACTGCCTTTATCACTACAGACAACATAGCAATAAATCTTTTCAACAGAAGCAAAAAGACAGAACGACATAGGTTGGCTAAAATATTGACTGATCAAAAGCACAAACAGGTATGCACAAACAGTCGTATAATGTGTGCACGGGAATTTCTTTATTGAATGGTCAAAATGGCGCTTAGCCTCCATGGTATTGCCAAAATGCAGGATGATCATAAGATAATTCAAGAATACTTCAATTTGTTTTCTAAAGGCGTTGTACTATAATACAATACAATAATTGAGCCGCGACATGTTATTTCCAACAATGTGGTATTTTGACAAGGGTAGGCTCAAACGAGCCTGTGCAGCCTCCCTTTGATCTTAGAAATTCAAAATAATGTTCAGTGAGTAGCTTAACAGTCATAGATATTCAATCGACTAGCAAAGGTTCTGATCAGACTGCGCGTATGCGCAGGCTGGTCTAAGGCTTTGCTGGTCTCTCATATCCCATTGTTGGAAATCTCATGCCGTGGCTCAATTAATTGTTTTATCTCAATACATATATGATACATTAACAATGTAAGTAAGGATGCAAGGATCATGAATCGATACAATCAAGTACCACACCTGACCCAGGATACAAATGGGAAAATGACAAAATCACAGTTAGGCACCACAAACGAGAGCCGAGTGGTCAGCCCTTCCCCAGCAGGTGACCACAAAGCACATATAAACATACGCGCACAAAGGCATAGCAAACACAAGACAGAAAAACATAAAAGATCCACAAAAGAAGTACCGCCTTGGAGCGGTCAGTAAAATATTTTACTGGAGGGCTTAAACCGGTTTCACGGCGCAAACCTTACCTTTAATTCAGATGTGGATCAAGACGCATAGATCTTTAGTTTGCATGTAAGACCTCTAACTTATCAATGCATCATCTCCTAGAACTTATAAATCAAGATATAACAAGGATATAAAGCAAAGATAAGGACTCAACAGTAAATAAAACTGAATGACGGAGCAAAAGAAATCCAACAGGTAAACCCCGGTCGGCCTGACAAACAGCCAAAGCATCAGGCCCCTACCATCTCATCAATAGATATGTCTTTTAGTCGGAACCGTCATAGAGTCTGAAATCCGGACCACCTGCGTGCAATTAAAGAAGAAAGCAAAGTTGCCAACCGTGATTTGGTTGACCACCAAGCATGCAGTCTGTTGCATTACGTTAATGTGATAGCCAATCTTTTTGTAATGGGAAATTCTTATAATGAACTGCGCTGAAAAATTATAAGAGCCAACAATCTTCTTCAATTTATACACCAAGTCACCATAGAATTCAGGTTCCGAAAGTCCTTGGCGCAAGAGAGATTAAAGTCCAACTTGGAATTCAAAGATAAGCATTTGAGAGAGAGAGAGAGAGAGAGAGAGAGAGAGAGAGAGAGAGAGAGAGAGAGAGGGGGAAGGGAATGACATGAACATTCTGGTCATCCAGATTTTAGCATTTGCTCCCAGTACATTACATTAATAATACACAATGGAAACTCAATATCTATTTGTCTATCGACATTTGCAATATCTTCAAAGAACACTTGCTTCAAATACTCATCTGAATCGTCTCGAGCCGCTTCCATGGAGGACTCAAACATATGAAGCGATTATCATGACTTTATGAGACGTCATTCGGAAACGTATCGGTATACAATACTCATGTCCATTAAAACTTTGGCTGTTTATATGGACTAACTTTCATTTGCTATGTGGCGACTGCTGGTCCATTTAAAATGTATCTGTAGCTAACAGTGCGTACCCAAACCAGACTGCTCCGAAATTAGTCCTGGATATAAGCATTTCATGATATTCAGAAGCCATTTTCAGATGCTTTTTTGCGTATCAGGCGAAGGGTTAAAAATCCAGGAATAGAATCCATGATTTTTGGTATTATAAGAACCCAGATTAAAATAGAAATTTCATTTATGTCATTGTGCTTTACAAAACTTAATATAAGATACACTGAGCTCATCTAATTACATATTGAAAGTTTCTATTAGATTACTCCCACTGAGAAAGGGTCTGTACTTAAATCATATTATCTTTGATTTCACGTAGGTTCAAGGGTCCATATATAGGTTTAGATAAATTATTATACTAAATACAACTGTCTATTGCAAATCTTTCTATACGCCAAATAAATTAAAGTCATGCATAGTTTAGTTAACCTTTCGCAGTGCAATTTAGAATTGTTATCAAAACCGTAATTCTGTTAAAATCCCACTAGTGATGCAGTAAAGACTAGACGGGTGCCCGTACATGTCACTTACATGTTTACATGCGTTTATTCAAAGCAAATGCTTTCATGGAATTCGATATGCGTTTCGTTTAGGATCGAAAGCTAAAAGTATTCTCCTTATCTCAGACATCGCGAAAGTAAAACCATTCCTATTGTCTTCCAACTTATATTTTCAAAATAAAGGATCTTCAAGAAATTAAACTATTCACAATGTTTCACATTTTGTAAAGTTTATCTCCAGTATGTAATCGTTTACACCAAAGAGTAGCCATGCCTCAAGAGAGACCAAATAGTCAAAACAGTCTATGATAAAAGATCAGGCCTCGATGTAATAAAACGTGTTCTCATGATGAGCTCAAGTGATGATGGAATTTAAAATGCATATAAAAGCTGAAATGCTAAAAAATTAAGAGTGTACATGCTTTCAAACTCTCATATGTTCTATTAATCATAGGCATAAATGTAAAAATGCCAACAATTGTTTGCATTTTAACAATTTTGAGCATGGCAAATTTCCTCATGCATAAATCTATCCAGTGCGATGGGGTGTTAAAGGCTCAACCGTTTCTGTGGCTTTATAATTTTATCCATATATTCTTGTACACATGTTAAACCTAGTTACATAATATTTGTATTACAACAGCTACTGAGATGCTTTTGTAAGCAAATTAGACCCCTGTTTGGTTTAGCCAATTTTCTTGAGTACATTTTTCATGTGCGGATCCAGAACGTTTTGTCAGAGGGGGTCCAACTTTGTCAAAGTTCAGGTCGCAATGAAACCTTCTGACAAATGCAATGTATCATCATGAAGAAACACTCTAATCAAATTAACACACCATGATGAAACGAAGAAAAGGCCCCATGACTCACAGATAGTCAGAGCTTAAGAAAACCTCAAGTTGAGCCACGGTGGGTCCAGCTACAGAGGGCGCGTAGATAAGCATCAGGCACCAACCCACCGATTAAAGCTTTACGTCAGAGCCATCATAGAGTCTGAGGCCTGACCCACCCTCGTGCAAATAAACAGGAAACCATAGCTACAGCTGCTTTCCAAAATTTTTATAGATAGCGATTTTTGTCATAATTATTTACATACCCTATAATTGTTTGAGTGTTTGTAATAAACTTGTGCTTTGTTTGAGATATGATTTATTTCTGCTCCTGTATGCACGACATATCTAGTTATAGTGAGTAATAATATGGCTTGTTTTTGCTGATGTTTCGTATCAAGTTTTAACTTCTAAAAAAGTTGATCATATTTTAGCAAATCAAAGTTGCTTATCAAAACTCTATTTCAAATTATGAGATAATAAGGAGAGCAGCAAGGAAACCTGTGGTGGGAATCTATAAAGTCATGTATACGGTGCATTGTGAAAATACTTTAAGAAATGAGGCTATAGAGTATATCAACAATGAATCACTTGATTGACTTTGGGTTATATGAACTAGTAGGTTGCACAAATTAT
The DNA here is from genome assembly GCA_964019695.1 of Loripinus fragilis. Classification (NCBI taxonomy): domain Eukaryota; kingdom Metazoa; phylum Mollusca; class Bivalvia; order Lucinida; family Lucinidae; genus Loripinus; species Loripinus fragilis. Next base: position 130,521,541 of record OZ026515.1, read on the forward strand.
ATAAATTGACATAATTAATTTTAAAAGATATTTTAAGTGAATTTTGGGTGTTCTAATTTGATGCTACATAGTAAGAGTCCAATTATTAGGAGAAAAGCTTAAAGGGAAGTACAGTACTGCCAAACAGTTTAATGGGTCAAGAGGGTTTGAAATTGTATTAAAATTGGGAAAATGTCATATGATCAGATGAATCCACACTCAAAACCTATTTTTTTCCAAACCTATTTCCATCTGGCGTCTGAAACACGAACAAATTTATCCTAATTAAGTCAATCGAATAAATGCCAAAACAAACATTAATATTCAAAATAAACATATCAGAGAATGTAACTGGAACAACAAAAAACATATTTTTACAAAGATATTTTCATGAGGAATCTAATGATTGAATAAAAAATATGTGTCACCGTGCTCGTTTTTTTGTTTTGGTGACTTTTGTGAAAAATCCTGAAAAAAGTCTCCCCTTTCAACCATTTTTTTTTTGTTTGTCTACGCCCTATGTATATCGTGTATATCACTGGGCGGAGACATAGCTATTATTGATTAAGCACTGACAAATTGGCGTAGAAAATGACAAAAAAGATTTTGACCTAGCATATTTTGTTTGATTTGATTTTTTACGTCCCATCAACAATCTTTCAGTTATATAGGGATGGGGCTTCCTGGGTTGAACCAGTACTAAGCTAGGATAAATGTGTCTTGCTCAAGGACCACAACGCAGTGACGCCGGTGAGGCTCGAACCCGCAGCCCTTCGGTCTCGAGTCAAGCACTCTACCACTGAGCCACTGCGCTCCCTAGTGACCTAGCATATGTGACCCGGCACATTACATTATGATTCTCATTAAAGCATGGCTATAGCATGTCTTGATACTTTGATGCTTTCTTACACGTAGGATTTATGTAGATAAAAGCTAAAAATTATAGCTTTATTCCTGATGCATAGATCTAAATGTCATTTAAAGAATAAACTTACAAATATGCAATAAAAGGAAAAAAACATTCTTTTCCTTGTATTAATGTTTGGCAAGCCTGAATGTGATGTGTTGCAACCAGAACCACACAGCGGTGAGGCCTGCAACACATTATCGCACAAGGGCTTGACAAACGTTAATATACAGAAAGGAATGTTATATTGTCATTGTTATATATTATAGGACTTTTTGGGTACTGTAAAGGTGGCACTTTTAATTTTCATATCTGGGCGTGGTTCGGTTATTTCAACTGCTCAAGAATGGAAATCAGGTTCTATCCATTGGTTAAGCGTTTAAAAGTAGCTTGAGCCGCACATGTCTGCGTGCATTTCATGAAAGTCCTGTCCGTTAATGCACTGAACCCACATTTATTAACCCTTAAAGCGTATATTACAACACAATCGTATGTTTTTATCGTCTATTGAAATATTATGAAGCCTCTTAAAAAAACAGTGTAGATCTAGAGCAGACTGCTCACCTAGAGCAGTCTGATCTGGGTCCACACTGTTTGCCTCTATACTAATGTTAAACAATAAACAAACACTTTCGAATGTAGTTATAAAGCCTCATTTTCAGATTTTACCTTTGTCTAAAGTAGACTAATAAGGCAGTCATGAGGTGCCGCCTTTACAGTATCCAAAAAGTTCTAGAATACTTTCCTTTCAAACAAAAGCATTTCAAAAAAAAATGTCCACTGTAACATCGTGAAGCATACAACAAAACCACACCTTATAGGCGCAATCGAAAACATCAATACTATCGACGATTATAGACCAAAAATAGTTAGAATCATAGTTTTTTTTATTACCATCATTCATCGAACAGGCGATACTTTGCAATCAAAACACTGTTTCTAGCGAGTTTTGATCCGCGTTCGTCAATGGTTAAGAGTGTTTTCGATTGCTCACTATCCGGTGTGGAAACAAACTTTTTTTTCAACAGAAACATGACTGAAAAATGTAGATAACTCCTAGCTATTGTTTCAGATTGTTTTGGTTACGTATTCATTGTATCAATACACATACCGGATAGGTGGCAATCGAAAACGTTGATGCTATCGACAAACGTAGATCAAATACCGTCAGAAACAGACTTTTTGGATTGCAGTTTGTTTGCCTGACTGGCGACAAATGGTAAAATCTAGCGATTTGCGATCCACGTTCATCGATTGTTCAGAGCCTTCTCGATTGTCGCCTATCCTATGTAATAAAGTAGCGTATCTTATGATAATTGAATATTTTGGCCATCTCTAAATAAAGCATAAGCAACGGTATCTTAACTCGCAGAGGATATCCGTGAGCAGGTTGAAATGGCAATTAAACCCTCTGCAGTCATGTTTTATCGGAAATAAAGCCCACGGTCAGTGATTGGTCAACGATCAACCAAAATATGACACATTATTAAATAAAATGTATAATTGTCAGCGATTGAAACACACTTATTATAAGGTATATAACAATAAAAGGATGATACATTCTTCTGTCTATTAACGTTTGCCAAGCCCAAATGAGATAATGTATTGTAGCCTCAACAATGAAGCTGTGAGGGCTGCACCAAGTGTGGATCCAGAGGGGGGGGGGGGCAGGGGGTCTGGACCCCCTCTGAAAAATCACAAATTAAATGGGTTTCTATAGGGAATAAGCAATTGGACATACCCTGGAAAAAGTTGGATCCCCTGGAAAAAATTGGACCCCATCTGGAGCCTTGAAAAACGATAGATTTCTTTGAAATTGACCATTTGACTTATGTAAAATAAGCTGAGGACTAAAAAAATCGTTGTCAGAGCTCTTTTGTCAGACTGACCTGGACCCTCCCCCCCCTGATGAAAATTCCTGGATCCGCGCATCTGTACCATGCTTGCCAGCCGTTTATATATAGAAAAGAATGTTATATTGTCATATATCTTCCTTTCAGGCACATGCAGTTCGAATTAATTGTATTAAAATGTATGCAGAAATGTCCATTTTATCATCATGAAACATGCAACGAAACAAAATATTTTTTTCAACAGAAACATGAAATAACTCCTAGCCCTTGTATCAGATTGTTTTGACTACGTCTTCAGTATATCAAAAACACACTAAATAGGCGGCAATCGAAAACGTTAATGCTATCGACGAACGTAGTTAAATATTGTAAGTAACAGAATTTTGGATTGTTGTTTGTAGTCCGATAGGCAACAAATGACAATCACAAACACTGTTTCTAGCAATTTGTTATCAGCATTCATCGATTTTTTAGACTTTTTTTTATTGCTGCCTATCTGGTGTGATAAGGTAATTGAAATAGTTACGTCATTTCTCCATTAAACATTAGTGACCGTGTACCTCCATGGGACCTAAAACATGAGAATGTCACATACAAGACATGTGCATGTCTACAACCCCCCCCCCCCCTTTTTGGGGTGGGGTGGGTCTAAGGTTAGTGGCAGCATGCAGAAATAGCAACCGAGACATGTATATAGTATGTATATTTATACGGTCCGCAACTTTTAACCATCAAAATACTGAATGACTTCATACTCTGGGTGATGTTTTTAAAGCTAATACTTGCATTCCTTCTTTTTGTAAAAGCAAAATACTTACAGAATTACGTTTCAAGCATCAAAGAGTTGTCAGGGGAGAATACTATCTACCATCTTACAAATAAGAATCCTCTTTTAAAAACAAGATTCAGGAACGATAACTCCTACACTCTTACTTTCAAGTAAAAGTCAGGTTATCTTTTGACATGGGTCCCGCACTACCTTAAAATATCTTTTAAAATTAATTATGTCAATTTATATAATTTGTGCAACCTACTGGTTCATATACCCCAAAGTCAATCAAGTGATTCATTGTTGATATACTCTATAGCTTCATTTTTTAAAGTATTTTAACAATGCACCGTATACATGACTTTATAGATTCCCACCACAGGTTTCCTTGCTGCTCTCCTTATTATCTCATAATTAGAAATAGAGTTTTGATAAGCAACTTTGATTTGCTAAAAATATGATCAACTGTTTTATAAGTTAAAACTTGATACGAAACATCAGCAAAAACAAGCCATATTTTTACTCACTATAACTAGATATGTCGTGCATACAGGAGCAGAAATAAATCATTTCTCAAACAAAGCACAAGTTTATTACAAACACTCAAACAAGTATAGGGTATGTCAATAATTATGACAAAAATCGCCATCTATAAAAATTTTGGAAAGCAGCTGTATAAACCATGATTGTGTTTAAAACCAGACATGCAGACTGTCGCATGACATCTAAAGTATATTCAACCTTTATATAACGTTTTACAATCTTTTTGAATTGATCACTAAAATTAGGTTTTCTAACCATTCGTTTGAATTTATAAGAAATATAGTTCTGATTTGCCTTGTTGCAGAAGAGTTTTTAACCCAATGTTGTATTTAACAATTAACTCCAGGTGTCTGTGGTAGAATTTAGAAAATGCTTTTCGAATTTTATGATATATATATATATATTTAACCTTGTTTTAATAACTTAGCAGTTTCTGTTGCCACGGAGGCATTTTTATCATTACAATCCAAATTAAGTGAGCCCTCTCTGTTAAATGTTTGTTCATTTAATTCTTTTAGTTTTTCTTTAATTAGATTATGAGGCAATGTAGTATAGAGAGTAGAGAAATCATATGTAGACAAACCAGATGCTAGAAAGTAAGTAAGGTTGCAAAGATCAGGAATCGATACAATCAAGTACCACACCTGACCCTGGATACCAATGGGAAAGTGACACACTCACAGAAGACACCACAAACCTCTGGATTTCAATTATTAAGAATTTAACCTGAATTTTTAATAGACCAAAATACATTTTTACCATTTCTTTCATAAACTGTGATGGAATATTTATTAACATGATTTTTAATCGCAGTGAGACAAGAAGTCAAAAGAATAGACAACTCAGTAGTTGTACATGCACTAGAATTAGCAATAAAACGCGATTTACAGGGCCTTTCAAAAAGCATAAAGTTATATTTTTTTCTAAAAATAATAATTTAAAAAAAATATATATATGTGCTTATCCTACCTAAAATTTTCAGACCCATTACCCGAACACACTTATTTTTTTATTTGGTCTGAGAAAGGGCCTATGAGAACCTGGAATATAGTAATCAATAATCATGAAATAAGCTGTGCGAATACGCAGATCTTTGCCTTTAAGCTTTCTGCTCGAATGTGGAATAAGAGTCGGTACCCTAGATGTATCTCATATCAGACAAACAATATATTTTAAGACATTTAATTGCGGAACGAAATAAGTCTGTCCCGGCATTGTTCAATGAAGAAATCGTTTACTGGCATTTTAACGATGCATTTTATATGTTCTCAAGGTCATAAATAACTCTTCTTCCATTATCAGAATACATGTAATGGGAGTAATTGTTTTTCAATAATATCGTTCTAAAATAGGTTCAATGATTGAGCCTTTATCATGTTAATATATGGCCTTATTAGGAGTAAAAATATCGAAGTAAACATAGTAATGTGAAAAATTTAAACCAATCAGCAGATTCTACTTTCGTTTGTTGGAACTGCAAATTTAAATAAAAAGTTCAAATAAACAAAGAAATAAACACCAACATACATTTGTGTGGAGGTCCAGAGAATGAAAATGTGAAAATGTTTGTTCGTTTAAAGATCTGGAAATAAATTAATTTAATCATGTTTTATTATACTAAGAATCAAACGAACTTTACACTTGATAAATTTATCATCGTATAAATACCTATGCACAAAGCTATTTGAAGCCATTTTCATTTGAATAAAAATCTATGTTCATGTTAAGGGAGTGCAGTGTCTCATAGATAGAGCGCTTGACTCGAGACAGAGGGGCCGCGGGTTCGAGCCTCACCGGCGTCACTGCGTTGTGTCCCCGAGCAAGGCACATTGTTCCTAGCTTAGTACTGGTTCAACCCAGGAAGAACCGTCTCTACATAACTAAAAAAATATTGATTTGACGTAAAGAATCGAATCAAACAAATGTTCATGTTAAAACCATGATATGCATGTGCTGTTTGAGCATGGTTTCTTTATTCAAATCACGAGAGACAAATTCTTATATGTGTATGTATCTAGGGCATATTGAAGATTTTGTTAGATTTGGTCATAAATAATTATTTTATGGCAATCAACACATAATCAAAATTGAAGAATCTTACCGGTACGTTTCTTTTGTTATGGTTTTGTATAGTTTTTTTCAATAACCGTTTCATTCTTACTATTACAAACAATGTAGGTTCATAACGAGACTCCTTTTATAGCCGTCTCACCTGAATCTGCAATGCATGCCATGCCACTATATATTCTAAACTCACATTCTTAATTGGGATATAAACATTCAAATGAAGCGAGATAAATCCATTTTAGAAACATCAGAATGAGAGGGTTATATTCTTGAATTCGTCTTAATCAAGCACGTTGAAATCTCCATACTTCCAAGCATTGATTTCTTGCGGCTCTGACAGGCAATAACTCCCCATTTGTATGCCGGTCTAAATTAAGGGATTACTGTTGCCGGGAAAAACATGTATACGTTCTAGCTGAAAAGGATATGAGCCGCAGCATGAGATTTCCAACAATTTGACATTTTGACAAGTGTAGACTTGGACGAGCCTCTGCATCCTCCTTTGAAGCGTAGAAACTCCAAATGATGTTCAGTCAGTAGCTTAACATTCATAGAATACTCAAGCGACTAGGAAAGACTCTGATCAGACTGCGCGTATGCGCAGGCTGATCTGAGGCTTTGCTGGTTGCACATACCACATTGTTGGAAATCTCATGCACTGGCTCATATATTACCGGGCATCAGCCAACTTCTCAATCGAACAGATGAACTAGAAAAAGCCATTTATATTGTGTTTTTGTATTATGTACTGTCTGCTTCCGTTGAGCTGGCCCAGATGTTATAAAAGTACGGAAGAGGGCAAAGGTCAGAAATCGATACAATCAAGTACCACACCTGACCCAGGATACATTTGTACCAATGGGAAAGTAACAATCGCAATTAGACATCACAAACGAGAGCCAAAAGGTCAGCCCTTTCCCAGCAGGTGACCACGAGGCAACAATAAACAGACGCGCACGAAAGCATAGCAAACATACCACAGAAATATCATGAATGATCCACAAAAGAAGTACCGACTTGGAACGGTCAGTAAAAATATTTTACTGGATGGCTTAAACCGGTTTCACGGAGCCAACCTCACCCTTAGTTCAGATGTGGATCAAGACACATATATGTTTGGTTTGCATGAAAGACCCCTAACTTATCAATGTGTCATCTCCTGGAACATACAAATCAAGGAGTTAAAGCAAAAAATGAGATAAAGCAAAGATTAGGACTCAACAGTAAATAAAACTGAACGCTGGAGCAAAAGAAATCCATCAGGTAAACCCCGGTGGGCCTGAAAAAGCCAAAGCATCAGGCCCCTACCACCTCATCAATAGATAAGTCTTTAAGTCTGAACCGTATTCAACATTTTCGTGCTCAACCCATCTGTGTAAAATTCCAGCTGCTCATTCAAAGTAAGATATTGACAAATAACTCAGATTATGTATTTGTCCTGCTTGTAAATGTTTAAATGCCAACAATTGATGCCATCTAAACATTTTGCAGAAACAATTTCAGGTCCGGTAGAGTTGAGCATTGTGATTGTGTCATTGGTTTTATCAGCAGAGCGGAATCGTTTATGTCAATTTGGTAAAGTATAATTTGCTCATGTGAATCTCATGATAAGATTCAACAATTGTATATTAAACAATCACGTTATATACATAAACATTTTGCATTAGTGACTCTTAAATGAGTATTTTGATGAAGGGTGAGATGAAATGCCAAATGGTAAAGGGCCAGATGAAATGCCACATGAAGCGGTATTTCATCAGTATCTACACTGTTTTGTCAAGACAAAAACAATCTTCAGATAAAGAAACACAATTAAACTTTTTTGACTCCTCGATATTTACAATGGAATGAATCATCCAAAGTGCATTTTATCATACAGGGTTAAAGGCGTATATTTATGTCCAATGATTTATTTATTAGGGTCAGTTTCAGTACCTCACTGGATTAAAGGGGCACAAAGACGAGACTTACCTGTATAAAACATTTTTTTCACCAACATAATGATAAATATGAATATGGTATCAGGAAATAGCTAAACCCTACATGGAACCGCTTCATTACCCCCTAATAAAGATAAGCCTTTGATCTGGCTGGAAAAGCCCCCAGGCAGTGGTTCCACTTTTATTGTCTCAGAATCTAGGTCTTAAACATTAAGACTGTTGACCTATCGAATGATGTAGAGACTTCTATGAAGAAAGACGCTGAATAAAGCATAACAACGAAGCCAAACGGAAATACAAAATCTGGAGCATTTAGTTTATTTGTCACTGAGAAACACTTGTCAAAATCAATAACATCGCGACCGTAGATGAGAGACGTTTTCTTAACCATTAAAATAATCTGGAAATGGACATGGGCGGATCCAGATGGGTGGGCTAAAGGAGTACCTAGTGTAGAGTAACATGCCTTTATAAAGTCACTTACTTGCTCCTATTATGTGTATTTTGTTTTCATGCATTTAACATATTTGCTATCTTTCTAGATTGGTCTTGGTTGGCTGACAATTTTTAAACCAAATACTTTTGTCTACGTTCTAAGAAATCTACCCATAAGCATTTTGCCGTTCATATACACGTTTCTCGTGTTATGGCTGATTGACTCTTTATCTGCAAGTCTCTTCAGATTCTACTGATAATCTTTGCAAACAGTTTGGAGCCAGATCAGGCCCGACGAAACGTCGGGCATGATCTGGATCCAAACTATTTGACACGCTGATGGTATTCCTGATATTAATTTTCAAAAAAGGGGTACATTGTGAAGAAAAACAAACAATAAGACAAAATATGTTTTTTTTTAAAAAACCCAGCATGCAAAGAGGTAATAAGGGCATTGGGAGTGCAAGGAAGAACACACGACAAAGATAATAATTTCATTGCACTGCCTAGTAGTACTAGCGTCATTCAATTACAGGAGATGCCATTTGCTTTCAAGAACATTGATGTGACATTTAATTACTTAGTCAAACTTCAGAGAGAAAGAAAGAAATCTTTACAAAACGTGCATTAAATAGATAGGTAGATGGATGGTCGGATGGATAGATGGATGGATGGACGGACGGGCGGACGGATAGATAGATAGATAGATAGATAGATAGATAGATAGATAGATAGATAGATAGATAGATAGATAGATAGATAGATAGATAGATACACTACAGTTTATAGCATCAACATGTACTTTTCAGCCAAGGCTTTGTTACTTTTTCCATATGCAAAAACGCTTTTATTAAACGCACAGATCGATCGATAGATGGGTGGGTGGGATTTGGTGGATGGATGGATGGATGAAATGCCGCGACATTAGATTTCAAACATTGTGGTATGTGCGATCAGCCTGATCAGAAACTTTGCTAGTCGCTTGAATATACCATGAGTGTTAAGCTACTAACTGAACATCATTCGGAGTTTCTAAGTTTAAAAGGAGGCTACACATGAACTCAACTGGCTCAAACACTGCGACGAATCTTAGCCGGTCACTTTGATGTTCTGTTACGGATTGCTGTCAAGCTGGCATTGATCTGTAACAGGTTGCCTTCTATCAATAATTCCATACAGCCATGACATTACTTAATACGCCTTCTTTATGTTAGGTATAGTGCATATATATTATTTTTAGCAGTGATATAAGACTATTAATTCGTCTTAAGATATAGAGAAAGACATTAGCAGGTATCTCAGTGCTACATTATTCAAATAGAAGTGCATAAGTCATTCATAGGAGACATATTTTAATTCGCTACAATAGCAACGCCGTCACAAAAAGTAAGTGAGTATGGCAAGGGAATGCCAACCCATGACACCGTGAGGAAGAGTCGCATAACACACAAAACAGAATTTATGCAATATATACATAGACAAAATGTTATCATAGAGAAACAATCTAATGAAAAGTTGAGCCACGGTGGGGCTAGCCGAAGACAAACATCAGACACCAACCAAACGATGAAAAATTAAGGCCAGAGTTGCCATTGAGTCTAACTCCTGCCCCACCGTCGTGCAATCAATGAGGTAACTATAGCTAGCTATAAACCGTGATTGAGTTAACAACCAATTATGCTTGCTGACTATCGCATGATATTCATGATAAATTCAACTTTTTATAACATTTGATTATTTTCATGGATTGAATAGTAAAAGCAGTCTTTTGAATTTATTAACTAATACAGATCACCATAAAGAACTTGCTCCGATATGCTCTGCTGAAGAAGAGAGAGAGAGCTGGTTGCTTTTCTTTAAATGCGCTCTGGCTCTCTTGTAGCGATCTGTGTTCTGTGTCTCTTTCTTGCGGTGTCATAGGCATGTCTGTGTTCTTTGATTATTGCAGCTCCTGATCAAACTCACTTGTTTTATGCCTTCTTCTGAACACAATTACTTGTTTTGTAGAGTCTATACATATGTCGAGATAAGGAAACATTTTGAACGTAAAATTGTAATTATTTTCTTATCCATCAATATAAACATGTGTTGTGGGTACTCAAAAGAACCGTCTCACTGAGACGGTTCTTTTGAGTACCCCCAACATATGGTTTGGTTGAGGCATAAGAATAATGATTCTCAAGTAAGCACTCTTATCTGAAGGACTTACTATAGTTTTCAAAAGGAAATCTGTCCAGATTTTAAGTATGGATACAAATTAAGAGACATTCACTAGAAATGTTGTATTTTAATTAGAAATTAGAAAGTGTTTTAAGCAGTTTGCAAGAACATATTTCAAACACATTATCTTGAGTTTTCCCAGAAATGCGACATCTAGCCTTCTACAGTATTTGAAGTGTAATTTTTAGTTTATGCAAACTTTGTTAATTGTATTGTTTTTGAGATAATTTATAGAAATTGACGTTTGTATATGTACATGTATGTGCTGCCATAATCCATTTAGTTAACCCTTTCCTTCATGAATATTAATGCTAGGCTCCACCAATTATGAATAATTAAATCAATACACTTCTACATAGAACAATGAAATTACTTGTCAGGCCCACAAGTGTAGGCTCAGATAAATCATATGTTCATGGGCAAACAGAGCAGACCCTGATCAAGCAGCTCTTACAAGAGCTGCCTGATCTGGGTCTTCTCTGTTTGCAAGAGGGTTTAAAGGCGTTGTTTTGCCTGCTATTGTACTTTGCAAACATAGACAAAACGTCAGTCCTCATTTGGTCACAAACTGTCTGATATTAATGAAACATTTATTTTGTTTAAAAAAGATCAGCGGACGAAAATAAAAAAAAAACAAATTAACATGTTCCCAGCTTGCAAAGTATTAGTTCGATGAGATGGATGCTTCTATCTGATATTATTTTTTTTCTTATACTAAAAAAGTTTTTTTGACATAGCTGGAAATGACGATAAATGATGTGAATAATGATATGGGTTCAACCACGCAACCACATATGTTGTAGGTACATATCGGAATAGCTCAAAGAGGCAATTCCTATTTGTATCTACAACATATGTCTTTTCAATAAATGAGTTTTTCACCATAACCTTTTTTAAACAAAGTCTCAACCACGTTCATTGTTTCAGTGAAATGAGCATGTAGAAATGAACCAGTTTTCATGTAGTTTGTCATGCACCTGAATGGCAATAATAGACAGCCTATTTTATGCTTCTGACCACTTATCATGAGCTGTTTCATTGGAGTATATTGCTAAATGGTTGTAAATCCAAACTACTGTAAGTGTTTTCAAGATCACGATATAACCACAATGAATTTAGTCAAACAATGCATGTCCCGTCTTTATAATGTATATACCTCTAAGTTTTAATCATAAACATACTACGTGAAACATAGACGCATATATACAAGAATAACAAGACTTAATTCCAATCCCTGTTTTTCTGCAAGATAATGAGAAGATCTGAGGAATATAATTAACAAGAGGCGTTAACCGACAAACAGAGAATAAATAAACCCATTTAAACCGAATGAAATTTCCCACTGTTATCATTTGGACCAGTCCATTTCTGATTAAAGGGCTGATGGGTGGTATTTGTAATTTTTATTCATTTTTAAAGAACATTCTGTAATCAAACGGTGGTGACCCTGATCAGACGCCGTGTTCTGCGATGTCTTATATCTGGTTCTGCACTGTTTGTCAATGTCCCACAAAAAGGATGCTAGGTTTATATTGGCTCAAACAGTATTTTCAGAGGAATTGTCCCGATGCTACAATACATTAAGGTTGGACATAATTCATATTTCGATAAAGAGATAGGTTACAGAAAACCTTTTGGTCGAAAATTGTAAATGCTGGTGTTACCTTGAAAACTTGGTCAAGGTCATTGAAATATAATTACTTTTTCATGTAATAATGTCTTTAATGTGCAAAATTTGGTCAAAACCCACTTTTAGCTGTGTAAATAGAGTGCGACCAACAATATCAATGCAAGTTTGGTCAACATCCATCCCCTGGTTCAGAAGGCAGTGTGCAGGTCAAATCTGTTGACTTGGACGTAAACCAAGCGGACATGAAGTTACGCGGACGCGGGCGGTGACGCAGACGACAACGCTCCAATTGAAAGTGTGTGTGTGGGTGGGAGGGGGTATAATGTACGGATGCGGGTATTTGGTCTTGCTTTTTATATATGTATACATGTAGTTGTTTTGTCCTTCTAAATCTAGCAGATAGATAGATAGATTCCTTTATTTCCTCCAAGTAGGAGAGTACAGTTTATCTGGTAGTTGAATATGGTTGCTTCCTCAATGAAGAAGTGTGGGACTTAAACTAGAATATCAGCGTATTCTCGTTAAGAAAAGCAAGAGCTTTGGTTCTTCTGTCGCTGATATTGTGTGAAATCATGTTTTGCACAATTAGAATTTTTACCTTCACACATCTCTCATGGCTACCGTCGTGGATATTTGTGAGATTATGTTCACCGTCTACTACATTATTACATGTGTCATATAAGTGTGTGCCTTTGTTTGTTTATGATGTTCAGTTGGTTTATGATGTATACTTGTAACATTTTCTTTGTCGTAATGTTTTTGTCATAATCACTAAGGGGCAACTGCACGAAATAAGCGTACTTAGAGCATCGGCAAACAGCGATGGCTCTGGTGAGGCTCCGCACATGTGCAGATTCACCAGAGCATTTTTCTGCCCGCACATGTAGATGCAGACACAGACCAAAATTTATACCTCTAAACTTGTAAAGTTAGTATGGGCGCCGAGCCAGCGTAGGTATTTGCGCACTTGCAATATGTACAAAAAGGGCATATGTTGGCCCATGGCACTTGTCTTTCACTGATGGCATATACCAAAGGTTCTCTTTTGTGTGCAGCGTCAGACAAGTTAGTTGCTGTAATACTTGACTTTTATATCTTTACTGCTTCGTATCAGATCATCTTATAGTGTTAACAAGCGCTCGATCCCGTTTTAATAAATATTATATCTCCCCTGTGTACGACGTTCTCGGAAATTAATAATATTACAGAATAGACTAAAACGTATCAGCACCAAAGCGATCTCTCCTTTTGAATATCGAGTTAGATAATTATCCACCAGAAAGAATAGGTCTGTCAAGTGAAATGGTCTATATATAAAGAAAGCTCAGGTCAAATATGTCAGTGCAACTGGACTATCGCATTATTGCTCAATGCACTTTGTTCAGTTTTGGACACCATCTGAAATAATTAAAAGCACACAGATCGAGGCAATTCGTTGACCAGTATTAACCCAGTTAGCATCTACAAGCAGGTCACCATCGGCCCGCTAGCGAAACGCCATTTGGAATGGCGTTTCGCTGGCGGGCCGATAGTGGCCCGATACCATATGTTGGCTGGGAAGCGCATTTTACCGTGCAAAGGTATCGTCTTAGGTGGTACATGTATATACAATCAGGAATGTTTTTTTGTTGAAGCGGAAAAAATATCCATATAAGTCCCGGTGTCATCTGGTGTATGGAATCTTTACGTATATCATTTCATGTACAGTTGATTATAAATCAATCTTGTTTTATAAGGCAATAAGAACATTAAACCTGTAACATGTTGAAGAGAATTTTAGAAACCGCCGATGCATCTTCGTGCATCATTGGCACAAGAGTAGTTGTATTGGTTTCAGTTGATAGTCTATGCCTCTTCATTTTAGAAGGATCAACCTGCTCATTGCTATAGTCCCATATGCTAATAACCTTTATAAGGTACAGACTGACATCAGCCCTACATTATGAATCCACACCGACCGCTACCGTTTCACATCATATGCTCATTCCAGTCCAGATTTTTAATTTATCCTGACTTAAACATCTGATGAGCTAGCAGGGTATAATAAAGTATTGAGAGGATTGGTAAATATATAGTTTGAAACGATAACACTATGCATATAATCACATCTCAATATACTTTATAAGGCTAGGCCCGATTTGGATCTGAACTGTTTGACGCTCTGATGGGATTCGTAAAATAATGTATAAAAAGATTTTGAGAAACAAATCATCAAACCAAAAATAACTTGAGCAATTTTCAAGCACGCAAAAAGTAACAAAGCAATTTGAATCAGCACGTGCCAAATTCAAAGATCAACCTTAGGCAACAAGAGGGAACCCGATTACTTCACTAATTTAGTATGCGAACGGATGTGAAGTGGTTAGCTTCTCTTGAGGTTGAATCATTTGGACATCTGCAAGTAGTACAGCTAGTGCTTCAGATGCATCATATAAAACACAAACACATGAGTATGATCAGGAAATACCACAACCGCAGATCAAAGAACAACCCTTAGTACCTTGAGGAAGTGACATTGGAATACATACAAACACAATACTGATACAGATGAAACCAAGAATACAAATAAAGTAAAGCAACCAGCCTTCCCTTCCTCAGCGAGACGAACGCCAAACCATAATGGACACAAAAATGTATGTATAATACAAAAGCGGACCCAAAAACGAAATCCCAACACAGAATGATCTAACAACAATATTATCACCGCGCCTTAGAACGGGCAGGAGCCGGAGCAAACCAGCACCATATCAAGGTCTGCATTATTTTCTACAAATACGAATCCACATAATACATTTGCCATACTCGTAAGATGGTAACTTGAACAAAATGCATAACTACATGACTTGTAAATGTAAAATATGAACTCCAATGTCATTGCAAACTGTGCATATTTTTCTTACATATTATTATTTCATCAAACGAATCAGTAAACATTCAGAGGATTGCTCTACAGGCCTACGTTGTACTATATTCCCTTTCGCTTTACAAGTCTACTTATACTTTTGTATGAGACGTTGTTGCAATCATTGAATAGTTCCATGGTGCAATTTAGCCATGTTATTTTAAATTAAACCGCGACACTTTTATGCAACAGACTTGGTGTTTGAAGTCACCCAGACTAGCAATTTGTAATTGTTATAGTTTATTGTTGCTTTTAACGCGTCTACGTTATTGATCTCGCAAGAGATTTATCGTACAAAAAGAGAACGATTTGTGTTATTATATTGATTGGCCAGTTCACGGAATTTCGGTGCTCAGAGGTGATGTCTAAGACCAAACATTATTTTTCTAGCACTACTAGATAGCTGCAAACACACGTCTATAGACTGTTTTATGTATAACGCGCATGTGTTAAGTATTATTATCGCGCGCGTGGGTTTGCCAATATATTCATGCCAGTGTTATGAATAAGCATCGCCTTAAAATGTCTCCAATGTGTTTCCAACTGGGCTGCAATGTCGAAACCCATTAAAATAGTCAAATGCTTCTAATGGATATAACCACCAACCATTGCTTGAATCGAATTAACCATATTTAGGCAAATATTTGATACGTTCAGTTAGGGTGGCTCATTATGTATACATGTGTATTGACGGAGTACAGGTTATAACGTTTAAACAATTTTCAGAAAATATTGCATTTTTTTCTATGAAGATCGATCTTGTCTCAGAAAAAAACATTGCATACCCTGCTGAAATGCCGCACAATTGCCAAAGTTCCCGTTTAAGGGTTTCCAGTCTAAAATTGAACAATTTTGATATATGATGCCGCTGTTATTCATTTGATAAAGACATGCCATAGACAATTTAACAATTCGACGTCGGAAACACCTATATGTTTTCTATTGAAGTTATGCCGTCAAATCCTGTTAAAAATGGTCATCTCATATAGAATTCATGATCTTTACAAAAACTCGTTTCATAAATTCCAAATTAAACTACATGTATCACATGTGATATCTTCTTTTTAAAGCTTTCTCTTATGTACTGTAAGTTAACACCAAAAAAGCTGAGCTACCACTCATTTGGTGTAACAAAACTAATCGAACAGAACACTATTTAAGCAGTTGAATGTTACGCCAAGACCAGTGACTGTTTAGCATCCACCAAAATTGGTGTTAAGCCACACTTATTTTGTGTGTGTGCAGTTATGTTATAATTACAGCAATGAAGAGTACACACGTGCTGACTGATGAAGTTCATTCCCCGGAAACATTAAAATCGCCACCACTGATTCATTAAATCCTGCTATATCCTTGAAGATGTCATTTTACAATCATATAAGAACAATTTAGTGCATTCTATTTATTGTGTAGCCAGAAGTCGCATCCTTGTCAACCTATTATCAGACGTAATAATGAGCTTATTTCTGCCACAAAAGCTACAATATGTCTGCAAGTATATTCCTTTTTAGAAGTAAAGCTGCTCTAGAACTGGTGCAGAAAAGTTGAATGAATATGGCTTCATAGATTCTCTGAATTAAAATATGGATTTTAATTGTAGTCATTTAGAAGGAACAAAATCAAATGTGAAACTTTGAGGAGCATCAAGTATGACGTGTACAATGGAGCAATGTAACAGACAAACCATACTAGGGGTAAAAAGCCCTTTTCAAACTGAACTTACATGCACACGTTAACATAATGAGCCGCGACATGATATTATTTCCAACAATGTATTACGTGCGACCAGCAAAGGTTCAGATCAGCCTGCGCATATGCGGAGTCTGATCAGAGCCTTTGTTATTCGCTTGAATATTATAGAATGTTAAGCTACTGACATAACAGCATTTGGTGTTTCTAAGCGTAAAATTAGGCTGCAGAGGCACGTCTGAGTCTACCCTTGAGAAAATGCCACATTGTTGGTAATCACATGTCGCAGCTCATACATGTATATTAATATACAATTAAATGAGACAATGCTAGCGGACAATGCCGTTTGTCCATATTTAAATGGTCATGATTGAATTCATGTGTAATAAAATATATATTAAACTATCTAAATAGCAAGCTACGATTTCAATGATCAGGTCACGAGATTGCGCAGGCCGTTCTCTGTTTTGACACAGATATATATGCATGTGGCTTTTGAGACAGATTCCTATAAATTCTAATTCATTGCTACAGAATGAATGCATTTTATTAACAGAACAATTCCGTTTTTAAGAATATTCCTCATTTCTAAAAAATATGTTATCAAAATATATACGTATTGCATACACAGTCTTGTCAAGCCGGGAACATCGTAATTTTGTGTGCTTTCTTTTTACACAACTTGTGTTTTTGAGGTTCAACAAATGAGTGCAAAGTCCTTTTGAACAAATCTGCCACGACACTTATTGGATTGCATATGCTGCATATACGAGATATCAAATTGCCTGCTGAAAGTTACAACAAAATATATGAATCAAACGTTGATAATGCCAACAATGTAATGTGCAATTTTGCATAATATCTTAAAACATGCAACGTTTTAACCCTTCAGCTTGGCAGAAATTTCACCAAAGCGTGTGCATAGCCAGACTGACATTTCCTAGAATATATGATCTACGCCTACATATGTTCATTTGTAGATTCAATATAAAGCAGTCAGTCAAGTTGTTATCAATTTTCATGGGACAGCTTGAAACAAAACGCGTATCGCGAGTAACCCAAAGACCTTCTGTCTATTCGTCATTTGTGTTTTTGCTTATCTCAAATTCAAGATACTTGAAATAGAGTTAAGCACAATATTGTTTAAATCAGCATTCCTAAGTCAGAAAAGTAGACTAAACTGCAAAACTCAAAATTAAAATCGTTCTTTTGAGAGTTAAGATTATTTTTTACATAAAAATGCACATTTCAGCATATCACTTTCAACGTTGAATACATTGGCAGGTTCAGAGCAGTTCAAATGGTCGAAGATGTCTTTGTGATCTAAAGAATACACGAAACGATTTTTATAAACATTTCAATTGTCATATTGATTCTCTTGAATATCAATACTTTTCTGAAAAGTGCTTTTTTCAAAAGCTTTACGAGGGGCGCTCAATATGTAACGAAAAAAGCCCAGTATATCCCAAAGTTTTATATTTACACACTTCATAATAACTCACATTAAAATGTCTGTTTCTTTGGTAAATAAATGTAAAATTGCAGCTTGCCAGCTCCTTAACTAATTTACACAACCCATTTTCAAGATTGGATTTTGAAGTACACTGTGATAAGCAATAAAACGATGTTTTCAAAAGCAGATAACTACATGAACGATGTATGTTTTCAGTCTGCTTCTTCGTGTGGTAAATATCCATTTATTGATGATTTATACCTGCAAAAATGTTTGATATTGCTTTATATTCTATGAAATACTGAGGCTTACAGTTTGGTTAAAATCCTCCTTGATGTTACATATTCTGGCATACCACTGACAGAGTCGTTTTTGCGTGGGCGAATACGTAGCGAAAATATATACGATAATCATTTGTAACATTTTTTTCTGGTCGCTTTGATGTTCATTTGCAAGTAATACAGCCGATTATGAAATTACCATATTTAATCGCACTCATAAAGTACCCCAAAGTGCGCCATTCCAAATAAGAAAATCACTTAAACGAATGCCATCTCTGGCTTACACTGAAATGGATCAGACAGAATATCGCGTTTCATCGATGTTATCATTCGGATGCATTATTTGGACATTGTTACACGTATTTACAGGTGCATAATCTGGCTGGCTAATTTCAGACAATGAAATTATAGGAAACGAAAATGGTATGCCACTCAGATGAAATATCCCTAGGTATTAGTTTCAGTTTAACTGGTTGCTGCCTATGCACTGTGTATATTGAAACTTCGATACAATCAAAATTGTCCTTTCCTGGTACAAAGCCACATTTCTGATTTTCAAGAACCGTGTGTATTTTAGTGTTACGTCCATTGATTTTAACGACGTCAACGTAAGAGGTAGTAACGTAACAAAACCGTTTGCACTAGAAATTGGTACTGGTCAAAAGTTTGTATTGTTATAGCAGATAAAGAGGAAATGAGTCAGAAAACTATGGATATGTGATTCATGAATGTTAAATGTTTGTTTTAGAAAATACAGCATGCTTTTCTACCTTTGTTAAAATGATTCTTGCCAATTCGGAGGATAATATATGCAGTGTATATTAGTGTGCTTTTTAAAAAATCTGCAACTTATTAATTTAATCAGATAAAATAATGTTTCATGCACCATTATAACGGCGACGCTTTGATCTTTCGCTTGGCATATGGCATAAAAACCTAACGTGTTTGTGGATGGAGTTATGAATGGGTTTTCATTACATATTGAACCCCCTCGTAATAAAACAGATTGAGTGTATGAATTATTTCTCTTTACATGTTTGTAAAACATCTTTAATTAGTCTGTAATTGGTTTCTTCCATGAGCCCCTGGAGTCAAAACATTTTTCAAGTCAATGAGCTCTAAACATATTTAATGGAATCACAACTACCTGGAGCATTATGGTAATTTTTAATAATGGTTCAAAATCATAATGACTCAGTGGAATCTTGAAGCAAAGGAAGGAGGAAGGAAGCATTTAATGGACCAGTGTTTAATTTTAATTTCTAAAATGTATTCCTTAAAGCACCAATAGAGACTTAATAGAAGACACATTTGTAACAACATTCATTTTGGGGTAGAATAAGACATTGCAATATTAAATGAACCTTATTAATAATATATATACTTTTCTTATGTTGGCCCTAGCATTCTACTTTTATAATGAATTAAGAAAAAATAAATGAATGCAGTATTTGTATACTGAGGGAAAAAAGTTTAGCAATTATTTATAATGGTCTTTCCTATAGGCGATCTTTGAGGCATTAGATCATTTTAATTGGCAGGTTCTCAATCATGTCAAGTGTTTGAAAATAAACTAATGGCTACCCGAAAGTGGTCAAAAGAAACAAAATCCGAACCCATAGTGAGGATTCGATCTGCTGAGCATTTTAATTTCAAGCGTTATTCAATTGAAAGGGAGGTAATTTGGAAACATACGAGTTTCAACAAAAAACTGTGCAAAACGGGTGAACATAACATTCAGTTTTAAAACGTTTTTCACTTTCTTGCTTTTGGAGCTAAACATTTGACAGAAAAATCAAAGTTTTAGTCAAAACTCTTCGCACTATTGCCAGATAAGCTGTTTTAGCAAGGGGGCATAAAATCAGATTTTACATTATGTGAAATGTCAACCTTTTAATGTCATCGTACTCGTGAACGTTTGTCAATATATGTTTTTGACACTATGGAATTTAAAGTCCTAGTTCTTCAAAACTGTGAATCCCCAAAGTAAACTGCTAAACTATTTTCCCTCAGTATATATTGAACCACTAGAATCGTCACACGTTATTTGATTAAAGACAAAGTAACTGATTGAAACATAAACTGAAATCCAGCTGTTTACTGCCATAACTGTTACATGTCTGCCAACAGATGACTGGATAAATACAATGAATACTGCTGTCATACCGCCAAAGGATAAACAGGATTCCCTAGAAAAAATGAAACCTATTTTAAATGCACTATTACTTTAAAACTATTCAACCGGTGAAAATATTTCATATACCAGTTATTAGGTATATTACTTATCCACATTTGAGTAAAATAACAACAAAATTACTTTTATATATTAGGAGATATTGAGTAAAAACTGAAGGCACCCTTTTTTGAATAAATAAGATAAGTGACATTCTATTCAAATGTACTTATTTCATCCATAATCCAATTTATGGGGGGGGGGAATAAAAAGGGAGCCTTTAGTACTGATGCAATATCTAAAAATCTAAGAAAACTTTTAAGCTGTAATTTAACACAAATGTGGTCTACTGTCGTACCTAAAACTGGTATATAAAACTTTTAATTTGAGAGTAATAATAAATTGAAAATGGGTTCTATTTTCTCTGGGACACCCTGTATTGTTAGAACATCCATTTCGTACTGTCGCTTGTAGAGTCGTACAGCTTCACGGATGGAGATGTTGTAAGAAAAAAACTATATTGGTGAACGTGAAGTAGGAAAACTGGTCCAGTTTCGATAACGCGTAATATAATAATAACCATTCTTAAACTTAAAAGATAGTGTTGATGTAATAACACTGCTTCAGTTTCAGTTATGGACATATTTTAATAACATTTTTAAACCTCAAGAGGTGTTGTAAGAACATTGCTTCAGCTCTGCTAAAGGTTATGGTGTAGTAACAGTGCTTGACCTACACTAAAAGAGGTGGCGTTTGAACATTATTTCAACTTTGAAAATGGTTTTGTTTAGGTTTCACTAATAGAGATGTTGTCAGAACGCTGTGTCATGATTTGATGATGGGTTCGCGTATATACAACTGCTTAAGCTCCACTGATAGAAATGTTGTAAGAGCATAGCTTCAGCTTCACTAATGATAATGTTGTTATAATAATGCCTAGGCTATACTAATAGATATGACCTTATAACATTTTTTAGCTTTGTTTATCGTTATGTTGCAATACCAATTATTAAGCCTCACATGTTGATGGTGTAAGAGCACTGCTTCAGCTTCGCTAGAGGCCATGTTGTAATAACAATGCTTAAGCTTTATGAAAAGAGATGTTGTTAGAATACTGTTTCAGTTTCACTAGCCATTATGTTGCAATAGCAATGCTTAAACTTTACATATAGAAATGCTGTAAGAGCATTGCTTCATCTTTGCTAGAGACTATGCTTAAGCTTTACTCATAGAGATGTAGTTAGAACACAGTCGACTTTGCCAATCATTATGTTGTAATTACAAAGCTTTAACTTCCACAAATAGTGATGTCGTTAGAACACTGCTTCAGCTTTGCTAGAGGATACATTGTTATAACAATGATTAAGCTTTACTAATAGTGATGTCGTTAGAACACTATTTCAGCTTTGCTAGAGGATACGTTGTAATAACAATGCTTAATCTTTACTAATAGAGATGTTGTTAGAACACTGTTTCAGCTTTGCTAATTAATATCAATGCTCAACCCTCACAGATAGCGATGATGTAAGAACACTGCTTCAGCTTCGCTAATGAGTATGTTGTAGTAGCATATATTAAGCTTTATCGAAAGGGGTGTAGCAGAACTGTTTCAGCTTCGTCCATGGGTATGTTGTGATAACAAATCGTAAGCTTCACTGATAGGGGTGTGGTGAGAACTCTGTTCTGTTATTATTACAATTCGCTGCCTTATGATAGGGGTGCTGTTAGAAAACTACTACAGCTTCGTTCATGAGTATGCTGTGATAACAGTTCGTAAGCTTCACTGATATGGGTGTAGTAAGAACTCAGTTCTGTTGTAATAGCAATTCTTAAGCTCCCCTGGTGGAGATGTTGTAAGAACAGATGTCATGCTTAAGCTTCGCTTATTGGTACGTTTTAATAACATTCATTTATTCTTCGCCGATATAGGTATTATAAGAAAAGTTAGAAAGACAGCAAGGATCAGGAATCAACACTGCTTCAGCTTCGCTAATTGGTACGTTGTTATAACAATAATTGAATCATCGCTAATAGAGGTGTTGTGAGGACATTGCTTCAGCTTCGCTCATGGGTATGTTGTATGAACAATTCTGAAGCTTTCCAGGTAAATGTGTTGTAATAACACTGCTTCAGCTTAGCTAATGCATGGGTTAAAATAATATCTCGTCAACTTTGCCAATGACGTGTTGCACAAATGGACTCATTGTTGGCGCATTATAACAGCATTCATCACTGATATATTTGTTTTAAGAACACCCATTGACTTATGGATGTGTAGTAAGAACACTTCTTCGGCGATAGACGTGTTGTAAGATTTCTGAAATCTGAGGAAATAATAACGTCTATAATGGAATTCAAGCCGTCTGAATATTAAACGGGCATTTGTCAGATGCGCAGAATATATTGCCCTTTAATTATGAGCTGCAGACAAAATTCTTGAGTTTTACTACCAATCGTGTCGTGAAAAATGGATTCTTCCGGCGTATGTAAAAGGCATGTTGGTATAACCAGAAGATGCCACAATTATATGTCACAGACCAAGTATGGCACCACGTGAAAGAGGCATTAGAACATAGGCAAATAAACAGATAATACTAGGTGAGCAAGATTACCAGGCAAGCCTTCGAGAACGCTTGTTGAATCGTGAGGCTTTCCGAGCTGTTATTCAACAGGTGTTCTCAAAGCCCAGCCTGGTTAACTTGATATCAAAAGACGCGAACCTGGTATTTTTTTTCATCAGTTTACAAGTTGTTTCACTCTTCGAATTAGCGATTATGACGCAAGTATCGCTTTACGTGTCGATTCAACGTCATCGACGACGCCTTTAAAAAGTGCCACGTCATGATGGCTTAGCTGATAAAGACATTTGCCGTGAGATAGGCAACACTCATCAGGTCATCTTTCAACAATACAGTTAATATGAGAGGTAACCGATAAAGACACATGCCGTGAGATAGGCAACGTTTATCAGGTCAACTAGCAACAATGTAGTTAATATGAGAGGTAACTGATAAAGACACATGCCGTGAGACAGGCAACGTTTATTAGATCAACTAGCAACAATGTAGTTAATATGAGAGGTAACTGATAGAGACACATGCCATGAGATAGGCAACGTTCATCAGGTCAACAAGCAATAATGCAGTTAATATGAGAGGTAACTGATAAAGACACATGTCGTGAGATAGGCAACGTTTATTAGGTCAACTTGCAACAATGCAGTTAATATGAGAGGTAACTGATAAAGACACATGCCGTGAGATAGGCAACGTTAACCGGGTCAACTAGCAACAGTGCAGTTAATATGAGAGGTTACTAATAAAGACACATGCCGTGAGATAGGCAACGTTTATAAGGTCAACTAGCAACAATGCAGTTAATATGAGAGGTAACTGATAAAAATGCATGCCGTGAGATAGGCAGCGTTTATCAGGTCAACTAGCAACAATGCAGTTAATATGAGAGGTAACTGATAAAGACACATAGATGAAAGCAGGAATACAATTAAAATAAAACAACAAGCTCTCTCTTCTTCGCCAAAATGATAGCTAAACCAAAAAGGACACAAATAGCTTTATGAACCACAAAACCACCACGAGGCAACAACATACATGAATCAAGACAGCAGAAAAAACGAGTTATATATATTACGGACAGCATCTGTAACCATAAGTGGGGGAGGGGCTTAAATATTATTTTACTGGCCAATAGTTCGTCCTAGATTCTGCCAAAACATACATGTATAAATGAGCCGTGACATTTGATTTCCAACAATGTGGTATTTTGACAAGTGTAGACTCAGACGAGCCTGTGCAGCTTCCTATTAAGCTTAGAAACTCCAAATGCTGTCCAGTCAGTAGCTTAACAGTCCAGAATTTTCAAACGACTTGCAAAGGCTCTGATCAGACTGCGCGTATGCGCAGGCTGGTCTGAGCCTTTGCTGGTCGCTCAAACCACATTGTTGGAAATCTCATGTCACGGCTCAAAGTATTAAGCTTGCACGGAGACTTCTGAACCATGAATACCTAAAACCAGCAGAAGCAGCATGGTTTTGTATTAACCCTTTCGCCATTTTGTCGCCTAAAGTGTCCGGCATTGGATTGCTGAGGCTTTCAATCCGCCAGCATTAAGGTGTCTTTAAGATAAACGTTTTAGCAATTCTACGTCTTTAAAATCAAATTCCCAACCCAATAATAAACTTTCGGTAAACACATAAAAGTAAATATAGACACTAAATTGTTGGGATATGGTGTTTACATTGCCGGCTCTTCCAAAGATAACCATGCCTATTTACTTTGATTTAAATCAAATAAGCCTAGAATCGCAATTTCGTCTCATTGATTTCTTTGCCGAATAAAATTTCTCAATATACTTGTTACGCCATATTCTTGAATCTTCTTGTCAAGATATTTTGAAATCTGACAAATGAAAGCTAAAATAAGAAAATGGATCTTCTGATAATACTTGAGTAACGCGTAAATAACATGTCTTGACAATCTGTGAAACCAAGCATTGCATCGCCTGTTTTGGCAGAACCATGATGTAGCCTCGTTCTGAGAATCGTTTCACAGCATTCGACCTCAATGTTCACCGTATTCGATTCGACATCATAAGCGCTCGTGCTCCCACGTGTACGTATAAGCGCACTCTGAATAATTTATTAATGAGCCGTGTCATGAGATTTCCAACAATGTGGTATTTGCGACTAGCAGAGGCTCAGATCAGCCTGCGCACAAGCGCAGACTGATCATGGCCTTTGCTAGCTGCATGAATATTCTATGACTGTTAAGCTACTGACTGAACATCATTTGGGGTTTCTAAGCTTAAAAAGAGGCTGCAAAGGCTCGTCTGAGTCTACACTTGTCAAAATGCCACATTGATGGAAATCACATGTCACGGCTTATTTGTCTTTTCACTACGGAGGATATCTGTGCCCATTCTTTCCAGTCATCAGCAATATCGTTGCATCTTGTGAATGAATAAAATGTGGACTCAGATCAGTTGGATTCATCAGAAGCAATCTTATATGGATTTTCACTATTCAACTAAGTAAAATGTAATACTCACCGTGCGCTTCTTAGGTCGAATACGACATAGCAATTGTTGACTTTTTAACATTTGAGCAGTGACATGTGATTTCTAACAATGTGACAGTCTGACAAGTGTAGACTCAGACGAGCCTGTGCAGCCTGCTTTTAAGCCTAGAAACTCCTAATGATGTTCAGTCAGCAGCTTAAAACTCATAAAATATGCAAGCGATTAGCAAAGGCTCTGATCAGACTGCGCGTATGCGCAGGCTGATATGAGGCTTTTCTTTTCGCACATACTACATTGTTGGAAATTTCATGTCGCGGCTCATTTATGGATAGAATCAATTTCATGATCATTTGAGTTGAGCATAAAAAAGTGTTTTAACCTCAGAGCCCGGTTCTGAGGTTATGAAACTTTTTCCCGCTTAACTCAACTGAGTATGTAATCTATCCAGCTCTTTAATGTTAAAATGCCAAAAATTGTGGAAGTTATAACCTGTGACCCCTCAGTATATTCAATGGACCATCCCAAGTGTATTAACATCAAACCAAAAGGAAGATTTCATTAAGGCATACAGGTTTAATACCATTTACCGTGGTAAGGAAATCAATACCTTAGACCATACTTCTCCCAACACAGACTTTATGTAATTTGCAGATATTGTAGATCTAGATCAATCTTCCAGTATAGTCAGGCTGATCTTTGGGAATCAATATGGAGTTTGACATCTTATAAAGTTAACTTTAAATAAATTGTCATGACCTCCTGAAATAACCAACTAACTCAATATCAGAGATATCAGGCTCAATTTCCGCAGGATAATGGTAAACCCTTAAAGCCCCGCCCTAAATTTGCACTAGATGACAGTTATATCATTAAGTTGTTTATTTCAAAAAACAGAAAGAGCTGCTTTGCTAAGTGTTTGATCGACTTACACACCAACCACACGACATGTCAAGTAGTATTTCATCCCGAAATGAAATTAGTATGCCACAAAATGTGTCGTCTGCCGCAATTGAAATTGTAATTTTAAGGGTTACATGTAACAAGGAGCTTATAAATGGGCCTCGACTCGAGAAAACCTGTCTTCGGGGGTTTGCGAACAAAAAAGGCGCAGACCAGCCTGCGCATCCGCGCAGTCTGATCAGCGCCTTTGTTATTCGCTTTTTGAAAAGTATCATATCGAAACTTGCTACAAGCGAAATTTCAGCTTTCTAGCTAGTCTTTGTAGCTGAGGAGACTGCTTTGAGTCTTGTTTTGTCAGAGACCTCGAATACAGGTTTTCTTGCGTCGCGGCCCAAATGAGCTGTACGGTTGTGATTTGCCTAGGATTGTGATAGGACCAGCTGTTGTCAGTAGATAGACCGTATCTTTCTTCTTCTCTAGACACATCTGTGGATTGACGTCGCAAGCTCACTGTGATATATATACTTATATATTCAGATATAATTAATTACAATTCCTTTCTAAAAATAAAAAAATGGACGGGCATATGAGATTTAAGTACCTAATGCCTCTAATATTTACATTTTCGGAGCAATCCTTTAATTAATCTTTAGATTTTTGCAACTGTTCATGGTTCGTGAATTTTCATCGACAGCTACCAAACTCACTTGCCCGTGCAATACGCTTCGAACATCGAACTCATTCGCCAGAAGTGATACATTTACTGGTGTTGTGATTGACAGCGAGCCACACCTGATTCGCACGTGCAAAAAAAGCCTCTTGTTTGCTCCATTGGCTGTCCGTGTTCAAGCTGGCTGTTCCGCTTTTCCATCTTACACTCCGACTAAACCATTAATACGATTATATTTTAAATACAAAACTGTTTTAATTCCTAAATTGGAAATAATTTTTATATTTTAAATATTTATAATAAAATGTAAATATAAGCAATAAATTCATTTTTTGGAATGTTCATAGAATCACGAATACTTAGGGTCTCTTGCAAAGTTAACGTGAAGCCCTAGTATGTTAATGTGGCGCTTCTGATATGCAGCTTTTCATTGGGCTTACAGGTTTAGAGTTCCTTAACTAGCACACTAAAAAACATAGAGAAACAATCTTTTTGTAGTATTTCGAAGACATATCAATTTTATTTTATAGGTAAATACAAAGTATGGACCCATTTGGAATTTTATAAAGAGTATGTAGAAGCTATTTTAGATTTAGATGATTCTGAAGTGAACCAAGTAAACTTAATTACAAAATCAGTGAGATAGATGTATGCAGAAGTATATTGATGTTTATCAATACTCGTAGAAAAAAATGTCTGCTAAATAAAAATGGGTGGGATACCTTGTATTTAAAAAAATCAGAATGTTTCAATTAGATTGCACCCTTCAAAAATATCTATCTTAATACACATTTGAAAGCATGGCTTAAAATTCTATTTGAATGATATTGAATTTCCTAAATATGAAAAACAAAACATATATAACACATGACGTAATATGACTTTTTCATGAAATAAAGGTAAATATTTCCTATCACAACTGACCTTGGTATATTTTTACAAAATGCTCAATGAATTTCAAAAATCATTTAATAGTACTATCAAGTCTTTCTACCAGACCAATTTAAAAAATCCCATCCAGTTGGCCAGACCGTGATGAAATGTAGCATTAAGCTGCATTTTATCTGGGTCTTCACTGTTTGAAAAGTCATCGTTTAGAGGTCTACCGAATACAAGGTTAAAAAAATGTGTCATATGTATCATTGTTGTACTTTTTCATCAGGTAGTATTAAAGTAAGATAGAGGGCAAAGATCAGGAAACATTTTTACTAGACTTTGAATTATAAGCATTTATTTTTTTACTTCAAATAGGCAATATATTCTCGTATTATACATGTACTTCCTGAATTGTTTTCGAAATTGTGTCACATACACTCATGGTTGCAATAGAGTGTTAGATATTATGATGGTTTGTAAACACTTCTGCATCAGGAACTACCAAGACCAGAATTTTGCGGTAATTTGATGTGAATATTTTGTTCATATGTATATACTGAGGGCCTCATGGAAGATTATCTATTACATGCACTTATATATGTAAGGGATAAATGTTGTAACCCTCACAAAAAGGGGTTTACTAAAATTCTACATGCTTATATACTCCTATTTGAAATAAGCTGGATCCGCCCTTCAACTTACTTATAGTGGCACCCACATATTCATCCCATAAAAACATTAATCTTGCAATTGTTATGGCTGTTTTGCTTTGATAGTGATTTTAATGATTCCCTTGTTGTTTATTAACCCTTAAATGCTAATCACGGCTGCAACAGGCAATATTTTTTGCGACATCATTCTTTTTTGAAAAAAAATGATAAGGTATGATATTTGATGAGAATCGTCTGCCAGCAGTCAATTCTCGTGAAATATCATCCTTATTTGTTTCTTTTGAAAAAGCAGCAAAATTTTTGTCGTCTACTGCAAATTATAAGTGGCGCTTTATGGGTAAGGATGATCAAAGCAACAATAGAAAACGACATCCTATAATAATTGTTATTGACAGCATTATGATGAATTACTCTATCATACTATTGGAACCGTTTTGTTCAAAATAAGACATATTAGGCTTTAGCACTAGTACAATTTAGCAAGATCACCGAAAAACAGGCTTGTTTTACTTTTCAATAAAGGTATTGCACATACATGCAGTTAAGCCCCTAAACCATCCAACTGCAATAAACTTTTTCATTCATTAATAATAGACATGCAATTTTCTGAAAGGTGATACCAGTACAGTTCCTTGGTCCTTTTTGTGCGAGGCAGCTACAGAAATCGAGTATTCTTTCAAGTCTGAACGAAGAGTACTGTGTCAATAAAACAACAGAAGGGCAAAAAATACCCCAATTACAAGGTGTTTGGATTATCCATTAGACGTATGTATAACATAGTCGGCTCTTTTCTCAATAATGGTGCCCCTGCTTGAACACACAAATCATGGTATTATTCGACTCTTAGACTTGTTTACGATAGCCCACTCTCGTTCAAAGCATGGCCTTACACTCAAAAAATAAGTACCATTATCAAATTAGCTGGCCCATATAAATTAGTTTGTTTCATGTACTTGCTTGAGGATATCTCATATCATATGTACATAACGCTTAGTTTTCTAAAAGGTAAAGAACACTA
This sequence comes from Loripinus fragilis, assembly GCA_964019695.1. Taxonomy (NCBI): domain Eukaryota; kingdom Metazoa; phylum Mollusca; class Bivalvia; order Lucinida; family Lucinidae; genus Loripinus; species Loripinus fragilis. The sequence continues at coordinate 130,551,554 of OZ026515.1, forward strand.
GCAGTCACAAGACGACAGGAAGGCAACTAGCTCTCTCTTCACCATCAAGATGATTGCAAAACTAGAAATACATACATTTCTGAATATGAAAAAAAAACCAAAGACCAAACACAGGGCCCCACAAACAATGGGAGCAACAATAAAAATGGATCATCAACAACAAAGCCCCTGCCTTAGAACCAACAGCAGAATAAATAAGGCACCGGGGCTTTAAATCTTAAAGCATTTTAATTGTACAAAACCTTCGCGCGTTAAAGCACACACAGAGATTAACTCGCATTGCGACTTCCTACCCATAGCAATGCATCACCGCAGAGAAACAATCTACTCACACTATGATGAAACAAAAAAGGCCCCCGACTCACAGATAGTCCGAGCTCAAGAAAACCTCGAGTTGATTCACGGTGGGCCAAGCCAAAGACAACCCTCAGGCACCAACCAACTGAATTAAGCTTTGCGTCTGGGCCGCCATTGAGCCTGAGGCCTGACCTACCGTCGTGCAATTATAAGCTTTGCGTCTGGGCCGCCATTGAGCCTGAGGCCTGACCTACCGTCGTGCAATTATAAGCTTTGCGTCTGGGCCGCCATTGAGCCTGAGGCCTGACCTTAGAGGCAGCTATTGCTATAAACAGTGATTTGGTTTCAACAAGACATGCAGACTGTCGCATGATATTCCATTTTATATCCAACATCTGTTGTGTTTATTGTGTTTTTTCACTTTCCCGTAAAGTGTTCTAGTGTTCCGGGTCAGGTGATATCGTTTCCTGGGCCCGGAATTACAATGCCTCCTTAGAGTTAAGGAATACTTAAGTTAAGTAATGATTTTTCAGGATGCAAAAAATATCATTTAAAACTGATTAAAATCAAAATAATTATAATTTTTCTGAAGATCACAATGATATATTTGACCACAAATACCGCATCGATCCAGGCATTTTATTCAGCATTTAATATAGCATGTTGAAGTATCAATACTTAACTTAAGTCTTGCTTAACGTTAAGAAGGCATTGTAATTCCGGGCCCTGATCTTTGTCTTTTTTTACTTAAAAGGTAATAATTCTTGTTTTTTTCAGCAGCAATGTAAATTACATGCTCAGATGAGTTGGGTATGACACAACTTTTATAAAATCAATACCTGCTTGTTGATCTAAAATTTTATCTAAACGGTATGTAGACAAACGCACCGACGGCAATCAAAAACGTTGTAACTATCGACGAACGTAGATAAAAATCGTTAGAAACAGAGTTTCGATTGCAATTTGTCACCCGATTTCTAGCCATTTTTTGATCCGCGTTCGTCTATTGTTTTCAATTGCCGCCTATCTGGGGAGACAAAAAGAGTATGTTTTGCGGAGACTGTTCAGATGGTTTAAACAGTCATGAGCAATCTCTTGGGATTTAAAAACATGTATATACGTACTGGCCGAATCTTCACAGAAAGCCTATTGCCGATGAAATCGGTGACACGGAATGTAGATTGCATAAGAAAGGAATTATCACATCAAAGTCCCCGTATAAGAAACTCAATAGATTCGTTGATTTGTTTTTAGTCATTGTATCTATTTCTGCGATGTCTAAATGTAAGACAACACGCAGAATCAATACCGTAAATAAAGTTAATGGCTACACCAATCTTCAAAGAGCGTCTTTAGCCTCCCAAAGATTTCATTACAACATTCAGATTCAATATATTGTTGTTACGTTTCAAGCTCATTGAATTAGAAACGTCTCCGAGACATTTTAGGAATACGTCCAAATGTAAGCAACCGTACCGATTAGCGAGAGGGCTTAGTGGTGATATTGGATAGGTTGCGAGACCAAATACCAAGTCTAGTTTCATTCATTGCTTAGGTTACAGTGTGACCTTTTTATTGGTCAAAAGAAAACCCAGAACAAGAGGCTGAATAGGTCCATTTTCAGTTGCTTTACCGAAAGGTAGGTTCTCACAATGTAACTTAAAGATTCATGCCATGCAAGAGGTGTCCTCTGACGATACGCACATCGATATGAAGATTAAAATTAAGACAAAACAGCTGCAAAGAATATTTCGATGCATCTTGATAAAAAGAAACTTAACGTCTGTCATTAAACCGACCCAAAATACTTTGAGTAAGGCTTGCAAAAAGGGAGAAATTAATGATATTTCCCCACATTAATTTAACAAAGTCAGCTCGTCGTGACGCGGATAAATGTGCTTATACGTCAGCCAATTAAGTTATTGAATGATGGTCGGAAACATTGGAATTTACGACCTGCTGACTTTTAACGGATATATTGAAAGAAACATCGACTTTTAACGACAAACTGTGAGTCATATATTTGTTGCTTCATTGCATGTGAAGAAAATCAGTCACCAGAGTGTGGAATTGGTTTCCTGAATGTGCACACAATGCAACAAATATGAACAGATTTATTGGATAATAGAGCATACTGAACTTCGAAACAAACGCCTTTACATCTTTTTTAGTTTAAACTGTATTTTCTTTGTATAAATACATACATATAAGAACAAATTACAAGCACTTAAATAATCGTTACTAATTTATACAAAAGGAATTCAGAAGAAAATCTTTAGACTTTTGTGAACTGTATCCCTTTAGACGCATATGCGCTAAATGGTAACTGTGACATGTAACTACTAAGACAATCAAATCCTATGCCATTAAACTTAGGAACAAGTTTAACCAAGACAACCAATGGATACAGATGAATACGACGCTTGTCTCAGATACACAGGATGGGAGTCAGAATAGAACAAGCGATATTCACTGTACCCATTATGGACAATAAGAATTACAACAAAACAGCAAAAAAGCAAAATAATACATAAATCAAACCTTCACGGGGAACCGATATGTTACTGTCAAAGGTAAGACCTTGTTGAAGAAAACGTACACTTAAAAATGTGTATTAGGTAAGGACGAAAAAACAAACGAAATAAGAATTCAGATCGATCAAGACAGGTTAGAATGCTTTGATTTGATAATTAACTTGTGAGCAACGTTAATTATATTGAAATTTTGTTCTGCAGAAAAATCTTCATTTCCATGTAACAAAATGATGAGAATAGGATTGCAAATAGCAGATACAGAAGTAAGCATGTCCCTTCCAATGAGCTTGTATTGGTTACATTCGAAGAAGAAGTGGAAGGGGTCTTCTATTTCACCACAGTTGCACAGTGCATTTTCAATTATGTTTTTAAGTAGAGATGGAGACGTTAATTGCTGCAGCCTGCATTGTTCTTGCATTACAACTAATTCCCGACCGTTTAGGAATTGTCATATTGTGTCAAAATAGACAAAGGGCAGCTGTCACTTTTCGGGAAACACCCTCGTTTGAAAAGAGTGTAGATCTAGATCAGATGGCTTCCAATGAAGCAAGGGTAAGCAGGAATTTAGCAATAAAATGTTAAATTCGATTGTTAATATGCCCAGGTAACTCTGATTTTTGACAAGAAATAAAAAAACCCTGAGCTGTTTGAAAGTTTTATTTCTGATTGTTAAATATTTAAATTGACAGTTAGACGTCAGTTAGAACGTTTACTGTATGCAACTTAATGCAGTTGAAAGTACATTTGTTTGTTTGATTTGATTCTTTAGGTCCTATTAACAATCTTTCAGTTATGTAGGGACGGGTCTTCCTGGGTTGAACCAGTACTAAGTATTTTTAGTCGTGTTGTTACATGTAGTAGGTGTTGCAGCATTTTGTGTTTATATGATCAACTGCTATATATGTTGCTATAAAAAAGTGGATTTAAAGATATATGAGAATTGTTGTAAACAAACACTGGAGAGTTTACCTTGATTTTGGGCGCGCAGGTAGTCTCAGTTTACAGTCATATTGAACCTACCACAGATTACTGCGCGTGGAAGTGAATAATCATGCTTTACCTGCTTATAAGTAAAATAGAATTGCCTCATTACTATGCGTCTTTGAAACTATTATATCGTAAAATGGTACAAGGTCTAAAGCTTATAGGTATTTGGAGTGGTGTCGTTATATAGCGAGATTACATAGCGTTATATAATAAGGCGCATGCAAAGTAAACTCAGAATGACATGCAGAAATGTTGCGCACGTGCACCTGTATCTTGTCTCAGGGTTGGTGGGTGAAACTTGTCTTGGGTTTGAATCACCGTAGGCTTGGCGAAGCATGGGCTTAGCTCACCCTGGCTTAATTAGTATACTTCCTTGGCATTTACTGTCTGATAGTGTTGGATCATTAATTATATTTGAGTTTTAGTTTTCTACTCTGATGATAGAGTAAGCACGTGTACGTGAGCTAAAGAATCATGTGCAAGAACATAGTCTACGTAAATATTTTGAAACTAAAATACTGAAGCCCCTCCTTTAGTTGCTGTTCTAAAGTTTTGATTATGTTGTTAAGTTCTGTGTTATCCCATCTTGTATGTTTAGTCATGGTTTAGTAGTGCAATGCTTTAAGATTGTTTTAAATTTGACAAGAAAGAGAGCGCTGATTTATTTCTCATTTTAGTTATTATTTGTATATGTGTCTCGTTGGTTATTCCGCACTCTTGTGTCTCAGGGTTTTGGACCAAAGGCTGGACTGTGGTCTGTAATTGTAGTATTTTCTAGTCATTTTCGTCCTTTCTTCGTATGCCTAACCAGCTAGAACTTCTTTGGATTATGACTATGGCTGAATTTTGTTTTCATTGAAGGAAAAAGTGTGTTTCTTTTTTGATATTATAAAAAAACAATGAAGTTATTTGTTTTATTTGTCTGCTGTTATATTGTTGGACATACGAATTCAAGCCCCCCCCCCCCCCCCCCCCCCCAGTGGCTTCAGCTGCTGTAAGATTTAAGGCGCTGGTTCTTTTGTTGTTGAATCATTATTTATCGTTCCCAACGCTGTTAGTAGTTTTTTTTTCTATTTTTTCCTTGTTTTGTAATGCAGTACTTAACAATGTGACTGTTGGTGCTCTGTGGCTCTTCCTCGCGGGGTCGTGGTTTGGCCTGCAGTATGTGATTGAGGTATTACTTGATCATCCCTATTTGCTTATTAGTGTCATATTGTTAGTTTTACAATCATCTCGCAGAGAGAGAGAGAGAGAGAGAGAGAGAGGTTTTCTGAATTTCAATTGTGTTTGTGCTGTCGTGCGGTTGTTTTTGTTCTGTATCTATATCTCGTGGTGCTGTTGGTTGGTCTGTGGTCTGTGATTGTGGTAGGTCCTGATCATACTCACTTGGTTTTTGTGTCCTTTTGTAAATTGTGCAATCATCTCACTGGCTGCTTTACTTTAATTGTGCTTTTGCTGTCTGTGGTTCATTCTGTGTCTTTATCATGTGGTGCTGTTGGTTGGTCTGGTCTACGGTCTGTGATTGTGGTATTTCCTGGTCATACTCGCGTACTTTTTTTTAAATAAGTTTCATGTGCTATTTAGGTCAAATTCCTCAACGGGGTTCGCGTTGAAAAAACAAACTATTATCAATGGCCAGCTAAATAATTGTCGTCTTTTTCGTTTAGAACTTCCTTATTCAAACTTGCTAAAACCACAATCTGCCGATAATTTGATAAATTTACTATGCTTTATGAATACTTGAAGCCCAGATAGTGTCTTGAATTGTCACTAATGAACCCAACTATTTCACTTATTGAAGCACAAATACATCATTAACTTGGTATTGCTGCGTGTACCATGTGATTTTTGAGGGACTAGGATCGGTAGTTCAAAAAACTGTTAGCTGAATGAAATAGTACAGTGAACATGACTGTGTGTATATACTGTAAAACACTTAATTATCGCGACATTAAAATTTGGCGATTTTATAATAATCTAGAAAAACGGATCCTGAAAAGACTGATGCATTGTATATTGGCGTAGCTTGATTTGACGGTTTCTCAATTAAATGTCCTAAACATTTATTTTCTATTCTCATCCGGGCTACTCTTAAAGGAAAGAATATGCTCCCAATGGGTAGTGTATTATTTACTTTAATAGTAGCCCTATTAAGGACGTGACTTTCTAAGTATGGAAACAGATTCTACCGTTGAAAAGTTGGTTCCATGGTACTACGGATGTGTGTCCATCTATTGCTTATAAAGAAACTAAATTAGAAACAGTTGCTGTGTTCACGGTATCATATTTTGACAATACTCGTTTATAGCGCCAAATAAAAAAGCCCGCCAAATACAAGTGGAGGCGATGGTCAACGCGTAATATATTTAATAACGATAGATTCGTTCATGCTTTAGGAAACCTCCAAGCGAGCTCAACTAATTATTTGTTTTACAATAACAGAATCTAGGGTGGGGGCTTGGTCCCTAAAACAATGTTACTCCCTTGTGGTTCGACTGCTGTCCGTTCTAAGGCGGTGGCTATGTTATTGTTGATTTCCCGTTGCTCCCATTAGTTGTGGGGGAATGTGTTGGGTCCTTATTTTGCTATTGAGTACTATGCTGTGTTCTTTCTAGTTTTGAAATCATCTCGCTGGGGAAGAGAGAGCTGGTTGCTTAACTTTTATTGTGCCCTTGATGTAATGTGGCTGTTATTGTTATTTGCCTCTTCCTCAAGATGCAGTGGGTTGGTCTGCAGTACACATGTGATTGTGATATATCCTAGTAATACCCACTTACTTTTCCAAACATATGAAGTCAATATATGTCTTGTTTGGTCAAGTTATGGTACGAAAATCTGAATTAAAAATCATATTTCAATCAGGTACAGTAAAACCTGTGTAAAACGGCCACTCAAAAATAGACAAAACATAGCTCTTAATGACAAATGGTAGCTAAATGAAGGTCAAAAGTATTGCAGAATTTTCCAAGCGGATTGCTTTTGACCTGCATTAAGCGATAATTGGTCTTGAAAACCAATGTTCGGTCTTTCTGAGAGTGGCCGTTTGACACAGGCCTTACTTTTGACATTGTAGATACGAAAATCTGGTCTTGATAATGGCTAAATATTTCAGGGGAATTGCCTGATTATAGATAATTCACATGTTAGAGAAGCCTTATTTTGTTTATTATTGAAGCATCAACAGTTGATAATGTTGCCTATTGTAAATTGTAGAAGGCTCTTTCAGGGTTGATTTTGCTCATATTTCAATTTAAAAATTTCCCCTTTTACATGCTCTTTGTACTCATGTATTTTATGTATATTATGTATTTGCTTTGCTTATGTACCTTATATTCTTACGCTACCTGTGAGTGGCCTGAGTTTTACGTCAATAAAGATATGTTCTCTTCTGTTCTGATAAGGAAAATTGAGATTATCGCCTGTTTTAACACGTTTTACACTGCTGTTGGCTCATTATTACAAGCTCTGCAGAATGGAGCTGGTTTTCTCCTGCTCAATTAAAAAGAAATCAAATTGAAGCATAACAAAACAGCTAATTGTATGAGGCCATTTACAGCATTTAGATGCATTAAATTGCAGACACTCGCCATTTTAATGGGAAGCCCTTCCTCAAAATCAGTACTCTCGTTCAACATTAGTTTTCACCTTTACTGGGAATGACAGGTCTTGAATTATATTTACGTCAACTGAACCTTAAATAATATGCTATTCTATTTTGCGAGAAAACATCGCATCTCGCAAGATGGAAAATAAATGTGCTTTTTGGAAGGTAGTAAACTAATTAGCAATTGTAGTGATTATATATATATGTCTCTCTCTGAAGAAACACACACCAATAACAATGCTTAAAATTGCCAAATCATTGATTTGGTTTGGACCAGCTCAGTGTTCTAATACAATAGCTTAGTGGAAAGCCAGGTGTTCAATACCAGTGCTTTCAACAATGAGCAAAACACCCCAAAATGAAATCATTATTACAAATGCTTGTATGATTTATGTCTTAGGTTAAATTGTAAAAAAATAATAACAAACAGGTTCAATTTTATACAGGTTTTATAGTTTGTAAATGTCACTTGATTATAGACTATATACATTTAAGCGAAGTGTTTTGGGATTTTCTGCAAGCCCAGACAGGAAAATGGCAATCATTTTATTAATACCAGAAGTCATTAATACGGAACCAAGATTTACATATAAAAGCGCAAAACTGAATGAGTTGTCGCAAATTAATTATTCTTTTATGACAAATAAAAGCCGTCCGAAGTGACGAATAACTATATTTCGTTTCATGGACTATGCAAAGTCATTAGCAAGTCACGCAACTTTTGGCAACTAAAAGTACACCAATAACGAGATCTGAACAATTTGTCGCATAGGAACAGAGTAGACAATTACAATGTACGTGTTTTTTGTGTTGATAGACTGCGCGGACTTTTGAGTTCTACAGGAAATTCGGATCTTAGCACCGTAGCTTCGTCCAGAGGCTTATTTGAGAGGATTACTAAATACCTTTCGAAAGAAATGCAGTTTACCTTTGGACTTAATTCTAACATATTTTGTTGTACTATTTAGATGCAGCCTACTCCATATGGTCCACTCCATAACACGACCTAGTTTCATGTACTAGAATTATAAATCTTTTTGTTGATTCTGCAGTTTACCTTTGGACTAAATGCTAACATATTTTCGTTGTTCTATTTAGATGCAGCCTAATCCATATGGTCCACTCCATAACACGACCTAGTTTCATGCAATAGAATTATAAATCTTTTTGGTGATTCTGAATTATTAAAGTCTTGCATCTTTATAATCACATACTGACATTGTATGCACGTAAGTTTTTGTTAATTGTAATGCCCATTTCAAATGTTAGAATGGGTGATAGGTTGTGACGATTCATTATTCAGAGCATATTAATGAAATCAGTGTAACTGGCAACTACCCATTTTGAATACAATGCAGAACTTTCGTTTCTAAGAACTGTTCAATGTGACTAAAGCATGTTAAACCTTATATCGGCAAAATATTTCAGATAAATATTATTTCAATCACAGCACATTTAAATCTTAATTGGAATATTGTAACACTATATATAGTTTCTTTTTGGTCAAATAAATGATTGTTTTTAAATTCAAAAGTCAGCTTATCTGAATAAAGTCGTTATTACAAAAGTATGGGCCGAGCAAACTTTTTGATGGCTGATTTTATTCATAATTTGCTAAGAGTTGGCAGTTGAATAACACAACTTTCGAGCCAGTTCTTGTAGAAGTTTGTCTTATTCATTGGGTATATTGTCTGATAGACGACTTTGAGCGGCCATGAAAACAAATGGCTAAGACTGGCATTAGTCACTTCAATTTTTGCGACAGAGTGTTTGCCGCGAGAGTGTGCACGGAACATACCCATATTGTCTGGTTTTTTAACCAAATATTACTCAGATTGAATGTCAGTGTTCATGGAGATCAGGATTTTGGCCAGCCCATGAAATATTGATACTCATAGACACGTGTAAATTATAGCTTTAAAGTCTCGTGCTAGCCTTCTATGCTAGTATTTCATCTAGACTACCTACAGTCTTTGTGCTTACGAATAGGAAAGGAGAATGTGGGTATGTTCTGACTCGTCTGTGCATTCCTTTATAGCCTATGCGAAGCGCCTGTCCTGGATATAATATGCCTGACTGTTAGGTGTGACTATTGTGACTCCTCCAACTTGCCAGCTCGTCGTGAAAACACTAATTTTGTTTCATACATACAATGGGGCGCAACTTGTGTATCTGCTCAATAAGATCAAATATTCGCTCTTTTTACACGCAATCAGTCAATATTCTAACTAGTCTGTATAAGTGAGCAGGCTAAATTTATTTTAACCTAATCACAAATACCAAATGATGAGTGACGATGATGCACTGGTAACCTATGCCATTACCAAGCAATTTGGCCCCTGATCAGGTCTGAAAAAGGGTTAGGCCCGATCTGAATCTAAACTATTTGACTCTCTGATGGTATTCTGTCTTGAAGGCGTTAATTTTGAATAGAAAAAAATCAACAGATGACAAAAAATATGCAAATTTTACCCAACATGCAAAAAGTTAATCAGAGCCAAAGAACGGCATCTACAAATGTATGAATATTTAATTGAATGGTAAATTAGGAGGTACTAGTAATTCCCTGGAGGGGCTATCTTTATGATAGTACTAGACACATCCTTCATTATAATGCGGTCATTGCCTCCATATAAATAGAAATGGAAGAGTATAATTTGAAAATGAACCTGTAAATAATGACATTAGGTTAACAAGAGTAATCTGGAATGGCTGATTTTATGTGCCATAAACAAACAGTGTGTGTAATTGCAAGAGCCACAACTATCGGGCAGACCATATTCCAGCCAACATGCAAACAAAGTAGGTTAGTATGATCAGGAAATACCACAATCAAACATCAACTCACGGCAACATGAGGAAGAGACACATAACGATAACAATTAAAAGGCATCAGGAAGACAAAAGCAACCAGCTCTTCTCTCTTCCCCCTCAAACTAGAAAGGACAAAAATATTGCATAACAAAACAAGAAACACATACCATAAGCCACACAATGGGAGTAACTATATACAACTAACCACCAACAACAGAAGCACCGCCTAAGAACGGACACCAGCCTTAGCAACTGAAAGGGGGGGCCTTAAATACATTTAACTGTTATCAAATATTCGCCCGATATTCTGTTGTTGTTAAAACAAAAACAACAATATAAATATCGCATGGAGGTTTTCTAAATAATGAAATGTATCATTTCAGAAAAGCAATCAAACATTAAAACACAATGATGAAACAAACAAAATTGTGGCTAATTACTCATAGATAGTCACATCTAAAGAAAACCTCAAGCTGGGCCCACCAACAAAGACAAGCATCAGGAAGCAACCAACAGATGGAAGCTTTAAAAACACTCGTGAACACAGAAAAAATGTAAATCCAACGAGTAAAAAGTTCAATTTTTCACGCTTTTTTTAGTTTTTTTATTTTCTGACAAAAATCCTTGGAAAAGTGGGTGAAAAACAATCTACCATGAGCCTGTCCATGTAGGATAGAAAATCTCACCCTCGGGGTTGGAATTTAACCAGGGATGAGATATCTCTATCCTACATGGACACTCATGGAGGATTGTTATACTCTCTCTCTCTCTCTCTCTCTCTCTCTCTCTCTCTCTCTCTCTCGTCGTCGCCTCCTCTTGTTGCCGCAGTTAGTCTGTGTACCGTCATTGTAGTATTTCCTTGACCAGATGGTGCAGTCGAACATATTGGTCCTTGCTTTTACAGTTTTACTGGTATACAGTAAAACCTGTCTTAAGCGACCATTAAAAATAGACAAAACAAAGGTCTTAATGGAAAATGGTAGCTTAATGAAGGTCGAAAGTATTGCAGAATGCTCCCCTTGGAGCATTCTGCAATACTTTTGACCTGCATTAAGCGATAATCGTAATTGAAAACAAATTTTTTGTTCTGTTTGAGTGACCGCTTAAGACAGGTTTTACTGTATATCAAGGCATATACATTTTGTATCTAGTTTTATTCCGTGCTTCACTTCGTATAATTGAATGCGAATGAGTTGTCAAGTTGATACGAAAAGGACGTGTTTTGCATTGTTGAATAGAAATAAAGACCAGCCAATTGATTTTTCAGGAAAGTAGCTGGTTCTGAATTTCATATTGATGACGGCTTATAGATCTTCTTCTGAAATTTGCATCCTCTGCTTGTAAATTTGAAACATTATCTACAATAACGAGTTAGTCAACTCTGTTATTTTGACAGCAAGATTCTTCACTCTAGACAAACGCATGATTAATGAAGCAATACATAAGATATAACCTGAATAACTAATCAAGGCTTTATTTGTAAGAAAGCTTCGAGAAAACCTTTTCCGTATCTTGCACTTATGCAATCATCTAGAATATGACAGTCAGTCTTAGTCAACACCAGTGTACTATTATCATGAATAAGAGCTCAAATTCAGTCATGTTTCATCATCAATGTAGCACAAGTGGACTGTTTAGCAGATGTTCCAGCGTATAATATGAGCCACGACATGTGATTTCCAACAATGTGGTATTTTTACAAGTGTAGACTCAGACGAGCCTGTGTAGCCTCCTTTTAAACGTAGCTGCTCTAAATGCTGTTCGGTCAGTAGCTTAACAGACAAAAAATATTCAAGCGACTAGCTAAGGCTCTGAACAGACTGCGCGTATGCGCAGGCTGGTCTGAGCCTTTGCTAGTCGCACATACCACATTGTTGGAAATCTCATGTCGTGGCTCATATGTTTTCTTAATCGCATAGGTGACAAGTGCAGTTCAGAGCCTTTCGTGTATAACTATAACAAACTAAGGATGTTGAACAAAGCTTAGACGGAAAACTAGTCATCCGTTCCCCATTTGATACATGTAATAGCTATTTATCTAGTCCCCATTTGATAGCTAGTTATCTAGTTCCCATTTGTTTCAGTTTATGCCAAATCTTGATGCAAAATATATCCACTTTTTATTGGACAACAATGGATTTAAAGCCCTTATGGACAGTCAATATTTTTAAAAAAAAATATTCTTTCTTTAATGATACTGAGTGGTAGTCTGAGTTTTATATTGACTGTGAGTAAAACTGTAATCACACTATGATACGATTTAAAACTCCCGAAAATGGCTACATGTTATTATTCAAAATTATCTCCCCTGAAATAAGAAATGAGCCACACGCTCCTCTGCTGTTCGAAGTTTTCAAGTAAAATTTTCTGAAAATGATTTAGGCTTTTTATACTTTTTTTTATGAAACGTTACAATATTGATTATTGAACAGACTACGTGTAATTGCCAGTGATTGTATTCACTATAATTGTGATAAGAAGACAGATAAGCATGCATTAGAAGAAGAATAACGTGCATTCATGTATGTATGTATATGATCTCAGATGATATGATTTGGTAATATACAAGAGTCGTCTCTTTGTTATAAGGCTTAAGCCTATGCGTCCTTCTCTTTGGTCTCATCTGCTTTTTCGTTATCGTTATCGATGATTTGTGATCCGTTCCAAGACGTACTACTTTTGTGGATCTTTTATATTTTTTCTGTCTTGTGTTTAGTATGCATGTGTGCGCGTCTGTTTATTTATGCCTTGTGGTCACCTGCAGGGAAAGGGCTGACCTCTTGGTTCTGGTTTGTGGTGTATAATTGTGAGTTTGTCGCTTTTTCAATGGTATCCTGGGTCAGGTGTGGTATTTGATTGTATCGATTCCTGATCTTTGCACCCTTACTTATTATAATACAGTTATACCTGTCTTAAGCGGCCACACAAAAATAGACAAGACAAAGATCTTAATTGCAAATGGTAGCTTAATGAAGGTCGAAAGTATTGCAGAATGCCCTTGGAGCATTCTGCAATACTTTTGACCTGCATCAAGCAATAATTGGTCTTGAAAAACAATTTTGGTATTTTGGAAAGAGGCCGTTTTAGACAGATTTTACTGCATATAAAATTCACAATTCAATTAAATAATTAATATCAAAAATGACTTCAATCTTTGTTTTACTCTCAGGCGTGTTTACTGAATACAATTGGTGATCCATCTTAGTTTGATAGATTTGATATAAACGTGTATGTAACTGATGCGTATGAATGGCCCTATCTTTATACGCCATCTGCGAATGGCGCTTGGAAGGAGTATGTACCCTGATCAGGCCTTTCCATTTAACTTTTGACACTTTAATGATATTCCTTAAAGCTTCTCTGTATGGGTGTTTTGCAAAATAAAACAACATACAAGCAAACTGATATTCCCCTAGAGCATGACATTTATAGTGTGTAAACTACGATAATTTCGGCTCCTTAAAGCTTTGGGATACAGCATGGCAATTCAGGTCAATGACGTTTTTGGAGGAAGTCGTCTTATTTGTCATCTGATAATGAATTTGTTGCAGCCATTGTTGTTGCAAACAGTATGGGCTCAGATGAGACAGCACCTACCTTCATCCATGATCAAAATGTGTTTCACGCAAGCTTATATTCGTTGGTAGCTTAAAAGAACTATTGAAGAGAAGATGTTTTCGGCTGCCAGGTACATGTAGTACAGGTAACCGTCATATTTGGTACAGGCATTTAAAGAAAACTTTCCAATACCACATTTGAGCCGTGGATTGAGATTTCCAACAATTTGACATTTTGACAAGTGTAGACTCGGACGAGCCTCCGCAGCCTCCTATTAAGCTTAGAAACTCCAAATGGTGTTCAGTCAGTAGCTTAACAATCATAGAATACTCAAGCGACTGGCAAAGGCTCTGATCAGACTGCGCGTATGCGCCGGCTGATCTGGGGCTTTGCTGGTCGCACATACCAAATTGTTGGAAATCTCATGCACAGGCTCATTTTATAATATGTTTAAAGGCATATATTACTGTCCAATAGAGATCATTAAAGGATTAACTGATAAGGGACGGTTTCAATATCACAAAAAATAAAGGGGCCTCAAGTGGGGAATTACCTGTATTCATTACAATTTCTTTCACTAATATAATGATCAATTTTAACTCTGCTTAAAAGTGCCGTCTGCAGATAACATTTGCAAATGTCATGAAAAATTGCCAAGTAGGCAACGAGTTAATCAAATGTATACGGAGACGTTACTATAAGTATGAACCTGCATATCTAGTAAACCGTCTGCATATTTATTCTTTGCTTCAACAATTGGCTGAGAATTCTGTAGTGATTCATGGTTTTATGAATTATTCAAAACTTCCTTCTCTTTGAAGCCTTATAACAATTGAGCCAAGTCGCAAAATATCGAGGTCACTGCCCAGGAAATAAGGTAATAAACGCCGCGTTCAGGTACGGATACTTGTCTTACTTGTTTGTGTTGATGCTTTACGTCCTAGGCAACAATGTATCATCATGCCGGAGCGATTGGCTGTATTCCTGTATTGAACCCGTACAATGTACAAAACATCGGATAAAGTGTCTTGCTGAAGGACACAACATAGTGACTCTGCCGGTGGTGAGTCTCGAGCTAGCAACCCTTCCATCCCCAGTCTTTAAAGATTTACCAACTGCGCCACTGCGCTTTCCGATACTAGTCCTATCTTGAAAATGTTGACGTTCCATGTTCATCTGTTTGCTTTGAATTTCAAGGAAGTCAGTAATAAAGCCGCTGATCAGAGTCTGGTGAAAGCAACAGAAGCAGGACACCTTATGAACCTTATGGCATAAGACCTGTTTAGAGCATGTGGCAGCAAAATAACTCTTTGCGTGCTTGGTATTTTTACATGATTTTGTCGTCTGTTGTTTTTTAAATAGATTTCTGAAAACATCATTTAAGCAATGTCATTAGAATATCTAACAGCTTAGATCCAGATCAAGTCTGATGTTCTGTCGGGCCTGATATGTGTCCAAATTTATTAGCAGACGACAATACATGTAGCAGACAAAGCGTTAGGTATACGTTTCAGTGACGGCTAACACATATAAGTATATAGAAACATTGATTGTACCGATGGCAAGAAAGCAGACAGACTGTTTAAAATTCGCAAAGGAACTTCGTTTGCGCCTTGCTTATTGCATTGAAATTACATTGATATGCAATTCATCATGAATCAATCTATTGGGAAAGGCAGATGCGCAATATCTCAAGAGTTTGTGTGTGAAAATCTGAACATGAATCTAAACCGATTTCAATGTACATGAGTAGATCTATATTCAAAAAGAGAACAAAACCAAATATGAAATCTTTCTGACACATGGCAAGTCATTCGTGGCTTGTATATTAAATTCACATATTTGTCCATACAACACGGTTTTCACAACAATTTGCCTAACTGGAACCGTGGGCCCGTAAAACGTTTTCGTCGTTTGAAAATACAGACCTGCACATGTATGACATATTGCAGAAGTAGTCATTTTTGGCACTCTGGGTACCGAGACTTTCCTTTTCAGGCTTAAAGTACCGGTTCCCAAAGTGTCAAAAAGGCTAAACTTCTTGCAGACCCCCAAGGATGGCGTTATCATTGAGGGTGAACGTGCAAAAAGAATTTACTTTTTGTAGAGCAAAAAGTGTTATATTTTTGCACGACTGTTTGATATTGGCATTCTTTTAATAGACAATCTCACCATCATTCAACAGAGACATGGTCAAGTCTTTTGTCCGCTAGCGGATACTTTTCGTCTGTTGAAAAACTTTGCAAGCAGTTTGGACCCAGATCAGGACCGAAAAAATGTCGGTCCTGATCTGGATCCAAACAGTTTGGCACTCTGATAATCTTCTTGAAAGAAAATTTGAAAAGTTAGTTTTTTTAAAAAGTCAGCAAACGACACCAAAAGCATGAAAAATTACCCAGCATGCAAAGAGTTACAATCAGCTTCATTGGAAGTATCGGAAAGGTGGTTATCGATACTGTATCATTAAATTGCATGTCTTTATGCAGTAATGAATAAAACGACTTTTTTACACGCTTCAAATGTCATTTCGATGCTAAACAGCAAAAAGCGACGGAACGGAACACCAATTATATGTCTTGTTTCTCATTTGCCAGCGCAATTTGAGAGTTGACAGGTGAAATGGTACCTTATACAGCGTACATACTAAATAGTATAGCAAGTATATGACGTTGCATATTTGTTTTTGTTTTATTGAACATAATTATTGCTTAAGTAAACAACAATGTATGTTGCTGGGCTCAGATTTAAGACTGTTGGCTTTGAATATGATCTGTGTGCCTCAATGGCAAATATAAAGGTTCTAAACCTATTGCAACACAACCAGAGTCTACACGCTTGGGAAATATGGATATATAAGATAAGAAATAAAAGAATCACAATACCAATAATCGTGTGTCACAGTCAAACCAAAATACACGCAAGTTAGGTAGTATTACAAGCATGCAAATATTCTATTCCACATTAAGGTATCACAATAACTGTCATTTGAAAAGAACGACAGGATACTGAAAGCCTGTTACAATTTTTAAAAGTTTTCAGCGCATATGTCCACAATCACTAGAAACTTTTCTGCTCGCATACATGGACAGTATATCTATATATAGATGGATAATTCTAACACACCTCGACTATAGAGCCAACGGTAACACACTGTGATATATCGGACAATAATTCACCGCAAAAGTGTGTGATAGCTGACGTCACTGGAAAATGACGTCATTCATAGCGTTAGACGGTGTAACGTCGTTTTTACGCTTAAAAGACGTTACAATTACATGTAAACGTATGCGATGTAGTCTAAGTTTTGGCGGGAGTTCTTCAGTGCAATGGCGGAAAGTTGGAAGAAGCTGAAGACTTCAAATGTGTTTTCGTCGTTTATTGTGTGTTAGAATCGAAATAGATCAGCTCCATTGCGTGAATTGTTGAGTAATAATTCACTGTTTGTCGGTCAGTTGTACGACGATAAATCACTCGAGCTGCGCGCTCGTGATTTGATCTTCTTTACAACTGACCTCCAAACAGTGAATTATTACTCAACAATTCACTGCTGGAGCTGATCTATTTCTTAATTAGAGCATCTTTTAGACCTCTTGATACGACGAGGAACTTGCACATACAATAGTCAGAACTTAATGGTATATCCTCTGTACACATGGTGTGCACGTGGGCGCACGTCAGTCTACTATTGTTGTTTAGCAGCGTTGTGCACTACCCGTCAGAACAGGTGCACTTACAGTAAACCCTAACTTTAGCGGCCACTCAAAAAAGGCCGAAATTGTTTTAAGGTCGAGTATCGCTTAATGCAGGTCAAAAGTATTGCAGAATGCTTCAATTGGAAGCATTATTCAATACTTTCGACCTTTATTAAGCTACCATTTGTCATTAATAGCTTTGCTTTGTCTATTTTAGAGTGACCACTTAAGACAGGTTTTACTGTATCGGCAATCAGTACCAATAAGCATTAAGAACAAACTAGTCAGCTAGTCTAAGAGGATGTATTGTTTAGATAACAGTTTTACTGCAAGCAAATTACGGTCGACTCTCTTTAACTATGAGTTAAAGGAATCGGACTGTCCACACCGAGTTGTCAGCAGTTCGAGTGAAAAGGAATTGGTTTGTACATGTACATGTATTCGAGTACATTTTCTTGGTGCACTGAGAGGTTTCACATCTTCTTGCTGCGCCTGAGAGGTACATTTAACTGCAGTTCTTGGTGCGCTGAGATTTTACTAACCTCTCAGCGCACCAAGCCATGGTGTGTTTTATAGGGAATATTAGAATAAATCGCAAATACGCCAATATTTTTTGAATCCAATGTACACCAAATTTCATTAGACTTAATCGGGTATCGAGTTAATGAGATTTCATTGTATATTTATCTTACGTCACGCTGTCAATATTCCAAAATCAGACAGCTACTGCCCTGCCCGCCAAGAGTGACAGTGACGTCGTGTTTTGTTTACAATTGTGAACTAAAACATAAACTTGTACACTCCACTTGAGCTAATGCGAATCGATAGATCACTTGTGTATTAATCCTATCCTGCGGATAGGATTAATACACAGGTGACATATCGATACTAAGTCCCTGATAACTTTGTAAACAAAACATGACGTCACTGTCACTATTGATTGGCACGACAGTACACCATACATTGACTGTACTATATACCGGATTGACGATACAAAGTTACCCAACCGACGGCCACTTGTGTTCTAGACAAGAGTCGTTTTAGTTTGTCATCTAATTGAAATATCGTGTTAGATGGTCCGCTATATTGATTCCGGACCAACATGCTTAAATCTCAGCTGTTTCATACGAAACCGAGCCGAGATAAAACAGATATACACGTAATATTGTGAAAACATTAACAAGCTCCTAACATTGTCTGTCATCCTAATCGACGTCCAAACTCTTCATAAAGATTATTGAAATGTAATCGCACGATCAAGTGTTATATCTTTGAATGCTGGGCACTTTTGCATCTTTTTTTGTCGTCAGCTGATACTTTTGTTTGTATATTTTCGTTTGCATATATAGCCATGTTTATAAGCTATTGTGTATATATAGAATGTAGGGGAAGGGTCGAAACTAATGTTGTGAGAACTTGTGACCAAACCCCATTGCTGTAAATATTTTGGTAATAAATATGTTTAAACTAAACTAGCTGATATTTTTTTTAAAATAAACTTTAAAAAATCAGGAATGCCGTCAGAGTTCGACATTTTGACGGCCCTGAACTGGATAAAAACTGTTTGCAAGGGCTACAAAATGTACCAGCAGATCTTATTAGGTACATGTAAATCGTTTATGCTACCTGATTTATTAATTTGAATTGTTTCTTTGTAGAACATCAAATTCCTCTTTCAATTTCTCCAATCTAGATACATCGGTCAAAGACGCTCACTGGAACTTTTCCAAGATTCGTGTACATTTGCTAAGATGCCATTGTCTCGAACCGCTTCCAGTTAGTTCAAAAGAAAAGTTGTTTAGAAAAATAAGCATTTGTAGATTGACAGTAAAAGTTACTACGGCTCTTATACCAACATCTGGCCATTTTTGTACTAGATGTGTCCACGAGGCCGGTTTGGTTTTGTTCTTTTTTACTATGTGACAGCTTCAGACGATATCTGCTTGTGACATATGTAAAGAATATAATGCCTTTGGCAGAACGTCCTAAGATTCGTGAAACCAAGGATGAAACTTCAATAGCAGATAAAATATACCAGTTTGATTGAATAATTTGGCCACTTCGTGCGAATTTACTACTGAACACTTATGCGATCAGGGAGAGCTCAGGCGAGACTGTGAATATGCGCAGTCTCGTAAGAGCCTTCGCTGCTCGCACACCTGACTAAATAGGAACATAGATGAATGTTTGAACTAAGATTGAACTTTAGAACTCTGTCTTCACAATAGAGTTCCATGAGTGATTTTACGCATGTGCGATTTGTACACAAATGGAAGGGTAGCTGGTTAGAGACTCACTAGGGACACTACATTGTGTCCTTGAGCAACACATTATCCTCTGGTTAGTACTGGTTTAACCAAGGAAGAAAGGAAATGATTCCGATATGCTTAACATATTGTTGACTGGACGTAAAGAATCAACACAATAAAACACAATATAATGAAATGGTGTCACGTATTCTACTGTGGCGGATAATGTCTCAATGCACACGGGTGAATCAGGACAAGAAGAAAGAGTCACCGTGTACATTGTATTATTCATGCAGGAATTTGCAACCAGTAATGACTACTAGTCGATAGATCTTATTCTGATGACCCTCTTGTGGATTATCTGAATGTCAAGCCACTTTCGCGTCAATTTGTACTTTCACTCGACGTTTTAAGGTACATTGTACATGTTGAATAAATGACAACACACTTGTCTGCATGAACCTTATTCACTCAATGCATGGGATAGTCAACTAGACCAAGATGCTTAATGTATGCTCTTTACAGATATTTGGCTAGCATGAAGTACATGTACATATTTAACGAAAACGCCAACCTGCTCATTGATATTTTTGATGTCATGTTATAAAGGATACTTTGGTTGAGCTGTTTACACTTATAACAATGTGACCATTTCGTTCCTAAATCTGCTGCGATTTATATATTATATAAATATTACCTTCCCTGATATGGTGATATTTTCGACTATCACCATATCAGGGAAGGTAATATTTATTTTATTATACCGAACATTAGATCCTTTATTTTCCACTGTCTTAGGCCTACCATGGTGAGGGGAGATCCAAAGGGAAAATAATGCACAGCCTCTTATAGATCTGCATGAATGAAAATACAGCTTTCACAAAAATGTTTCTTTTGAACAGTTTGAATGCTCGAACTGATCATGACGTTCGGTTCAACAAATTACGTCATAAGAAGTCGATGACGTCAAACTTAATACCAAGCAGCGTCATTTAAATGGAGATACTGTACAAGATGAAGTTTTGTTGCAAAATAGAAAATTTAGCCAAATCGGCTCGAATTTGGTCTCAACGTGTTCCTCTCGTCCTAACTAAGAAAACGAGTACACACACTTTATGTTTCTGACCATAAACAACGAAGTTATTTGGTGTTTAAAGTCGCCAAATCATGTGTCATGTCCGCCATTGCTGTTGAACGTCTCCTGACGTGAACGAACCGTACGCACATCGGCGTTACGCATCATGTGACCGCCCTGATATTTTATAATATCACCCGCTGCTATGGCAAACATGTGGCAGTATTCGCCGTTGCTGTAGCACCGGGTGATATTATAAAATATCAGTCGTTCGTCTATGGAAGTTTTGTATGGGAAATTCACGTGAGGTATAATAAAAATTAATATAGTATCTGTAAAAACTGAAATGACAATGATACCGTGCTTTGTATGTTATGAACGTAGTACATGTACAATGCAGAAAGCTTGCCGTAATTATCATATACAGACACAGTAACCGTGCTATAGTCATATTTCAATCGTGTTCACCTGTGAATATTTACATGTTCAAAGCAATCCTTTAAGCCTGTCTGACACAGAACACACGGCTTATACATGTTCGGTTGGCCATCCGTGTTAACCGTACATACAACCGAACCAATCGTGGCATTATCCGCGTTACACTCGGGCCATTCGAGTGTATCTGTGAAAGCCATGTATCATTTTTAAAACTTTTAAAAAACTGACACGGGTGCCATGTCCGTGTATAATCGTATTACCGAGACCGTACAAGAACGTGAGAGACCGTACGAGACCGTATTTACAACCGCACATGAAGTCCACTCCACGAGTGAGCTCAACCGTGTCAATATCGTATATAAATCGTATGGAATCGAACTCGAACAAAAGTCGGTGGGATCGTATGTAAACCCTGTAAATGTCCAGTTAATCGAGTAAAAGTCGTGTTTAATCGTACTAGGCCGTAAAAGACCGTACTAGACCGTACTTGGACCGTACAACTATCGTTTGAAAATCGTTTTGCAAATCGTGTTCAAACCGTGACAAACCTTGCTTGATAGAGTATATCCGTGCTTTGTTCGTACTAACTCGTTCTACATTCGAGTCTAAATCGTACCAACTCATCCCCAGGCACGGTTTGAGCTCAATACTCGTACCAGTCAACCCGTGTATAACCGAGTATACCGTATTGGAACCGTCTGCCCAACCGTGTTCTGTGTCAGACAGGCTTTAATGAATCTCTAGATTTTCCCAACCGTTCATAGTCTCATGAACAGCACAAAATTTGATCGACAGCTGCCAAGCTCACTTGCCCGTGCAATTCGCTTGAACATCGAATTCATTCGCCAGATGTGACACTGGTGATGTGATTGACAGCGGGCCATACCCGAGTCGCACGTGCAAAACATGCCTCGTGTTTGCTCCATTGGCTGTCACTGTTCACCCTGGCTGTTCCGCTTTTCCATTTTGCACTCCAACAAAACCGATAATATGATTACATATTAAAAACACAACTGTTTTTCCAAATTATAAATAATTTCTATATTTTAGATGTATATAACAAAATGTAAGCAATAAATTGGGCTTCACTAACTTTGCAAGAGACCCGAAGTATTCATGATTCCATGAACACTCCAAAAAATCGCATTCAATTCTTAAATAATGTACCCTCGATCAGACAAATCATTCAGCATATAACAAATATACTCACAGTGAGTATCGTGACGGAAACCCGCTGCCATGTTTTACTGCAGTTATAAATAGTAAGTGAGTATGATCTGGAAATACCACAATAACAAACTGCAGACAAAAAAATGGCACCGCGAGGAAGAGCCACACAACAATCACCAGACACCAGGAAGTTGGTTAAAAACCAATCTGGTACACAAAAAACTCTCGCCCAGTTACAATTGACCGCCAATATGACCATATTAACGGGAAATACAAACTTGAAAATAAAGGAGATATAACGGGTTGTCTGCCAGGCGATGTCAGATAATACAGCTGCATTACTCTGTTCTCTATTCTCACTTAATTCAGGAAACATTAAAGTCATTTATGAAAACACTTATGACACTTTATTACAGAATTCTGACATCAGTGTAATTTTATAGAAGCTTGTCTGCTGACGTTGTTACTAGTCCATTACGAACATTAGTCGAAATTGGTACATTTAAAGACTAGTTAACATCTGTTTCACAGACCATAGTACAAAAGAGGGCAAAGATCAGGAATCGATACAATCAAGTACAACACCTGACGCAGGATACCAATGGGAAAGTAGCAAACAAACAATTAGACATTACAAACGAGAGCCAAGAGGTCAGCCCTTTCCCAGCAGGTGACCACAAGGCAACAATAAACAGACGCGCACGAAAGCACGAAAGCATAACAAACACTTGCCAGAAATAACATGAATGTTTCACAAAAGAAGTACCGCCTTGGAACGGTCAGTAAAACTATTTTACTGGAGGGCTAGAGCTAAAGTCGGTTTCACTGCGCCAACCTCACCCTTAGTTCAGATGTGAATCAAGACAAATAGATGTTTGGTTTGCATGACAGACCCCTTCATTATCAATGCATCATGCCTACACGGTGCTGAAATAGTTATTGTTTTGCTTTGCTTGCAATTTCGACAAAGGTATAAAGTGATGCTGCGAGGTTCCATTTAAATGATTCCTCCTTTATATATAGTCCTTACTCGATAAGAGTAAGGTGACGAAACAGATTTACAGTTAGATGTATGAAAGAAAACCCTCTATTTGTCCAATCAGGTGAATAAAGTACCATAACGTGACCGACTGTGTAACTCTACTCTTATCGAGCTAGACTCTACCAGATAATGTGTGTATAATGCAGTTCGTTTATAGTTTGGTAATGTATAGCCTGTCATCTGGTCAGGTACATGTGTGCGCATGCATTTTAACATTTACCACATCTGATAACAGTAAAGGAATGTAGAGTACGCACACTTATTAATTAACTACACTACACGGATTTCCGCATTGATCGATGGTCAATCAATATTGACTTAGGTTTCGTGTCATACTGGCTTGTGGTCACCTGTTGGGAAAGGACTGGCCTTTTGGATTTCTTGTATGTGATGTTTTCTTGTGTTTTGTCACTTTCCCATATATGGGGTCCTGGGTCATGGGTGGTATTTGATTGTAGGGATCCCTGATCTTTGCTTTCTTTCTTAATTATAGGTCAACAGTATTGGTCTTAAGTCAGCAGTATGACATATACACAATTGCCTGTAAAAATGATATGTATATTCAGAAAATAATGAATAAAAATGTCATTAATCAAGAGACTTCGTACAGGTCAAGGTCAACCTAGAATCATTATTTGAACAAACTTGGTCGGACCCACATCTCAAATGCAACACACCAAGTTCCAAGGTCCTCAGCCTTCTGGTTTTTAAGAAGATATTCAAAACCATGGAGACCAGCTTTGTCATCTTGGTCATCTGACAAAAACAATTTGTATGAATTTTATTCCGTAACCATAGGGGATCTTTCCATGAAATTTTGATTCAATTGGCCAAATGATGACTATGAAATAGAGGTTTTAATATATAGCTGAGACTCATATATGAGCGACATAGGTGTAATGTCCCACGTTCGCATTGCTACATACCAAGTTCCAAGGTCATCGGCCTTGAAGTTCTGAAGAAGAAGATTTTAAAGGGATTTTACAATATATGAGCGTGACGGCCATCTTGGTCATGTGACAAGGCCCATTGTAACACTGAAACTTTTATGTTCGTGCCCCAAGGAGTCTCTTATAGGAGTTCAATTGCCATTGTAGTTTCAGAGATGTTTGAAAATATTGCCGACGGATGGATGGATAACGGGGTAATTGCTATACTATTAGCTCGCTCATGAGCCTTTGACTCAGGTGAGCTAAAAAGTAAATGTTGGTTCGATATTTTTAAGATATAAAAATCAGTACCTGTATCGAATCAGGCCGCCTAAATATAGGACTCTTGCTAGAATGTTGATAACCCGAAGCATGCTAACAAACGCATGTATACACGTACATTAATATTGAGGTTCGATAAATAGGAAAACTGTTCATTTCTGTCAATTGGTAGCATCTGCTAAACGGATCCATTTCTACGAGCTTCCTGGGCCTCCTGTGATGAATATTGATAAACTATAATAGGAACATATCAAATATGAGATATCATTAGCTCTGGTAACACCTGTTTCAGAATCCCATAAAATGGTTAATTGTCTTTTTAATAAAGACGCTTTCATTAAATGAAATCAGCCAAACAGGAATTATTTGTGCAATAAAATAAAACACTTTCAAAATGCGGAAGAAGTTTGTATGTGTGTACAGCGAGGATTTAAGTCAGTCTGTGCATGCACACAGTCTGATCAGAGGCGTTGGTCCCCAAATAAAGATTTTTTGACCCTTGACTACCCATAGAGTGTCTATTAAAGTGAAGTTCTACCTTTAGTTAAGTTTTGATACTCAGCATGATACTTTCAATGTTAAATTGTCAGACTGGATACAGCCCATGTGGTCAAAGATGTCATTTTGATCTAGAGAATGCATGGAGCATTTACAATTTTAAGAAGTTTGAAACATTATATACTTCAGGACTTTGAAAACGCATCACCCTATTTTTGCATATCCCTTGCAAACCGTCTATGCGATTGAAAATCACTCGCATGTTTTAATGTACAACCCAGAATTGGTATAAATCAGTCGTTACGTTGACTGTACTATAACGCGACGCTGCTGATGACGTCACATGGGTTCATACAGCATCTGGTAACATTCTGCAAAGTCAGTTGAAGCTTTTTGATTATTTTTTTGCTTAAACTTTGGATTGTATGATACCATAACCAGCAACGCAGTTTATAGACGTTTCTTATCAAAAGTAATTGATAACTTCAATATTTCGAAAATAATCGTCAAGTTTGAACGTCAATTTACAGCTCATTTTCAGAAAAATATATAGGTTTACGTTAACGTCACTTGCACAATACAAAAAGAAAATGTGATACAAACGTAATTTATGCATAATCTGTCATTTGTATAATATGCCCTTAGCCTCTTACAACAAAACCGGACAAAAAGAAATCGAAACTTTGAAAGGCCCAAAATGATGCATTTTATTGATAGACTATAGTAATCAGAGTGGGTGGGGTATGTCCGTATCTTTAAAGGGGTGTTAATCTGAGCATACCGAACTGTCGATCCATTTCGAATCGTTCAATGATGAATGTGCAATCGTGAAAGAAGCCCAGGACGCAAATCTGTTGAGTCATGAATCAAAACTAACGCAGGTTATATGAGAATATGGAAACAGCTTCGCTTTATGATAGAAAAAAATAATAATCAAACGTCATGAATGGGGATTCTATAACGTGGATGCTATACATAAATGTTGGACACAAAACTCTAGGGTTTCTTAGCAATATTGAATCAGATCCCATGAAAAATTACAAGGCTGCCAAGCATTCAATGTTGGGCCATCATCAGCGCACCAGCGAACGCACATTGAATTGGTATTAAGTGGTATATGGATCCTCTCTTCTCCCCTTATCAACTACAGAAAAGAAACATTGCTAGAGTTGGACCCTTATATAAATAGTTTCCTCTTGATTTGCATAACAGTCAGTTTGGCTTTAAACCCGCCTAACACATTCATTTGTGTTGATGCCTGATGTTAGTATTTGGCTGGGTCCATAATGGCTTAACTTATGTATTTTTTTAGACCAATTGCCTGAGGGCCCTTTTTATTTAATTAAAATTAGTTGATTCGATCTAGGCCTTCATCGTTTGTAAAAGTACCCGTTTAGGGGTTTCCGGTATACTAAGGGTTACAATTGGTGTAATGTTAATGTTCCTTGTCAACATACATTGTATTACTTGACTTTTCGCTTACTGTAAAGGCGGCGCCTCACGAATGCGTAATTAGGACTAGTCAACCTTAGGCATAGGTAAAAGCTGAAAAGGAGGCATGGTTTTATTCAAAAGTAACTGTATCATCTTGTGACACCACCTCAGTCATAAACGCCAGCAAAATAACTGCATCTGAAAATGTCTATTTAACATAAGCAGGGAGACAAACATTGCGGACCCAGATCAGACTGCTCCTACAGGAGCAGTCTGATCTGGGTGCACACTGTTTATCTATGAGGCTTCAAATAGTTTAGTGAACGACAAAAACATACATTTTGTGATTATGCGCTTTAAGGGTTAATAAATGTGAGCAGTGTGTTTACGGTTAGGATTTTCATGAAATGCACGCACGTTTGCGCGCGGGTCAAAAAGCTTATTAACTCTTTACCAAATTATAATTAAAACCTGATTTCCCTTCCTTAGCAGATGCAATAGCCGAACCACGCCCAGATATGAATATTAAAGTTGCCGCCTTTACAGTAAGCGAAAAGTCAAGTAATATATCAACTAGGTGAAGCACAGCTTTTTAAAAATTCCTTTGCCTCTGTTTATGTTTATGCACCGAACTAGCAGAAAATAATTGAACGCAGTACGTCCACGTAGTTTCACTGTACTGATGAAAAAGCAATTAACGGAGCACATGCAACAGGTGTTCATACATTTCTGATTAAGTCAGCTTCCTAAGCTATATTAAGAATTGTGATATGCTTTTACTAATATGAAAGAAAACAAGTGAATTTGATCAAAAGGAGCGAAATCACAAAGTGCAACACAACCCATGTCATCGTAAAGGAACGGACACGCACACACGGGTAGATTTACAAGAGATATGCATATTCACGAGCAAGCATACATTCCATCCAAAGCCAGATAATCATTGCCAAACTAGAATGGACATAGAACATCAAATATAAAAAGAGGACATGACACAAACCAATAGCGTTTACGCAAGAATGGCCAACAGCTACCGATGGTCTGCATAATGCGGATCCTGTGTGTGTGTGTGTGTGGGGGGGGGGGGGGGGGTAACAGCGGGTCTAGTCTAACTCCCCCTCCGTGGAAAATCACAAGTGGCTATAGGTTTCCTTTAAAATATACTAGTACTGACTCCAACGAGAAGCAATTGGACCAAGTTCGTACGCTTTCTGTGAAAGACGCTAATAACAAAAGAAATAAGTGTTAGCACCCCACTTCCCTAATCCGCCCATGGTGTGTGTGAGTGTGCGAGGATTGTTATGCTATATGGGTCCAAAAACGCTCGCATAGAAAAAAGTAAGTGGATGTGATCAGGAAATACCACGATTGCACATTGCAGATCGAGCCACGGTACCGATAGGAAAAGCCACTGAACACCCACAGTCATAAGATATCAGGAAGACAATAGAAGTAAAGAAATCAGCTATCTCTTCTCCATTAAGATGATTGCAAAACTAAAACGACACAAATTACTGAAATCATAACAAGAACCAAATACAGAACCCCCACAATGACTGGGAACAACAATAAACAGTGAATCAGAAACAACAGGACCACCGCCTAGAGGCGTATTTGATGAGCTGGAAGACTCGTTTTTCACAGAGAGACACTGCTCAAAATAAAAACAATTAAGCCAAGGTGTGACAAGACAAAACTAGAACGCACAGTCAATGGGGCACCATCACCATGCTAAAGTTTTAGACCCCCAGCACCCCAAGCCCACCCGTGGGGCATGATCCTGGTAACAGAATAAAAATTCTGTTCAATATGTTTTCTATCTTTTATTTGTGAGAACACACGCAAAGTTTGGTATAAAAAATTGAAATTGACATGGTAACCGAAATGTAATGATATTTGACCTTTTGACCTCACCCCAAGGTCACCAGTTTGACCCTAGGATGAAAATTGTACTTGCATTTTGTTCCGCTTGTCATCCCCGTCGATTTGATATGCCACTTGACCATGTTTGAAAAATAAATTTGACCCCCTGGGCACACCCAGCGCACCAAAGTCCCACCCTTAGGGCATGATCGAGGCGACAGAATGAGAATCGCGTCTGATATGTTTTGTATCTTTCATTTGTACAACACACACTATGTTTTGGTATAAAAATCTTTGAAATTGACATGTTAACCAAAATGTAATGATATTTGACCTTTTGACCTCACCCCAAGGTCACCAGTTTGACACTTGGATGAAAATTTTACTGGCATTCTATTCTGCTCGTCATCCCCGTTGATTTGATATGCACATGAAAATGTTTGAAAAAATTGACCCCCGCGGCACCCCCCGCCCAAAAGTCCGACCCATGGGGCATGACCCAGGCAACAGAATTAAGATCCCGTCTGATATGTTTTTTTACCTTTCATTTGTGAAAACAAACACAAAGTTTAGTATAAAAATCTTGGAAATTGACTTTGTAATTGTAATTAAATGATATTTGACCTTTTGACCCCTCCCCAGGGGGCGGGGCTAATAAAAAATGCCGTTGCATGCTCCATTCATGTGAGTAATTCACACACCAAATTTGGTCGAATTTCGTCCAACGGTTAAGGAGGAGATAGTATATCGGACAGAGGGACGGACGGAGGCGATTTTAATATCCCCTTCGCTTTTTAAAAAAAACGTTGGGATAACAAGCCACCAGACAAAAAATGGACTGGTATCTACCAAGATATACAGCAAAGAAACAAATCAGTCTGTGCATCCGCACAGTCTAATCAATATCTTAGTTTTCTGCCTGATAGATTGGACCCTTGTCTAGCTACCAATATACCATCGCAGACTCTAATCAGACTGCGTGGATGCATATGCCAACTTGAACCTTTGCTGGAAACTGGATCACATAATCAATAACAGATTTAGACATGTCAATAATAGAATATGGGTTCAAATCACCACTGTAAAAGAGATCTAGAAGACCAAACATATAGCTATAAAACTTGGTAAGATTTTACCAAGACGTGCATGCAGTAATAATGCAATCTGAGGTATACTTTGTGGGATTCAAAATACAATTGTCTGTGGCAAGAAAATGTCACAATAATAGATTATAGCATACCACTTGTCCCAAGGGATGGCGATGGCGGCGATGCTAGCAAATGACATTGAAACAAAGACCAAACACAAATCAAACATAGTGAATAAAGCAAACCATAAAACAACAAAAAATAAGTATTCCTGAGGAATGCCATTTTCACAGACCACATACAAATCCACACACATGTACATAGTGAATACGAGGCGTGTTATTTTTGATAACAAGCTTACCAGGCTTGGCTTCGAGAACGCATATTGAATCGCTCGGCAAGCCTCGCGATTCAACAAGCGTTCTCGAAGCGTTGCTTGGTAAACTTGGAATCAAAAGACTCAAATCTGGAATTCTATTTATCAGTTTTCAAGTTGGTTCACTCTTCAAACTACCGATTATGACGTAATAATCGCTTTTTGTGATGATTCAACGTCATTAACGACGTCATTCAAAAACTGCATCGTCATGATAAAGACAAATGCCGCGTGATATGTAACAGTTGTCAGGTCAACCTGCAACAATGCAGTTGACATAAAATTTTGCAAGGACTGTGCTCTCTCTTCCTGAGTAAGATGATTGTACAGCAAAAAGGGACACTAAGAATTACATAACAACCCAAGGACAAAACACAAAAACTCACTCACAATGAAAGCAACAATTAACAACGAATTAACAACGAAAGAATCGCCACCTTAAATGGCCACACCGTAGGCCACTGGGAGAGGGACAGTTGCTTTTTTTAACTGAAATTCAGATGGATAAATTAGGTCTAAATATTTGGTAAGAGTGAGGATCGTTATTACCTATATATTTACAAACAATCTAATAAATACATTATATAGAAGGTTTTAACGTACACCATGCAGTCTTCACATAACGTCGCGTCTTGGAGTGATATAACGCAATGTAATAAATGAGTAACGTTAACTTATTATATGTTATTACGATTTAGCAACGTCGCGTATATATGGCCAAAATCTTGACTATTCATACACTTTTAAAACAAATGGCTAGATTCCACAGTCACATATGGGCAGGACCTCCTCTTGATCAGGGTTTAATAAAGGCATTTTGTTGAGCAATATTAATAAGACGTTATGTAAGTGTCCCATTTTAATTTCATCATATGATTATGGTACTATTCAATTACGTGCCATGCAAATGCTGATGTATCCAAAGGAATCTTTAGGTCTTATTTTGGTCAGATATGTAAATTAAACCCAACCTTTGTGAGCCACCGTTGCTCGACGATTCGATATGTGCCAAAATAATGTGTGCTGGCTTATTTGGTTTATATTTTATTGTACCAAAACGTCAGGTCTATCTTTTCACGCCTACCAAACGATCAGATGCTCAACTGCTGGTTGAGCGAGAAAAACAATTCAAGTGTCGCCCGGTTGAGATTTCGGGGAGCTAAAAAGGTGAACAAATGTTGCATATTCTGTATATTATAATTAATTTTTCTTGTCCTAGGAAGAAAATCAAAAATTGGCGAATGTCATGCAACCTCTTACGGGTCCCAACATTTATGGTGTAAATAGGAGGTCAGAGAATTTCTCCTTTTGTCGGGTTTACTTTTGCGTGAGGAAGGTGTACCAGAAGCAACCAGCGGTTGAGCATCTGACCGTTTGGTTGGCGTGTTTTATTGAACCAAGCTAACAATGGGTATATAAATCGTCAAACACGTGTATAAAATTCTATATATGCATTGTACCATATATGTTAAGAAAGAAAGTAACTTACCTTTCAAGTGAAGCAACGACTCCTAAGAGTATGATATAATTCCAGAAATAGAAACACTATCC
The DNA here is from genome assembly GCA_964019695.1 of Loripinus fragilis. Taxonomy (NCBI): domain Eukaryota; kingdom Metazoa; phylum Mollusca; class Bivalvia; order Lucinida; family Lucinidae; genus Loripinus; species Loripinus fragilis. The sequence continues at coordinate 130,583,035 of OZ026515.1, forward strand.
TTATTGAAATACGACTGCTGTATCCTGTCACTTCAAAGTTATCCCCCTTTTCACTTAAATTATATCGCTTTATGAAGCGCCTTCCTGGTACAACAAAAGTTACACAAAGTTGATTTTATTTTCACCAAATACCAATACAACTCCTGAAAAGTATCAGAAAAGAAAAAAAATAATGAACATATCAGGATTCATCCTAGGATGGGCCCGATCCATTTTGTGAGAAAACTATGAATGTTTTGCTAAAATGGACTTTATTTTTGGCTGGGCCTCATATACAAGCTATTCAAATCCCATGTCAATTATGCTCTAATGGGAATATTAAGGATTCTTGGGCCCATCAAATTATGCAAAGGGCCCATAAAAATTTCAAATGGCCCATTAAAATTTGGAACTTTGCATGTATTTGAATGGGATATGGGCCATCATCATTTTGGGCTAGGAATAACCCTGATATATATATATATATATATACATTATAATTGCTAAATTTGATTATGCACAATAACTAAACATGTGTAAGAGAAAGTCATTTTATTATCTACAGGTTTTATATCTTTTATCAACAAAATATAAATAGTACCACGTAAGTCATCACATGCGATGACTTAACTGGTACTATCAAAATGGATGAAAACGTTCAAAAGTTCGGACAATAAGAGATTTGCTACCATTCCTAGATTGTATAGCTTCGATTTTTCCCTCGGACTAGGAAATGCAACAATAATAGAACACAAACACCAACATGTTTAAAAATGTTAAAATTAAGATAAAGCAGCCAGCTTTCTCTTCCTCAGCAAGATGGTTACAAAGTAAGTAAAGACAATCAGAACTATATCACAAAACAAAATCAACACACACCACCCTCACACACACTGAGAGCAAAGACAAGTGCAATTTGCTTAATTGTGTAACTATGAGTTTCTGAAAGCTTATTTATTTGTTTTTCCCATCTTTAAATAAAGGATAATTTTGTAATAGTATGACATTGGATCATTGTTCTAACATTTATATATGTACAGGTACAATGTATTAATTTCCTGTTTAAGTAGTACTGAAATACTTAAACAGGATGTTTTATTGTCTTTTAAATATAAAATGGCCTTTTCAATATCAGTGCATCTCCTGTAGTTGTTTTATAATACGTAATCAAACAGAGCGGTTTAGTTCTGTTAGTGTTCCTTACGTTAATGCTGACATAAATGTATATTATATGAGCGGCGAGATGAAAAAAATGTCCTATTCATTACACAATATATATAAATTTGAAGTGATACAGATTTGTTTGCATTATGACGTCACGAATAATCACACATGACGTCATACTTACGATGACTGTGTATAATTTGTCTGTATATCAAATCTGAAATCCAAGGAGCTGACGAAAGTGAAAATTTTAGCACAGCTCGACAAGTTAATAACTTAATTTTTCCTTATAATCCAATTAAGAAAATGATTACATACACTTTTTTGGCTTTTATCCAGGAGAAAAGTGTGGCTAGTTATGGGTGTTTTAAAATCTGAAGTCAATGGAGAAAGCAGCGGACATCTAATTTCACTGCGTTAAAATTCAACTTCTTATATTTATACTAATGAAAATATATGTTTTATCAAATATACAGTGAACATCATACAATACATTTCCTTTATCATATGACGTCGCGTCTAGGAATGAAATAACGCCATGCAGTAAAATCGAAAAAAACACTAGTGTTTACAGATTTTTGGGAAACGTTATGACGTCCATAGCAACGTTGCGTAAATAAGGACAAATTGATTATGTTTTACAGCCGAAATGAGATTTCAAAGTAATCTTAACGTCATATAATAAATCGAATCTAACATTCGTGCTCCTGTATTATTGAATTTATTAAAACTCGTTGCGAAAAAAAAGAGTAAATGCTTGGCAAGCCTTGCATTTTATCTCTTTCTGCAACTCGTTTAATGAATTCAATAAAACACGAGCACTCGTGTAAGAAGCTCTATGTATATCATTACTTTGTATCTAATAAAACGGTCAAATGGCCTACTCTATGGAATCCCTTGCATGAGAAGACTGTAGTCCTTCTTTTGAGATGAAAGCATGGAAGACGACAAAGATCAGGAATCGATATAATCAAGTACAACACTTGAACAAGGACACCACATGGAAATGTGACAAAAACACAAGAAAACATAGCATACAAGTGTGCCAAGAGGTTAGCCCTTTCCAAGCAGGTGACCATAAGGCTGCAATGAACAGACAAGATACAGCATGACAGACACGAAATATAAATAACAAAAAAGGTTCACAAATTTTGCACCGCCTTGGAACGGTCAATAAAAAATACTGGAGGAATTAAACTAGTTTCATGGTACCAACCTCACCCTTATTTCTGATGTGGATCAAGAGAAATATATGTTTGGTTCGCATGAAAGATCACTAACTTATCGAAGAAGCATTTAATGAATGAGCTGGATATGGCAACACATTTATAGATAATATGCTTACGCTGTATGAGATATTTTTTTATGTTACACTCGCAAGAAATATATACAATTCGAAACCTGTGCGAAATTGGATAGATTTCATTTTTTTGTAAATTTCGAGCGGTTGTATAATTTTGACTTCGTATAATATTTATATACTTTAAAGCTACCATTTTAGGTTCCATTTGGCTACCTGGCGATGTGTGTGAATGAAGTTTTGAAAGATAAACTGTGTAAAACCATATAAGATTGCTTCTTTATACATATAGATTCACAATAAATGTCAGAGTGCTCACTAATATAAAATAGAGGTGGGGGACTTGTTAATCATACATAAATTGCAATGCCGTCCAGTAATTGAGGTCATGACCCGACCCTGTCTGAAAAATGTGGGAAGGTAGCGTTTTCCTTATGTTTTTAGTAAATAATCTTTCACAATTATATATATTTATATAACTAATGTCATCACATTCAAGGAATTATTTGATAAATTGTAATACATTATCTTTCACCTCTAGCTCCTGATAAAAACACTGAGATATCATTTTACATCAGCCTACAAGGGATTCGCTATTTCTACCTAAACTTAAAAAATATGACAGCTAAATATGGTAATAAACTTATTTGGGTAGGGAACATTTTGGTGGCTAGGTAGGGTCGGGTGTAACAATATAACTTTAACTTGGGCCTGAGCCACGACATAAGGTTTTCAACAATGTGGTATGTGCGACCAACAAAGCCTAAGATTACATGTAGCCTGCGCTTACACGCAGTCTGAATAGAGCCTCTACTAGTCGCATGAACATTCTATTAGTGTTAAGCTACTAACCAACATCATTTGGAGTTTCTAAGCTTAAAAGGAGGCTACACTGGCCTGTCTGGGTCTATGCTTGTCAAAATGAAACATTTTTTGAAATCACGTGTCGTGACTCAAAATTGGGTGATCATTCGCAATACTTTATATGGGTGATTCCATGGAATGTTTGTAATGGTGCTTATCGCATATACGAACATGATAGATTCAATTTTGTCTGCTACGATTTCTGGCGGGTCTAGATTTAATATGAATCACCACCTATGCCTCTACACTATGCGTATACACTGGTATATGAGTAGTAAAGGTTAGAGCGAGACTATGCGTATATGTACGCTAGCACAAAAGTTCCGTTGGCCGCCTATGCTATTAGCCAAAAGTTGGCTAATCTTTGGTTTCCTTGAACCAGACCTTTAGATAAGATTACGTAATAAAAATAAATTACTTATTTCTCAACTAAAACATGTGTCTTGGTCTCAAATGTTTAAACTGATGGGTAAGAAAATCTTCTAAATCTTATATTCCAAAGAAGTGTATATCTTCAACATTGTAAACCTTATTTTCATTTGGGATTTATGTATTGGATTCTGCTTTGATTAAATCCTTATTTGTTGCATTTTCATTAAAATTGGTAGCTTTCTAGTAAAAACGTTAATATGTCATGTGTAATTTCTAAATAATTGAAATACGGGTATAAATTGAAAATACAAATTCTTAACCCGCATTTTAATAGATTAATTATTTTTTCATGATTAGCGTTATGTAAATGCATGTATATAGTTTGATTCACACACATCAAAATAGGGATTTTATTTTGACTTCTTTAATTCCGAGAAAACCTGGTGCTATGTCAAATAACTGTACTCTCACTTAGTTGAAACTCAAAATACCTCTTTAACTATCATTAATTATTTGACACAGGTTGCTGTTCTTACAGTAGATAATGGTACATGTTTATACTCATATTTATTTACTTGGACTTTGCAAAATAGTTTGCTTATGTTCATGAACATGTTTCATGACTAACTATCAAGACTTCTGAAAACATTCATTACCTGTCACGTGACTGCCACTGGAAAGGTAAATCGCAGCGTATATGTTATTCTTGGTAATCAAATTTTGAGAATATTGTATACAGAAGTAAACCATTTATATATGGCTGACACATATTTCAATCGATCATAACACACGTTAAATGTATTTATACATCAAACACACAATACCATCTTTAAAATATTAATGTTTTAATATCCGATAAATGAAACTTTTACTTAGTAAACGAATTCACATAATTAACAACAATATAGTATGAATGAACAAACATTAAAACATACACATTATATATCCTTAAGATAACAGCATATAATGCATTTCTTAACTCGTATGACTAAGAAGTTTTGATTTTCTTCTCTATATAGAGTTGTTGAAACTGTGACCAGCTTGTATGTGCGAGAAAAACTAGAAAGATTTTGTTATTGTGCGGACGGCAGATCAATATCCAATCCAATACCAGCGCAGCAGGTTTAGCTCGCCTCATCTAACCACTCATGCAGAAACTAATTCAACTTTTTGACTTTATTGCAATGTTTGGACTTAATGAGTTATTGAACAACGAAGCGTCCTTTAGCAAGATAAACGAATTAACACCTAGTAATACATAATTGTACTGACTGTAAAGCACTTTATATTAGCCATCAAAATTTGGCGATTTTTTGAGAAAAAAATTACATATTGACGTTGTTTAATTCTGGTAGTACCTCAATTTCATGTGTCTTAAAATAAATTTCTATTCCCATAGGGGCACCCCTTAAAGGTAATATTATGCTCCTTTCAAAACGTGGTTTCCTCGACATTGAAACATACTTTGTTTATTCAACCTTTTTTTTTTTACTTTATTGCAATTAGTTATTGAACAACGAAGCGTCCGTTAGCAAGATGTGAAATAATTAAACTTGTATGTAATTACTGTAAAGCACTTAGTATACACGGCATCAAAATTTGGCAGTTTAAAAGACTGATATATCGACGTAATTTAAAGAGACTACGTCTGCAACTATGAACATTTTTCAAAATTTTTTATTTTCTTTTTAAATCATTTGTAAAAGTAGAATTAAGTTACGCTTTAACAATAAATATGTTCGCTTTAGCTGAAAACTGCATGGAAAATAGAATTATCGTATAAAACAGGTGTGTTTTTTCTCGTGTTGGTAATTATTTGCGTCCCTCCAATAACTATAGACAGTTAATTTTAACATAAATGATGTTGTTTTGATACTGATAATTTGTTTAGATTTACGAAATTGGTAAAATATATACCTGAATTATAGTTTTTTACTGTGTCCTTGAAAAATAGAAACATTAGTTCTAAAATTAAAAGATCAAAAGTTACAGACTATGCAGCTTTAATTCTGGCGGTTTCCCAATTTAATGTTTATATTCTCATAGGGGCCACTCTTAAAGAAAATAATACGCTCCCCTCAGAGAGCATATTATGTCCTCTTTTCGACTTTGAAACGTACTATACTGTTCAAAAGTTGGTTTATCAATACAAATATACATACACTAAGGATGTGTGTCCATGTATTGCATATTCTATTCTGTTCTGTGTTATAATTTCCCCACGTTGACTTTTCGAGGCACCGTCGGATAGACGTTAAAACCATTTTGCTTGTGACTATTTACATTAAATTTTATAAGTTTATGTTAAAAGTGTATGATGGTATTTACACTTTAATGTGAGGCGTTAGCTGTTAATATTTTGTAGCTTAATTCAAACAAACAATTTTCGCAGTCTCATAGATTGCCGAATGGCTTCATAAATATGCAAGTTCGAGATATTTTTGTAGTTATCGTCACATAGTATATGCGAGCAATGAGGGATCAGGCGAACCTTCACATTATCGCTGTCTCACCAGAGCAGCTGCTGCTTTCTCGTACATGGAAGGGCAGAATTGGGCGTATATAAAAGTTTTAACTAACATTAATGTCACTAGCTGCACATCAACATCCTGGTTTTATGCATATGCGATTAGAACCACATACTCATCGTGGCGAGCTTTCATTGATGTTGTTAGTTATGTGTGCGATTGTTAACCCTTTGATGACTGGAATTCTAAATAGGTACTATGGCGAACAGTGAAGACCCTGATGAAATGCCACATAAGGTGGCATTTCATCAGGGTCTGCACTGTTTGCCAAGACAAACTCGATCTTCAGAGAAAGAAATGTATTTTTGAATATATAACCCGTGCCCATTCAATATATCCATGTGCAATGGACCATCCTGGCTTAATTTTACAGAAAAGTCTGTTGGTCTTAAAAGGGTTAACGTTCCGACAAAAGCTTATGTCCACTTGTGATTGAGCCACACCTGAAAGTGGTGCAGTGTATCAAAACCGTGGTACCTTTGTTTTCAGGGCGTGTGGTGCAGTTACTAGACCATGGCCGCCTATTATTATTATTTCTGTTACCATAGCAATGCAGCTGATGAAATTAGTACGGGCGCCCGCATTGCATGAACAACTAATGCATTGTTTTGAAAATTAAATGGTACCGGAGTGAATACGAGGGGCATTTGGAAAGTTCTAAGCATGGCATCATAACTCCACATGCTATCAAATAATACATTCTTGGAAACTAGAATTCAATGGCTACTTGATGGTTTAAATTTTATCGAAAAAGGACTCGGCGTGCACGTGCAGCGCATGCTCAAAATGAGTAGGGTTCATACACTGACCGAAATTTTAAGCAAAATATTTGTAAAGAAAACGAAGGAAAATTGGGGACATTATTTACGATCATGGTTTGACGAACTAACGATTTGGTGCCAACTTAATTCTTATTAAGATATATTATACGATCACTGCTTGCACGACTTACATGTACACCTTTACATTCGGAAAATGTTGAATAATAGGGAAATGGAAACTGTTCAAAAATGGGACTTTTTTCGATTTTTCTTTATACTTTTCTTATAAATTGTGTCACAACAGGAGCACGAAAATTGCCTTTTGAGTATATGTTTTGCTTTATTTAAGAGGAACAATGAAAAAAAATAATTTTGTAGCGCAAAAAAATTGGCTTGTTTAGTTCTGTATTCAAAAAAAAAAAATATTCCTAATAACACTACCTCTACTTTTCAAGAAGTGGGTGGGGTAACTTAACCGCTCACATTTTGTCGATGGCATAAGAACTTCTCATGGAATCGCGTTAACCATCACAAAATTGATTGTTCTCTACTCTCAAGGTATTATAATTTTTTTGTTTGCCATCATATTCAACTGAAATGAAACAGAACGTCAACTCATAGCTAAACTGACTCTGCCCTATGGGAAGACTATAAGAGTTATCTTCCCTTTGCTCTGGTTTACAAAAATTATTTTGGTTTCAATATAAAGAACATATAGTGTGCTTGACAAAAATACCAACGCACGGCATTTTTTTTAACTACTGTCGGTTATATATATTCAAAATATATGCATTGTGACTTGCGATTTTTAGTTGAAAAAAAAATAGCGCATTGATTTGCTTTCTAGATGGTTTTGATATTGCTGTTGCGGTATTTAGTTATTAGAAACATCCAACTCTGTCATCAATTGTATAATAACTGTACCAGATCGTGGCCTCCCAAATGGTGCAAAATTATCTAATTCCATGAACTATTGTTAATGTTCTGCACACTTTAAAAAGGTAAAATGTTATATTTTCCACTGAAATTTTGTACAGGGGTGAGGGCAAGCTGTCCAGTACATGTATTCACAATAGTATTTTTCGTGTCTGCATTATAATATCCTAACGAAATTTGTGCCATAACTTAGAAGAAAGATAGCATTTTAAAATGATACCAAACATGATAGGATTTGTAAATCGGTAACTGAGATAAAAGACCATGCTAAGAACTTTCCAAATGCCCCTCGTATATCACTTCTTACCGCGATACATATTACTTTTGTGATATAAAAGTTTATGGATACCTGTCTTTTTCCTTAAATCATTTCAGTGAAAGTGGGTTGCCCATTCTGTTAAAATAGCAATTGCTCTGCAAACATGTTCCAATAATTTGCTTGTGTTGTATGCGCCGATTTGCATTTCTACAGTGTTGTGTAGAGGAAACCCACTTATTGAAAAACCGGGCAGTTCTAAAAAAGTGAAGTGTTTGTTTTATTTCCTTGAACATTGTATACAATTCAACATCAATGGAGGAATTGATGGCCACTGTATGAGTTGCATATATCTTTTACATGTAGTCCCAAGTACTAATAGCTAACTTTTTTATGTTTTTCACATTGATTTTGGGGATAGCTTTTGTAATATTAATCTTACGAAGATATGATTGTGAGGCAAAAACGCGCCAACCGTCAAACGGTTCCCACACCCAAGATACTGCAGTTATCTCTATGCATAGATATATATGTACTTCTTGAACTTTTGAAGCAAAGCACAACTATACCGAGTCCATAATGTCAGACAAACGGTTGCATTGCAACACCCTTGTTTATGGCTTGTTTTGGACACACGCATAAGGCAAAATAGAACGGTGTGCTTAATCCAAACCAGTTTGCGCCTGTGAACGAGCATATACAAAGTAGATTCTGCATATGAACGGTACAACTTCTGAGTGTACAAAAGGCAGCTATTTGTTATCTTTATCACTGAATAACGGTATAGTCCCCGTTTAAGAACATTGGTTTCAGACCTACCACCTTTCTGAAGCGCCTCAATTCAAATTTAAGCAGTCAATAAAAGACGTAGATAATTTTGGCGAATTAAATTTATTGCAAAATCTTTATTTATGTGAACAAAATCAATTGGAAGCTTTAACACTATTATTTAAGCCGTGGCATGAGATTTCCAACAATGCGGTATGTGCGACCAGCAAGAGCTCAGACCAGCCTGCGTATACGCGCAGACTGATCAGAGCCTTTGCTGGTCGCTGAAATATTCGATGACTGTTAAACTGTCTAAGCTTAAAAGGAGGCTGCACAGGCTCGTCTGAATCTACAATTGTCAAAATGCCACATTGTTGGAAATCACGTGTCATATTATTTGGAAATCATGACCTGTGATTCCCGATATACATGTATACAATGAACCATATCAAATTTATTGTACCAAACCAGAAGGAAGAATCCATTAATAAAAACAGGGCTAATAATTACATGGACAAAGGTATCAGAATATGTATAAATAACAATTTTATCAATAGGATTTTCTGAATTATTAACATACATGTAATACTGCTATTAAGGAAGCGTGCACAGTAAGGTAAGTCCAAAATGTATTGAGGCAGGCCAAGAAATGCAAACTTTAAAACTGTTTAATGCCTATAAGCTGCCACCAGTGCTTAACATTGCGACTGCTGTATAAATAGAAAATGGGTTAACAATTCGGAGTCCGACAATGAAATATTTCCAGAAAATGCAATTGAGTCAAAATAATATTGGACAAGATTTCATTAGAATTAACGGAAAATGCAATAACTTCCATGCCCCCTAACACCGGTAACAGTTTATCTCCCCCCCCCCCCGGAAATTTTGCTCCCACCCATATTATACTTCCCCCGGGGAACAAGCAGTCCAGGTCGGTTTAATTTGCCCCCATCAAAACAGGAATATCTTTAAGAATACTTTGTGTTTTTTCTGCTATACTGCAAAAGTTTAATATCATATCCTTTTTTAATCACTTAGAGAGAAAATCATGTCTGATATACACTTACATTGCATAAATTTTGATTGGTTGGGGCCATCCGTCCAGAGCACATTATCCCCCTGACCAAAATGTATTGGCCCATTCCACTGGTTTGAAACTATTTGAAGATAAAGTTATATAAAAAAAATCATAATTTAAGACAATTTGAGATATTTTCTCTGTCATTTGGTTTGCTCAATCTACTTATTTCAAACTATATAAATGTGAATATGCATCAATTACAATCATAATTCAAGTCAAATTGAGCTGTTGTCTTTATTGCACAAACTAATACATTTTGCACCAGGGTGGGGGGGGTGCAAGCTGTCCAGGGCAGTTTCACTTGCGCCTACTTGAATGTTGAATCAGATGCTCATTCCACGTACATTTCTTGTACTTTAACAACAGCAGAATCTAGGGCGAAGATTTGGTACTAGTGAAATGCATTTAAGCCCCCTAGGGGCTTAGGCTGCTGTCCGCTCTGTTGTTGTTGACGTTTTGTTTATTGTTACTCCCATTGTGCCATTTTCTTCTTAATGCTTTTGGCAAACTTGAAGAATCAGACAGTGTGACAAGCAAGGATATCAGAGGATCAATGGGAAAATGATGAATATTGTTCCAAATGAGTAAGGACGTAGAAAGTCTGTAAATCAAAGAATACAAGAAGCTCTCACTACATATTGTCTTTGTTACTTATTCTTTCATGGGTATTTGATATTTTAAGGAATAACTCGTTTTGTTATTTGATATTTAAGGAGTAACTCATTTGTTACTTCATATTTTAAGGAAAAACTCATTTGTTACTTGTAATTATGAGGGGTAGCTCATGTGCTACTTGAAATTTTAAGTAGTAACTCATTTATTACATGAGATTATGAAGGGTATCTCATTTGTTACTCGACAAGTTAAGGAGTAACTTATTTGATATTTGATTATATATAAACAGTGTATTCAGTTGCTACTTTATATTTTAAGGAGTAACGCATTTGTTACTTGAGGGTACGTGTTATTCGAGAGTATTAAACTCATTTCAGTTTGGCTCCTTGGCCATTTATAAGGTTGTCGTGCCTAGTTTTGACTGTGTTTATGATTGATTTATTTATTTTCTAAATGATCGAGACGATCTTCTAAACCACCTAGAATGCAGTAACTTAGTACGATTAATCATTTATTTTTGTAACACATTATACTACTCATAATGTCTCGAACTACTCCACGCGCGCGAGCTAAACAACTTTAACTCATTTAAGCCAAGCGTCCTTTTTATGGGCCATCGGCAAACAGTGCAGAACCTGAGCAGACGGCGCGTCTGATCAGGTTCTGCACTGATTGCTTGCAGAGTGTACTTTTAAAATTTGAATGAAATTGAAACTTACTACCCACCAACCCTTAAATTCAAAATTGATTTATCCAATTGATAAGGGAAAATGGGTTAAGCGGAAGATAGTTTCTGCCAGTATACCGTATCAAAGCTCCCCTGCCCCCGCCAGTGTCTGCAGCTGCTGTACGTTCTAAGGCGGTAGTTTTGATGTTAATGGGGCATTATTTGAGCCGCGACATGTGGTTTCCAACAATGTGGCATTTTGACAGGTGTAGACTCAGACGAGCCTGTGCAGCCTCCTTTTTAAGTTTAGAAACTCCAAATGATGTTTGGTCAGTGCCCTTAGAGTCATAGACTATTCAAACAACTAGCAACGGCTCTGATCAGTCTGCGCATATGCGCAGGCTAATCTGAGCATTTGCTGGTCGCACATACTACATTGTTGGAAATCTCATGTCGAAGCTCAATTTTGTTATTGCTCTCATTGTGTGTTGATAATGTGTTTATAAATTGTAGTTGTTAAAGTCCTTTCTAGTTTTGCAATTATCCCCTTGAGGTAGTCAGTGCTCGTGGCTTAACTTTGAATGCACTCTTGCATTTAAGTGGTATTCATTGTTTGCTTGTGATCTTATGTCTCTTCGTCATGACTCCATGGGTTGGCCTGTAATCTGTGATTGTGGCATGAGCATTTCCTGGTCCCGAGGTTATAAAACGTTTTTTCGTGCTCAGCTTAACTGAGCACGAAATTTCAATTGCTCATTAAAACGATAGACGACAAATGAAGAAGTTCCTTTGCTTTAGGTCTCTCAGATGTTGTATTTATCATGCTAATAAATGTTAAAATGCCAACAATTGTTGGCATTTTAACATTTATGAGCAGTATACATTGTGTGCTCAGCTGCGTTGAGCATGGGAAAAAGTTTTATAACCTCGGGGCCTGGTCTTTTCACTGTAAGAATAACTATCTGGTTCCCCAAAACGTTAAGCTGTCGAGACCCCACTATATGTTAGCCATATGCGACAAATTTATCTTAGATGTCAAATCGCCTTGTATCCTACAGCGTGAAGTCTGAGACATCTGTAAATAAGCGTGTACCAAAGATACATTAATTGTAAATGGCTAGACTTCCTGACTGTTCTGTCCATACATAACATATGACTCTTTTAACACTTAACACATTATTCTCTAGGCTGCAGCAGGCGACACATTTTGGTGCAATTTTCTTTTAAGAAAACAGACTGGAAAAGCCTACTTATAGGGTTCAATTAAAAAGATAATCAAACATTATAAAAAAGGGTATAACATGGCTATGTATCTGGTTGTAAACCCAATCATAGTTTATACTAAGCTATGATTACCTCTTAGATTGCACGGCGGTGAATCGGGCATCCGACTCACTGACTTTAAGCCTTAATCTGATGCCTGCCTTTGGCTGGGCCCACCGTATCTCTAGCTTTGACTATCTGTATGCTTTGTTTCTACAAAGTGTGTTAATTTGATTAGACTGTTCCTCTGTGATGATACATTGCACCAATTTAAAAAGCCTCCATGCAAGATAAACTAATCATGTGTCTTTACAACAACCGAATCTAGGGCGACAATTTGGTAGAAGTAAAATGCACGTAAGTCCCTCAATGGCTTTGCCGCCCCTATCCTCAGTGCCGTTCTAAGACGATGATTCTGTTGTTGTTGATTGATTGTAACATTGTTTGTGGGGGGTTCTGTGTTTGGTCCCTGATTTGGTATGTAGTACTTTGTTTCCTTTCTAGTTTTGCAATCATCGTATGATGGGGAAGAGATAGCTAATTGCTTTACTTTAATTGTCTCCCTGATGACGTGTGTCTGTTGTTGTTTTGTGACTCTTCCTTTGGTCTGCAGTGAGTGATTGTGGTATCTCCTGATCATACTGACTTACTTTTTAAATGCAATGTGAATTATGTATTCATATTAAAATTATGCATATAAGTAAGATTGAGGGCAAAGATCAGAAAACGGTACAATCAAATACCACACCTGACCCAGGATACCACATGGGAATGTAACAAAAATCCAATAAACATCACCAACAAGAGCTAAGAAGTCAGCCCTTTCCCAGCAGGTGACCACAAGTCACCAATGAACATACGCGAAAGCATGAGAAACACAAGACACAAAAAACACAAATGATCCGCAAAAGAAGTACCGCCTTGGAACGGTCAGTAAAAATATTTTACTGGAGGGCTTAGACCGGTTTAACGGCTCTAACCTCACCCTTAGTTAAGATGTGGATCAAGACACATAGATGTTTGATTTGAATGGAAAGAACCTAACTTATCAATGCATCATCTCCAAAAAACATATAAATCAAGATATAAAACGGAGATAAAGCAAAGATAAGGACTCAACAGTAAAAAAAACTGAATACCGGAGCAAAATAAATCCAACAGGTAAACCCCTATGGGCCTGACAACAGCCAAAGCATCAGGCCCCTACCATCTCACCAATAGATAGGTCTTCAAGTCGGAACCTTCTTAGAGTCTAAAGTCCGACCCACCGGCGTGCAATTTACGAGAGGAAAGACAATTGTGGTCGATTCAGAAGGTACAATTCACATTGGCAAAGATGTAAAACAAAGTGGTGTGAAATTCGATAAAGCTAGAACTAATGGACTTAAGAGAAAATTATCCATGGATGCCTGGAGTAAGCATACAAAAGCAGGCTACTATCGGTCCGTCAGCGAAACGCAGTCTAAATGGCGTTTCGCTGGTGGACCGATAGTGGCCCGAAAATGTTTGTTGGCGGCTGGATGGATTTTCCATCTATGTTCAAAGCATGCCGCCATATAAACGTATGTCTTGAAAATCCTGCATCAGGTATCGGACGATAAGCACAGATATTATCCTTAAATTAGGACTGAGTGAAAAAGTAAAAAAATGGCAATGATTGTTATAAAAAATATCTAAATGCTTTCTGTTGAAAATTGCTGGCAAGTTCTTAGAAGAATGCACACACTACTGTACCTTCTCTTATCTCCCTGATTTGATTTCTGAAGCGTCAAATGGTAATAAATGACCACAATTATTGCGTAAATCATTGCCTAGGACAACTTTATCATTTTGACTTTTCACAGACCAATTAACCCATAAAGCGCCACCTATAATTTGCAGCAGAGGACAATTTCAAATCTTGCTGCATTTTATTCGTTATTTTTGAAAATGCAGCAAGATTTGAAATTGTTTATTCACGAAAATCGTCTCACACAAAGCACCTCCTCGTGCTTAAAGTCTCTGTATATATTTATAATGCTAAATACATTCAAATCTAGACATCAAACTCTTTTAAATGGCCGAAAAAAATTAACTCAGTTCTTTAACTGTCATCTATGAAGCCGATGGTGGATTTTAGCTAAGTGGGTACAAACAGCAGTAGACTTGAAATATTCGAATATTTATTTCATCATTTTGGTTTGCTCGAATATTTGCAAGTCAGCATACTTTCTTATTCTTTTTTTTTACACGAAAATTTCAGCCTGACGCAAAACAAATAAACAGATAATTTTAATTTGTCTTAGCTTCCATGTTTCGAATTTACATGTTCCTTTCATTTTTATTCTTCCTACGTCATCATAAAGCATGTATAAATGTATATCATAGTCATTTGGTCAAAGTATTAAATGAATGCTGTGTTATATTATCTGGTCAAATGACCTAGATTTGCAACAGATATGAACTTAAACTATACTGTCAGATTTCCTGAATGGATGATGGATAACAAAAACTTTGATAATAATAAAGAGCTATAATAACTCATTCAAGAGTGACCTAAAACAAACACACGTATGATGAAGTCGCAGGCAATACATCAATTCTTACAAAACGATAGAACAAATAGCCAGTAGTTTTTGAGAATGACCCTGCCACAATGTCCCTTATAACAATAGTTCATACATGCAAGCGTAGCTACCATTACGCATTTACGCATTCTATTATTATGCGTAATGAAAATTGTACAAAGTCAAGGAAAACACATGATGTGGAAGTAGTGTTTTTCCATGCTGTAAGGGTTTGCTCTCAAAGGTAAGAATTTGCTCCCGGAGGGAGCAAATTCTTTCTTTTGAGAGAAGTCGCCATTTATAAAAGGGACGTAATTGGTGAGAATCCATGCTCGTTTCAATAGTCTCCCTTTTATGTGTGTAACTATTAAAGCGTTCTGGCTACGCTGTTGTCATTATATTGATAGGCGCTGGAAATTGGCATTTATGTATGTTACCTTTAATGGTGTTTCTATTCGTGGTATACATGGAAGACCCAAAATGAAACACTTAGCTGGAATGAAATAAACATGGGTAATTATGGGTACTATACTTCTACCACGACCATCGATTAATTTAGTTCATTTACCGTTACAGTCATACGCCTCAAAGCGGTTTGTGGAAGTATATTTAAAACGTTAGTGAGTATGACAAGGGAATGCCATGACCAACACACGGCACCGCGAGGAAGAGACACAGAACACGAACAGCCACCTGACCACAAGAAAACAATTAAAGATACACACCAAAAAGCCCGCTCTTAAGCAGCACGATGATTGCATAACTAGAAAGGACACTAAGTATTCCACTATTAGGTCAGTATATCGTCACGTGGTATGTAATGTCCCGGTCTCTTGTGACCCTAATGGAGATAGGAACCAGATGGGGTGTCTTGACAGTAACCTAATAGTTGAATAATACACGACCAATACAATACCCACACAAACTATGGGTGCGACAATAAACAATGAATCAACAACCATTTTATAGCAGAATTTCTAACATATCACATCTGCGAGCACGATTTTGTAATTATATTCATGACAGGAACCAAATACTTTAAAATAATAAATTTCACACCGCTAGAAAGGGGGTTGGGCACTAGTGGGTTAGATCGATCAGACATCATGGCCGC
The DNA here is from genome assembly GCA_964019695.1 of Loripinus fragilis. Classification (NCBI taxonomy): domain Eukaryota; kingdom Metazoa; phylum Mollusca; class Bivalvia; order Lucinida; family Lucinidae; genus Loripinus; species Loripinus fragilis. Next base: position 130,599,249 of record OZ026515.1, read on the forward strand.
CAGGTGACGTGGTTAATTTTGACTCAGGAAAAAACTTTAAATATATTTTCCTCTGAAATCACTCATCAGAATTTAAACAAAAATGCCAAAACTTGTCACTGTGTGACCTGCTACAAAGATAGCAAAGACAAGTTTGATCTGTCAAAAAACATGGCCGCCAGTGGGCATGACCAGTTTCTCTTATGTACCTATATAAGAAACTTAAAACGTCTTCTCGCCTAAAACAAATTGTCAGAAATGATAATGACTTGGCAGAAATGTATAGAAATGAACTATAGAGGTAATAAATAGCTGCTCATATTTGACCTGTCGAAAGACCTGGCCGCCATGGGGCTCGGCTTATCACAGAGCACACAATTGTCCATAAATTACACATCTTTATGCATTTTATATGCTGCTCTAGAATAATTTTAAACATCGCTAACAGCCTACAGCCATTTAGGACTTTTAAACACTATGACAGTGGAATCTCATGTGAGCGATTAAGGGTCAAATTGGCCTTTTTTTATAAGTCAGACTAATATCCTCAACTTTCACCAAGAGCCAATTCGCAAGAAAACAGACTTTTGATCATTATACTATCGATGATCGTGCTAGCTTTGCTGTCTGTCTAATTTACGTAGACTGTCCCAACAGAAAGTATCTTGCCAGCTTACTCGATTGGACTGCAATAGAATACATATGTCCAAATGTGCGATTTATTGGAGTGGTCTAGACACGGCTCAAAGTTTGATTGATATCAATAGAAGTTTGACAAGAATCTTTGGAAGACCAATTATGCTTCCTTTGAAGATATATTTAGACATTTTATGATGGCTCCTATACCTACTGGTCGACTATGAAACTGTCTGTGTACTGGGCCGCCCATTTAAGCTGACTTTATTCTGAAACAAAGTCAATGTCTGCTGTCAGTTCTGTCTGGAAGTTTTACTAAATCGGACAGAAATATGTGATATTTAGAAGGAATGTGAGGAAAAATATGAGCCTAATGAATCAGGTCTGAAACCGAAACATAGCTCCTCAATACGATTCATTATATTTCATCTTAAGATAAAGTCGCACTGGACCATATACGTAGACACCACAAATAACCTGAAAGGAGCATCAAGAAAAGCAATATCTTGCATGACCTTATAAACACGAAAATATAACTTGATCATGACCAGGTGAATAATATCACATGAATTAAACGAAACCCCTAAACGGGTACATTTCGGCATTATGCACAGTTTTTTTTTTAAATCATTCTTCAGAGAAAGAAATAAAATATTATTTGTAAATAATATAGTGTGATGGCCAATTTAGCTTACCTTGCAACCCAAGGGCATTGTTTCATGTGTGTCAAATCGCTTATTAGGACCCACTGAATACGAATAAAATCGTCTTCAAAATTTAACCTGTTTGGGCTATGTAAAAATGCATGGTTTCTATGGCAACCCATAACGGATTTAAGAATGGGGGTGTGTAAACAAATTAACTTATATTTTCAGCTAAACTGGTACCAAATTAAAGCTTAGAAACATGGCTTTTATTTCTTGGTCAATTATGCAAATTATCTTATTTCCATACCTTGCGTATGCATGAGTATTTTACAATTAAAACGTTAACAATAGGGGAAGTAATAAAAAAAAACGTAAATATAAGCTGATTTCATCCCCATATCATCATTGCTGCTATTGTTATATCATCAGTGATACAATTTGACAAGACCATTTATCCAGTGAACATATGTTCATAAAAATACATGAGCACTTACAAAAATGAGAGGAAATCATGTAAAGCTGTAAATCTGGGGGAGGGGATGTAAATTAGACATAATTCCAACCTTTGAACATTATTTCATACATACCGAATTTTCTGTGGGACTGCCTCAAAGTGAAAATGCACACTTTTTCAAATGCATTTGTTATAGAGCTTACAGTATGGCAGGAATAATCCCTCATTTTATGTTACTGAGTGCTCTTCAATTAGCCTGCAATTAATTACTTTTGCTTGTCTATGGGGTCTGGCAATTTTCAGGTCAATGAGCTCTACAGAAGAAACTGGAAGCAATTACACTTGCATACACACTACCCAAGCAGAATTATAAATACTTGTAATGGTAAAATAACAATGTTTTAGAGTAATATTTTTAACAGTGTGTGCATTGATGAGTATATTTTGATACATGGCCGATATTTAATATTTATTTCTAAAATTTAACTCTTAAAGCACTAATTATTACTATAGCAGACGACATATTTTGGAACAAAAAGACAGATTAAAATAAAATTAAACTTATTGAAAAATAAAATACTTTTCTTTTGACAGTTGTAACATTCTAATTTGCATTGATCTGACTGTTGATTGTAATTAAAATGGAATTTCCATTATCCAATAATGTAATGAAGAAATTGACTGAAATTTGCTGCTTCAATCATTTATCTGACCTGCATAAAGAGGTAAATGCTTATCTATTGCTGTAAGATGACTGCCCCCAGATGTTTACATAATGTCAATAAATAGTCTTGTAATTAACTTAGCAGATGAATAAATAATCTGTGAAAATTAAATCAGTAGATAATGGAACATTTATTTTTTATTCGAGTAAAATGTTCAAAGTCAAGAACATACACTTTAACGCCAAAAATATTGTCCTCAAAAATAAACTTATTTTTATATATGAAATGTAATGATGTCCATGGCAACCCATCATGTGTTTCTGAAAAATGGGGTGTATACCTACAAAAATACTCATATCTCAGCAGTATCTCATCCTTGAATACTATACTTGGTACCAAATTACAGCTTAGACATGTTTTATTTCATTTATTGGTCAGATATGCAAATTATATGATTTGTACCTTCATGAATATTAATGAAATTCATAGCAATGAGAGAAAATTTGCAATAAATTAAGGGAAAATACCTATAAAATTACTTATATCTTAGCTGCTTATTGTCATAAACAATCAAACGTGGTACCACATTGATGCTACGACATGCTACTTTAAATTTATCGACAGATAGCACTTTATCTAATTTGAATATTCATGAATATCAATGAAGGAATTGGAAATGAGAGGAAAAACATAGAAAAATGAAACTGGGTACCAACAAAATAAGCTGTACCTCGTTTTATACCTCAATGGCCATCCTGCTCCCAAAATCTAAACCCAATCGAGGACACGTGCGATGTGGTTGTTGGGAAATACTAACTTACTTCTGTGTGCGCATTTTTCATATAGTTTTGTAGATGTAGGTGATAGAAGTTTGATATGAATAATCAAATACATACTGATTTTACCTTTGGAAATAATTCAAGCATCGTAAATAAATTGAATACAATGAAAAATTGCTATTTTTCCGTATTGATTTGTTTGAAAAATGGTAAACTGTGAACGTGGACTATCCTAGACATATTTACTTATTTTTGAAAACCTTAGATTTAATATTGCATACACATTAGCTATTTGTGGATCTATACTGAAACGATGTTGTAAGTGGCCACCTTACATTTTTGCGCGTGTTCAAAAAATGTCAATCGCTTTTACAAAACTTTAATTCTATGAAAACATCAAAGGCTTTGTCGAGATTCTGCAAATAAACTCATTTCAAAATGACATGTCGATTTTGCACAGACAAAGTCCGAGAAAAGATACCTCATTTCAAAAAGTCACACTTTTTAGTGTAATTTAAAATATTGCTCAGATACGATATCCATTTATATTCTAATTAGTTTAAAGCTCTTAAAGTAGCTGTGAGATAAGTTGAAATAGAATAAAAGTGTTTTGACAATCAATTGAACTCTCCATTTCTCTTCTACGCTAACATGAAAAGAGCCACCATGACTGCTTAGTCAAAGAGTATTAGCTTCAACAATGCAAATTGCATACAAATTTTGCATTGCTCTGTACGCTTTATTATTTGAGGCACGGCATTGGAATTTTCAGCGATTATTTATTATGAATAGGCGTCACTGCTCTACTTAAAAAATAAAACCATCTTTTACATATGCCATTTAAACGACCATTAAAATTTCACGTAAAAACCCGAAGTGAACACCAAGCCTTGAAAAAATATCGTTAGAAAAGTGGTTGATCAAGCCGTAACTATGTTTGGTCTAACATGGTCACATTAAATAAAACAAATGCAATGATTTTGTTATATGCAGCTGATAATTTTCGAAAATATCAGAAAATGCAGGAATTGAGATTTAAAAAACCCATAAAAAATAGGTCATAAGCAAAAAATCAAGTGTTTGGTGTTGACGGGTTTGTAATCACATGAACTTCAGATAGATCAAAACTGCTCTCAAAATGCTGAATTACTTCAACAGGTTGATTTTTTTTTTCATTTTTGAATCCAAAAAATGTGAAGTGATAAAAAAAAACTCTTCTAAAGCACCGTGTAACTTTAGACCATTGGAATGCACATACTTGGGCAAAAATTCGTTTCAATATCATTAGAGCTTAGTCAGAAAAAATGAAATTGAAAAGTAGCCACTTAGAACTTCGGTTCAGTGTATACTTCAATGCGATTCCAACGTGTAAATCAAAAGTCAATTCTACATGCATGACTTTTGGACACAATTTGAAATTCCTGTTGAGCGAGTAGAATTGACTCATAAACGAGCTGTTCAAGTGTTTAAAGCATTATGTAGTGGATAAAGTGGACTTGTACCATAAAATTTAATTGTAAATAATAATAAAGTGTGTGTTTAACAAATAACTCATGGAAGAGTTAATTAGAATCTGGTGACAGAAGGAAATGGGTGGAACCCAGGAATCGGTCACCTCAAGCAGAAAGATTGTGTTATCATGGTTAAATTTAATTGTAAAATTGAAATTGAAGCAAGACATAAAATACTACACTAGTGCATATAAAATTTTACACATTTGTTTTACTTACACTGAAATTTTGTAAGGGTATACAAAATAGCGAAAGCGTAAAAAGAATATGACTCCTGGTATGGAAATTAAGCAGACAATTCCAAGTTCCAAAGCAGCGAGATTGGTCTTTCTTATATGAGACACATTCTTAAAAATGTAACCACCTATGGAGTTTCGTGAAAAAGGCCATATACTCGAAGACTCTCATAGTGGAGCGGGAAGTGATTATAATCATGCACATCCGGATACAAGCATTAAACTTGGTAGAAATGTTCATTAGCATGAGTTATTTGATTTTTTCTCGTTAGCCAATCAAAATTGGTCATTTTTCAAGATGGCGGCGCTAAAATCCAAGATGGCCGCCACAATAAACCTAAAACCATAGAATGAAGATTTTACATCATACAAAGAAATAAAATAACATCATAAAAGGGTAAAGGTTTTCTTGAAATTAGCAAATATTACGTGAGAAAAAGGGTTAGATGGGGCCAAAATGGGGGGAAATTAAGCAAAATTGACTAAAACTGCTGTGTTGCCATCAAACAATGGTAGAAATGCATATAGATGTCAGTTTTCTTGTCTGAGCTACACTCCTATTATAAATTATGAATTAGTTTTACCCGTTATAATTATTTTAGGTAAGATATAATGGTCAGATAGTATGAATGGGGGTCATTAGGGTAAAATGCAAATAATTTGAATAAATTCTCTCCTTTTTGAACTACCATATCTTCAAAGTAAAACATAATTGTAAAACTGGACAATGCATACTGTTTGGTACGATGTTTTTTGTATTAATGATAAGGCTTAATGGAATATATTGTGTTCCTGTTCCCCTACCTACCCTATCATAAACATTAAAATGGCCTTTGGGAAAAAACTAAAACAGGCATATTGAAAATTTTAAGCGGTCTTCTGTGTTAAACGTTATTCAATAAAATTATTTCCTGAACCTACTAACATATAAGGTTTTGGACTTAAAATAGTGTAGTTACTTCATTAAGGCCTTTTTATAATATCTCAAACTTTGCTCACTCGGACTCCATATGCACTATTAAATAGTCAGTAGAATAATATAGGCCGTCATCATGTTTAAATGTTATGTCTTAATTTAATGTTAGAGCATACCTACCTATCCTTTTTTTGTAGCATGAAAAAGGAACCTCACGTGTATTCATTTAGGCCTATCATTAATTGAGATAATAAAAAATGATGATAATAACGATACAAGTAATATACTGAACAGCAAAAGAAACGCATATTTTGCATATTTGGTATAGTGTATAAATTGGGGTTTAAATACTCATCTAATGATATGTATGGTATTACTGATGTATGGAACATGTGTATAATCAAATGCATCTCAAATTGATGGCTAATTAGAATAATCATGATAATAAAGGGGCGTAACTCTGGGCGTAATAAAATAACTCATAATAAAGGCTACTTTCGAGATTATGTATGCCTAAAACCACCGAACGGATTTGAATGAAAATCACTCTGCGTGATAATCTGGACATACAGGCTACTTATGAAGATTAAATTGTCCGGAATTCTTCAAGGTAAACTATTGTGACCCAGTTACATAATCGGACAATTAACCGGAAGTGTGCTTAATACAGGCAAGAAAGGGTCCAAACAATTGTTTCAAACCATTCTGTTGGACAGTACCTTACTTGACATCAATCATACTGTGCCAGACTTTCTTACACCTCAAAGATTCGAGTGGTTTTCAATACCAATGCAAAAAATGCAAAAAGTAAGATTTTTGGATTAGCAGTACATTTTCTACAGCAGCGAATTTTAAAGTTTCATGGTGTTTTCTTGTCTGTTACATTGTGTTCTCATGACATGCAATGAATTCAGGTTCAAATCATGTCTTTTCCAATGTACAGCACTGGTTTTGCGTTTTTTGCATTAATAAACAAAAAAATAAGAATTAACTGTGTAATGACAAATAAAATGGTCGGGAGCGAAAGCATTAGTCCGTTCAAACATGTTCATATCATTTAGGGTCCAATTTGATAAGTGTTTCTGTTATTAAATGGATATTGAATAATATGCGTTTCTTTTGCTGTCAAGTATATTATATTATTGCGATAAGAATAGAAAAGAACCTTAAAACATAATTATAAGAAGCTCATAAGTCAATATTTGACCCCAAAACATATGCTTTGGATGGATTTGCTCCTCCTTTACTTGTCCAATATAGTCCGTGCTCAATACGAGTAGGGTGACGATCCAGATTGACAGCTAGAAGTATGAAAGAAAACCCTATATTTCTCCAATGGGGTGAATAAAGTACCATAATGTGACCAACTACGTAACTTTACTCTTATCTAGCATGAACTCTACCTGTTTCTAAGTCAACAGTAATAGCTCGCTGATATTGCTAACATGTACTCTGAAAAGTTTGACAAATATACCAGGAAAGGCTGATGCCACTTTGTGTGCAAGCCATGTTTTTGTGACACTAGAGAGGGAATTATACATTACTCTACAGTCTCAGATTGTGCTATACCTGCGTCTGATCCATTTGGAGGAAGCAAAGCAGAAATGCCAGGCTATAATTGCAGTGCTCAATGTTCTGAGGCATGGTATGCGGCCCATCTTACTACATGTATAACACAATCCTCTAATGACAAATTCAAATTGCTGAAATTTTCTTGTTCTGACAGAGACAGGTTTCAAAGGAAGAATACCTTGATTACCAGTGTAGTGGGGTCTTTAAAAGTATGCTTGAAGTATGCTGGCTTTACATTTACACACTCCCCTTGTGGTGGTGGAACATTCTTCGTGGCGGGAGTCCTTACTATAAATAGCACTTCCCATAATTAGGTCCCTTGTTGACTTGTCACGATAGCTCAAGTTGTAGGGCATCTGCTTCCGGAACTGGAGGTCGTAGGTTGATAACCAAGGTTAAGATAGGTAGGTAGGTAGGTAGGTAGGTAGGTTGGCCTGCTGCCGTTTGCCAGAAAACTTCAATACACGCCCTTCACCAGTATGGAATATGCATTTTGAGGGTCCTCAAAATATGAATCAAATGGGATCACCTTTTATGGAAAAGGAGAAGTTTGTTCATCCTTACTTCAAAAGGAGTTAAACACTATAACATAATATTGATGATATCGATCATAATCATAGCGTCACGACAGCTAGGTCACCACCCTATGCAACTGGAGCTTCATAGTTCAGCATTCAAAAACTCAAATCTTTCTATCTATCGATACATCTCAACCACAGAGGAGATTCGATGAACCAAGTACTGGGAAGCAAATTTTGTTGTTGTTTTTAGTTAAGTGGTTATTTGAAAATGTTAGTTGTGTTAGTAGTGAATGAGATAAGAAAATCCATCGCATGTCTTATTGTGCTCAGAACCAAGCAATGTAGCAATTGGTTCCTTTTTGAACCATTTTAGTGTGACATGACTGGTTTTTTCAACCTCCGACCTCCAGCTCTGGAAACGGATGCCCTAAAACTTGAGCTATTGTGACTAGTCAACAAGAGGGGAACTAATTGGAAGTGTTTCTTATAGCAGGGCCTGTTCATTGCTGCCTTGTTATCACCAGCTGGGAAAGGGCTGACCACTTGGCTCTCGTTTGTGATGTTAAAATGTGTATTTGTCACTTTTCCATGTGGTATCCTGGGTCAGGTGTGGTACTTAATTGTATCCATTCCTGATATTGCCCCTTTAATTACAATGTACCAAGCATTATGCATTGTGTGCAGAATTCTTTTTTTTATTTTACCTGAAAATATATTAGTTCGACTAAGATCTAATTTTATTCAAATTATTCACATTTCCTTTAACGATCCTAGGTTTATTCCATCTGACCATTTAATCTTGCCTACATTAATTGAAATAGGCATTTGTTTTGGTGTCAGAGTTTTGGTGATGATTCTCCTTATACTTGTTCATTATACTTTAAGTTCTGTTTGGGTCGCTAAGTGGCTACCTTTTGAGAAATAGCTGCATACTCGATTGGCCATATGTTCTCATTGTATTTTGGTCTATTTGTATTTTTTAATTATTATCATTTTGGTTTTAAGAGCAAGATGTGGCTTATGATTGCTCCGGTCCCTGTTTATTGCTTTTCTAGTACTTACATAATTCATAGCTTATAATGTGATTGTAGAGCAAACAAGCAAACAACATCTATTTGCATTTTTATCATTGTTTGACGACAAGACACATTTTAATCAGTTTTACTTACCACCCCCCCCCCCCTTTCCGTCCGTTTTCAAACTAATTCTTTAATAATCAGATAGGGCTGATTCAAGGTAACCAATATTATCTTATGATATATTTCATCCAATTATACCATTTAGATGTTTTTAATTAAGTATCATGTATAATTTTCGTTTCCTGATCTGACGGTTTTTTTGCGGCGGCCATCTTGGATTTTAGTACCGCCATCTTGAAAATAGGCCCAATTTCGATTGAAACTTGGTTCATGGCTAGTTGATAACCAAACAAAAAAATTAAGGGTCAGTGCCACGCCGAAAATGCCCTCTAATGGCCGCTATCTTTTTTTTCCAAAATGGCCGCCTTTTTCAACTTTTTCATTATAATCTCATTATTTATTGCCAAACATCATGTTTTCTTCAGTTAATTTTACATAAATAGCCATCAGTTATATCTCAATACATTAAAATCATCTTTCAATTTTAAAAAATCAGGATCGAGGCTGTATTTTTTCAAGATGGCGGCCACTTTTGTATCTAAATAGTGCAGCTATATTTAAAAACTTTACAAAGTTATAAATTTTGATGCAAATTACTTCAAGCAAGTAGAAATAGTCCCGTTAAACAAGTTTCAAACTTATCAGCATGGCTTTATTGTCGCGTATTGTTCAAATATGGTATTAAAGATGGCTACCAATGTGCAAATCATAACATACTATCTGCTTTCATTTGGAACTGGAAGAATGTAATTTGAATTAATGCAAACAATTTTCAAGAATAACTTTGTTTAATGGCTTTGAATAAAAAAGAGAGCATCCAACATACCATCCAAGACGGCTGTCAAAGTAGAAATGTTATATGGACACTATTTATAAGATGGCCGCCATCTTGTTTTTTTTTCCAAAATAGGCAGTCTGTTTTAAATTAAATTATTTTAAGCTCATACATTTGCAAGTCAATTTGTTGTCTTCATTTTTTTCCACATTTTTTTGCAGTCAATCATACTAATTTGCCTAAAAATTGTCATTTAGGCTTAGAAAAAACAAGATTTAGGACATAGTCTCAAGGTGGCTGTCACATTTTGCATCCAAAGGGAGCTCAGTGGTTCATGGTAGAGTGCTTGGCTCGAGACAGAGGGGCCACGGGTTTGAGCCTCACTGGCGTCTCTGTGTTGTGGTCCTTGAGCAAGACACATTTATACTAGCTTAGTACTGGTTCAACCTAGGAAGACCCTTCCCTGTTTAACTGAAAGATTGTTAATGGGACGTAAAGAATCAAATAAAAAAAAACATTTTGCATTCTCAATAGTGGTGGTATACCAACTTGACAAATTATGAATTTCCATGCAAAAGTATTATGCAATTAAGTAGAAATAGCTACACAAACAAGGAAGGGACGAACTAATCAGACTTTATTTTTATTTTAATATATTATAACATGGTATTCAAGATGGCTTTGTATTTAGTTTAGAAAAAAAGAAACGTATTTTCACTTTCTATAGGAACATATTTTGAGGTTGTTTGAAGGTATGAAAATGATTTTCAAGAAATTATTATACTTAACGTATTAGAATAGTAAAGGGGGCACCCAACCTGTCATCCACAATGGTTGCCAAATTTGGTTTTAGACACTTATACATATGTTGCTATTAAGTGTGTTCTATATAACATTGATATGATCAAAATGAGATACAAATAATTTTTGTACCTATAGCAAACTAAAACTGTCCTTTGTAGAATTGCCATTGCATAAAATATCATTTGTTTACATCATATTTTAGTGAAAAATCCTATAAAATCTGTAATAGAGATATCAAAGTTTCTTTTTGAACTTTCTCCTTCTCATCAAGTTTCCATAGGCTTAAAAGGCTATATGTCTCCTAAAACTGTATACAATTTTAAAAAAATGTACTTAGACCACAACCCTTCGTTTACACACACATCAACTTTTCAACTTGATCATTTGCTGCAGCCAGCCTTATTAGGTTGTGTTGATGATGCTGCTGGCACTATCATATCTGCTTGAAAGTAATCAAAGTTTATATAATTCTGAAGTCAATCCAATATATAATGTTGCAGACATCTTAGTTTCTAGCCGAAGCTTCCCTCACCAATTGCTTTGTAGTGAGTTGGGCATTTGATTCCATAATAGTTAAGTCCAAAAACCTCTTCAGTCTAGTTAGTTGAATTTGAAACCAAAGTTTTTTGTCTATTTAGGTATGTCGGGATTTTAAATGATGATGTTATTTTGCTCTGTATTTACAGTAATGGTATTTTACAGCCCAGGGAACTTCAGCTAGGTGCCCCAACCGCATATTCAGTCGAATCCCTGTCCTTGCTGTATCAATTCTTGCTTTTTGTGATTTATTGTTCACTGTGGTGATTCAATGATTAGTTAAACATTCTTCCTAGAAATCGTTCCAAGATAGTAGTGTTGTTGTGGTTCTCATTTTATTAGTGGTTTGCATGTACTTTTATATACATGCATGTGAATGATTTTGGTTATGTTAAGGTAGCCTAGTAACTGCCTTCAAGGGGAGAGCTACATCACCACTGTATACTATCTAACTATATATTTTGTTTTCCCAATTTTGATTTTGTAGGAAGAATGTTAGCTCTGATTGTACTAGTTTCTGGTCATTGCTATAATTTTACCTAGCATATAAGAAAAAAAGGGGGGAATAACATGTCCGGAATGAGGCAGGCCAACAGTCGCTAGGTGAAGAAGCGATGAAAGAAGCGTGGAAAGAGCATTATGAAGTTACTCAAATTTGAACACTTTGGAATGCAGAAGGCATGCCAGAGGAAATCCCAGTTGAAGGTCCAGCCAGCTGATCAGTACAGGAATTATCACAAAAACAATTAGCAGGATGCGTTCTGACAAAGCAGACATATCATCAGCAATTGTCATCCAGATGCTTTATTCTACATGCATTTGGGAAACTGGCACAGTCGAGGTGTTTGGCCTAATCTGCAACATAATCTTGAGTGTTAGTATTGAGTGAAGTTGAAAGGCGGTGCTCTGAACAGAGGCTTGAAGTTAATTAAGCAATTAATAAGGGTGTTAGAGTGCATATTGGAGAGACATATCAGGCAGAGAGTTGAGATTGACGAGATGCAGTGCAGAATTATGTCAGGCCATGGTGGTACTACAGTTGCGGTCTTTATTTTAAGCCAGCTACAGAAGCTGCTCTTGACTTCTAACAAGCCATTCTACGTCACATTTATTAACATAGAGAAGGCCAGCAGGTAGGTAGTGTGCATGCTTTTAAATCAACAAGTAGTTGGCGGAATTGATGAATGGCATGATCAAGGACATGAAAAGCAGGACATTAGTTGGCAATTGTCGCAGTGAGAAGTTTTTTGGTGTTGATGTTCATCTTGGCTCTGTTCTGACTCCACTGCTCTTAATTGTTATGCAAAAGGCTCTAATCACGAAATTCAGAATAGACTGCACAAAGCGGCTGTAATACAAATATGATCCGGTGATCAAGGCTGAGTCCATGGAGGAATTGCTGGTGAAATTGGATGCATGGAAGTATTGGAAGGAGAAGGCTCTTCATGTGAACATAATAATATGAAGTCATATACAAGTAATGTCGTCCCTTGAGCTAAAATGCACCAAATGCCTGTGGCACAACACTACCTAATGGTGGAAGATGGAGGTGATGGCACCTGATAAAAACTTGAGGTAGGAGATCTGTAACCATATGGACATTCTCTACGTTAGAGACTCCTCGAGCTGCCTGCAGTCATACATTGCAAATGTACATGGCAGAAACTCTGTAAACTTCTTAACCTTACGATCATCTGCTGCCCTTGACTCGAGACAGGTAGTAATAAACATGCAGTCATTGTTTTGTTTTTGTTGAATGTATGTTCACTAGCATTATACATCCTAGCTAGTGATGTCGAAAACGCCTAATAGGAAAAATGTATAGATTTGTTTAGAAAGAACAGCAAAAATTACCAATAAATAGGATTTTCCATTTTGGCGGCCATCTTGGATGTCATGCTTAAATTAACAGTTGAGAAAATTTCAAAATTACATATTATATATAAGAAACGAACATTCATTGCTACTAAAGACAATTTCATTCTTACAAATCTCAATGATATATTAATGTATAAAAAACGAAAACCATAAAATCATTCTTCTTTGGCAGCCATCTTGGATGCCATATTGTATCAAGGCTGTCTTATAAATTGTTGACAAATAAAAAAGTAACATTTTGAGCCATTCTATGCTTGAAACAACTTGAGTTTGATTCAAGAATCTGAATTAAGTTCATTCTATGATGTTTTCACAAAGCAAGCTTGATTTAACATATAAAATGGCGGCCATCTTATAAAATGGCCACCATCTTGGATAATATGCCAATCTACATGATATTTCAGATAATTACAAATGTTCTATTGTTAAAATTCACACTTACACAAGCTATAAATAAAAGTTTATTGCAAAATGATACCCAACTTAACAGGCATTAAACGAAAATAGGTCGCCATTTTGAAATTCAAGATGGCGGCCGTCAAGGTGCATTTCTGGCTTGGCACTGACCCTCAGAAATTTTGATAATTACTTATCTGGCCATGTTCAAAGTTTCATGCTTTTATCAAAAAATGCACGATTTTTTCACATATCTGCCCCACTATAAGGATAAATATTCAAATTACTCATGCTCATGAACATTTTTACCAAGTTCCATGCTTATATCGGCATGTGCCTTCTTTTTGTCACTTTCCGCTCTGTTTAACATATGAATTTGGCAGCCATCTTGAAATTTCCGTTAGCCATCTTGAAAATGGAAAAAATTGCGATGGCTAACGAGAAAATATTTACAAGAAAGGTTTGAAGAACATAATCTGAAAGTCTCATACTTGTATCCGGAAGTGCATGATCGTCTCAAAAAACAGACATTTCCCGCTCCACTATCAGGGATGAATACTATTTTAAAACGGATTCGGTCTGGGGAGAGGAAAGGAAGCGGCGAAGCACCCCACCCCCACACTAGCTAAACATAATAAATATAAATACAAAAACACCTCTCACTTGAGATTAAGACCCAGATCCTATCGGTCTTGAGTCATAGGCGCTAAAATACTGCATTAACATTACGAATATGTAGTAGATGATATATGAGTGGAAGTTGCCTACACACTGCAATAAAATATGATCGTAATACGGTTGTAAATGCCAGTCTACGAACTCTTTCTGACTGCTCTGTCTGTCTCTCTATCAATAATCATATGATGTAACTGGATTGTCAGTTGCCAGTCTACGCTAAATATATGATGGTTTTATTGCCGCCAACAGCTATTTACATCAGTAAAATACACAACTTTAGAAGCACAACTAAGAACATGAAGAGCACAGGCCTGGATGTATTTTCCCATATACTTCCATTATACACATTTGGTGACTTATTGCTCTTACAAATAGGTAAGTAAGTATGATCAGGAAATACCACAATAACACACTGCAGACCAACCCACAGCACCATGAGGAAGAGCCACGGAACGCTGGTTGTTATTATTAGACATTAGGAAGACAGACACAGTAATCTCTCAAACAGCTAAATGACTACCACAGAAATGTAGCTTGGTCCTAGACTAACGACCATAATACAATCCTAAACCACGATGGCAACAATCTTGGGTGTTTTCTTTTAGCTTGGAATCTTACTACCCCACCACACAGCAAAGTTGCATAGAAATAGTCATAAATGCACAAGGACTCATTTACTGCTACCCTGTTTTGAAAACAATGAACAACATCCACCCAAAAGTGCGTACATGTACAAATGGGAACCAAGTATCCCTCCCTTAGAATAGATTTCAGTCAATGCAGATATTAATGTCCAATAATCAGCACCTCTTAGCATCTCTGCTTAGAATCTTAAAAAAGATACTACCTATTCTTGCAAAAGACACATTTGCTAAAACATGTAATAGTATATTGAAAATAAAATTGAACAAGTTACTGCTGCTATCAAAGAAATAACAAAAAAAGATAAAACTGAAGAAAAGATTAGATAAGTCGAACCAATCTACACGTTTTATCCAACAAACAATCCATGTATACGCTACCTTATTTTAAATTATAGAGATGAATCTGGCATATCAGTAAATTGATGGAGCTGTCCAATAAAGTTTTAAAGAACACTGGGATTTCCGACTGAAGCTGACCTTTGAATGTACCGCTTAATAGCAACTTGGACTCTGCTGACGAAAGAAAGTTGTATGCGACAGACATAATTATAACTTGACAGCCTTCAGTGTGTATTTGAAATAAGTAAATTAAAAGTGGAAAGCGGGGTAAATATGCAACCTCAGCAAAATTTGGCATGAGAAAACCGCGTTTTTAGACTGGCATTTGTCCATTTCTAATGATATTGTTTCTACCAAAAGTTATGATAAACTTGACGATTTTTATTTGAAATTGTCGATTTCCTATTTTTAGATGGTGAGGTTCCTGGCTCTACATCCTTTGGAGTCTATATCTCTCAACTAGTTTGTTTTGCTAGAGCATATGCAATGTTGCTGATTTAACACTCGCAATAATTGTTAAATCAGAAACTTCTTAAACAAGGCTATCCGTATCATAAACTTCACAAAATCTTTTCTAAATTTTATCTACAATACTATGATTTGATATCTAAATTCCAAGTAGGACTTTTATATATTTTGTGCCAAGGACTTTCGGAACCTGAGTTCTATGGTGACTTGATGAATAGATTGAAGAAGATTGTTGGCTCTTATTAATTTTCAGCGCAGTTTATTAAGATTATTTTTCATTATAAAAAGATTGGCTATAACATTAATGTATTGCAACGGACTGCATGCTTGGTGGTCAACCCAATCACGGTTGGAAACTTTGCGTTCCTCTTTAATTGCACGCTTGTTGGCCGGACTTCAGACTTTATGATGGTTCTGATTTAAAGACTTATCTATTGATGAGATGGTAGGGGTCTGATGCTTTGGCTGTTGGCAGGCCCACCATGGTTTACCTGTTGGCTTTCTTTTGCTCTGGTATTCAGTTTTATCTACTGTTGAGACCTTCGCTGTATTTCATTTTTAGATATTGATTGATATGTTCTAGGAGATGAAGCATGAATAAGTTAGGGGTCTTACATTTACAAACATCTATGTGTCTTGATCCACATCTGAACTAAGGGTGAGGTTTGTGTCATGAAACCGGTTTAAGCCCTTTAGCAAAATAATTTTCTGATCTTTCCTAGGCGGTACTTCTTTTGTGGCTCATTTGTGTTATTTATATCATATGTTTGTCATGCTTTCGCGTCTGTTCATTGCTGCCTTGTGTTCACCTGCTGGGAAAGGGCTGACCTCTCGGCTTTCGTTTGTGATGTTTAATTGTGTTTTTGTCACTTTACCTTGTGGTATCCTGGGGCAGGTGTGGTACTTGAATTTATCGATTTCTGATCTTTGCCACCTTTTTACTTTGTTCGGTAAATAATATACTTGCTCAATCTAGAATTTCCAAGTATATCGATGCAGATAATATGTGTAAGGAAATTGAAATGAAAATAATGTTGATATGAAAAGCCAAGGGAATATAGGTAAAACAGTTAAAAAGATACAAGGCATGCATTTAATGAATTATATAACAATAGCTGTTTTTCTGGTGTAGGGAAAACCCCTTAACAGCTTGGTACATTCTCTAAATATGTTGCAGCAGAATGTGTGGCCGCTAGCCTTATCTTCCACGTGGAACTGTTAACAAATTCTGCTCTAAGCATGTATGCCATTCCTATGAGAGGATGTCCAGTGCAATATTGTGTTTGGTAGCTGTACTTTAACAGTTCCATTGGAGAAGATTGTTGAAAATGCGAAAGAATAGAGCTAACAACGTTTTTGGGGGGACTCAAAGTCAGACAACTTAGAACCAAATTATTACAACAGATTCTGGCAGTAGTGCATATAGGACTACCACAGAATTGTATACCAGCAAAGTGACCAAAGCAGATCCTCAATATCAAGATTGACACAATACTTCTGGGTGAAAATAAAAAAAAGATATAAAAGAAGAAAGCATACAATTTTAACAATGAATCCAGTGATTATTAAAGAATACCATGACACTATGCAGAATAGGGTTTCAACAGATATGAATATGCTGTGTATAGAGTTTAATCTCAACGAATTTCCTACGCTGAAATAACAGATTGCTGCTACTAAACAAGCGGAAGTCTAATGCTAATATGGAGATCATAGTCTCTGTTCTGACCATTCCTGTGCCCAAAAACATACAAAGTAATCTTGCTTTAAAATTGACTATTTTTTTTAACTCAAATTACTGACAACTAATGGACTGTAAAATAACGAGTTGACTGCAGTTAGTAGTACCTAAAAATTGTGATGCTGAGTACTTCATGTGCTACACTCAGCCTCAATATTTATCCTGGTACATGTGTGTAGCATGCAACATACTAGTTGTAGTCATGCGTTTTCAATCAAAGTAGAAAACGGTGTGGATCCTGGTCAGCTGGCTTCGTAAGAAACCAGCTGATCTGGATCAACACTATTTTCAAGAGGGAAAAAACAGGTACAGCATTGCAAGTGTTAGGATTTGTTTTAAAATAAATCAATATATTGTACGATCTATTAACTATAGTATTTTCTCCATGTAATTGGTCTTCTGGTGCTTGTCCTCTTTCCGCTAGCTGCTTCTATTGGGTTTATGTCCTTCAAGAAGGAGAGATAAGAGTATTGTCAATCAGTTAATTAATCTTTGCTAAAGGGTCATCATTTCACTGTGTTTAAAATAACCTACTTGTAACGTCTCGATTAGTTTGTATTGTTCTTGTCACAAATATAGGTCATATGTCCTGAGGTAACCGTGATCAATTCTTAAAGCTGCATACTCTGTAACTATGAACATTTTTCGAGAAATTTTACTTTCTTTTTAAATCATTTGTAAAAGTAGAATTAAGCTATGTTTTCACAATAAAAATGTTTAGTACAGCTGAAAACTGCATGGAAAAGTTAATTATCTTATCAAATAGGTGTTTATTTCTCTTGTTGGTAATTATTTGCGTCCCTCCAATAATTCTAGACCGTTAAATTTTAACATAAATGCAGTTGTTTTGATAGTGATAACTTGTTAAGATTTACGAAAATGGTAAAATGGTTACCTGAATTTGAGTATTTTTACTGTGTTCTTGAAAAATAAAAAATATATTTTTAAAATTAGAAGATCAAAAGTTACAGACTATGCAGCTTTAAATAAATCCAACAGGCGGTAGCATTAGCTATTGTTCGTTCTAAGATAGTTTATTATTTCTTCAATATGGCGTCCAATATTTGAGTTATAATTTTCCTGATAGGGCCTAACGTCATAGGAGTGTATGTGAATTTAAACACCCTGACAGAAAGGAATTTCAGTTACCGCGTCAGACAGGAGAGAAATAAGAGCCTATTATTCCATAATATGATGAACAATTGGTGCAATAATAAAAAAATGCTCATTGTTTCAATCTATTGATTTGGTTACATAAGTATGTTATAATCTAGGATTTCAGCACCATTTAGTTGCGTACATTTGTATATCTATACGCTAAACCCAGATTTATTATGCATATATTTGGCAAATGTGCTGTGGCACTCTGAATCACTAATGTCCATTCTCCGTTTCATTTTGAGCCGCTAGCAACGATGTTTGTTGCTAATCTGTTTTGCTTTCTGTTTCTCTGTGCTCTTAACTGTGGCATGAATCCATCAACGATGCTGATAGTTTAATATAAGTATGATAACCTTTGCTTGTCGCTTGAATATCATATGAGTGTTAAGCTACTGACCTAACAGCATTTGGAGTTTCTAAGCTTAAAAGGAGGCTGCACAGGCTCGTCTGAGTCTATTCATGTCAATATACCACATTGTTGGAAATCTCATGTCGCGGCTCAAATGCTGTTCATTCTAGGGCAATTATTCTGTTGTTGCTGATTCATTGTTTGTTGAGTCTCCCATTTAGTGAGGAGTTTGTGTTTTGTCTTTGCTTCGTAATGTTCAAATTCAATAATGGGACAAAAAGAACTGTAAACTATTCTTTTGAGGTAAGGCTAAAATTAATATATAGTATAAAAATGTAGAAGAAAAAATGATCTTCTAGTATAAACTGACTGAACTAACTGACTGAAAAACTGCAGATCTCGTTTTACTTACATGGTGGCAGCCATGCCAGATGTATGTGTTTGTATTGTTTCAATGTGTTAATATCCGGGTGTTGAATAGTTTCAATTCAAGTAAGTTTTATTTATACCGATTTCTACAGCCAATGCAACTATCCGTTTAAACTTAAATAGTTATTTTCGATTTACTCGTTATGGATATGACCTGTCACTCGCCTAAAGATGTTTCACGACTGAAGATTGGTAAGGTTAAGCCGAATGGAATTTCCCATTTTATTAATTTGGTCAGTCCATTTTCGTTTAAATGGGTTGAAAGGTTGTATTTTTCATTTTATCAAAATTCGAATAGAATTTTCTGTAAGCAAACAGTAGAGACTCTGATCAGTCACCCGCGTGCTGGGTCTGCACTGTTTGTCTATGTCCCACAAAAAGGGCGCTCGGCTTAAATGGGTTGGCAAATTTAAATCAGCATTTTAGACGATAATTTGCACAATTGAACACATTTCAACAAACCTTTCTATCACTGAAAGGCAAAAACTGCGGAAGACGAGATAACCACTGTCCTGATACATTTTATTCAATAATGTTAACTCGCTTAGACAAAATAAAGCATGCATTTGCACATGACCACGTGATCAAGTGACATTGAATCCGTAGAAATACAATAACGCAAATTAATGTAGAATTTTGGCGTTGCATAGCAAATATACTCGTAAACATTTCAGTTGGTAAACACTCATTCTTGCATAGATCTATTCGTTTAGCTGTTTACACCCATTGTCAAATGAACGAAAATCCATGTTCAAATCAGGAGATTCACGTGCTGTTTGAACATGGGTCAGAACTTGAAAATACTTAAATGAGCCCTGCATTATTTGCATGACGTTATACGGAAAGCACTGCGGACCAGACTGATCATTTCGCCGATGTTTTTGTTCGCGAAAACGTTGCGCACGGTTATGACGTCATGACGTTCGAAAGTACACAGCCGACGCCATTTTGTTTAGAGAAATCCAGTGTAAGAAAATGGACAATTTAATGTTTTAGCAGCGTTTTCAGTGCGAATTGGGCTGGAATAATGTAAAATATGCAAGAATAACGATCACACATGTTTGTTTCATTGCATTAACACTTGCCGGGTCCCTCGGATGATGCTGAACACTCGGCCTATCGGCCTCGTGTTCAAACAGCATCCTCGGGATCCGGCAAATGTTAATGCATGAAAAAACATGTGTGATCCCTATATTGTTTTTTGAATATGTGCATGATTTTGAAAAATACGATTTTGAAAATGTTTTTTTGTACTAAAAATTTGGATTTGGTAATGCAATAATGTTGTTGTTTTTTTCAGATGATATTCGGACACAAAAGTATCAGACTGCTTTTATCGCCCCGGGTCTCTTTATGCTGAGTATATGAAGCATTAACCCTAGTGCGAAAACCCAGTCACAAGTTTATCCAGCAACAAATCATGCAAATTAAATCTCTCGCACTAAATGTGAACTTGCTTAATGAAACCAGAAGCAAATCGTCTTAGGATTCTTGCTGAATTGTTCTCAGAACATTGATGTCAAATTCTGATAACAAATTAACTGTGATCACTTCATTAATTAGCGACTAGAATTAATCAGTGTGGTAATTATAGAAGGCGTTAGAGATTTCATTCCAAAATATACAGTTTGCAAGGAAGCCCATAAAGTGACACTCATCAAAGTGAATGCAGCATATGATGTCTTAACTCTTAACATGCTGCGCATTTTTTCATGTTATTATTGTCATTTGCTGCCTTTTTTTAAAATGAACTTTTCAGTTAAAGAAACGCTATCATAGGATACATACACAATAACAATAGCAACTTGATCTGGCGTACTGTATCACGTCGAGTGGAAGAGGTAATACCATCGGATCACCCGATACGCTATTGAGTTGACGCATTCCGTGGCATCTCGTATATGCGTTTTCGTGTTTATTAGTACTAATTTCCCATTTAAGGGAAACTTTGTATCAATATTAAAACTGTTGTCAAAACATGAATAAAGGATACATATGAAACTATTACACAATAAAAATGACGAAAAAGAAATGAAAGCATTGATGGGATTCGAACCTGTGCATAATGGGGAAAATGCATTTTTTGCTGGTGGCCACTCTACCTACTAAGCTACCCATGCTGACATCAAATATGTTTTAAAACAGCCACACCTGACTTCTGAATATGCCACCCAAATGTTTTGACTTCAATGTTACAAACAAGCGAATGCAAACATAGCCACAAGATCTTGGGCGGACTGTAGTCAGACACGCTAACCACTAGGCCAGGAGGCCAGGTCATTCGCGACTCGCAATAATCGTACAAAAAAATAGATACATGCGATCAGAGATTCGGCCTTTTTCGTATTTGCTACCAGGTATAAACTTGGAAATTGTGTACTTTGCTTAATTTCGCTTGTGACCAATCTATTTGTTTTGGTACTGAGACATGTTTTATTTACTTTAGAAAATGTTGGAAAATCGATCTGACATAAGAGTATTTGAACACTGCCTTGATCCGAATTCGTAAATGGTCGAAACACAGGGGGGATAAACATATCAATTGCTGTCTGAGTTATCTGACACAGAAAGTGTGCGCATGGGAATTATCCACATATGTCTTTAATAATATATTAGCTACTTGTGTCAGGATTACCTAGATTATTTTAAACCAGATACGCATTGAATTGTGGAGCAACGAAGGCAAGTCTTAACTTCTAGCATAAACAGATTGTGGATGTAGGCGACGACGTTTTGATGCCTTGTGACAGCTAGTGTTATGAAGGTAACTCTTCCTCGTGTTGCCGTGAGTCGGTTAACAGTCTTCTTCTTAAAAGGAATTTTCAAACCAGCTCATACATGTATGTATGTATTACTGAGATATGATCGATGTTTATCCGATTTTGATGGTTGCCCTTTTTTGAAAAAAAAACCTTTATTTCCTGACCAATTTGTCGGCTCGTTCCCTTTTATTGGCATTTTAGGTTGCATCTTCTTTGTAGCGTTTACAACATTAAAGCAACACATACAGATAAGACATTATTAATTGCTGAAACAAAACTATACCCAAACAGACACTCATATTATCAAAATAACTAATGTCTTGTCCACCAGATCACCCACTACATCTTTATTTTTTCCGTCTATGGCATCTATATATACACTTTACTGAGAATCATTATTTATATCATATTATTAATTGTATCGTACTTGGGAACAACACGTTATATAGGCCACTGGCTGGATATGGTTTACCTCCCCCCCCAGGGGGAATTTTGTAGACCATATTTTTCTTGAAGCCCAATGTCTTGCAAGGATTTTGCAACATTTTAGCCCTCTGACAATGGCAGCGTTTAGCTGTAACAGCCTGTTACATACGTTACCCTACAAAATATTTGATAATTAAAATTCTTTTTAAGACTTCAGAAAAGTGCAAAAGATAAGGTAAGATTTCCAAATTGGTTATATTTTCTTAGTAAGCTGTTACTAGCCACAGATATTGACATTTGAAAACAAATATAGTCACCCCGGATGTAGTGTATGTTACATTTTTTCATTGAACCCCCTTTTAAATGATAAATGCGTCTAATATAGTTTGTCTTAAATTTTATTGAAACCAGTTTATGTTCATTAATTTGGTATTATACTAAAGAATTTTTATTTACCTTCTCAAAACTG
The DNA here is from genome assembly GCA_964019695.1 of Loripinus fragilis. Lineage (NCBI taxonomy): Eukaryota > Metazoa > Mollusca > Bivalvia > Lucinida > Lucinidae > Loripinus > Loripinus fragilis. The sequence continues at coordinate 130,622,160 of OZ026515.1, forward strand.
CAAGCATTACGTTTCTATCTTATATACTTTTTGAGTTATTAGATGTTGAACAAGGTACCCCCATATCACACAAAAATGTAAAATGTAATTCTCTAGGCCTATCGCTGGCTATAGACCCCACCTTCCCCCAGGGGGAATTTCGTACACTGTAATTTCTAGATGCTATATAATATAAGCCACAAAATGAAATGTGTTAGCCCTCTGAGAGTGGCAGCGTTAGCGGGTAACATCATGTTACGTATGTTACCCGCAAAATAACATTAAAGTTTCCTGAAAATGCCTCCAACATGGCATATTCACACTTTTTTTGAAGTCTGGCACAGATTTAAGAACTTCTTATAAGACAGTTACATAATTTTAGCATTTATTTTATAAATGTCTTGAGTTTTGCTGTTGTATATGTTACTTAGTGTTTCATATGTTATTTCCAAGTATCAGTATGGCAGTTATTTACTCTACATGTATTAAATCCGTCAGTGAATGTAGTAAATCTAAAAGGCTGCTATTCAAATGAATTAAATGTCCTTATTATGGTGTCTTACACTGTTTTACAGCCCAGGTTACATACGTTACTCTCTGAATACCATTAAATGTTTAAGATATGGTCTCCAACACGACCTGCTTGTACGTATTTGCATGCTGGCTCAGGTCCATGTACTTCTTTTTACTCCGGCTCATTTGCTGAGGAAGTAACTCAAAACAACTACCATAAACCCTCTTTTCTTTTATAGAGACATCAAATATATTAAACATAATACTCATGGAAAGTTTGTAACATTCAGTGCAATGTGCGAGTAACAACTTAAAAGATCAAAGAAAACCCTATCAGGTAGAAGTTATAGAGCACATCTTGGTATATTATCCAAGGGTTTACAGCTTATTATCATCTTGCAAGGATTTTGTAATATGCTAGCATTCTGGTAATGGCGCCATTACCTTGTATATATTACCCATCAACATCTTTGATAATTTTAGTAAATGACATGACTTCTGAAAAGTGCAAACCATAAGGTAAGATTTACAAATTGGCTATATCATCCAAGTAAGCAATTTTGCCTCACAGATATGGACCTTTGAAAACAAACATGCGACCCAAAGTGTTATGTATGTTACTTTTTTTTCATTATTCCTATAGAAATGATTTATGAAACTAATATAGTTGGATATTTTTTAAATGTGAACATGCTAACTAACTATTTTTGTATTAAAGAATGTTTATGTACCTTTTGGAAACTGCAAATATTATTTTTCTATCTTTATATGGTTCGAGTTGTTGAGTTTTGAAGATGGTAACCCCATATCACACAAAATATGATATATAATTCTGCGGCTCTTTCATTAGGGTACAATCAAGTTTTTTTTCACCCAGAGGTACTCAATTTCCTTCCCATTTATTTTCCACACATTTTGTCCATATCTGGAAAGCCTCACTTGTTTTCATGGGAAAGACTTGATAGTTCAATCTCTGTATGTACATCTTAAGGACAGAAAAGCAGGGTGGAGTTACTCTCATGTCCATGCCATTTGAAATAGTCAGTATATGTGTATGGCTTTGGTTCTTTTATCAGAAACATGTCGTACTGCAGCTTATTCACAATTACATAAATAGCACATGTTAGGGCTTCATATCACGGATGAGTGCCTTGAGCAATTCTTTATTTGTTTTCCTACCCTGCTTAGAATGTTGATGAACTAGTGGGGGGAGGGGTTCTCTATCAGTTTGGTAGGAATAACCTTTCCGTGGTACTAACACATCAGCACATTGGTAGTGTCACAATCTGTTGTAATGCTGTAGATATCTTCACCCATATCCTGGCCAATGTTGTTGACATTCAGAAGGTGCACCTTTTTTGCATACACCATTGTTGAAAGAAACACCCAGGTTATCCTCTGCGAGAACGTTTCTAAGACTTTATACATTGTATATATGCATCAGTGACAAAACCAACATGCCCTGCCTTTAGTACCTGGTTGAATACTGTTGCCATCAGATCCTTGAAGGTGACAGGAAAAGCTATTATGCTCTGTAGTTATGGCATTAACATCAAAGTTATGTGCAGCACTACATGGCCAATCTAATGTTGGTTCAATGTGTGATTGCAAGCCATGCGGAAGTTTGGACTTGTCAGTTTTGGTGGAAATTCTATCAGTAGTTGAAGTGACCATGGTACATGTCCCAGAAGGAACCGCAGTGTCTACTCAAGGTCAACAATATGTCCAATAGAAAAAAGGTCATGCTGACCAGAGACACTCCTTTAAGCACTCATCTGGCTGTTTACGTTTTGTAAATTGGACAATATCTTCTTGCTTGACCTCGCAAACCTCAAAACTTTATTAGCTTGTAGCATTTTATGGGGTTGTGAAAGACAGATTTTTTAACTAAAAGTGATTCAATGCAGTCTGCAAGAGCCTTCCTGCCAATTTCATCAGCCTCAATAAGATATTAGCTATGCCAGGCTTAGCAGGAACACGGAAAGGCAAAAAGCACAGTTCATTGTCTTCAAAACTAGAACTAAAAGGATTGGTGAAGCCTGAAACTGCCTCTAGTACTCGTATTTCATTTCAGTGCATTAAAGAGTTGTTTCAATATATTGAGCTCTGATGTGATGAGTTATACACCATTCCATCTGTAGTACGAAGCGTAGTTCTAGTTGCTGAAGCCTATAATACCTCTTAATTGTTCGCCTGATATTTATGTCAAAAGCACTTCTGAAGCAAAGAGCCAATGGTTGTGTCACAATAAACTCATTTTGTTCGAGAAGTTCTTTGAATCTGCAATGTGTATCAGATAAATTAATGAGTGTAATCAGTTACACAGGTACAAATTGTGCGTAGTTGTTGTGATCGTTTGCAATGAATATTGGGAACAAGGCATACAGATAGAGCTGACATGCAATTCATAAATAGTAAGTGAACATGATCAGGAAATACCACAATCACAAACCGCAGAAAATCCCATGGCACCGTGAGGAAGAGTCGCTCAACCATCATGATACACCAGGAAGACAAATTAAGCAAAGCAACCAGCTCTCTCTTCCCCATCAAGATGATTGCAATACTAGATTGGACATACAACAAAACATAAAACAATTACAGACTCCCACAATGGGAGTAACAATAAACAAAAAGTCAACAAGAACAGAACCACCGCTTTAGAATGGACAGCAGCCTAAGCCACTGGGGGGCATAAATGCATTTTACTGGTACCAAATCTTTGCCCTAGATTCTGCTGTTGTTGAAGTACAAGAAATGTTCAGCTCGCATGGAGGCCATCTAACTAATGCAATGTATCATCATGGAGAAACACTCTAATCAAATTAACACACCATGATGAAACAAAGAAAAGAGCTCATGACTCACAGATAGTCAGAGCTAAAGAAAACCTCAAGTTGAGCCACGGTGGGTCCAGCTAGAGATAAGTATCAGGCACCAACCCACCGATTAAAGCTTTATGTCAGAGCCGTCATAGAGTCTGAGGCCTGACCCATCGTTGTTTTCTTTGTAGCCCTTATCAGTGTCAACACCATCTGAATTATATCCATATACCCTGCCCAGAACTGAGCTGTACATTTTCTAAATTCTCTGACAGACTTTATACATGTATAGTCAACAACTGTTATACAGATACTCAGAATAGCTTATGTATCATTTGGTAACACACATAACAGTTAAAGCTCAGGGCATTTAATAAATGAATACTTAAAATAAGTAAACCTTGTTAAAAGAAGTACATAAACCTGTGCCAGCATGCAAATAAGTATAAACAGAGCTTGTTAGAGACATTAACTTGAATGTTTAATGCTATTTTGAAAGTAACATACATAACATGGGCCTAAAAAATAGTGTAAGCTACCATAATAAAGAACTTAAAATCATTTAAGTAGCAGCATTATAGATTTACTATATTCTGTGATCGATGTAATACACGTATATTTAATAAATACCATACCGATACTCGGAAATAACGCAGGAAACACTAAGTAACGTATATAACGGTATTAACTCAAGATATTTATAAAATTGATACGAAAAATATGTAACTGTGTTATAAGAAGTTCATAAACCTGTGTCAGCATGCAAATATGTACGAACATGTCATGGTTGATACATTATCAGGGACATTTAATGCTATTTTGGGGGGTAACGTATATAACGTGATGTTACACGTTAACGCTGCCACTCTCAGAGGGCTAACATCTTTTATTTTGTGTCTTATATAATGTAGTTTTAGAAAATCATAGTGTACAAAATTCCCCCTGGGGGGGGGAGGGGGGTCTATAGCCAGCTCAAGGCCTAATAATCCCATAATAGCATTACTTGGTTTCACTGTTGGTCAATCATAAAAAGAGCAGCACGTCGCAACAGTACATCGAATCAGATGCCAAGGACAAACTAGCTTGTACTTTTACTATGCTGCACTTAATATGTAAAAGTGATTGACCAAATATTGTGACCTCAACGTCATCAGATTATGCTAAAACCAGATTGCTCAACAACAGCGACAGCCAGGAACTTGGAATTCTGCCTATGGTGGGTTCCCAGAGAATAAAATACAACTGCACCGACCGGACGGACTGCGTTGATGAACAGGCACAGGTCAGTCTGCGCATTTGATGTTCGCATGCTACAAAATAAGAATGTTGTTCGACAATGCCCATATACAATGTATGATAATTATGTGAATTTCAAAGCCCACATAATCATGGTGGTCATGCTCAACAGTGAGCAAAATTGCTTTACTTTAATTGTCCGTCTGGTGTCTTATGATTGCTATTGTTCTGTGGCTCTTCCTCGCGGTGCCTTGGGTTGGTCTGCAGTGTGTGATTGTGATACTTTCTGACCATTCTCACTTACTTGTTTGCATTAAACCATCACGATAACTCCAGCGCCATTAGTTGGTGCTTTCTTTTTCATGTCTGTTTCTGCGTACCATATACGACTGTTCAGTCAAAGCCGCAACATTTTTCCGTGTAAGTTCATGCAAATAATTTAGGGCTCATTTTAAGTATTGTTAAAACAGCATGTGAACCTCATAATTTGAACATGGATTTTTGTCAATTAGCCAATGTATATATATATGCGCATAAGTGTTTACGCAAGAGATACTTGCACATATTTAGATCAGAGTGGATGCTTTGATAAAATAAAGTTGAGTCGAAAATGGGGCACAAGAACAAGGACTCTATAATATACAGTTATGTCATGCCTGTTTGTAGTATAGTCCAAACTATTACCCCGAGGTGCCGTGGACGACCTGATGCACTATTGCACGAGGCAGGGTGCAATAGTGCATCAGGTCGTCCACGGTACCGAGAGGTAATAGTTTGACTAAACTACAAACAGACATGAAATAACTGTTTTATTACCCAACCCTTTTGACGAAATACTTAGCAGCGTTTCTCGATTGGAGTTGCTGTACGATGCGGTTTTGTTGCAAAACAGAAAATATCACAAAATCTGCTCAATTTGGTCTCAAAATGTTCCGCTCGTTCGAACTAAGAAAACGAGTACCCACACTTTATGTTTCTGACCATAAACAAAGAAGTTATTTGAGTTTAAAGTTGCCAAAGCATGGCTCATTCCACTCTTTTTGCACAAAACGAACCGTACGCGCATCGTTGTCGCGCATGTCGAAGAGCGCCTGTGTGTTTTAACAACGAAGGGGGAAACCAGGCCATGGTATAGTCAAATTTATTGACTGGTCAATAGTTCAGTGACTCATGACATAGTAAAAAATAGACAAATACTCCGTATATAGACGGTTTGGTAATAAACAGTATTTAATGGCGTTTTGGGTTGTTGACTCTAAGTTTACTTAACCCTTTGTATACCCCTAAACGGGTACTTAGACAAACAGTGAAGAACAAGATGTATATGCTGTGTTCTGAATCTTTAAATGATGCAACAAGTTTGTATGATTAAATGTACAATATTGCTTATATTGTCGACAATAGTCCCATTCAGCTGCAAAAGTTGGTGTATGCTAAGCCGCCGAGATCACAGACCTTGTATTGCTACAGACAAATTAATCATAAATGCGAATAAACACACATATATGGCAACAACTATTCGATTTAATCGTACGTTTTCACATACATCATTGCTCCAGTCCAAATACATGGTTAAAAGAGCAACACGTAAGTAAGTATGACCAGGACATGCCACAATCACAGACTGCAGGACAACCTATGGTACCGTGAGAAGGAGACACAGAACACAGACAATCACATGGGCGGATCCAGAGGGGGGCAGGGGGTCCAGACCCCCCTGAAAATTCACAAAAATATAGTGTTTCTTAGCAATACTGGTCCGGAGCCCCTGAAAATCACAAAGCTACCAAGCCAGCATTCAATGTTGGGCCATCATCGGCACTCCAGCGAAACGCCATTTAATGGCGTTTCGCTGGTGGACCGATGCCGGCCCGCTTATAGTGGTATTTGGATCCGCCCTCCCCTCATCAACTACAAAAAAAACGTTGTCAAGGTCGGACCACCTCTGACAAAACTTTCTGGATCCGCGCATGAGTCATAACGCAATACAAGGAAAGCAACCAGCTTCATCAGCCAGATTGTTGCTGAACATGGAAGGGCATCAAGGAGAACACCACACAATAAAGACCTTACACGAGACCCACACAAACAAAGGGAGCTAGACTGGCCCCAGTCCTTAAAACAATTTTTCATCAATGCGTCATATCGTATACTTGTAGCTAGTCTAACTCTGGTGGCTCTGTTTTAAAACAGAGCCATCCCATCGGAGTTAGACTAGCTACAAATATATGACACATCGATGAAAAAACAAATTAAGGACGGAAGCCAGTCTAAATTGGAGCAACAACAAATGATGATTAAACAGCATCAGAATCACCGCCAGACAGCAGCGTAAGATACGGAACCTAAGCCTCCAGATAAGAGTGCGTAATGGAAAGCTAGTTTTCTTATATAGTGGGTACTCAAAAGAACCGTCTCATTGAGACGGTTCTTTTGAGCACCAAAAATACATGGTAAAATTGATGGTAAAGTTTTACACTCAAAAATTTATTTTCTGCGCCAATGGCCGGACGACGTACCACCTAACTTTGATGACTGCAACCAGTTCATGAGCATGAGCGGGCCCAGAGACGGGGCGGGGCAGGAGGGTCTGGACCCCCCCCCCCCCTTGAAAAATCACAAACAATTAGGGTTTCTTAGCAATACTGGTCCAGATCCCATGAAAAATCGTAAAACTACCAAGCCGGCATTCAATGTTGGGCCATTATCGGCCTGACAGCGAAACGCCATTTAATTTGATCCTCCCTCCTCTCATCAACAATAAAAAATAAAAACGTTGTCAAAGTTGGACCCCCTCTGACAAAAGTTTCTGGATCCGCGCATGATGGGACATTGGTTCTTATCGCATACATGTAGGTGATTGATAAATGCCTGGGCACATAGTACCAGATTTTGTCCACGAAAGTTTGGAAAAGCAAGTATGGAAATGCCACAATCACAGACCTCAGACCATCCCACGGCACCACAAAGAAGAGACACAGAACACTACCAGCTAAATGACAGGTATAAAACGGTTAAAGTAAAGCATACAACTCTACCTCTCCCTCTTCTGCCTAATCTAAGCTTGCCTAGCGATAGTATGGTTTAGCGTACATACAGCATGTATCTGACCGTCTCGAATGACCATAGCTGTTGACTGGGTAGTTAAACCACAAACCAGCCAAACAAAATTTATTCCTTCACTCAGGTTAGTAAACTAACAACATGAGTAGCTAGTACATATACAGCAAAACTTATGGTGGTTTATCTGCAATGTAGTAAAGAGAGCACATACGTATACCATTTGACACAAACTATAGCACATATTATACCACCTTTACCAACTTTAGCGTGAAACATCTCGTGATGTGCAAGGTCTACACTGATGTAGGTGGTATAAAATAGTTAAACCATGTTTGCCCGCCTGTACGTAAGATAATCCACTCGCTAAAGCTCGTGGATTATCTCCACGTACAGGCGGACAACCCATGGTATAACTATTACGTATCCATCAAGCTCCACTCATTTCATTATATGGTGTATGGAGATACTAATATCGTTGAAATATATGAATAGAAGAAAACAATCAAAATGTAAAACATTTGAAACATTTGAAACAATCGATCAATTAAAGACGATTTTTTTCTTTGACAAAACATTGTTGCTTGACATGTTTTATTGAATTGCTCACAATTGTTTTAGCAGCGTGCGATAAATCCTAGCAAAAAGACAAACGTTTACGCCTCCACTGACAAGATAATAGGTAGATGCTGACGCCAAACAATCAGACTAATTATAGACTGGAGACGCTGGTATAAATGTTTTCTCAGTGAAATGTTCACCTCTACAATAAAAATCATTTCTTCTAAGAATTCGAAGAAAATGTTCTTAAAAATGTTATCCTTCGGAAGCAAAGAATGCACCAAAGAACTGAAACCAGAGTGTGCAAATGTTTTGGGCCAGACTAGCTAGTTTCGGCCTTTTAGACCTCATCAGTGACCCTCTAATAATTTCAAAGTTCCACAATAAAACCCATGATCCCAAAGCATAAGAAAATAAATCAACATTATAGTGAAGGACAGGGAGACGTTCTACCGCCGCCACACAGTCCCAATCACCAGCTGTAGCGAAGCCTATTTACCGAACATTCAAGACAATTGTATTTTATCTCAACTAACACTATGTCTGATCGTTGTGATTTTTGTTGTATGCTGATGACCTTTGCAAACAGTTTGGACCCTGATCAGGCCCGACAAAGTTCAGGCCCCATCTGGATCGAAATTGTTTGACACCCTGGTGGTATTCCTGAAACCATTTTTCGAAAATTTTATTTTGAAAAAATCAGCAGACGACAAAAATTATGAAAAAATACCCAGCATGCAAAGAGTTGGGAGAATGAAGTTCCTCTGTGAGAGACACTGTTGAAGCAATTATCTGGCAAAACATATTTTCGCACTTTAATAAAAGTGCATGAAATACTAAAGATGGCTCAACACTGAAATCAGAAACAATTTTCCACGCACAAATAGAAGAGACAACTACTAGAGAAATGATCTAGCGATGAAGCAGGACAGTATTTTTACACTTAGAAGCAAGTGGGTATGACAAGGAAATGTCACAATCACAAACCACAGGCCAATCCATGGCAAGGTTAGGAAACGGCGATGAGCATAAGCAGCCAGAACATAATAAAGTAAAGCAACTAGTCCTACCTTCCTCAGCTATATTAGAAAGGAACAAGCGAGTATGATCAGGGAATACCACACTCATTTACTGTAGACCAACCCACGGCACCGTTAGGGAAAAACACAAAACACTTACAGTTACAAGACATCAGGAGGACAATTAAAGTAAACCAGCTCTCTCTCTCTCTCTCTCTCTCTCTCTCTCTCTCTCTCTCTCTCAATCAATCAAGATGATTTGAAAAAAAAAACTAGGACATAAATAACTGAATAACAAAACAGGAGCAAACACAGAACCCCTACAAACAATGAGAGCAACAATAAACAATGAACCAACAACAACAGAAACACCATGGTAACCGTTAAACGGACAGTGCTCAGCATAAAACAACGAGGGACTTACTTGCTTTTTACTGGTACCAGACCTTCGCCCTAGATTCTGTTGTTAAAGAGCACAAACTGTTTAGCTCGCAAGGAGGCTTCCTAACTATAGCAATGTATCATCACAGAGAAACACTTTAATCAAATTAAGACCATATGACGAAACAACGAAAAGGACTCCTGACTCACTGATACATGTAGTCCGAGCTAAAGAAAACCTCAAGTTGAGCCACGGTGGGCCCAGCCAAAGACAAGCATAAGGCACCAACCAACTGATTGAAGCTTTGCTACAGGGCCGTCAACGAGTCTAAGGCCTGACCCACCGTCGTGCAATTTAAAAGGAAACCATAGCTATAAACCTTGATTGTGTTTACAACCTGACATGCAGACTGTCGCATACTATCCATGTCATATCAAACTTTTTTAATGCTTGGTTATCTTTATGAATTGATCGCTAAAATCAGGTTTTCCAACAAGTCTTTTGAATTTATCGACTTCACCGCACAAAATGGACCACACACAAAAACGAAACCCAATGGGAGCAGGCAAATTGATAAATAAATGAGAGAATCACTGCCTTAAAACGGACAACAGCCGCAGACAAGAAGGTGGCTTATCAATTGGAAAGCTTCGACTCAGTTCGAGAAACAAGCCTCGGCCGGCGGATGTATGTAAGACGTAATACTATGTACGAAAAGGCGTAAAAATAGTACTGTAGCAGCTTGGTCCAGTCCTATTAAAATCTCCGAAACGTTTTATCAACAGAATAAATGATGTTTATGAGTGATATTTTATTGAGAAAAAACATAAACTTCATTTATCTAGTACTATTTTAGATTGTTTGCACCAAGCATGTATGACGCTAGCTGTTTAAATATGCAGCATTTTGGCGCATGGGCATATGTTGTTTTTTTGTTCCGACTCGAGATTTTGCGAGGTTCCAGCAATCCTGTACCCTAGAAGCATCACTACAGATATTTTAGAATAGCACAGGTTCCTTAAGCCAAACGCTTTACTGAGCTCAGCTGACCGAAGACATAACAAAGTATAAACACCCCGCCCCCATTTTTTTCTTCTCAATTCCCTCAAAAACTATAACGTTATTCATATCAAATGTGTCTTCTGTCACTTCGTCGTATATCTTTTTTTAAAGATATTTCTTGTTTGAATTTAATTTAAAGATATACAATGTAATTATATCGCTCATCACAGAATAGGTGATAGATGTGTTAACACAATCATGCAAGTACTAATTAAACCACCCATATAAATGAAACCTCAAAGATAAGCTGCCAATATCATAGCTCAAATTTGCAGTTTAGGATATGAAAATGTGCTACCTTCACTTAAAACAATAAAATTACAAATGAGATTGTGAATATTATAACCAAAAAAGTTTATGGTGTTAAATCGCTAGGCCATACAACCATTGTTGTCAGTACATGTTTGAATTGCCTCATAGAGGTAATACCAACGTGTACGAACAGCATATGTTCTTGAAAAAAGAAGGGATAACATCTTGAAATTATCGTTTACCATTGTATGTTCTTACAACATGCCAAGCTGCAACACCTGTCACTAAATGTATATGGCAAAATTGTGACTATTTACATGACAGCTCTTTCATCAAATTTTATCTCAAGAACTACCATTTTGCTAACCTATTGGTTTTATACATATAGGAGAGGGTAAACACATTAAGAGCTTGTGCAAATATGTAGACATGTCATTCTCTATACTTATTGATATTTGAGCCACGCCAATGTGGCATTTTGACATGACTAGACACAGACGAGCCTGCGCAGTCTCCTTTCAAGCTTAAAATCTCCAAATGATTTTCGATCAGTAGCTTAACATTCATAGAGTATTAAAGCGACTAGCAAATGCACTGATCAGACTGCGCGTATGCGCAGGCTGGTCTAAGCATTTGCTGGTCGCATATACCAAATTGCTGGGAATCTCATGCCACGGCTCATTTTGTACATTACATTCGCTTTGTGTACCTTGACCCTATTCATGGGAAGAATTGTTTATCTCAAACGAGTTGTCACATTGAGTTGTTGTAACATGTCTATATCTCTTAAGTAAGCAATCGCCGTGATGTAGTTTATGTTGATTGTCACACCATTAGACAAGATTTACCACCATACGTACTTGTCTTAATGGAAATAGCTTGACCAGTACACAGTCGTAGGGAATAAAATTGTCAATGTCATCCATACAATCTAGTTGTTACAATGCATAAATCGCTTTACATTGTCAACCCACTGGCAACAGTAATGTTTTTGCCATTTGAATTGTCTATACTTGGCAAAAACAATAAGAACTTCATTTCAAAGCACCCCACACCCAACCCAAAACATATGAGAGCAACACTACAGCTAATTAACAACTACATAACAACCAATATCAGATAAGGTGTGAGGAAGCACTGAAATACCTAAATTTTTACACTATAAAAATGGTACAGCTGCCTTCAAGTATGCATATAACCACTGTGTGAGCCGGTCTGTATGTCTGCCTATCCGTTACTAGTTAGTAAAAATGTTCATAATTGTTGAACCACAAGGAATATATATATTAAATGTTTTGCATACGCATGTATGTCAATATTGTCAACCCACTGACAACAGCCTTTTTTAATGTAATTACTTTGGTGTGTTAATTTGATTATATTGTTACTCTATGGTGATACATTGCAATAGTTAGGCCTCCGAGCGAGCTTTACATTTTTTGTGCTTCAACAACAGCAGAATCTAGGGCGAAGATTTTGTACCAGTAAAATGAATTTAAGCCCCCCTCCCCCCAGTGTTTTTTTTAATCGTTGTTGATGGTTACTCCCATTGTGAGATTTTATTATTGTTCTATGTTTTGTTGTGCGTTACTGTGTTTTCTAGTATTTTCTAGTCTTGATGGGGAAGAGGGAGCTTGTTGCCTTGCTTTGTTTCTCTTCCTGGTGTCTCTTAATTCTTATGTGGCTCCTCCCTAACGGTGCCACGGGTTTATCTGCGGTTTGTGATGGTGGATCATACTCACTTACTTTTTTTGCTGAACATCAATCCAGCCGGTCGTTGTCAGTTAGTAAACATACTCATTAATCTTAAACCACATAGTATATTTGGATCGAATAATGGATACTTATTTATTTTAACATTGTACAGCCACTGGTGTCCAAAATGGTGACGAGGTACTTGATTGTATCGATTCCTGATCTTTGCACCCTTACTTACCTTGTAGAGCATTATTTCTGCTGGTGGACGTCTTTTAGTGAAAATGCTCATAACTCTTGAACCGTAAGGTATATTTGATCAAAGTTTGCATTATACATTACAACATTGTCTAGACACTGGTATGCAAAACGGTTACGAGGTCTTCCCGAGCACAAGTCTTGCTGGTCGTGGTAGGTTAGTGAAAATGCTCATAACTCGTGAGCCGCATGGTATATTTAATTATTGTTTTCTTACTAATACATGTTACATGCAAAATATAACATTGTCTGGCCACTAGTATGCAAAACAGGGACGAAGCTTTGCTGAAATATTCGACCGTCGCCCCCGCCTACCCCATAATTAATTCTCGAATAACCTTATCTGATAGAGATTGTTCAAGTATACAGCTACTTTCCATGTTTTTTATAGATAGCGATTTTTGTCATAATTATCTACATACCCTATATTCTTGTTTGCGTGTTTGTTATAAGCGTATGCTTTGTTTGATGTACCATTTTTCGGCCCCTACACGAACGATACATCTAGTTATAGTGAGTAACAATATGGATTGTTCTTGGAGATTTTTTGTATCAAGTTTCAACTTCTGAATAAGTTGAATATATTTTTAGCAAATCAAAGTTCAAATTATAGGCTAATATGAAGGACATCAACAATAACTGTGGTGGTCATCTATAAAGTCATTTGTACCGAGCATTGAGAATATACTTTGCGATTCGAAGCTATTGAGTGTATCAACAATGAATCACTTGATTGACTTGGGTGCATGTGCACTAGCGGGTTGCACACATTTTATAACTTTACAAAATTACTTAAAAAAGTTTCTTTAAGTCCATTTTTAGATGTTCAAAATTGATGCTAAAAAGTAAGTGTCCTTTATTAGGAGAATGAAGAAAAGCAAGTACTGCAAAACAGTAAAAATGGGCCAAGAGGGTTTGAAATTTTATTTAGATTGGTAAATGTCATCTTTCTTGATGAATCCACACTCCAAACATATTCTCATCGCAAACCCAGAATGTCTGGCGTCTGAAACACGAAAATGTTTATCCACATTACATTGATGGTTGTGTAAAAAATCCACTGGGAGTCGTAGTTAGGGGGCTATCTCGTGACTTTTAAAGGGGTCCCTCATCTTAAGCTTGTAAATGAAACAATCACCAGTTAGGCATATCAGGATAATATCATAAGCGATATAGAACACCAATATGAATGCACTATGTCCCAAGCATTCAACAAGATAACGCACCTTGCAATAGCTCTGAAAAATACTCACGCGTTCACCAGGGACCTGGGAGGTGATATATTTGATTTGCCATCTTACAGTCTAGATCTGAGCCCCATAGATACTGACTGTAGCATTGTAAAGCGTGACGTCACGTTGGTCGGATATCAAATATGAAAGACAGACATTTTGAGAAATCACAATCAAATTTGGTGCACCTTGAATTTAGATGACCTAGAAGTCCTGCATTCGGCTATGCCAAAACGATTCCAGGCTGTCCTTAGAACTAATGGTGGTGTTACTAAGTGTAAGATGGCATGCCAGATTTTCGCCGGAAATGAAATCAGCTTCAAGATAAACTACTTTGTTGTTACAGTGCTATACATGTACTTGAATAGAACATAGAATAAATAATGATTTTTAACTTTTAATACATTGCAACATCAGATCGTTTTGTAAGTTCATAGAGTATGTAAATAATTATGACAAAAATCGCTATCTAGAGAAAATTTGGAAAGCAGCTGTACACTCGACAAACCTCTCAACCGTGCCTGTATAGCATGTGTTTTAAATCTAAACATGTACCTATCAAACGAGCGAAGAGTTTGAAGCATCTTGCCAAGCTCCTAAGCGGTGTTTCTGGTAATGTTTGTACTTTAATCATGCTTTTTAGTGCAACACTACAGCCCCACGCCCAACAGAAATAACAAGGCCCTTTTGTAGATTGCAGAATATTCAACTATAAGATTATTTTGTTTTAATAAGAGGTACTGAAATACATCAGGCGAGTTACAGGAAAATCTACGCCAGTCCAAGCACAGCACCTCCTTCAAACCTGATAGACTGTGCAGTAAAATACTACATTTGAGAATATTTACGAATGAGATGCTGACTTATACACAAACATGGTTATTTAAAACAGAGAATTCCGTGCCTTCGATGCCTTGAAAATCAGATGAACGCATATTTCATATGTTAAAAAAATCCAGTTGCATGCTGTTTTTTAAAGGACAGAACTGATTGACGGATAACTCATTATAAATTCAGCCTCAGCCAGAAGGGCTCAACGAAATAATATCATAGGGATAGAAACACATATTTGAGAAGAGATAATAGACTGTAAAGTATATTTACCTTTCTCAACGATCGCGTGTCTCAGTGTCTCAGCAAGAAAGAAAACTCATACAAATCTCAGGCGAAATGTATAACCTCAGCTGCAATTTATCATCAATGATACACGCTCTTTCTTCAGTCTTGGCGCGGTCAGGGTAGTACAAATTGATCTTATCTGAAAAAAGGGCGTTACTAAGATCTGCGTTCACCGGGTCGTGCACATTACGGTCAGTTTGATTATGTTGTTGTTATCAAATCACCGTATGTAAACTGAAATAAACATCCTGTACCCGTTCCTCCTAGCTCTCGCCTTATAAACATGAATAATAACACTCGTGCATAACCAGTAGTCGGAAAAATGCGTGTATTTAGGTACATGTGCACGTTTTGATTGGTATTGTTAGCGATACAGACAATACACATTCGAACAAGGTTAAGAAAAAACATTTTATCTATTTTATTCCGTTTTATTCCATGATTTTAAAGGTTTCCTCCTTTGCATTTCGCTTTGTTAAACAACGACTTGCTCACAATCAGAGCCGTTCTGTGCCGAAAACGAGCTTAAATGCCAGTTTGCAAGGTTTTAGTAGAATTGGCAATCACATGTGTACATGATTACATGGTTGTAACTGTGGTGGACCCTCGCAATTACAGCTGTCCCAACAACTCTCACATCACGATTTCTGACAACTGGTTACGCACGAGTGCTGTAATTCATTATGTATGGAGGAACGGGTACAGGATGTTTATTTCAGTTTACATACCGTGCAAATGATACGAAAACATAGACACATGACCATGTACATTACAACAAGCATACAGTTAAAGTAAAGCAACAAACTCTTTGTCCAATGAAATTAAGGCTATAACCAACAGTTTGATTTTAGCCCACTGGTTATGTATACTATACGAATCTATCGAGGGTCCAGAGCATCACGAGACTTTCTGAGTGATGACAAACGGTGATCCCGAGGGACGGATATTTATATCCTACCCTCACAATCATAATAAATTCTTTTTCAGGCTCACCATTGATTTTTTTAATTGTAAAATAAGCCTCCCTGAAGTCTCCATTATCATGCGCTAGCGCGATACTGAAAGAATCGACCTGTCTGCTACAGGTAAGGCACATCACGACTGAAAAGTCGGGTTTGTGTCAATACGCGGTGTGCATTACCCGAATAACTACTTTAAAAAGTAATAAACAATGAATGGTTACAAATAATCCGTTTATGGAGACATCCAGTAGCCTTTGGTAGCTAAACAATATCAATAATTGGTATTACAGTATTTAGCGAAACAATGATAAGTTTTTCTACACTAAAACATTTTTGGGTCAAAAAAAGTGGTTTCAGTGGCGCGTGATGTCGCAGATTGATTACAAGAGTTAGTTTGAATCAACCAATCGGGTGGGGTGGATCACATGATTTGGTAACGCATTCGGTCAACATGTTTGTCACATGCACCCACAATGCTAAGATCAGATAGGTCAGTATTTGAAAAAGCTCCCTATCGTAAGATAATGTGAAGTCTCTGAATACGCTAAGATGCAATATAACATGATGATGTCATTTTGACTAAACATTGACGTCACTTGACGACCATGTGCATGAGTTCCAATACAACCAACGAACATTCCTCTCTTGACAGTCTTGAATAAGATAGCGTAATGAGTAAGATAAGAATTTCTATATCAGGGTAAAATCTCAGATGTCCGTATCCGGAGTGCAAGAAATTAGTGAATGTGCACATTTCTTACGGATACAGAGCCCTTAATTTCAATTTTATTCGAGAAAATATAGCCTTATCATACAAGAGCTAGGGCCTGGTTTTCAATTACACTAGCTGTTTAAAATGAATTATACTAAATTGGTAAAACGTTTCTAAATTCAAATTTCCCGTCACAAATTAAAAATCGAAACAGTGATGTTTAACAAGAAATTTAAATTGTAATACCAACTGCTGTGAAAACGTACTTGATCCCGTAAAAGTTTAAACGTGACAGCCATGATAGTTGAGTGCTACCATGTGTGTAACCAGACCACTGACCAAATGGAGACTTTTGAAATGATCAGATAGTACTATACTCAATTGCGTCCAATTGCATAAATCTTACTTCTCATAAAAGAAAAAAATCGCTCCCTCTGAATCCTTACATTCATGAGCAGCCCCTTTTGTTGGAAAACCTTATTTCAGCATTTGATGATTTTACTTGATTTTGTACAATTTTCATTACGCACGTGTGTAGCTGCGCATTGAGAGTTACGCCTAGGGCTATTCACGGAATTTCACGAGTATAACGAAAAACCACGACACAAGAATAAACTTTTAAAAAGAAACTAGACGCTAGAATACTTGTAAGTTTTCTGTCATACAAAGCCAAATTTTACAGATTTCATGAAAAATTATGACTAAGTAGCACCAGGTCTATTGATCCTAACATGGGACTACTGCACAACAAAGTGGCATATCCTTGCAACAAGGCAGCTAATTCACTTACACTGTACAACGTAGCAATTAAGAGCAGCACAAGTTTTAAAGCCGAAATAGAGCCTAAACCCATTTTGTAAGCTTATCGCTGATTGGCTGTCAGATAGGTTAAGATGTATTCACGTATTAGACGGCCAATTCTGCTGACCCATAAAATAGTTAATATTATTTTGGAGGGTTCTGACTTAAGGTGTCTTGGGATTTATGAAAACAATGTTCAGAGCGTCATTTTTCTTGGTGAAGCCTAGTCACAGTTTTGCATAATGTTAAAATGTATTAGTATGCATTTGATTAAAATATATCATGTAGTTCAAGATTTATGAGCATTTTCACTATAAGACCTCGACCAGCCAAAATGATACTCGACAAATCCTTGTTACCATTTTGCATACCAGTGGCTGGACAATATTAAAATAAACAAGTATGCAAAATTTGATCCAAATATCCTGTAAGATTTGAAAATCTATACATTTATTGTATACATTGATTTAGGATTAAGAAGTTAATTGTATACATCACTTGGTATTAAACTAGAATAAAAATACTGGTGGTATGCTCTTACTGATATCATGTGAAACTAGATTTTTATCTCCAGATCACCCTGATCATTCTGCATGGTGAAAATCGGCAAAATTAGACTGGGTTATAATAATAGAGTTTGGACCCTTTTACAACACATACAACGCATTTTATGACCTTTCCAGTTTCCGTAGATCATCTTTAGAATATATTGTTTTTCAAATTAGTCTGACTGCTGTACCATTAGTCCAGCAGAATTTGGGCGAATTTTAGGGGGACATGGAACTTGATTTTAAACTTTTTTTCTTTGTTGATTCTGGTAGTGCATATATTGTCCTTGAAAAATCCGAGTGATGCCACTCCGGCATCATTGAGCATTTCGATATATCCAAGATGGCGTCCAAGATGGAGGCCAATTATTAGTGAAAAAATGTGTGATATCGGAAAAATGTCTTAAACCTATTTCTTTTCCTTAAATTAATAGCTATGAGGTTGGAATCTAGTTGAAGACAATCAGCTTCTAACAAAAATATAAAAAATAAAATAAAAATGGCCGCCAAAATGGCAGTTTATTACAAAACTATAAGAAAATTTTCCCTGAGACTGGCAAACTCCAAGGTTTTGCATACAAAATGCTGATTAACTGATCCTTGAGTTACCGACATCATACTTTTAACATCCCAGTGATGCAGCTGATGTATCACTCAGAATTTGATATATTCAATATGGCGTCCAAGCGAGTAGCTGATAAGTTTTACAACCCCGTGGGAGCCGCACCTTACCTGTAGGCATGTCTGGTGGATTTGTAACATACCAGATTTCTTTCCTGATGGAGAAACACTTTACAAACACATGTATCTGGATAAATGAACCCAGCATGCATGTCTGATAGAGTTGCACTGTACAAGCAGGCATATCTGAGAGTGGCACCGGATCAGCAGACATGTCTGACGCAATGACCCCACTGTAAGAGTAGCACCAGACTTGTAGCCATCCCTCTTCCCTTTGCACTCCACTAGTCAAAATGTCGGTTGAAGTGCAAAACGGCCCAGCAGGCATGGCCTATAGTGAGGTACCTCGCCAACAAGTATGACCTATAGTGAGGCACCACACCAGAAGACATGACCTACAGTGAGGCACTACCCCAGAAAGCATGGCCTATAGTGAGGCACAACACCAACAGGCATGGCTGATAGTGAGGTATCAAACCAACAGGTGTGACCTATAATGAAGCATCACGCCAGCAGGCACAGCTAATAATGAGAACCATACCAGCAGGCACGCTGATAGTGAGACACCATACCAGCAGGTATAGCATATATAGAGAAGTACACCGTTAGCAGAAATGCAACATTGAGTGAAAAAAAGGTCAGAAGGCATGTTGATTGAGTGGCCACAGTCCAGCAAGCATCCATCTTGCAGCAGCACTCAACCAGTAGGCATGTTTGAACAGCAGCAGTATTGTAGACAGTAACACTAGGCCAGCAGGCATATATGTTGCAATAGCAGCGATATAGCAAGTCTCTACATGGCATGTATGTTGTATTGACAATGTAGCAGTCTTGGCTGATAAAGTTTCACATTGTTAGTTGGCATGTCTGATGGAGGGACATCGGTCACGTAGCTTTTCTCTTTGATTTCCAATGGACCAGAAAGCATGTTTGATTGAATACTACCAAGGCCGCAGGCATATCTGTTGCAACCTTATTACTTTTACTGAACAGCGACCGCGTAATGCCACCAGCTCATCATACCCGTCATCCTTAACATCACGCGTGTTTAATAAATTGGTGCTAAGCCAGCGCGCATGTCATTTAACGAGACTCTGGGCCAGCAGTCATGCGTGTTAGTTACATCCACCCAGCAATAATGTATGTTATAATTGCACCCAACAAACAGGAATGCTGGGTACTGTTGCACTGGATCAGCGGGCATGTCTGTTCAAGTTACATTAGGCCAGTGTGCATTTCTGTTCGACTTTCTCCCAACCAGCAGCCCAGGCATCATTGCCTTAGGTTCAGCAGACACATTTGCCATTGCGCATGATCTATTATGTGGCACTGGACCAGCATACATTTCTCAAACCAAGCAGTTATGTCTGTAACAGCTTCACAAGACTAGCAGGCATGTTGCAGTACCCATGTTTTAAACGTTGCTTTGAACCAAGGCATGTTTGTTGCAGTTGCACCCGACCACCTGGCACGTCGGTTACAGTTAAACTCGACCAGCATGCATGTCTGTTAGAGTTGCATCTACCAGCAGATATGTTTAAATCAGTTGCAACTGACTAACAAACATATATGTAGTGTTGCTGAACCAACAGGTTTATATGTTACACTTGCCTCAGACGCGCAGATATGTCTCTATCTTTGTACCCAACTAACGGGCTGGTAAGCACAATTGCACCAGACCATCTTGCATGTATTTTACAGTTCAAATGACTAGCAGCCATGTCTTAAGTATCACCATGCATGTCTGTTATAGTTTCATCTTATAAGCATCCATGCATATTACATTTGCACCCGACCATCAGTCATGCCTGTAACAATTGCACCCTGCCATTTTCCATGTCTTTAACAATTGCATCTAACCAGCAGTCATATTATTCCGTAAAAACTTGTGCCTTCAAGCATGCATGTCTGATACACTTGCACCGGACCAGCATACATATTTGTTATATCAATATCCAACCATCTGTGCTGTCTGTTGCACTTGCAACAGACCAGAGAAGAAGTAATGGTTATTACAATTTCACAGGGCAAGCAGGCTCGTACCAACCAGCAATCAAGATGGTAACGAACATCTGCAGCATGCAGATACGTTACTCGTAGGTTGTTTTTTGTGTTGTTACACTACACTCCGTCAGCATATTTTTTGTAAATTTTAGCCATCCATCCAGTTGACTATTTACCACACATTGATTCAAAAAAGGTTTGTACTTTGATCGTACACTCTGTCACAAAGTTTTCAGTGATGTCGTCCGTTCAGTATACCCTGCCATTTTTAACTTCATTTTTTGAAGGAATGTTTGCGAAAAATGGGAATGTTTATGAGAATAATATGATATTATGATATGATCAGATCCAGCCAAAAGTGGCCTGGAAAGTGCATGGTGCATGAATTGATGGATACGATTCCCAGAACAAAGACAAAAACATTACCATTACGAAAAATTAGAGTGTATCATAGCAAAAACCATGTGATTCCAAACCCTGTTATTGCTGCCATCTTGAATGTCATCTTAAATATTTTACAACGCTGAAAAACAACAATAACATGCCAGTCAAATTCTCCGAATACAACAGAAAACTATCAGAGATATTTACTAACTGCGAATTTGATTTCAGGTTGAATTTTGCTTCAAATGTCGGACATTTTGGACACCATCTTTACTATTTCAACCTTGTGAATCAAACCTGTGAATGCTTCATTTTAATCATTGTATCATTAGGCCTCTGAACATCGATAAAAAGTCAAAATTAAAATGCTTTATATCGAATTTTAGTAATTTGGTCTTAGGAACCTAGCTGACGGCCATCTTGGACGCCATCTTTAAATTTCAACGTTCTGAATCGAATCAAAACCATGTTCTAATTTGAGCATGTGTATCATTTAGCCTCTAAACATCTATAAACAGTCAAAATTAAAGTGTTTTATCGTGTTTGACGGTCATATTGGTCTTGGAAGCCTAACTGACGGCCATCTTGGACGCCATCTTTAATATTTCAACCTTCCGAATCAAAACAATGTTCCATTTTAATTGGTTGTAACATTTCGCCTCTGAAACATCCATAAAAAGTCAAACTTTAAATGCTTTTGATCGAGTATGTTGGCCATATAGGTCATAGGGGCCTAACTGACAGCCATCTTGGACGCCATCCTGAATATTTCAAAACGCTCAATGATGCCAGAGTGGCATCAGTTGGATTCATCAATTACAATGCCTCAACAACAAGAATCAGCAAAGAAATAAACTTTAAAATCAAGTTCAAGGTCATTCTGGCTTTCCACCGGACTACATCTATGATTCCCGAATATGTTTGTACGAGGGTTTTCTCGACGTTCTTTGTAGATTTTTTTTAAAAAAAAATAGTTAGAATAGTCAGTCAAATCAGAAACATTGTTTGAAAATGTCGTAATTTACCTTTCCGAAAACCACTTGTGCATAACATTTGCACTAAGTTAGGATACAGATCAAAATCGAACATTTTCTCAGGCCTGATCTTGATGCAAACTGTTTGACATTCTGATGGTACTCCTGTGAATACTTTTTTAATAAAATGATTTTGATAAAAATTACCAAACGACAAAAACGCATGGAAAACTACCCAGCATGCAAAGGAGTTTTCTTTGTCCTCTTTCTTACTTAAACACGGCTATTTTTGTCGGATTGTGCGACGTGCTTAGTCGTTGTCGTTGCATTGGTTTGTTATGCACTATCAGGTGTCTTTTGAGTGACTTTTTAGGCGTGGTTCAGAAACGTCGACTGTTTTCTTTCTGTCTCTCAGCACTCCTCGAACTTGGACATTTTTTCACATTTTGAACGAAAGTTGGTATCGGGATGGAAAATTTAACCCTTGATTGATTTTAAACTTGCATGTTACACTAAAAAAAAAGTTTTGATCCTTAAAGCATCACCTATAATTTGCAGCAGACGACAATTTTAAATTCTGCTTTTTTCAAAAATAGCAAATAAGGCATTTGCTGGCAGACAATTCTCATGAAATATCATACCTTATTTTTTTCGAAAATCAGGAAAGATGTCGGAAAATTTGTCGTCTGCTGCAGTTGTTATTGGCGCTTTAAGGTTTAAATATTAATTTTGGCAAAATTATAACTGCACAAAAGATAGTAGCATGTTTGTCGCACCCCTTAATGTGAAAATGTAATAAGGCCCGCTAAAGGTGAAAACTTTTAACGCTAAATGTGAAAACGTTTAACCTTAAACGTGAAAACAAATATACCTAGTTCCGACGGTAAATGTGAAACCTTTTTATATACACATAAACAGTGATTATCATAAGCAACTATAAACTGCGAAGACTGGCATATAATGTGCGGTTTTCTCCATGCTTCAGCGGATCATTGGTGTTGAACCCATTACGCAGGTTACGCACGTGGGTAATAGAAATACTAACATTCGAGGGAGTTCACTTAATGCGAAAAAAATGATTAGCCATACTACGAGGGGCATTTGGAAAGTTCTTAGCATGGTTTTTTTTATCTCAGTAACCGATTTACAAACCCTGTCATGTTTGATATCATTTTAAAGATTAATCTTTCTTCTACATTATTGCACAAATTTCATGAGGATATTATGATGCAGACACGAATGATATCATTGTGAATACATGTACTGTTTGTATACTGGAAAATGCAAAATTTCAGTGGAAAATAAATACATTTTACCTTTTGAAAAGAGTGCAGAACATTAACAATAGTTCATGAAAATAAATAATTTGTACCATTTGGTAGGCCACAATCCGGCTCAGTTATTTTATTGAAACCAGCATAATTTGTGTAAGCCAGAACAAAGGGAAGATAACTCTTATAATCTTCCCATGGGGCAGAGTAAGTTTAGCTATGAGTTGATGTTCTGGTTCAATTCAATTGAAAACGGTGGCAAACAAAAAAGTAAAAATACCTAGAGAGTAGAAAACAATCAATTTTGTGATGGTTAACGCGATACCAGGAGAAGTTCTTATGCCATCGACAAAATGTAAGGGGTTAAGTTACCCCAGCCACTTCTTGAAAAGTAGGGTAGTGTTATTAGGAATAATTTTCATGAGTACAGAACTAAACAAGCTACACTTTTTGCGCGATGAAATGATTTTTTATGCATTGTTCGCTACTAATAAAGCAAAGCATACACTCAATAGGCATTTTCGTGCTCTTGTAGTGACACAATTTATAGTAAAAGTATAAATAAAAATCTAAAAAAAGTCCCATTTTTGAAAGTTTACCCTTTCTCTATTAGTCAACATTTTATGAATGTAAAGGTGTAAGTTGTGCAAACAGTAATCGAATAATATATTTTAATTAAAATTAAGTTGGTACCAAATCGTTAATTTGTCAAACCATGATCGTAAATAAGGCCACCAATTTTCCTTCGTTTTTTTACAAATATTTTGCTTAAAAGGATCATTGACACTTGCTATGGGTAAATGCCTATGGTTTTCAGTAAAAATAAAAGTTTGTCAATTGTCCCTTTCTTCACCTTGAAGCTACCCTGACCTGAGTACTTTATGGCTGTGAAATCCGTTTTCGATATTAAATGCTTCAAAGATGTAAAATTTTGGGTAGAACGATCAGTTTTACATTAAGATATATAGAAATCCGAAAATATTTTTTAAAATATCATTCCCCCCCCGTGTGCCAGCAAAAGCTTTTGCATGTATATGTGTTACCATATTTTACACATTGTATGAAAGTGGCTTGCTGGCACAAGGGGGGAAGATGTTCAGCAGCCAAAAAACCCAGGGTCTAAGCCCATAAAATGCCTTTTCTACCAAATAAGAAATTAATGACAGTAATGAAACTCTCTAGAACCAACCTCCTAAATTGCTTTGTATTCTGTGCTAGTTTAATATAAAGTGCTTAACGATTAAAAGTAGAATTAGCAAGGTTTTATGCATTTTTCATAATAAAAATCTCACTGGTATTAAATGACACATTATTTTGCAAACTTCCTGTACTTATCTATTTGCATGCTAGGGAATTGTTCATGTTTTTATTTTCGTCTGCTGACTTTCTTCAAAATAAAGTTTTTTAAAAATAAACCACCCAGGACCACCATCAGAGTGTCAAACAGTTTGGATCCAGATCAAGACGGATATTCTGTTGGTCTTCATCTGGGTTCAAAATGTTTGCAAAAGGCTATTGGCAAACGACAAAATTATCCACTGGCATGCAAAGAGTTATAACAGGTAAATACTTTAGTGTTCAATATATTGTCTCCTATAGGGATATACATGCATATGTATACCATAAATATTCGGACACTTAAATACATTCAACATGCTATGCCCTTTAAACAAAGCAAAAGTAATATTCAAAGGATCTAGTTAGAATCAGTTTAACTTTCCAATGCTAAATGGGACACTTTCATTCCTTCAAAAATATTTATTTCTTTTGTCAAGTTTTCATTTTTGTATTATTTACGGTACATGTAGTCAAAAATGTACAGGTAACTTCTAAATTATCTCCCCAAAATCATTTTATTACAAAACATATTTTGTTTTTAAAACAATTTCTTCAATTATTGCGATTCGTTAATACTCTGCATATGGTATAATCAATAGATATCACCATGCCTACCAAATAAATCAAGAAAACGTGCAGAAATCACTTTTTAAAGCACTTTTTATTTTCATGAAATTTCAGACCCCCTCCCCTTTCTACCCGCCGTAACTCTCGAGCGTGTCGGAATTTTGAAAATATTTTGCTAGCTGGCACTTGCAATTAGATTCATCTATTGCACTGATACTACATGCACCACACTAGAAGCTCAAAAGCAGCGTTCTGTGAATCAGAAAAATAGGCGTATAAGGCCCAAACCGTCAATGATCCTTTCAGCCAGTGTATAAACCCTACTCATTTTGAGCATGCGCTGCATGTGCACGCCGAGTCCCTTTTCGACAAAATTTTAACCATCACGTAGCCGTTGAATTCCAGTTTCCGAAAGGTGAACATATGTTAACTCTTAACTTATGTAAGAAAGAAGGCAACGATCAGGAATCCCTTTGTAAGGATTTAACTGAAATTGCCAACGAAAAAAATCTCGCGAAAGCACACATCCAAAATTTCAAAAGAAAAAAAATCTTTCCTTTATGAGCAGTTCCTTATAGAATGGAAAATCATTTTTATCGCAATAAGTGACCTCCCTTGAATGTTACTATTTATATTACGCACGTGCGGAACCTGCGTAATGGGTGCTACGCTAATGCTCCGCTGAAGCATGGATGAAAAAGCACATTATATGCCAGTCTTTGCAGTTGCTTATTATAATCACTGTTTTCGTGTATATAAAAAAGATTTCACATTTACCGTCGCAACTAGGTATATTTGTTTTCACGTTTACGGTTAAACGTTTTCACATTTACAGGGCCTTATTACATTTAGTGTTAAAAGTTTTCACATTTACCGGGCCTTATTACATTTTCACATTTAGGGGTGCGACACATGTTATTCTTTGTAAATATCACCAGTCTGAGAGTAATTAATTGTAATTAACTTCAGAATTAATTGTAATTTACTTCAGCAATTATACTCACTGTCCCTTGTAACTGCTTTGATTTGGAAGATGCATTGACTTTATCAGACAATAATAATATTTTTATCCGGATACGTCCTTTAAATTTTATCAGAAAAAACGAATATGTCAGAAAAACGAGTATGTCTATGAAATTTTACAACCACAGATCACAAAAATCAAAAGGCGCAACAAGAAACACACAAACGCACGCACGCACATACGCACATACGCACGCACACACGCACACACACACACACACACACACACCTCAAATAAACTTCTGTATATATTTAATGTTTAAATTGTGATAAAAGTTTTGAAATATTGCGAAGTGAAAATTTTTTTATTGGACCTGTTTACATGTATTAATCTACAGTACAACATATGTAAAACGGCCACTCAAAAATAGACAAAACAAAGATCTTCATGCCAAATGGTGGCTTAACGAACGTCGAAAGTATTGCAGAATGCTCCCGTTGGAGCATGCTGAAATACTTTTGACTTACATTAAGCTATAATTGGTCTTGAAAACCAGTTTTCGGTCTTTTTGAGTGTGGCCGTTGTACACAGGTTTTTCTGTATATTAAAGCATAAGCTACGCGATATGATTGCAAAAGACACAAATGATTGAACATTATATGACAAAACCAGGAACAAACAAAAAACCCAACACCAAATAATGAGCTAACAACAGCAGAGGCATATAAAGACATTTTTAAAAGAATATTTTTTTCATAGAATTTAATCTCGTAATCTTTAAGGGCTTGTAGTGTTTTTAACAGTATCTTTGATAGCATGCTTGATGATCAAGCTAATCACGCTTGGCAACTTTGCTTTCCTTTTTAATTGCACGCCGGTGAGTCGGAATTCAGACTCTATAACGGATCCGACAGTTGATGAGGTGGTAGGGGCCTGATGCTGTGTCTGTTGTCAGATCCACCGGGGTTTACCTGTTGGATTTCTTTTGCTCCGGTATTCAGTTTTGTGTACTGTTTAGTCCTTATTTTTGCTTTATCTCATATCACATCTTGATTTATATGTTCTAGGATATGATGCATTGATAAGTTAGGGGTCTTTCATGAAAACCAAGCATCTATATGTCTTGATCTACATCTGAACTAAGGGTGGGGTTGGCGCGCCGTGAAACCGGTTTAAGCCATCTGTTAAAACATTTTTACTGATCGTTCCAAGACGGTAATTCTTTTGTGGATCATTTTTGTTATATATGTCTTTTGTTTGGCATGCTTTCGCGTCTGTTCATTGCTGCCTTGTGGTCACCTTCCGAAGGGAAAGGGCTGACCTCATGGCTCTTGTTTGTGATGCTTATTATGATTTTGTTACTTCCCGTTTGGTATCCAGGGACAGGTGTGGTACTTAATTATATCGATTCCAGATCATTGCTGCCTTTCTTATTTTTTGTGCTTTTACACAGTTGTTGTTTTGTTTACGTGTTCTTCCCAAGTACATGTATGTTTAATTTAAAACCGACTGACGCTAATGACCCACAAGCAGCCACAGCTACCAGGGCGGGAGGAGGGAGCTGCGGGGAGAGTTAAATCTATTCTTCTGGCTACATATTCGCCCTAGATTCTAATGTTGGTAAACCACATATATTGTTTGGCTAGCATTGTGACTTCAGGATTTATTCAATGCATACGCTGCGTTTGCTAAATACCTTGATAACGAAAGATGTTATGTTTGATAAATACCTTGAAAACAAATGAAGCTGTTTGTGCTTAATATCCTGATAACAAGTGAAGTAGCTTGTGTTAAATGCATTCACAACGAATACAGTTGCATGTGCTTAATAACGAATACCTTGATAACGAGTGCAACTGTTTATGCTAAATACCTTGAACACGAATGCAGCTGTTTTTGCTAAATACCTTGACAATCGAATGAAGTTGTTTGTGCTACATACTTTGACAACGAATGAAGTTGTGCAGTGCAAGATACCTTGATAACGAATACATTTATTAGTGCTATGATAAAGAATTATACGAACTGTTTGTGATAAAGACCTTGGAAGCAAATGAAGCTGTGTTTGCTAAATACATTGACAAAGAATAAACTTATTTGTGAACGAATGAAGGTGCTGTTGAGAAATGCCTTGACTACAAATGAAGTGGTTTACCGGGGTTTACCTGTTGGATTTCTTTTGCTCCGGTATTCAGTTTAATTTACTGTTGAGTCCTTATCATTGCTTTATCTCCTTGTTATATCTTGATTTATATGTTTTAGGAGATGATGCATTGATAAGTTAGGGGTCTTTCATGTTAACCAAATATTTATGTGTCTTGATCCACATCTGAATTAAGGGTGAGGTTGGCGCCGTTAAACCGGTTTAAGCCCTCCAGTAAAATATTTTACTGACCGTTCCAAGGCGGTACTTCTTTTGTGGATCTTTTATGTTTTTGTTCTGTCTTGTGTTTGCTATGTTTTGTGCGCGTCTGTTTATATGTGCTTTGTGGTCACCTGCTGGGAAAGGGCTGACCTCTTGGCTCTCGTTTGTGGTGTCTTCTGTGAGTTTGTCACTTTCCCATTGGTATCCTGGGTCAGGTGTGGTACTTGATTGTATCGATTCCTGATCTTTGCAACCTTACTTACTTTGTGGTGAATCCCTTGACAACAAATTCATTTGTTTGTACTAGGTACCTTGACAGTGAAGGAAGTAGTTTTTGCGAAATACTTTGACAACGAATGAAGTCGTTTGAGCTAAATGCATAGACATGGAACGAATGAGTTTCAGATAAATTGCATTTTTGCCTTGTTTGGGTAAAAATGGAACAAATGTGGTCATGCACGGATCAAGACAATTTTGTCAGAGTGGGTACAACTCAACTTGGACGGTTTTTTTAGCTGATGATAGGAAAGAGGATCCAAATTCCACTAAAAGTGGGCTGATAAATAGCGTTTTCGCTGGCGGGCCGATAATGGCCCAACATTGAATGCTGGCTTGGTAGCTTTGTAATGATGCATTGATAAGTTAGGGGTCTTCCATGCAAACCAAATATCTATGTGTCTTGATCCACATCTGAATTAAGGGCGAGGTTGGCGCCGTTAATCCGGTTAAAGCCCTCCAGTAAAATATTTCACTGACCGTTCCAAGGCGGTACTTCTTTTGTGGATCTTTTATGTTTTTGTTCCATCTTGTGTGTGTTATGTCATTGTGCGCGTCTCTTTATATGTGCTTTCTGGTCATTTGCTGGGAAAGTGCTGACCTCTTGGCTCTCGTTTGTGGTGTCTAAATGTGAGTTTGTCCCTTTCCCATTGGTATCCTGGGTCAGGTGTGGTACTTGATTGTATCTTTTCCTGATCTTTGCACCCTTACTTACTTTGTGAGTTTCCAGGGGATCACGACCAGTATTGCTAAGGAACCCTATAGCTTTGTGATTTTCCAGCGGGGGGGGGGGGGGGGTCGGACCCCCTGTCCCCCTCTGGATCCGCGCAAGAGTGGTGAAAGCTCATCAAATGGCAATTCTAATACCACAGTAAAAATGATAGTTGGCAAATATATACAAAATGTTCTTCGAGTCGCTTTTGTTCTTTACGAGGAAGTAAATGCAATATTGATCGTTTAAAAGTCATCTATGCTTTCACGTTAACTAAATTCCATCTTAAAATTAAGCATCCTTCAGAATGAGGACAGCAATTGATGGATGTAATTCAGATGACAGGAAAATAATTTGCGATCTTAAAGTTCAGTGACTGAAATGTACAGTTAAACATGGTAAAACGACCACTCAAAAAATAGACAAAACAAAGATCTTAATAACGATTGGTAGCTTAATGAAGGTAGAAAGTATTGCAGAATGCTCCCCTGGGGGCATTCTGCAATACTTTTGACCTGCATTAATCGGTAATTGGTCTTGGAAACCAATTTTTGGTCTTTTTGAGAGTGGCCGTTTTACACAGGTTTTACTGTATCATCTTCCTGACGAGTGCATATAAATGTGACTACAAAACAGCTTCTCTGAATCAGGCCTTTAGATATTCAGAGCAAAGGAACCGTCTCAATGAGACGAGCACTTGAGCACCAAAAACTATGATAGGACTGAACTGAACGGTAGAAAAAACAAGTAGCCCAATGGGCAACGATCGCTTACCTGGGAGCATTGTTTATACCTGGGAGTATATTGTTTGGAGACACCATCATTTAGGCTGCTCAAAGGCAGGTAACTCTGGACTTGAAACAGTGATCAGGAATAAATTCAAACACTAGCTCTGGTTATCTGCAAGTATTAAAAAGATCTGCTTAAAAATTGCGGCGGAAACCTGGTGAAACTATATTTTTCAGATGCTCTAGGGCAGATAACTCCATAGTCAGTGATGAGATCTGACCAAAATTCAAACTCATACATACTTAAGCGGTTCTTGGTCTTGGAAACCAATTTTTGGTCTTTTTGAGAGTGGCCGTTTTACACAAGTTTTACTGTATCATCTTTCTGACAAATGCACATAAATGTGACTCCAAAACCACTTGTTCGAATCAGGCATTTAGATAAGAGCAAAGGAGACGATCACTTTAGCACCAAAAAGCTATGATTAAACTGAACTGAATGGTAGAGAAAATAAGAACTATTGACGCTCCGACCTTTTTGATGATCTCGACCTATGGTGCGTTACTGTTTTCATATAAAACGCAATGTGGCCTTCAATC
Organism: Loripinus fragilis; assembly: GCA_964019695.1. NCBI lineage: Eukaryota > Metazoa > Mollusca > Bivalvia > Lucinida > Lucinidae > Loripinus > Loripinus fragilis. Next base: position 130,653,237 of record OZ026515.1, read on the forward strand.
CAGAGAGGTTCCAGTACATATACAGCATGACCGTCCGGTTGTTGGAATAGTCCATGATTCAATTTAAGGGAACGAGGATCGTGATTTCCTATTGACTGTGACCTTAATTAAATCAAATAGTGGCCTATCTGAGTCTACATACAATTATTCTATCTATAGGTGGCAATATACATGTATGAATGTGTTAATGGGTCAGTCCTGAGTCTCACCGGCGTCATTGTGCTGTGTCCTTGAGGAAGACACATTTGTCCTTGCTTAGAACTGGTTCATCCTAGGAAGACCTGAAAGATTGTTGACTGGGAGGTAAAGAATCAAATCAAACAAACAACTGGATCAGTCCAGTCAAAGGTCAAGTTAGGCGATCTTTTTGAACGTTTAATAAAATGTGATTATTATCTAAACCATCTGTTCAACCATGTGTTTTGGCTGCCCAAAAGAATCTGGACGGTTCTTTTGAACATCCACAACATACGAGGGTTAGTCAAAAATAACTCAGCCCTACCTCATTATATCTTAGCCTCACATTGTAGAAAAGAAATGTGATTATTTTTTATAAGTATAACATGTCATAGACGTTTGAACCCAAAATAATTACCCTTGAGAAGCTTCTGTTATGGTTGCTAGGCAACTAAAGATCGTCAGTCAGAGCGATGCGTTCATAATCTCAGCCACTAGGAATATACAGTATGTCTTAAAAAGCTTGTCGGCTTGATAGTTTTTAAGAAAGACATATTTTACATTTAATTGAATAACATATGTCATATTGTCTTTTCATTATACTTGGTTCGTAAATGTTTATGTGAACACTGATTGTATGTGTTGCCTAGCAACAAAATAAGTCAAAATTTCACTAATTTTCAAATGCATGAGGATTGTGTTGCCACGGAAACAGAATCATTTATTCCAAACAATGAATTTAATATTTCTGTGGGTTTGTTTGTGTATGCAGTACTGCAGAAGCATAATTAGCAATTATTTTATGTCTTCTATTAAAATAGTGCTAATATGAATGTGGGTGGGGTAAATTATAGGACTTGAGGCACGTAAAAATTTGCTAAATTCCAAAATCAAACTACCACAGCATCTATAATTTGTGGGCAGTTGTTTTCTTTTCTGTGGCACTGAGTAGGTACGTGTAAAAGGTATCAAATGACAGTAAATGCAGCATTATATTGACATTATCGTTTCCATGACAACGCTTAGATATTGATGTATTACAGCGTGAACGTACCCGTTCGACAGGTCGTGTTCGGTTGCCTAGCAACCAGTATAAAGCCTGACAACAGATATAAATAAGGTTATTGAATAGATGAAATATAACTGCAATGAAATATCATTTAGATATGTGTCCATATGTAATAAGGTAGGGCTCAGTTATTTTTGACTAACCCTCGTATACTCAAGCGCCATATACTCACGGCATCCCTATTCTCACGGTAAACCATTATTACAGTATAAATAAATCAAAACGCCATCTATCAGCAGTTTACATATGCAAATAAGTGAACTGAAGGCTACTAAACACGCAGAGAAAAGAAACTTTAATGAATGAAAAATAAATTTATCTCTTTTACAATGCAAATATCATCTGCCTCCCAACCCTGGTCCCATGTCATATAATTTTCATATTTCTCGAAATATGTTTAGTTAATACCCGCAGCTTTGACGGCTCAAAGCGAGCTTCATATTGATTTTCATTTATTTGAAGAACAAAAAAATACATGACCAGGTCAGTAACTTCCTGCAAGCCAAAAACAGACTAGTTAACGTGAGAATATGAAGTCTCCATACATTATGGCGGCTGTGTGGAGGTCGTGTTTACATTGGAAGCCAGATTGAATTTCTCATAATGAGACCAGTCGCCGCCTTCGTTGTTCCCAAAACAGCACCAGAGCAGATGAAGACCCAGACGAAACATTAGGCATAACGCCCCATTAGATAGACACTCGTGCATATTAACCCTTTACTATATAGAGACGACTTTTACAAATAGAGCAGACCCAGATCAGGCAGCTCTTGTAAGAGCTGCCTGATCAGGGTCTGTTCTGTTTGCTATTGAAATATGATATATCTGATCCTACACAAATAGACCTGACAAGTGATTTCTTTGTTCTATGTACAAACGTGAAAGTCTATTTATATAATTATGCATAGTGGTTGGAGCCTAGCATGAATATGCATTAAGGAAAGGTTTAAAATCACTTATTTTACGCGCATGCAACAATCACAAATTCTGGTTAAAGTGTTTCATGAAGTATAAGATCACCTTGTTTTAACGATTCAGTCTTTTATTCAGATTGATGAAATCAATGACATAAGAACATTCTCTCTCACTCACAAATCAAATAGTTTGTTAAATTAATGTTTAAGCATATTATCATATGGGAGAAAGCTGGGCACAACAATTTCAAATCAACATGATTACGTTGATCATAAACTTTAATCTGCTGTTTGGTAAGGAAAGGAAACCTATTCCCAGAAGGGTGCTAAATGGTATAAAACGAATGTGTTATATTTTACACAAGAACAGATGGCTAAACTTTAGCTGGAAGGATTGACAATATTAATCTTAGAGCTTTAGAAGAAAAGTTTAAATAACAACAGTGATAAACAATATGTTTTATGGTCAGAAAAAGTCCACAGTCTAAACTGCACGTTCTCGTGTTGAGTTTTGTTGATTTTAACAGGGACGCTAATATCATGGATTCTCAAGGCTTTTAATTATATTATACGTGCTTAAATGGATAGCTATGCCAACATTTAATTGCAAATTACAGGAAATATTATGACTCAAGTGGATAACTCCTTCTAACAACTCCAATTTCGCCAGCAGCGGAAACTAAAAGGATGATACATTGAAATAATCTATCACACTGTACATATACATGTATGTCAGCTTACACAGCCTGTGCTAAATTATCATTTTATTTTCTTTCTATAATTTCTGGTCATCAAAAATTTATAAAAGAATATATATTTGCTAGAGGATTTTGAAAACGCATCATCATAATTTTGCATTTTCTTGCAAACGGTAAATGCGATTTAAAAGTAACTTGCAGGTTTTGATGTGCACCTAAATAATGCCATGATTCAGTCGTTTGTTTGACAGCATTAAACGTTACGTTGCTGGCGACGGCACATGAAGACATATAGCATCCATCGCCATTCTGTAAAGTCGGCTGATGACTTTTGGTTATTTTAGTGTTTACACTGTGGCGTGTATAATACAAAAACCAGTAGAGAAGTTTATAGACTTGTTTCTCATTAATGGTGACTGATTTAAATAGTTTGAAATTAAGACATCAGTTTGCAGCTCAATTTCATGAACATCTCCATAATTTATCTTTATGTACTCTTTCATCACTTACATGGACTATCATACAGTTAATACGTATGAGTTTAATTAATGTCCGGTCGATCAAGAACAGCTTTAAGGTATACGTTAACAGCACTTGCACAATGAATAAGAAACATGCTACAGCTTATTCATAATTTGTATATTGTCAATTGTCTCTTCAAACAAAATCTAACGAAAACATGTGACACTATAAAAGACCCAAGATGTTGAATTTTGTTTCTAGATTATAGAATTATAGTGGGTGGGTATGCCAGTATCTTTAAAAGTGCATTAATTCGAGCAAACTGTACAAGTGTCAACGTTCAGTGATGATTGTGAAATCGTCAACGAAGCCCAGGGCACGTATCTGTTGAGTCAAGAATCAAAATCAAAAATGGATAATTGGTGTCAATCGAAATTGATCGAATATGTCATTTCAAAACCTTAAATAAAAGAGCTAAGTGCATTAAGGAGCTAATTTGGCCTCCCCTGTGTTGCCAAGAACCGAAAGTTGCTTCCACCAAATTCTTCTGTTTGGTTGTTTAGAAGAATAACAGAAGTTTATAAAAAATAAGCTTAAAATAGAGAAATTGCCATTTTGGACCAAATTTAAGGCTTTGGAAGACCGATTTTAAGAATTTGATATCAGCACAGCTAAATACCAGATAAAATAGTTTGTGTGCCGTGATAATTCTAATTATCTGTTAAAATATATATTTCAGGTTTTTTTTGTGCTCTATTTTAAGTTCTCTGTCAAATGTCTCAAACGTGTTCCAAAATGGTCAATTTCCTATTTTTAGCTATTTTGGCGGCCATTTTTGTTACCATAGCAACGGTAAAAGTCAAAATGAATACAAGACTTTTACACTTGGACTATTCTTCTAATAAACTAATAAGAAGAATTTGGTGAAAAGCATTTTTTTCCTTTTTAGCCTCATAGGAGGGGGGGGGGGGCAAAATAGCCCCTTAATGCATGTAACTCTTTACAACCATATATTTCAAGGAAACACATATATAGCTGTTCGTCAGATTTCGATATACGATGACATTTATCTAGCTGTCATCTTCAGTTGTTGAGCAATTAAGCGTTTAGTTTGGGTTATGCGTTTTCGAAGTCCTCTTGTATACATTGCGGTATGTGCATACATTTCCCATACACGTCTTAGATACATGTCGAGAAAGTAAAACAGTTTTAAACTGGTGCCACGGTTATAAAACTTGTTATAATGCTCAACTCAACTGAGCATGACTTTTCAATTACATATAAACACTAGAATGCTTACAAATACAGCTGCTTCTTGATTTGAAACTCTCAGATTTTATATTTACCATCCTCATAAATGTTAACAGGCCAACAATTGTTATTTCTTTTAACATTTATTAGCAGGATAAATTTCTTGCTCATTTAAGTTGAGCAAAAATTTTTTCATAACCTCGAGGCATGTGTTCTTGCATCTCAATAATTAATTGATTTTATTGGTTCTTGGTGGTGTTTCCAAACAAGAATGCCTGGCTCTGTTGGAAAGAATACATGAATAACGTATTACTTCATATAGACATAAAGTTCTGGGCATACACAAACGCTCGTGTTTTTATTTGAATAATACTATGACCATTCGCATGTCATTCCAAAATATTCAACGCTGTACGCTGTAGTTTACTTCCATAGCTCCCATACAGCAACGTATTTCGTGATCATCCTTACAAACACACAAGCTCACATATGACTAACCATTGTGGGCATGGTTTCTGTGTGCTAAAACTTTAGACTTCTTTCAAATAAAAGCAATAAATTAAAAATTATAAAAGCAAGTAAAGTAAGAAAGGTGGCAAAGATCAAGAATCGATACAATCAAGTAGCACATCTGACCCAAGATACTATAGTCTGGTGGTCAAATCTCATTTTTACAGACATGGGAGGCCGGCTTGTTAATGGATGCAGACAATGTGATTCTGCTTGCCCAATGTCTGAGTAACAGAGCTTGGCCTGTCTGCAATTTCGCAATTGATTATTTAGGTCAAGACAGAGGTCAAAGGTCATGGAGTGCAAAATGTGCTTAATTTGTTATTTTTCATGCAATAATTGTTTTAACCTTAAAAAAGACCAGGCATGTGCTAATTTAAATGCAAATCTCTACTTATGCTTGGCCTTTCTGCAGATTAGCAATTGGTTATTAAGGTAAGGACGGAGGTGAAAGGTCATGGATTGCAAAAATGCTTAATTTCTTAAATTTTAAACAATAACGGATTTTATGTTAAGATAAGATCAGGTACATGATGATTTGAGTGTGTATCTGTACTAATAAGATTATAAAAATAATGTACTTCCTTTAAGCACCAAAATTAATGAAAATAAGAATCAAAGTACTGAAAGTATTGAAGCATTCTTGATAAAAGCCGAAAAGAGCGTCACTTTCTCCATGCAATGAACCTAAAATAATTAATTTTTGACTTGAAATATTTGTTTTAATCAGCCAGAAGCTTTGATATCATGGTTATTTTCAGGTTACTTAGAATGTTGACCATATATCCTTTGCAAAGTTTGAGAGTGATGTAAATTTGATAAACTGCAATTGTCAATTTTATATATTTATGTCCAAAGTACACCAACTAATAAACTTAAGCATCACTGCTTTCAATTTATTTCACTGCACATACAACCCTTTGAACCTGACCAAATTAGCCTTGACACTCATCCAGTCTATCCAGAATCTTAACTGAAGGCACGATGAAAGCTTAGAATGCCATTGGATATTCACTAATTGGACAGAGAGGATTTTTATTAGACTAAGCAGATGCCCAGACTGATCTGAGTTTTCACTGAGTGCAAAGCCTATCTCGTTAGTTTAATCAAACAGATGTAAACAGTCCCTTTAACATTATTTCGCTGTTCATTATATGTTTGAGCAACCGCTGTCCACACAAGAACATGCAGGTGTACAGGTCATCATCCCTGGCGACATTTACATATCGCGATCGAACACCCTTAAAAAACAGCCTTAAATCATCTTCTTAACGAGTTTTAAGTCAAGTATCAACTGAAAAAATGAACCCCAAAGCTGTTATTTACATTGATACGACGCTACAAATACAAAAATGCACTTGGTGACCTTTGACCTCTGTAATTTGCATAAGGGCCATTTTCTGGAGTGCAGACAGGGCAGGTATTGTTCAGCATAGGTTACTGAACTGTTTCTAACATATAACTTTGCATTAACATTCCGGCCTCCCAAAAGTGATTTCTAGCTGTTTCCTGGAAAATAACTACCAGTCTACTATAAGTGAAAGTGAAAAAAACACAATAAAACATAACAAACAAAAGCCAAGAGGTCAGCCCTTTCCCAGCAGGCGACCACAAGGCAGCAATGAACAGGCGCGAAAGCATGGCAATCACATGACTTAAGTAACACAAATGATCTACAAAATTACCGCCTTAGAACGGTCAGTAAAAATATTTTACTTAAGGCTTAACCAGTTTTACGGAGCCAACCACGCCCTTAATTCTGATGTGGTTCAGGACACATTTGAGGAAGTGACAAAACACAACAACATGACAGCCAAGAGGTCAGCCCTTTCCCAACAGATGATCACAAGGCTACAAAGAACAGACACGGCAGCACAACACACACCAACATGAAGCCTAACTAATAAAAACGATCCACAAAAGAAGCATCGCCTTGGAACGGTCAGTATAATACTTTTACTGGAGGGCTTAACCGGTTTCATGGCACCAACCTCTCCCTTAGTTCAGATGTTGATCAACAAACATAATATATATGTAAGGTTTGCATAATATCCTGTTTTCTATTGTTCGATTGCATTTGTTATTAATTTCCCAGAAGCTATCTGTAGCTCTGCATAAAGGCTGACATGGTCTTTCTATGGATCAACAGTCTACACCTAAGGAATCTGCTAACGCATACACTTTTGTTTTTGCATTTTCTTGAAAACTACAATTTCGAATTAAAAATATTTTTGAATAGATAAGAACAATGTTTTCTAGTAATGCATGGCTATTTGCAGAGAAAACTGACGAAGACTATTAAAAATATTGAAGTTTGAGTTAAAAACTTCAAAAAACGAAAGTCGCAAATTTACCATTTTTCAAACAAATCAATATAAAAAAACAGAATAGTAATTTGTATAATGTATTCCATTTAGTAACATGAATTAATGAGACATGAATCATTTTCAAAGGTAAGTCAGTCTGTATTCTATTATTCATAAAGTAAGAAAAAACATCAAACTTCTATCTTATACATCTTTAAAAGTGAACGGACAATGCGCACACACAAGTAATTAAATTATTCCTGACAATCGCATCGCATATGTGCTCGATTGACTTTGATCTGGGGAGCAGGATAGCCATGGTTAAACATTTATTCTGCTAGCTAGCAGCAGAGTCCTGCTTGTGTTACTCACAGTGTGGACTTTGTATATTGCAACTGTTCAAAATCGCATGAAAAAAGTCGGTAGAATATGGCCAGGAAATACCACAATCAGACACTGCAGACCAACCCATTGCACCGCGAGGAAGAGACACATACTGGTGGTGACTAACAGTCCCATGACATTGAAAGCAATTTTTAGCAACCATCTCTCTCTCTTCCCCAACGAGATGATTGCAAAACTAGAAATGACACTAAGTACTGCACAACAAAACAAGGGCCAAATACAAAAATAAAACAAACATTAGGAGCAGCAATAACAATTAACCAACAACTACATACACATTGCTTTAGAGCGCTCAGTCGAAGTAACTGGGGGCTTAAATTAATTTTACTGGCCAAATCTTCGCCCTAGATTATGCTGTTGTCAAAAAAAGGGTAAACTCGCGTGGAGGCTTCCTTACTTATCCAATGTATCATCATGGGGAAACAATCAAATTATTACTGTGATGAAACAAAGAAAATGGCTCTGAACTCACAGACTGTCAGAGCTAAAATAAACCCTCCCCCAGTTGAGCCACAGTGGGCCCATCCAAAGACAAACACCAGGCAGTGACCCACCAATGAAACTTTTCTGTCAATGTCGTCATTGTGTCTGACGCCTAACCCACCGTAAATTTCAAGCATGTGTTATTACAAAATGACGCTTTCCATTGTTCAGCATGACAAATGAAATTAAAATTGCCCCACTGAGGCAGATTTGCGCTTAAATTCCATTTTTTGTTACTTCCGAATTTGCCCCTTTCAAATCAAATAAGCTGTAGTTTGCATAATACCAAAGGTAGTTTTTGGAAATTTTCATACATGGTGTAAATACTATTGAATTTTTGTTTAACAACAAAAAATTGAATGCTTTTAATATTATTAAGCGATTGCATTAAACTGTTTACAGTATGCGTTAGAAGATTCCTTAAGTATATATAAAATCGTACCTCAATTCTGAAAATTTGGCATACTTAACGTTTTGCTTTGTGCTAAACGCCATAAATATGCATCTTAAATCATATCACTTCTTCGATAAATAACAAGAAAATGTCTGGATTGATTGCTTTGCATTTATAGTGTATATCTATTGGTTATTCATATTTGGTCTGCTCGTGACTGGGAGTTTAATGCCGGGAGTTTCATATATAACCCGAGCAAATAGTGGAAGGTCAAGTCAGTCATAATAAAAACTTTTCATTTTCACTATAACGCCTATTGGGGTTTCTAGAGAAAATCAGCATTGTCTACCTTTCTCTGGATTGTTTGGTTTAATTCTTTACGTTTCAGTCAACAGCTATGGTCATGTCGAGACGGTCAGTTTACCTAACCGCACTTTTTCCTGGGCAAGCTTGACTAAGCGGTTAACCAGTACTTCATGCACATACTTTTGCTTGTAACTGACAACAACCCTCATTGAATAAGCAGAAGAATGAGGATGACCGTAGAGATTATTTCATGATCAATCTCCCCGAAAGTATGGGACCAGGCCGGGATCGAACTCGCGACCCATGAATATGCAGTCAGCCCGGTTACCGATTGCGCTACGGGACCTGGGCCCGGAATTACAATGCCTCCTTAAAGTTTATCAAGACTTAAGTTAAGTATTGATATTTCAACATGCTATATTAAATGCTAAATAAATTGCCTGGATCGATGCGGTTCTTGTGGTCAAAGATAGCATTGTGATCTTCAGAAAAAATGAAATATTTTGATTTTAATCGGTTTGAAACGTTATTTTTCGCATCCTAAAAAATCAATACTTAACTTAAGTCTTCCTTAACTTTAAGGAGGCATTGTAATTTCGGGCCCTGGTCTCTATTTCTAGTAACTTTTAGTTAGTACCGGACTTATCGACATGTGTTCGAAAATTTGCTTTACTTTTTTATAAAGTAAAACAAATGGATAAAACTGATATTTTAAGAAAAATACAATCTTTCCAATGTTAAAACGTCAATTGATTTAAAGATTTAAAAATCAGGAGTTTTTGTTTAAAATAATACAACACATTAATAGTTCATTTATCATATTTTAAATAATTAACATGAATTAAAGCTATTTTTTGCAGAGCATAAATTACTTGCTAATGGCTACTAAATGATAAGAGAAAACATTGAAACAATATGCATATAGCTATAATCTTTTTTTCTAAAAATAAACATTAAGGCAGAATATCGCTTATATACTATGCACAATAAATTTAGCAATTGTTTTGTATGGGTGAGCCCATCCACATTAGATCTCCAGTTTCATTTTCTGTCATGAAGATACAAGCGTCGATCATCTGACAAGATTTTCCGTTAAAAAAGATACATAATTACCAAACGCAGCGGCTGTGCTAAAGTGACGTTTAATTTTAAGACTAGCGGGTAACGTGGGTATTTCTGACCATTGGGAGAAGCCGAAACCATTTTCAAACGATTGCTTGGTCACTGAAAACCGAAAAAGCATAGCAAATACTGCAATTTTCTGAACTTTCTCAGAGAAATAAAGGACCAAGTTATCACAATTTGACGTTTTTACTAATGTTTTTACGTTATCGCCTTTAAACGGTGTTTCTAGTCGGGTTTTCTGAACCACATTTACAAGTAAAACTGATTGATGCCTCCCAACACATTCAGACAAATACTGTTGAATGAAACATCTTCACTACTACAGTGCACGAGCCGAAAGATAAAATCTAACGTCACCGTTATCTCGCAAATGCGTCGCATAATTTTCCAGTAACTTAAGGTTTTAATCAACCATAAGATGAGTTACATTGTAAGCCTATGCTATCTTTGTAAACTGATACTCTGTTGAATTGAAATGCCAATTTACATTAGAAGTTTAATCAAATGATGACTACGTTTTGACGTCATTGATGGCAGCTGATTTTTAAAGCATGAAATCTCTATCACATCTGTCACATACCCAAAAGTTTTTATAGGCGTATGATGCATAAGGAAGATGAAAGACCACCAAACGAAAAATCACATGCTTATCATTTTAGCATTACTTACAACGGATGTGATTTTTGCTTACTGACCCCTTCTGCAATTCTTGCTGTCTCCAAATGCGTATTTAAAGGATGGCGTCTGAAATTTCGTGGTTTCATTTGCCTAAGATACTGTTCTCGTCATGGCAATTGAGATTGATCGGCACTGCACAAAGATGAGCACAAAAAAGATGCGAAACATAAGAAATTGCTAAACTTATTGTGCATAGTATATCTAGAATAAACATGTCACATAATGTAACTAAAGTAACAAAACAAACGTATTACTTTATTGAAATTCATGATTATTTAAAAAGCATAAGCCACCATGCTCGTTTTTCTGCTTGTACGTACGTTTTCCTTCAATACGTTCATGGATTGTCTTCCCTGTTCACTGATTTCTTAGGGCCATGGGCGTAGACAATCATTGGGAAGGCTTTGTTCAGAAAGTGGAAATATTTGTTTTTAGTTGATATTTTACGTCCTAGAAAAAATCAGACGTGTCAGGATTGTTTTCTTGTCTGCTAGCTAGTAAGTATAAAACGTCTTACTCACAAACGTAAAACAATGACTCCGTAGGCTTAAATCAGGGACTTCTAGATCTCAAGTCGAGCACTCTACCACTGAGTCAAAAGGTAAAGCAAGCTAGTATAAACCGTCTTACTCAAATTCGTAAAACAATGACTCCTTAGGCTTAAATCAGGGCCTTCTAGATCTCAAGTCGAGCACTCTACCACTGAGTCAAAAAGGTAAAGTAAGCATGAATAGCGAGTTTGAATTGCACCATATATACCTACTCTTTATGGCACAGGTTTACAGGGTTCTTCGCCATTGGTAGAAACGTATGAAAATTAAAAAAAACAAACAGTGTTTTAAATTGCAGTAATAATTACAGAACAATGGCCTATTTTAACCCAATAATCACAAATCAAGAATATCTAGAAGCATAAAACACTTAAAAAGTTTAGGAATTATTCAAGTCATTTGGGGCATATAAGTGTTGTCTGTTACTATGAAATATCTCTGAAAACTATCCATTTAGACATGCGTTTATTAGAACAACATAATTTTGTAAGTACATTTCTCAAGATCACTAAATTTAATTTTAGCGATCACTTTCCACCAAATACTTTTTGTATCTTTTTATCAACTTAATAATTGATTGAAATAATGTATTGTTTTAACTTCGGTGTTATAACGTTATGAATCAATTAATGGACATTTTCTATTTGGCACAAAGGTACGCCAGTTTTTCAGGTTACACTGTCTACTTGTAATGTGTCATAGCCTGCTTTTAGCTCATTTGCCCCAATTCCTCAATGTGAGCTACTTTGGCCAATGTAACAATGCTGGAGTTGTGGTTTTCCCTGGGTGACCCTCTACGAAAGACAAGTAAACTGGAACACGCGTATTTGAACTGTCAAAATACATGGTTCCCAGGGGCTGTATGGAAATTGTTGAATGGGACGTAAATCATTAAGTTAAACAATCAACCAAAACAATTTGCTTCTATATACAAATGTCCTATCCTAATAAAATAGTGTTGATGTCTCTAATCCGTTGAAACACATTGCCATTAGCGGACTTGGCAGGTTTTGCTGTCCGTTCTAAGGCGGTGGTTCTGTTGTTATTGATTTATTGTTTAATGTATACCTCCCATTGTTTGTGGGGTTTCTGTGTTGGTGTTGACGAGTAGAGGAAGAGAGAGCTGGTTGCTTTGCTTTTATTGTCTTTTGGGTGTGTTGCTACTGTAATTGTCCTTTAGTTCTTCCTCGTGGTGCTGTGGGCTGGTCTGCAGCTTGTGATTGTGATGTATACTGGTCATACTCCCTTATTCTTTGGTATAAAGTAAGTTCTCACTGACATTAATGACCAGATTGACCATACTTAAAACAATAAATCATAGAAAAAAGTTACCAGCTCGTATCCTTATCATTTTGCAAAAAAGTTCACCCTCTTATAGTATCGTCATCAGTTGAAGAGACTGTTATTTTGTAGTGCACTTATATGGAAACATCAACAATCTTCGTCTTTGACGCCTATTTCAGATAACAGTAGGAAATTCTAACAATTGTCCAAAGCATTTGTTTTACGTTGTAAAATTGCAACCGGGGATGTTTAAATTAAAACTAGTCGCATCTGAAACTTAAATGCTCAGAGTTCATACTGCAATAAAAAAATGCAATTCTAAAGATAGACCCGGTCCAGAGGTTATAAAACAGTATTCATGCTTATGTCAAATGAGCATGAAATTTACGATTGTTGGCAAGCGTGATAAATACATCATTTGATATTTGAAAGCAAGAACAGTCTTTATTTTTCAGCATTTTAGGTCTTGTGAGCTGTTGAAATTTCATGCTCAGCTTAGTTGCGCATGGACTATTTTTATAACCTCGGGGCCAGGCATACTAGCAATAGATTACTCGAAACAAGACCACTATATTCTAGCTTCGCAAGTCCGTTTCCATCTAAGGCAGTGGTTTTGTTGTTGCTTGTTATTTTGCTTTTGGTGCTGCTGTTTTGGTTGCTTTGCTAATTCCTATTAAGTGTGGGGACTTTGTGTTGATTGTATTATGTTGTGTTGTCATCCCCTTTATTTTTGGGGATCATCTCAAGGAGAAACATTAGCCTATATGTTTGAGAGGTGTACCACCGCGTAAAATACACAATTATATGAAACTTGTGCGGGTGAAAGAGCAAACAAGTACACCATTGCTGCAAAATGCACGGCCAAAAATAAAGTATGTTATTTGATGGTTCTGATAACTGTAACAAACAATGTACAGATGTCATGAATTCAATAACATTTCCTCAATTGTATGTCCTTTATAACCACCATAGACAAATGGCACAGTCACTTAAAAAAAAAAAAAACTCCAGCTGTTAAGTTTTTAGACTTAATTTTTCGCAATAACTTTTTTAACTTCAATTTTAGCAAAATGTGTACGCGATGAAAAGTATTCAGGAACATCTCCGCCAACTTCTCCAAATGGTTCCAACATCCTGGATGCTGCAGGTTCATCTGTGCTTAGATGCACTCTATGGACATTTTAAGCATAGCGCAAATAAACTAAGTCCAAGATGTCAGTCAAAAAGTTACATTGCACCGCCCTAATTCAATTACTAAAGCGATGGATGGCTTGTTCAAATATAATAGAAATCGCGCCTGATTCGCTCGTGCGTTAAGCTAGTAGGGTCATCTCAAAACCGTTCATTTCATAGCACGTGCGTAAGAGAAAAATGGCACGTCATGCGATAACCCGGCCTTTGTTCCTACAAATGAGCCTGCTTTAAGTTGATTCTGCAAATGCACGGTATATTCTGAGCATGTTAACGGCAGTTTTACGTTCTGCACAGCCTTTGAAGAACGGGATATGCACCGCCTCCCGGAAAATGTTTTGAAACTACCCCTTTCTGACACGCCTATACGAATTATACCTGTCAATAAAAGACTTAGAAATTTAGGACGAGTTTCATTTAATGCAAAATCTTCATCTATATACACGAAAATCTGTTTGCGCCACAAGCACACGATCTTTTGGAGAAGTTGGCGGAAATTCTCCTCTACAACTTTCATCGCGAACACATTTTGCTAAAATTGAAGATAAAAAAGTTATTGCGAAAAATCAAGTCTAAAAACTTAACAGCTGGAGTTTGTTTGTTTTTTTAATTACAAAGCATATGGAAAAAGGAAAGGTATATTTTTATTAGTCAGTTAAACATTTGGTTTTGGCGCTCAAAAGAACCGTCTCAATCTTTTAAAGCCCATAATAAATTATTTTGCACATTACACAGTCATGACACTGCTGGATATGAGTCATCGTCTGTGCCTGCTCTCAAATTGTATAAATAAATGGCAAAAGTAACATCCCAAACGCGAAAAGGAATATTCATACGAAATAAACATGTACTTTATTTAACATGACATTGTACAGGAAATTACATTCTCGTAGAAACGTTTCCGTCGCGAAAGAAACCTTATTTCGCTGGTTAGCACAACAGAGTTTGTTTAGCACAGCAGAGTATATTATGAGCCGAGATGCCCAGTTACCGCTAGAAAGTGCGACTTCGCAGTTTAGCTATACCTTACCAAAGTAATCTTGGAACCCATCTTCACGGTTTTGCATAAAATAAAATAAAGGAAACAATGCTTTCAAATCCGAAAATATTGCGTAAAAATACACATTCAAATTGTTTTGCTGAAATGGTGCGCCTTATTTATTAACTATTATACAATGAATTTATGCATAAGCACCCAATAATGTTATTACATAATAAACAACACATTTAACCTTCAATAATTGTTTTACGTAAAAAAACAAAACAGCAAACCCGAAAGAAAAGCTCGGCGATGAAATACACAGCAACAAGGATCATTGACGGTTTGGGCCTTTTACGTCTATTTTTCTGATTCCTAGAACGCTGCTTTTGAGCTTCTGTCGTGGTGCATGTTAGTATCAGTTCAATAGGTGAATTTAATGGCAAGAGACAGCTAGCAAAATATTTTCAAAATTTCTATGCACTCGAGAGTTATGGCGGGTAGAAAGGGGAGGGGGCCTGAAATTTCATGACAATAAAAAGTGCTTTAAAAGTGATTTCTGCACGTTTTCTTGATTTATTTGGTAGGCATGGTGATATCCATTGAACATACCATATGCAGAGTATTAACGAATCACGATTATTCGTGTAATTATGTTAAAAACAAAATATGTTTTGTAATAAAATTATTTTGGGGAGATAATTTAGAAGTTACATGTACATTTTTCACTACATGTACAGTAAATAATACAAAATTGAAAGCTTAACAAAAGAAATAAATACTTTTGAAGGAATGAAAGTGTGCCATTTAGCATTGGAAAGTAAAACTGATTCTAAGTAGATCATTTGAAATTTACTTTTGCTTTGTTTAAAGGGCATAGCATGTTGAAATGTATTTAAAGTGCCCAATATTTATGGTATACATATACATGTAGCTACCTATATGAGACAATATATTGAACACTAAAGTATTAACCTGTTATAAATCTTTGCATGTCAGCGGAGAATTTTGTTGTCTGCCAATAGCCTTTTGCAAACAGTCTGAACCCAGATGAAGACCAACAGAATGTCGGTTTTGATATGGGTCTTAGCTGTTTGACGCTCTAATGGTTGTCCTTAGTGGTTTATTAATTTTTGAAGAAAGTCAGTAGACGAAAATAAAAACATGAACTATTCCCTAGCATGCAAAAAGATAAGTACAGGACATTTGCAAAAGAATGTGTCATTAAATAGCAGTGAATATTTTTCTTATAAAAAAGAATAAACTTTGCTTATTCTACTTTTTATCTTTATGTACTTTATATTATATTAGCACAGAATACAAAGCAATTTAGGAGGCTGGTTCTAAAGAACTTCATTAATGTCATTTATTTCTTATTCGGTAGAAAAGGCATTATATGGGCTTGGGTCCTGGGTTTTTGGGCTGCTGAACAGCTTACCCCCACCCCTTGTACCAGCAAGCCATTTCCATATAATGTGTAAAATGTGGTAACACATATACAGACGAAAGTTTTTTGCAGGAACACGGGGGGAATGATATTAAAAATGTTTTCTGATTGCTAAATATTTTAATGTAAATCTGATTGTGTTACCCACAATTTTACATTTTTGAAGCATTTAATATCGAAAATGGATTTCACTGCCATAAAGTACTCAGGTCAGGTTAGCTTCAGGGTGAAGAAACGGACGATTGACAAATTTTTATTTTTACTGAAAACCATAGACATTTACCCATAGCAAGTGTCAATGATCCTTTGAAAATCATCAAAGTAAGCACAACGTGATACGCCGGGCTAACAGCAATCACGTGCGTTTAAAGAAGTTTACTTTTTAAACATAGTGTCGGTTAAAATTTGAAAATAGTGGTAAAGTAAAGGGTGTTTAGATAGTTCGTTCCGCTGTTCATCATAAAATGGGCTCTTGCTCTCTTGGGCTCTCTGGTATGGGAAATTAACATGGGAGTCTGCCCACGCTTGGATTTTGATAATATTATCTTATTTAATTGTCTTGGGTATAACTTTAATATTTATGGTGTGTTTGAGTTTTTATGCAATTCCATTGCTAATTTATGAGGTTATGGATGATATCACTATAATACCTTAGGGTACCCAGTTCTAATCATTTCTAAAGTAATTGACATATCATGTAATGGGCGGAGAAATGTTTTATTAAATAGCTATATCATTGATAAGTTCGTTTAACTAAAAATGGCTTTGTATGAATTAGGATATTGGGTGGGCATTCATTTTTATAGCATGGTACCCCAATTTTCGACTGTACATTTTGTATTCAGTCAACTATGGAATTAACATTTTTACAGGTTGGGGCCTTTGTCAAGAAACCATTTCAACATATAAACTATCCATATATGTTGAAAATATGTTGACCAAATTTATTGGTAGAGGTTGATATGCTCAGTGTTTTCCCCTATTATGGATTGGAAAAAGAAAAAACAATATTCTTGGATATTAAGTGCCACGATTCTTATTTAATGAAGTGCTTACACAATAATATTAGCCAAAATGTTACAATATGTTGACACCTGTACTTACCACATCTAGTTTCTAGCATTAAAACTACATCAAACCAATGTTACACTTAATATTCAACATAGTTAAGAATTTTAATTCATACAGACGAGAAACCCCATGACTAGTCAGTTCATACAGGAAAAAACCTTATATCTATGATTTTATCATTATAAGACTCATTAATAAACCTGCTTCACAAAAATAACCCCCTGTCAAACCTATTGGTTGAAATTAACCATTTTGGTCACAGATAACTCTTGGCTTCAAAGGTATTGCTAATTTAATGTTTAAATCTCCTCTGTTAATTCTGTTTTATGAAACTGATGCTGATTTCCATCAAATAGCAACATTTAAACTTTAGCTGGCTGTATATTCTAGGCACACAGTTTCGTTTCTGGACCTCACTTATTCATGTGGAACACTGTTTTATGATACCTTTGATAAGACTCTGTTACATGTTATCCTGGTCACGGCACCAAAATGTGGTTCCTCTAGTTCAGTTGGGATGCAAAGGTAATATTTAGTCTTCTTGTTTTCACATGTTTATTGTTAAGATATTATGTTTCTTAAACAATATCATGCAGGACTTGAGGAAGTGATACACATTGCTTGGCCCCATAGTGCCATGACACAGGGCCATGACCTTCGGCATTTCTGACCATTGAATCATTTAAAATTGTTTAAACATGTCTTTCTTTAAGAAAAGTGGAAGTTGATTAAAATAACCTCCTTATGTCGAGTTATTGATTCATTTGCACTAAATAATTAATTTTGCTAAAACTGACCTATACCCATAAGAGGTAGGAAATGACAAAGTTACCGGTTTAGGATTTTCATGATATTTTGGCTCAGATCAGCAGTATATATATGGCATGTTTTTGTGATAATATGATATCTTGACAAAAACTAGAATATATCCATCTTTTGAATTGAATGTTGAATGTTTTGTAAATTTTGAAAAAAAACTATTGAAATTTTACGATCACTTCTTCTGAAAACGTAAACCATTATTTATCCAAATGGTTTCGTGGTATTAAAATAATGTCTTTGGTATTTTGGATTCAATCTAGATGTCAAATCATAGAAATAAACAAAACTATAGGTTTAGGTTTTGGACATTTAGAGACAGGTACCACCTCAAAGGTCGAGTACGTCAGGGTTGCTTCCTAAGCCTTAATCTTAACTATCTAATTCGATAAATACATTTTCATAGTTTGTATATAATGAGTTATTAATATGCAAAGTTTGAAGAAAATCCATGCGTGGGCACAGATGAAAGTACCCCTTTCGATTCATTTAAAAAGAAAATAATGCTGAAAATTGCATTTTCCATGAGCTTGTTGTCCCTTGTGATGCTCTTTAGCGAATGGCATCGTGCCTGACATCGACTGTCTTCACACAAGTTTATTTACTTTGGGTACTGTCTTTAAATCGTTCTAGCAATATCTTATGTTTAAGATTGTGACATTTTGGTTTTAGGTTGGCTTTATAGCCTAGCAGTTTAGTAAATGTACTAAATGTTTATATAAGATGGCTAACAACTTCATTTAGGGCTGCTTAACCAACTGAGAAATATTCTTATCACTATGGCCATTGCATGACTCATTTTGCTCTTTAAGCCCAAAAAAATCCGATGGGTACTTAATTTTGAAGATCATTTTTTCCGTGACAAAACATTTGATTAAACATCCCTTTGTTTATTTTTAATCAAGTGGGTCGACTTTATATAATTCCAGTGACGTTTATGTCATTACAAACATTATTGCTAAAATAATAGGAATACAATTTTACTTTGGAACGAACTTTCTTAACACCCTTTACAGCTGAATTTCAACTGCACCATAGTAAAGCATACACTTCATATATAACGAACGAGAGGGCTGGTTGTTTAATCTTATAGCAATACCGTGTCTGTTTTCAGTGATATTGTGTACTGCTCATGGAGCAGTTATCTGTTATCTGTGATTATTGCCCATCCTATTCTGGACCTAAGGCTGTTTTATTTTACTCATAAACTCGGACAATGCCTTTCTGCAATCTTATATCTATGTGTGTCTGTGAAAGAGACAGCTGCCAGGAACAAAGCTTCTTATTCCCCAATTCACTGAGTGAATAGTTCCCTTGAATTTCTTTCTGCCCCGGTGAGTGGAAAACAGTATCTTATTTACCCGACTGTCGGTGTGACAAACTGTGACTGGGTATTTATCGTCTTATTTACCCGTCCACCATATCAATACCATATGTTCAGCCAGAAAATGACCAATGGGCTCTCCAAATACCTGGTACGCTTACATTTTATGGAAATTAGTTTATTTAAAGTATGTGCATGCTTGGTGGTTTTCCTCGTCTGATTTGTTTTCAAAATTATCTTATTATGACTATTATTAGGATGCAACATTTGGTCGGGCCTGATCTGGGTCCAAACTGTTTAGATTTTATCAGCAGATGATATAAGTAGACACTAGCAGCAAAAAAGTCATGTGCGGATAGAGAGGGGGAAAGGGGGTCCAGACCCCCCGCCCCTGAAAACTCACAAAATATAGGGTTTCTAAGCAATACTGGTCCCCTGATAATCACAAAGCTGCCAAGCCAGCATTCAATGTTGGGCCATCATCGGCCCGCCAGCGAAACGCTATTTAAATGGCGTTTCGCTGGCGGGCAGATGATGGCCGGCTTTTAGTGGTATTTGGATCCTCTTTCCCCTTATCAAAAAACAAATGTTGGACCCCCCCCCCCCCCCTGGCAAAACTTTCTGGATCCGCACATGATAGTTAAGTTGCTATTTTGGCTATCATGACCTGATTATTGGAGAGAACGCTTATTTGATATAGGAGATCAATGTTTTATTATCAAAATCGTCGGAACATGAAATGTTTGCTTCTCGACACAAAGGCGAATGTCAAAGGCTTAGATTAGCATGTATATCAGCAGAGTCTCGTCAAACAAGTTAATTTTTGCACGAAAAAAGTATAGAGATATGTATATTTAATGTTCATTCTTACAGCAACAATTATATCGTCACTACATTACTAAACATATATGTACTTGTTTAAAGAAATATGAAATAAGTCCTATTTTATACAGGCTTACCCAAATGTTACATAAATGATTGCACTCAATAAATCATGATGTCTCACAAGCAGGATAATATACAATGGAAGGCAAATATATCAACTATATTTTGGTGGGCTGTCATGTCGTTATGTCGAATAAAAACTTCCATCCGTTATGTTTTTAGTTCAGATGAACAATGGGCTCAAAGTGGGTTTTTGCGATTCACTGATACCCGTCCGCCCTCTCCTCTTCTGTTGTCCGTCAGTCTGCACTTTGCTTAAAACAAAGTCTTCCGCTTAACTACTGGTTGGGCTGGCTACACAAATGACACGACATGGGTCTCGACGCGTAGTCTGATTAGTGCCTTTGTTATTGTACTAGTATCATATCAATTTTCTTACTAGTCTCTGTAGCTGAACAGGCTGGTTTCAATCTCGTTTTGTCGGGAACCCCGAAGACAGGCTTTGTCATGTCCAGTTCCATATATGCAATCCTTGATATGATCTTGGGGGACGAGCGATTACACAATTAGCAGTCCATGCAAGTATTCATATCGAACCTCAGGGTTTGGCAGATGGGTACTAAAACTTCTTGGTCCCGACTTAATAATGAGTTCGGGAAAAACTTGCCATTTTTAAAAGGGATCCGGAAAAAATTGTTGTAACTGTTGTTGATGAGACATCTGTTTATCATTGAAACCGTGAGACTAAACAACAATAAAACCAGTGGAATCAACCAAGAGCCACTGTCCCCTCCCCCCATAAAAGGTCAAGATTGTGACATCTGCTGGGAAGGTGAAGGTCACAGGCCACATGTTTTTTTGAAGTGCAAACCCTGTACTGGTTGTGACTGAGGGGCTACCTTAAACGATGACATGCAATAACTGGAAGGTTAGACTGGCTCCAGTCCTTTAAACATTTTTTCATCAATGTGCCATATCATATACTTGTAGCTAGTCTTACTCTGATGACTCTGTTTCAAGAGCCATCAGAGTAAGACTAGCTACAAGTATACGATATGACACATTGATAAAAAAAACTGTTTAAAGGACTGGAGTCAGTCTATTGGAAGGTATACTGACATTCTGAGGTAGTTCTTCGTGAAACAAAGAGACAAAGCGTGGAGAGATGACAACATGTGTATTTCTCCATCAGAGCACAGGAGCTTGAAGTTCGGTCCTTATATCACCTATATAGCCTCAAAACCAAAAGCTTACGGTGTCATCACGTAGTGACATTGTGAGCTTTTGGTTTTGAGGCTATAGGGGTGATTTAAGGATCGAACTTCAAGCTCCTTTGATCAGAGAAACGTTCATTTACATGAATGATTTTACCTTGGCTGTCATTTCGAAGTGGTAGAACATCCATCTTACTCATCTGTTTTTGGTACTCTCTGACAATATGAAGCGCTGCGGGACAGTGGTAGAGAATTTGAATTGAGTTTGAGGGGTCGCTGTTTCGAGCCCCATCAGAGTCACTGTGTTGTATTCTTAACCAAGACACTTTATCCTATGCTTAGTACTGGTTAATCTAAGGAAACGACTCGACATTACTAGAAAGGGATAACTGGGACGTAAAGCATCACCCCTTTGACTACTACCTGTTCCAAAAGTTAAAAGTGAACTCAGCGGCCGCCATTTCACACTGATTATGACGTCATAAAAGCATAAGGACTAAGATGCCACTTTCTACAGGGAAGGCATCCGGATACTTCAGCACCATTGTACAGACACTGGTAACTTGGTAGGTGCCTAGTATGTTGAATAATTAATGAAATTAATGGGGCAAAAACGATTCTCCATGCGCCAATCGGGCGGTCCTCATATAGAATTGACCTGAAATAAAAACGAATTGAACTGTAATCCTCAATAAAAGATCCACAAAAAAGTACCGCCTTGGAACGGTTAGTAAAATATTTTACTGGAGGGCTTAAACCGGTTTAACGGCGCGCCAACCTCACCCTAAATTCAGATGTGGATCAAGACACATAGATATTTGGTTTGCATGAAACACAAACGTGTTAAGCTCGTAAATAGGGTTTCTCATTTATGCAAAACATTACCACCACAGAGGAACAAACTATCAATGATTTGGTGAAACAAAGAAAATGGCTCACATAGAGTTAGAACTAAAGAGCACCTCAAGTTGAGCCACGGTGGGCCCAGCTGAAAACAAGCATAAGGGGCCAGCATAAAGACGAAAGCTTCTGAGACTGAGGTCTGCTCCATCGTGATGCAATTAAAGTGGAAACCATAGCTAAACCGTGATTTGGTTTTCTAACAGGCATACTGACTGTCGCAATGTATTGAATTGCTGACCTCCAATGCAGTGGCAATGCAGTTTCAATAAATAGAATACCTTCCACTGTTTCTGGCGACCAAGCAAGGTCCTGGCCAGCCCAGCTTACCTTGATTGTGATTGACTTGTCATAACGAAAAAAGTACTCACCTAAAACACATTTACCACATGACACTCTGCCATCCAAAGATGCAACCACACACCAAATTTTGGATCTCTGGCTCACATAATGTAGGTGATATGCTCCGGACACAATAATTCTATAAACTAGGTCAGAGGTCAAGGTCACAATGACCCAAAAATGGTATGCGACATTCTGCCATCCCAAGATGCATCGACTCATCTAATTTGGAATTCCTACCTCAAAGAATATAGAAGTCTTGCACCAGACTTGATGCTGACTCTAGAACCTAGGTCAGAGCTTAAGGTCACAGTGACCGTAAAATGGAACGTGACAATCCGCCATTTCAAGATGCATTCACACACCAAATTGCCATCCAAGATGCATTTACACACCAAATTTGGAATTCCTACCTTAAAGAATGTAAGAGATGTGCTCCAGACAAGAATTATTAAAACTAGGTCAAAGGTCAATGTCACAGTGACTCGAATATGGTACGTGACACTCCGCCATCCAAAGACGCATTTCCACACCAAATTTAGAATTCCTACCTCAAAGAATATAGGAGATATGCACCAGACTCAAAGCAGTTTCTAGAAACTAGGTCAGAGGTAAAGGTCAATGTCACAGGGACCCAATGATAGTGCGCGACACTTTGTCATCCCAAAATGCATCAACATACCAAATTTGGGATCCCTACCTCAAATAATATAGGAGATATGCTCCGGACACGATTATTCTAAAACTAGGTCAGATGTCAAGGTCAGGGTCACAGTGACCTGAACATGTTACGAGACACTGTGCTGTCTCAATATGCATCCACACACCAACGTTTGAATTCCTACCTCAAAGAATATAGGAGATATGCACTGGACAGGAAGCGGGACGGACGGACGGACAGACGGACGGAGGAATGGACAAAGCAATTACTATATGCCTCCCACAGTTCCTTTAGGGGCATAAAAACAGTTTTGTTAAAAAAGCTGAGCTCATAATTGCCGCAAACCCAGTGTGTATATACAGTACATGATTGTATAAAGCCTGAATCGCCGTCCGATGGTCGGTGTTTTATTGTAATTTTGACATCAAAATGAATGTTGAGATAATCCGCAGTCAGTTAACCGCTATCAGCAGTTCGCTTTGTGGGTAAAAATGTCTAATAGTAGAAACTGGTGTTAGGTAAATGTGTCTTAATCAATTTGGTTAGTATATGTGCGGTACACTAACAATGAATGACACAGCTTACTTTCAAATAACTGTAGAGCCCAAAGCAGGCGTCTTTAACTCCCCAACGCTCTGCTTGGGCTACGGCTGTTGGAAATTGATGACAAGATGATTTCGAGCGAGCATAGAATATAGAATATAACTTTATTTACAGGTTAAATAGGCTACGAAGCGAATATATAAATACACATACTATGGGCATAAAGGTAAGCATGTTGTACTACCAATGACTAAATAATTAGAGCTGATGTTCCTGCATAAAATGTTTTTAAACGCAGGCTCGCCTGGGCCTTGCTATAAGTACAAAAGTAAGTACAAAAGCCTTGTGTGTTGGCCAAAATTGATCAAAAGATGCAGCAACAAAAGCTTATTGTCGAACAGCATTCAATTACACTCTAATGATAGGGTTGCAGGACAAGGAAATAAACTCAATCAGTTGCCAAACCAATTAAAGCTTCACTAAGCCAAACCAAGTGATAATGCTGCGTATCGCAAAGGCATGAATCGTATGTTAAACTCTTTGCCTTCTAGCGTCATCGACTGATAACCTTTGCAAACAGCATGGGTCCAGATCAGGCCTGACAAAGCACCAAGCCTGATCTGAATCCAAACTAGTTATTACTCGGACATTATTCCTGTTTTTTTCTTTAAAAAGTTGATTTTGAAAAGGTTAAACGAGCATTAGCGGGTACCCAGTGGAACATACAGTAACACCTGTCTTAAGCGGCCACTAAAAATAGACAAAACAAAGGCATTAAAGACAGGTGGTAGCTTAGTGCAGGTCGGAAGTATTGCAATACTTCCGACCTGCATTAAACGGTAGTCAGTCGTGAAAAATAATTTTTTGTATTCTTTTTGAGTGGCCGCCTAAGAAAGGTTTTACTGTATTGTCTATATTTAAGAAATAGATCAGCTCCAACAGTGAATTGTTGAGTAATAATTCACTGTTTGGAGGTCAGTTGTAAAGAAGATCAAATCACGAGCGCGCAGCGCGAGTGATTTATCGTCGTACAATTGACCGACAAACAGTGAATTATTACTCAACAATTCACGCAATGGAGCTGATCTATTTCGATTCTAACACACAATAAACGACGAAAACACATTTGAAGTCTTCAGCTTCTTCCAACTTTCCGCCATTGCACTGAAGAACTCATACGTTTACATGTAATTGTTACGTCTTTTAAGCGTAAAAACGACGTTACACCGTCTAACGCTATGAATGACGTCATTTTCCAGTGACGTCAGCTATCACACACTTTTGCGGTGAATTATTGTTTGATATATCACAGTGTGTTACCGTTGGCTCTATAGGCGAGGTGTGTTAGAATTTTGGATAAACATATTGCTCTTGTGACGTCTTTGCCTATACGAGGCCCGCTTGTGTATTTGCTCCTCGCCATTTTGATAAGTGCCAGAATCACATGATCCGGCTTCACATTGATAGTGTAACGTTTTGATATATTTGGCTGCATGCGATGATGAAGCCATTCTCTGTCCAGTGTTTCTCAGAACCAAGAGCCAAATTGTCTGCAATTTTACTTTGATATCCGTAAACGTCAATGCACTTCCTGTTTTGACTTGTCTACCGTAATGGAAGTATTGTTCTTGGCGCCACATGTAGATCCAATCATCAACGGCGGGCATAAATCTCAACTGCTTCAAGTCAAGTCTTTTTTTTTTAATTATCCTGAACCCCTAACCGGGGTATGAGAATACTACCTACAATAAAATGAACAAAACATATATAACTGCAAAATAAATGGGTTGAAAGGAAAACATATATTAAGCATTTGACTGCTTAAGATCCAAAGCAAATAACCTAATGGTTCAAAACTATATCAACTATATCAAAAATATTAATATATAGACTTAAACTAAGTGTACAGAAAAACATAGAAAAAAAATGCAATGCGATAACTACATGTACATACGAATTCGATTCAGAAAAAAGGTTTACCTACATGTTTGTGAATCCTTACTTCATTTAAATGCGTATGAATTTCTTGCTTATCGTCGTGATTAATAAAGAAACCCGTCGGGGCGGTTAATAAGCAAATCCTTTATTTTTTCTTCATTAAATTTCCATTTGTTTTATTCGCTGAAGATGCTAAATTTTATCAAGTTTGTCAGAAACATACACTTAACTCTGTTAAACAACTAGAAAGTTAAAAAAAACATGTCTTAGATTGCCTTAAATTTTTGTCTAATTCTCCGTTTTTTTTTTGTTTTTTTTTGGGGGGGTGGGGGTGGTTAGATTTAATTAATTTTGAAAGAATCGGCAAAACATACAGACTCGAGACAAGCATGTATTCACAATCGGTGCGTGTGAGTTTTCTCACGACGTGGATCAATTAAAGTGTCAACTAAGCAAACTTTGAAAGAAGAATCTAGTGCATGACATGTTTGAAACCTTAGATATGATTTGCGTCATGACTTTGGTGTCTACAGGAAAGCGCTAGGTCTCAAGCACTTAGGCTATACGTCTCAACTTACTTCTGAACCAAGCCAACAGACACTTCCTACCTAAGCAGGAAGAGAAGGCTTGGTGCCGGATATTCGATGTCGTCGGAATTGTTACCATATCAGGGGTAACTATTAAGATGAAATGGATCTCCTTCTTCCTCCATATATACTTAAGGACTTTGAAAACGCATCACCCAGATTTACACAAATCCTGAGATTATCAGCGAGATAATTGTTATTGCATATCATATTCTGACCAGCTTGTAGCGAGTCCTAGAAAATTCATGGTTGTTTTTAATTTAAGGTATTGAAAAAGTATACATTTGTACGACAGCGGTGGTCGATTCTGAAGGACACAAATTCAGCTGCAAGTAAACACGCATAGTTTTGATTCCTTACTCAAAAGATATGCGTCCTTTGCTTTTTCTCACGATTTCACATTCATTATTGAACGATAAGTAACGAATTGACAGTTCGGTATCCTTAAAAAATATCGACAAACCCCACCCACAAAGAATTCTATAGTCTAGTAATAAAATTCAACGTCTTGGGCCTTTCAAAGGTTCGATTTTCTACGTCCGGTTTTATTGGAAGAGGCTAAGGGCATTCACAAATGAAAGATTATGCAAAAATTTCGCTTGTATCACGTGTCTTTTGTATTGTGCAAGTGACGTTAACGTAATTTTTTAAGATGTTCTCGATCACATGACAGCAGATCTCCTGCCATGATTAACATCAAAACGCTTTCCCAAAATGACTGCTAGTATATGTAGTCAATATCAGTAATGAAAACGTGCATAAAGGTAACTTATGGAGATGTTTCTAAAAAGGAGCTATAAAATAATGCTTAAATTTGACGTTTATTTTCGATATATTGAAGTTATCAATTACTTTAAATTCGAAAAAGTATATAAACTCTTTTGGTGATATATTATCATACACGCCACAGTTAAACATAAAAATAAGCAAAAAGCTTTAATTTACTGTGCAGAAAGGTGTTGGATGCTGTATGTACCCATGTGACGTCATCAGCAGCGTCGCGTGATAGTGCAGTCAAATTAACGACTGATTCATACCAATTCTGGGTTGCAATTAAAACCTGCGAGTAACTTTTCAATCGTATATACGGTTTGCAAGAAAAGTGCAAAAATATGGTGATGCGTTTCAAAGTCCTCTAGTACAGGTAACACTCTACGCATTCTTTACCTCTGCTGCAGCTTTCGGAGAGATGGCCATGTCATATTTGGCTTGTTGACAGGATGAAATTTGCTTTACTTGAGGAAAATTTGGGTGAGGTTTGGACCTTTTTGTCTTTCTCATTCTTCTTTTATCTCTCCCTCTCTCTGAGAGGAGTCCCAACTTGACTGAAAATTTGTTGACTGTGACTTAAAACCTTAACTCAATGGATCGAAATCTACACATTCAACGTATAAAAATTGCGCTGGCCAGACCCAATGATTGTACTATCAGTATGAATAATACTATGCATCGAAAAAATGTACTAATTTCATATTTCATCACATGCATTCGAACTGTAACCTCTGTCCTCATTTCTTATTTCACCACATGCATTTGGGCTATCATTGTTATGTTGTTACATGTATTGTTGCTCTAGTTGTACAAGTATGTGGGATTAGTGTCTGGTTCTTGATTTGTGGTGATCTTAGCGGCCTTATTAATTTTGGAATCATCTTACAGAGAGAGAGAGAGAGAGAGAGAGAGAGAGAGAGAGAGAGAGGGAGAGAGAGAGAGAACGTTTGTTGCTTTGCTTTGTCTGTACATGTATTCTTGCTGCCGTGTGGTATCATTGCTCTGTGCCTCTTCCTCGCGGTGCCCAAAGTTGATCTGTGATTGTGATTTTCTGGTCATGCTCGCTTGTTTCTGCGTTTTTCTTGCTTGCCAAATAAATTGTACCAGTTGATTAACCCGTCAAACTGTCTAAATGTTAATGGTGGACTTATGATAAACTTTTCCAGTTTCTACATGCGGCGCAACACTGAATGAGGCGTTGCACAAAAAACGTACCTCTATGCGCCACCTATATCTGTAGGACACAGACACACAAAGGATCAAAACTACAATAAGCAAACCAATCATCGCTAGAAAAGACACGAAGAAAACGAACAGGTAAAAACACCCAGGACTAAATTCAAAACCCACTCATACAATGAGGACAAAGACAACCCTGACCTAACACTTTTATCGGTGAGATGGTGCCTGCTGAATATCTTTGGGGCCCCAGGGGTTTTGGGGATCTGGGGGAGAATGGCTATTTATTTTCAGGGATCTGGGGTGCACTGGTAGTTATTTTCAGGGATTTGGGGAGCAAGTTCATAGTTTGGGGGATTTAGGGAGCCCTGCAAAAAAGTTAAAAAAAATCTCACCTTAAAGGAGTCTTCTGTTCGTTTGATTTTTTTAAAAAAAATATCTTCGGCTTCTGGGGGGAAGCACCCCAGACCCCCCTTCGAAAATCTAAATGTATTAACTTTCATGCTAACATGCTAATCTACATTGGTATTGGTGACTGATATGGCAAATAGTTTATACTATTGTAGAAAAGTATCCTTAAAATTGTTGATTTTTAGGTTGATAATAACGTATTTTGGAACACTCGGAATGCGCCAGATTGCACCATTATAATAAAAAAATTCCGGGGCAGTATATCATGCCCCCGGACCCCCCCCCCCCCCCCCAGCACGGATCTGAGTCAGCATAATTAAAGGGCTATCTTCGCCTCGTGTAATATTTGATGTAAAAAGGGAAAGCCTCCATTATATTTTGTTTACATATTTCTTTGGCTTAGGGGGCTGTTGCCCCAGACCTTCCTTGTAAAATGTATTTATTTTTGTACGAACGTGCGCAATCGGATTGATCTTGGAGAAAAATATGGCACAAAATTTGGGTTGTTGATTATCCTATATCCTAAAAATGGTTGATTTTTAGGTTGATAATAACATACTTTGGAACACTCAGAATGCACTAGAACGCACCATTGTTATCATTTTGTTTTTAGTGGAGCATGCCCTGACCCCCCTAGCACAAGTTTGAATCAAAATTACAGCAGAGATAACTTCGCGCCTGGTATGTAGTACTCTATCTTGGTAATTAGATGGGGTTTTCTTTAAATTTGATAAATGTTGATCTGATATATTATTACTTGTTGAAACTGAAGCTAACCACTTACTATGGTTACAAAAATAGATGCTCTCGCTTTGTCTAAGAAAATTTAGTTTCATCTATTGGAAAAAACACAGCCCCTCCCCCACCAGAAAACCAAATGGTCTGGCTGACTCTAATAAAAAATCAAATCTAGAGAGCATTCCTCTACACATACTCTACCAGTTACAGTAACAGAATTTTAAGGATGGCCTCATACTTTGAGCTATTTAACATCAGGGTCTTTCTATACTGTCTTTGTATAGAGAGTCTTTGATAACATGCATTTCATTTAAATAATTAGTATACACACCCAGGGAGCGGAAGTGACCGGACAATTGCGAGTGTACGCCAAGTAACGGCACTTATGATAATGCACATTGGACGGTTGGTCACTTGCGGTATTGATTATTTAGTCAGGGCCCTTAGGGACATAAAATAGGTCCCGTGCGAATTGTGTGCCGTTTTATGGTGACCTATATCAAAACCTTCAATGGAGTCCTACCTTTAATTTAAAGGTGGTCACCCATCTCAAATCCGCGTCTGAGGCTAGTTATGACGTCATAAATATGGCAACCATAATAAGAAACTGCCCGTTATTAAAAGCTATAGTTTGTGTTGGTATGGTCATATTTATCCAACACGAACGCTTTTTTAAACATAATTTCAATTATTTTAGTCATATGATGGTTACATCAATGCTTTACTTGACTTTGACAATGAATTATTTCTCGATAACTATATTTTGCAAGCAAAATAACGTAGATTTTCTATAAATACCCAGCTTATCGGACCACCTTTAGACTGATGGTTGAGAATATTATTGCTCCCCCTCGGGAATTTCACAAGCTTATCCATCTAAAAGATGATTTCAAGCTGCGTATTTTAATAGATGTTTGCACTATGTTCGCCGGGGCGTTAGTCTCTGACAGCTGTTACATATGTTACCTTACTACATTTAGAAAAAAAAAGAAAATTAAAAGTTTGAGCTACAGAAATAATGCTTATCATTTAAATTACTAATATGGTCTGCATATTGAATTCTTTTGCTACATATAAATTATTTGGAGCAAAATTACAGCTTCCTGTGGTGTTATGTGCGTTACTTTAATTAGATTAACCTTTAAACATGAAAATTGTGACCAATATAATTTACTATTTATGTACATTTTCCAAAATGCTTTGATTATTTTGTACTAACAAACTCATTTGGGTAAGAGAAAATCCAAAGTTTGCTTTTATTCCTTAAATATAGTGTCTTATACATGCAATTATACAACCCAAAGTCTACACCCTATTTTAAGGAGCCGAATTTGGTAGGCTTCATTTCAGTAAAAATATATGAAAACATTTGCTGCTGTTGGATATCTTGCATATTTGGGATTGTCTTGCTCATATTATAAAGATATATAGATTTTGCAGGTTAAACAACAAAATTGAAGCACTTGTTAAAGGCTTTAAAATATGTTACATGACATAATAAATGAGCAATGACATTAACTTGATGTAAGAGATGATATTTTAGGAAAAATGAATATATTTCGCATGTTTTCCTAGCTAAAGTCTCTAGCCTTTGGTGCCTACATCTTGATGATTATTAAGCCCCTGTACCTTTGTTACAGATGTTATGAATATTTGTTTTCAATATTTCCTAATATGAACAATTCTAAAATAAAGATACATCCTAGAGGAACATAGAAAATTATCGTTTCACATTTAAACAGTACAATTTAGTAAATGTCTCTTTCTAAAGTAAATATCCTACACCAATTCTTATCCTACAGTAGTCATATACAATATCGATTATTATTTCCGCTTCTCTGGTAAAATAATTGTCATCCTCATCTCATAAAAACCAGAATAATCCTCAAACAC
This sequence comes from Loripinus fragilis, assembly GCA_964019695.1. Classification (NCBI taxonomy): domain Eukaryota; kingdom Metazoa; phylum Mollusca; class Bivalvia; order Lucinida; family Lucinidae; genus Loripinus; species Loripinus fragilis. The sequence continues at coordinate 130,684,743 of OZ026515.1, forward strand.
GATTTTGACTGCAATCTGAGTAATGACCTGCTCCATCACAAACCCTTTTAGACATACTCTATCGAATGCACCAATTCAAAGTGAATCGAATAGGAGATATTTGCACACTGTTAGCATGGGTGTTAGCCTGTAACAGCTTGTTACATATGTTATTTTATCTATTTGAGAATAAGAAAATTGTAAGTTTGAGCTACAGAAAGAAGACATTAAAACTAGCTAATCAATGAACATTCTAATAATCTGCAAATTACTGGATGTCTTTATATATGACAGCTGTCAATGTGCCATTGGTGATGTCACAACCAGGGCTTTGATCGAATACCGGCACTTTCAGGCGCTGATATTAACTAGTTCAATAGGAAAGAGCAAGACATTATAATGGCAGGCATTTAGCTATGCGGGAGACTCTATCCACGAAGCGCTCTTTCACCGCGGCTCAGTGGCATTAGAAAGCACACTGTGGCGGATGCACTAGAGTAATATATTTGTAAATTGTCCTGACCTCTTAGCTCTCGTTTGTGATGTCTAACTGTGAGTTTGTTACATTCCCATTGGTATCCTGGGTCATGTGTGGTACATGTACTTGATTGTTTCGATTCCTGATCTTTGCCATCTTTCTTACTTTGTATTAGCCAGTCACCGATTTTGTTCGACTCACTGCGTTGAGGTTGTGGATATTTTCGAGAAAAAAAGCTGAATTGCAAAAACTACCACTTCCAGGAGCTGTGTTTCTCGAAAGTGTCAAACGTGCGCAGTAGCAGTACATCATTTGGAAAACCTCACATGTCATTAATCCTGACAAAGCATGCCTGCAATCATGGTTAGAAGCGGGACATTGCCCATGTGCAGATCCAGAGGGGGATAGGGGGTCCGGACACCCCCCCCCCCGGGAAAATAACAAGTACGTATATGGGTTTCTATAGAAATTAGCATTTGGACCCCCTGAAAAAGTTTGGACACCCCACCTTCTGGAAATAATGGACCCCCTCTGGATCCTTGGTAAAGTATAAGTATAGTTTTCTCAGCTATAAAACCATTGGACCCCTCTGTAAACTGTAAAATAAGCTGAGGATTTAATGAAACTGGCAAAAATTCCTGGATCCGCGCATGTTGCCTCCTGCCCCGAAACCCCTCTGCAGCTGATAAAATGTGGTTGCAGCATGTATGTATGTGAAACATCTCGGTGTAAGTGCAAAGCAAACCATTCATATTGTACTGATTTGTGTTGCTGTGGAGCAGAAGAGGACTCATGTAAAATATTGCCAGTGATCAATATGCTCATGACTATTTTCATGTGGATTCACATATTTCTTTAGCCGTATCAACAAGAATGCCTTATATTGTCCGATTTTGACCTCTGATGGATCAAAAATTGGACTATTCTACCTAGTAGCATGCGAAAGATAAATCAGATTGTAACAGTTTTCTATTGCCCGTGCTATCGAAGTACAATGGAAAACTTGTAGAGGGTTTTATCCTTATTTCCATATCATGAACTACTAAGTAGACTCTTCTAACTTTTGATCCTTCAGGGGTCAAAATCGGACTATGAGTTTGGTTGATAGTGTATGCAAATGCTTATTACTACTAGCTTTTCTTTGGGTGTAGGATAAACAGCTACAGATAAACCAAAAGCTTTGAAGCGCGACTCTGTTTTACAATATTGATATGTTGTTCTAGAAAAGGGTTTCAGGCATTTATTTACATTTACTATAAAAGCTTTGACATACGCATATGTTCTAACAGGACTGGCTCATTATACGTATTCTGCATCAATCGTTTGAAATAGAAAGACCCAAAGGTCATTGGTCAGAGGTCGTGGTACATCTATACAGTATATATTAGCATAAGAGATTATCTTTACACTGTTTATTATCAAAAACACTGTTTGTTTTTCATTCACTCCACTGTCTTTTTATTCGTAAATCGTGACGGCATTTACGTCCCAACCTCGAACTGACTTCACCCTATCTGAATATATTTTGTAATATACGATTTAAAAGAGTTTGTATGCAGTCATGATAAGGCTACCAGTTCATAAAAGGAATATTTCCATGCGTTGGAAATGGACAAAAAGCATATATATATGTAGTATTTGTATATTAGGCGTCATTTCAATGACGTCATCTTTTTGTTCTGATGCAAAAACAATAAAGGCGACATGTTAATTTTAATTATTTACCCCCTAAGATTTAATTTGGTGCATTTCGACTGAAATTGGCAAACAAAATGCAAGAAAGTCCTGATCGCCATAGACTACAATGGGCATACCGTTTAAATTGCACTGATACAATATACGTTATTTTGATGACGTCATAATGACGTCCAGACGTAAAATCCAGATGGGTGACCAGGTTATTTTCATTATTTATCCCCTAAAGTTTGATTTGGTATAGGTCATCATAAATCGGCATCAAATTCGCACGGGAGTCCCGATCGCTCCTGACTAATTCATGTACACCATAAACGCACTTCTTTCTCTTACACGAAAAACCCAAGCATATGCGTGTTTTGGGTATAGAAGGTAGGTTATATTTGTGAGTTACTTTCTGGCTGGATTGAAATCCTATTTCATTGTCCATGTTCAGTGAATTTGAATTCTAATCACTTGTTTATCAACAACGGGTGATTGATTTTCGAATTTTCAAACATGAAACAAACATGCATAAAACGCAAATTTACTGTTATTAGGAGATTTACTCTTCTTATATTAGTACTTTCTAAGGAAACACTTATCATTCTTGTCAAACAAAACCAGAGCATGGCAAATGGCGAAAACATGACACACGTTGGAGCACGCCACCGTTCAGTCACCTGCTGTCGTTTGCTTACGGATTGTACTTGACAACTGTGACTTTACTGAACGGTCACTTGTATACTGAGGTTCCTATAATTTTTCTCATTTTATACATACCAGTGCCAATAGTTCACCTTTTCCTGCCAAGAAACGTTTTAACTCAAATGCTGTCTGCTATATCGACTCCTACATATATTCACCCACACTACATGCTATATTTGATCATATAAAACCAAACATTGATCCTTAAAGAGCATCTTACATCTCATTCAAAATGCAATAAGCTGACCCATATATCATTCATTAAAATTAGTATGAAGCACGATCCTGAATGAAATCCAGACTCATAGGCCATGGGATAGATATGGGTCTGATCCAACCCCTTCCCACACCCCTACCACACACACAGGGGGATTTTGTTGACTCTGATTTTCATGAAGCCCAATGTCTTACATTTAAAAAAATGTTTCCACCAGACAAGTGTGATGTAATATTGTACCATACTAATAAGTATGTACTTATGTTACATTTTGCATTACCACCCTATTTCTGGGAATATATTATTCTCTGTATCTCCAGAAATGTTTATTACTGTTTACTGGGTCTAATTTTTTATGCTGCTACAAAGACAACTAAGTAACCTAACCAAAACTTCAAATACCAGCTCACTACCTTTTAGAGTGTTTAAGGCATTTGAAAATAGCTACCACTTCATAAATTTTCAATAATAACAAAGACATGTTTTTGCTACAAAGCTTAGCATAAAGGCGTGAGGTTTAAACACACACACACACACACACACACACACACACACACACACACACAAACATATATATATTCAGCAGCCATCTTAATAGATAAATAACCAGCAGTATATTATACTTGAGTAGCATGTTTATCTTGAAACCATAATGAAAATAGTAACGTATGTCACATAAAATATGCTAATGGAAACCCTCCTCCATTGAGGGGATATGTATACACTAGGATTTTCAAAAACTGCATCAACTGTATATAAGATGGAAAATGGCTCATGTTTAGTTTTCTAGGTAACCTTAAAATATAGGAATTCTAAAGTGATATTTAATTAGTTCTTATTCTTACTTGTAGTTTTTAATTGAACGCAAATGACCTGTAGTATAATTGTATCTAATAAAGACACCTAATTTTACAGTTTTATGAGTAAAGAGTGGTGCTGTCTCTGTCACAGCTTTCAGAGAGATGGCCCATCATATTTGGCATGTTGGCAGGATGAGATTTGTTTCACATGAGACAATCTTAGTTTTTTATGGGGGCATTTAGTCTATCATATTCTTCTGTTCCTTCTCCCTTCCTCTGTGAGGAGCCCTGACATGACTGGAATTTTGTTTACTGGGATATTAAACCTTAACTTAATTAATCAATTCAAATAAATATTACAGCAATTTTAATTCAACGTATCTTAGCATTTCAGGCTAAAGTTTTATTATTTATGACATTTTGGACAAATATAGACCCATATATTATGTTTTAAATTCATAGTATGTGTTACCTTAAAAATTGACAGAACATGGGAAGTGCATTTATTCAGCTGTTACTTGAATTCTATCATATCCACTTTATTAAGAATTTAAAACCTAATTACTTTGATCAAACCAATAAAATCATGCTGTTATTTTTAAAAAAGTAAAAAAAAGCATTATGTTTTGCAAAGATAAATGTGGATTGATGATGACTTTTAAAAAAATAGATATAAGGTTCTTTTTTGTACAAGCTAGTAGCTATATATATTTAGTGCAAAATTAGATTTAAATAGATTTTAACACCACATGATATATAATTTGTAGCAAGTACTAGGCATTAAATAGAATGTATTAAAGTAAGTGATATATACTACACATGACATAAACAAACAACATAATCGTAATATACACAAGAAAAGGTTTAATATCGCCTTAAACTTTTCTTTATCAATAGAATGCTCATATTATTTAAATTGTCTAAAGGCTTACAGACAGGATTGTGTGCTCAATTTCAATGAAAATGCATTTAACTTATAAATCATTCTATTTAGGGTCATCATACTCAGCAGCTTATAACTCTTATAATCCTGTGAATGAATCTAACTGTTTGCAGTTTTGCATTTGGCAGTAAACGGCCTGTAAGGTTTATGGTACTAAATACTAAAATTTGCATCAAAGTTTATCAAATAAAGATATTAAAAAGATATCAATTTTTATATAGTGTAGTATACAAATATAATGTATATAACATAACGTAATGTAAGTAACGCACTTCTGCTTGATCAAAACGCTGTTAAGCCATCCTGCAATAAAAAAGGGCACATACAGGCTTAAACAATTATGTAACTATGTCTAGGAGTACCTTAACATTGGCACCAAAATAATATTGAATATATTTTGGGTAACATATATAAGTTTGATGTTACAAAATAATGTGACTTACCTCTGAGAGCTAACATATCTCATTTTGTGCCATATATATTGTAGTATCAGGAAATCATTGTGACAAAATCCCCCAAGAGGAAATTACATGTTCTATGGTCAATAACGTTTGTCTTGGAAGCCTTTTATGAGTCCATATTGTCTGCAATATAGAATTAGAAAGTGTATCAGCAGCTGTGAGGGCAGACATCATTTAAATAAGGTTCTTGTTTTCCTAGGAAAAGATATGTTGTTGATATTAAGAACTGTCTCACTGATACACTGTTAAGGGTTTTATGGTTACGTTTTTTTTACATAATATAAGGAAAGCAATTAAAGCTGCATACTCTGCAACTATGAACATTTTTCGAAAAAAAAAATATTTTCTTTTTAAATCATTTGTAAAAGTAGAATAAAGCTATGTTGCCACAATAAATCTAATTTCTACAGTTGAAAACTGCATGGAAAAGAGAATTATCTTATAAAAACAGGTGTATTTTCTCTTGTTTGTAATTATTTGCGTCCCTGCAATAATTCTAGACAGATAATTTTTAACATAAATGCTGTTGTTTTGGCACTAATAATTTGTTAAATATTACGAAAAAGGTCAAATGTATACCTGAATTTTAGTATTTTTACTTTGTTCTTGAAAAACAGAAACATTACTTTTAAAATGAAAATATCAAAAGTTACAGATTATGCAGCTTTAAGTAATTTTAAATTATTATGGAAAACATCTTTTCAACTCATTCATAATTTATAAAGCCTGATCATGTTTCTATTTTGTCCTGAAACTGTTGTCTGTTTTATAATATATTCAATTGCACTTGATCATATGGAAGCTCACACTATGAACCCTGATTAGGCTGTTCCAAAGTTACCATAAAGTAGCAGTCTGATCATGTCCCATAATGTTTACACAAAACAATATAAATGCACTTTGCATAAAGATGAAATTGCAACATTACGACCAAAACCAGCCAAAACATGCACATTTGTCTATTTGGTTAGTTGCTAAATGTCCAGGGCTTAACGCTGTGGACTTTGAAGGATGGCTATTTATCCTTATCACAAGTTTCCCCCTTTGCAGCCTTATTATAAGTGTTTAAAGACTATAAGTGTCCTCCAGAAATTGATAACTGTCCTGCCGAAATCAATGATAAGCAGAGTATGTAAAACAAAAGGTTTAATGACCATCTCATTTAAAGGATGAAAGTAAAGTTTTGAAATAAAAAACACAAACTCTAAAAGGCTGGACTGTACACACTGCCGGTTGTACTATAATACCAGGCAGGCAAAATGTATGCTTTGTTTCTTATCAGGGTGTATTATTAAAACAAACCAGTACTATATGAATTCATGTTGAATTAACTTTTTTTATTTTTACTTCAAAGCATGTAATAATAACGATATCAAGACTATTTGTTGTTTGGAAAAACAAATCGGTACCAAAATATAGCAATAATCTTATCAACTAAATGTGTTAATGATGGCAAGTGCCCGTTCAATACAGACAGCCAAGATCACAAGCACCCAGTCAGTTTTCTGCCAAGTGCCCGTTCACATGTTGTAAAAAGGTGGCATGACAAGTCGTTACACATTATTCCAATTAACTCTCTTTCAGCAACTTTTATTCAAGAATAAACATGATATGTAATTGTAGAAGGTAGATAAATAAGAAAAACGTACAAACTTTATTGTTATGCTATATGTCATTCCAACTTTACAAAGAGATCACATTGAAACGAAGCATCTGCCGCTGTAACTGTTACACTTCTTGATATTTGTTCTCTCTAGTCTTTACGTACAGTATAACCTGAGTAAAACGGCCACTCTCAGAAAGACCGAAATTGGTTTCCGAGATCAATTATCGCTTAATGCAGGTCAAAAGTATTGCAGAATGCTCCAAGGGGAGCATTCTGCAATGCTTTCGACCTTCATTAAGCTACGATTTGCCATTAAGATCGTTGTTTTGTCTATTTTGAGTGGCCGATTTACACAGGTTTTTACTGTAAATGGTGCTGTATTTGAGTCATGGACTATCAATGGCAATATGTAACACTGAAACAATGTTACTGTACGTTTTGATCGCTGGGAACATGTGTGATATGACCAATTAAATAATGTTTTATTATCGTATAATGGGACATGTGCATACGTGCAAATTGTAAGGAAGCCTTAGTCCCTTGGTCTTTGTTTATCGCAAAAACGTAATGCCTTCATTCGAGCATTTCATGGCTCATTTAACTGCTCGTTTTCATCAACGACAACTGAAATTATATCTCCATTGGCAAACATTGAGTAATATCATATAAAACTGACAAAATGACGTCAATTTGATAATTGCGTATTAAGCATGTTGAGAAAAGTATTCGCATTCACGCATTTTAATGCATTAATCTTGTATGGGACCAGGCCATTGATATTAGCATTTGTGGTTTTTAGATGCAAAAACTCCTACTGAAAGCTGTTGGGTTGACAGTAATACGAACAATGATCAGAATTTGGATTTATATTTTGATTAAACTGCGGTCCATTGTCATGTAACACACACACACACACACACGCCCGGGCACGCACGCACGCGCACACACACACACACACACACACACACACACACACACACCTTTATATTTAACATCACATAAGCTGTACTCGTGCAAGCTTATCGTAGCAATTGAGCCCCGCTATTTCCCAGTGCCATGTATGGTAGATACATATATACCAATAAATACCGGCATTATCAGAATAGCATGCGCAATAAGGACTGTAACGCCAAATCCACGGAGAAGTGAGGAAATACATGTAACCTGTGCATTCACCTAAGCCCCAAGCCAGCCTGCATAGCAAGCGGTCTGGTTTTAGTTTTGGTTAGGAACTAATTCTATATCGGCACTAGATATTCGAATTTTAGGCTAGTATTAACAATTGTCTTCAGAATTGTAGCTTCGGACCAAAATTATGATTTTCCTCAGCTGGCCAATCTTCACCAGTTTAGCTGGTTATATGGTGTTTCTGTTAGCGTGAGAGCTCTCATTTACTTTCCTTATTATTTTTCAAATTTGTTTGAATTATTGACACCTCTGTCATATCGTCTATTTCAATGTCGACCAATTTTTATGGTTGTTAAATTAAATGCTTTGTTGCCAGATAAACGCGCTATCAATTTCTACAAATGTTATCATGTAAAATTCAAATGCGTTTCCTCCGTTACGTCACGAAAGCCTTTGATTAATTCATTGCGTGTACACTGACTAATGGAAAAGTATCATTTGATAGTTTCAATTTGATCAGATCATGTCAGCAGATTTAACAGCCACATAACAGAATTGATAAGGATAGGAACATGGTACAAATCTAGAACACGTAAACAAGCATAAAAGGGCGTTTTTGTGGCAAACTATGTTTTCCAAAAACCATAGTTGAGCATCCACACAAGAATACCAGTAGTCAGGAAAAAACACAGAAAATTTAACAGGAACAGGCATTTTGTGAAGAAAAGGGTTTGACACCTTGATTAGAGGTAATTTGATGTTTCATAAATGGGTTCCTCATTAAAAAAAATAGCTGACCCGTAATGTTTAGTCTGAATTATCGCCCTTTGTGGAGTTATCTCCCTTTTAAAGGATCAGAATGATTTTTTTCTGATCAAGCTATCTCAAAAATATTACAGCTACATGAAAGAACTTCAAATGTAGTTAGTAAGTAAATTACCTGCAAGTGGTGTAATTTTTTTTAAAAAAGTTATTTCATTTTATTCGAGTTATTGTCCTTTGCAAAGGGTATTGAAAACGTGTAATACTGATATCGCGAAAATTAATTTATCACATGACGTCGTGTATTAAAATCGATTAACCAATTGTGGTTAACAGATTTTCGGGAAACGTTACTATGACGTCCTTAACAACGTTGCATACATTATGACAAAATAATCACGTTTTTACGTAAGAAATAGAAATTCAAAACAATCTTTATGTCATATGATAAATAGAATCTAACATTAGTGCTCTTGTAACATTAAATTTATAAACTCGTCGCGAAAAAGAGATAAAATGCTCGGCAAGCCTCGCATTTTATCTCTTTCCTCCAACTCGTTTAATAAATTCAATAAAACATGAGCACTCATGCAAAATCCTCTATATAGCTACCAGCTGCAAGCATGGTCAGTTGATAGAAGATGGTGGGTATATTATCTGGTGATTTTTTTTTTTTAAAAAAAAGTTATTTTATTTTTTTTAAATTTCCCTTTGCAAATTTGGGCATTGCAAACTTGTAATAAATGTATCTCAAAACCTTTTATAGCTGACATCATTAAACTTGGTCAACTGATAGAGGATGTGGAGTAGATTACTAGGTGAAATTTAATATAAAACCTATTGTATGTTCCTTCACATATTTGGTCATTAGAAGCTTTTAATCAGGATAATTTATCCCGAAAATTATTACAGCTTGGGGCTTCAAATGTTGCCAACTGATAGAGGAAAATTAGTAGTATGGCTAGACGCTTTTAACTTAAGATGACCCCTGTCTTATAAAAAGAGTACCATCCTAATGGACAGGCAAATGGTTGGGGGCATAGTGTTTCATGAACACAATGTCTAGTCGGTGGTAGATATCTGGTTCAATCTTATTTTATATGTTCAATTAGATTATTGCTTCCAGGCATGAGAATTCAATGACTCTTGTCTTTACCATACGCATCAAGATGCCTTCTTAATTCACTCTGCAAGGTTTCAACTATTAAACAACAAACGATTGACGTAAATATTAACGACAAACTCAAATTCCTGAAACCCTAGTAAATGCTGATTAACGCTTTTATTTACGGGCAAAAACATGTTCACAAATAGCAAGAAGCTATTTTTTCTCAGAAAGACGATTGTGAAATTAGGCTTAGATTGTTGGCTCTAATAATTTTTCAGCGCAGTTCATTAAAATAATTTCCCATTATAAAAAGATTGGCTATAACATTAATGTATTGCAACAGACTGCATGCTTTGTGGTCAACCCAATCACCGTTGGCAACTTTGCTTTCCTATTTAATTGCACGCCGGTGGGTCGGATCTCAGACTATGACCGCTCCGACTTAAAGACATCTATTGATGAGATGGTAGGGGCCTGATGCTTTGGCTGTTTCTTGCAGTCTTTTGATCACCTGCTGGGAAAGGGGTGACATTTCGGCTCTCTTGTGTGTGATGTTTCCTTGTGTTTTTGTCACTTTTCCAAATGGTATCCCTGGTCAGGTGTGGTACTTGATTGTATTGATTTCTGATCTTTGCCTTCTTCCTTACTTTCCACATGCATGTACCAGAGAGCTAAATTTAGCAAGCAAGAACATATGAGCATATGAGCAGCGACATGAGATTTCCAACAATGTGAAATGTGCGCAGTCTGATCAGAGCCTTTGGTAGTCGCTTGACTATTCTATGACTGTTAAGCTACTGACTGAACGTCATTTGGAGTTTCTAAGCTTAAAAGGAGGTTGCACAGGCTCGTCTGAGGCTACACTTGTCAAAATGCCGCATTGTTGGAAGTCACGTGTCGTGGCTCATATTAAAATAATGTAAGCTGTGGATAGGTAGATACGACCTTTGTCAAGGCTGCTGTAATTCTTGATATCAGATTTTCACATACCAGAGAACGATCAAGCATATACATTTTTACAAAGCTTTTGAAGACAGTTTCAGCCAAAATTTAAGTGATAATGATCAGGAAATTCCACAATCACATATTGCAGACCAACCCACGGCACCGTAAGGACGGGCCACAGAACATTTATAGTTACAATACATCTGTTAGACAATAATAGCAAAGCAAACTGCATTCTCTTCCTCTTCAAGAGGCAAAACTAGAATGGACACAAAGTAATGTATAACAGAACAAAGACAGACACAGAACCCCCACAAACAATGGGAAGTACATTAAAGAATCACCGCCTTAGAACGGACAGCAGCCTAAACCACAGAGAGGCTTAAATGCATTTTACTAGCGCTAAATCGTCGCCCTAGATTATGTTGCTGTTAAAACACAAATTAAAGTGTTTAGCTCGCATGATGGCTTTCTAACTATTGCAATGTATCATCACAGAGATACAATCAAATCAAATGAATACATTGTCGTGATACAAAGGAAAGGGCTGGCAAATAATGATACAAAGAAGAAATATCATTACCAATTTCAATGTTCACACTGCACTCCGCAATGACAATCAACATTATCATCGAACATTTTACTGTCACATTATTATGAAGCGTCAATGACCGATTTAATATCTTCTTTGTTACCAAGAATATGGAATTTTAATAGTTACATCAAAAATATGGTAAAATAGATATTACGTTCAGTGCAGCTGAACTGTTCCAATTATTCACAGAGCGTATCTGTAGAAATCAATAACCGTGAAAATGATTAATGACTGTGCATGTCGACATTTAACAGCCTTTATATGTTATGAATGTTAGCCTTGGACAGGCTCTGATACGTGTCCCGATAACATAGAATGCCAATGAAGGTATTAAGAATCTCAATGTTCAGCGGTTCAAACAAAAATGAAAAAGCAAGTTCTGATACAAAATGAGCATGTCTGCATAAATCTGCGAAAAAATAGGCGGAGGATAATGACAGGATACACTCAGAATTCCTTCTTTGAAGCCTCAACGGGTGCATAAAACTGGGCGTTTTGTGAGCGCTCTATATGCCTGAGGCAGGGGGCCGCAAAACGCGAATATTATAACCGAAAATACTACTACTAAATCTGCGAAATTCAATATTGTGCATGGTTTTGTTTACGATAATAGGGAACTAATACATACGTCAACGTACATTTTAGACGTTGAAATCATTGTTTTAAGTCTTTTTATACATTATTTACCAAATAAGGTGTCGTTTCCATATGAAGAAAACCGTGATGAACACGTTATGTGACAAGCGTTATACTCTCTCCCCAGCCAGCAAGGAGTCTGGGACTAGACTTGTGCAGTTGTTTCAGTATCTTTTACCCTGGTCACAATACTACTAAAGATATATACATTTTCTCTTCTAAAGCTTCAAACAGTTTGAAAGAGTTAAATTGCTATTATAGTGTGGATAATTTCTTCGTAATATGCACATTTCAACTATTTGGACGATTTCCAGTCTATCGGCCAACCAGCGAAACGTTATCATCGGTCTGTAAAGGGTTAAACTTATTAACAGGTTGATCATTTTTGATAAACGTGTCGAAAGAAATGCGTGTGTCTCTTCTTCATACAATGTACTGTCCTGCCAGCCAAGAGTGACAGTGACGTCATGTTTGTTTACAAAGTTATTAGGAACTTAGAATCGATAGATCACTTGTGTATTAATCCTATCCACAGGATATGGTTAATACACAAATGATCTCTCGATTGATCACTTGTGTATTAATTCTATCCGCAGGATAGGATTAATACACACATGATCTCTCATTTGATCATACTCACTTACTATTTTTGTTTGGACTTTTCATCCATTTCCTTAAATGCATATTAGTTACTAAAATAGACATATCATGGCAGAACGTATGTCAAGTTTGTTTATAAGTAAAACAACAAACTTACCACTTTCCTGAATTATGACACTTATGAAAAAGACAACATAATTGGAAACATTAATTGTGCTTTCATCGTAGCGCAAGTTGCTTATTGATTTGCAAAAAAAAAAACCTTGGCCCTAGGTTAAACATTATTTTTCATGCTCAACTAAGGTGAGTTTAAAAATGATAATGCTCATAAAATGTGAAAATTGTTGGCATTTGATCATTTATTAGCATGATAACAATACATCTGAAAGATTAAAAGCAAGCAAATATCTGTTGTTTTCAGCAGTTAAGTTGAACATGAAAATAGCTTTATAACCTCTTTTTCAAAATATCTATGTATGATTGACCTTGTTAAATGGATAATAATTTTGGTTTCCCTGATTTTGGCACGTTGTATGCGTTAAATTTCAAGACAAATATTTTGGTTAATGTATTTGAGTTTATAATATCAAATAATGCAGCTCATGTTGATTTATCATGTTCTTTGGTATGTCATCTGGTTCCCCGTAGTATAATTAAGACTCATCAAAGGGGTGCTTGACAGTGCTTCATTAGTGAATATTTTTTGTTTTCTATATTTCATGTTTATCTTTGATATGCTGTCTTATCTGTTCGTTGTAGCCTTGTGATCACCTTCTTGTGAGTTGTACTTTCTTGTGTTTTGTCACTTACCCATATGGTGTCCAAGGTCAGGTGTGGTACTTGATTGTATCGATACCTGATCTTTGCCTTCCTATCTACTTAAATTGGCTTAATTAATTAAAAAAAATATAGGTTAACTTCTGAAACCATTGTACTGACGTAGTACATGCGATGGAATTCAATTTGTGTATGTTCTATTTAGCAACAAACGGTTATATTTATGCTGTTTATGCTTCTGTGAACTCTGTCAGCTGTTGATTCTATGACAAATTAGTGACCGCACGTCAACACAAAGGGCTAGACGCTGGAAAAAAAGGAGCACCATGTAAAACAGAATCAATAAAAATCATTCAAATTACGAACCGGTGTTTAAGATGCCAGGCTGACAATGGTACAACAACATGCCAGATCAATGGCTAGAAATTTGTCCATGAGACTTACATTGGTCAAGACAAACAGAAAAATTGAGCGAAATATTTTTTTATTTCTTTGCCATTAGTGTTAATATTTGTTATGGGTGCGCAATAGAACCGTCTAATTGAGACAATGGGCCGGTTCTTTTGAGTACCCACAATATATGTTTAAGTTGAGAAATAAGAAATCATATTTTAACTACACGCTCTTATCAAAATATAAACATATAATACAATTCATAACTTATCGAGATGGTGTTCTTTTAGTATGTTGTTGAATCGACAGCAAGAAAATATTTTTATGATTCGAGAATCGCCATGTCCATTCTGTGTCGTCTTTTGGATATAGGTATACTTTAATTTGGTGAGACTAGTTAATCTACAGGCCAGTCGATTCAATGCCTAATCCTAATTTTACGGCAGCTTAGACGCTGCTCACGGCGATTTGTTTCTTGTAGAAACCTTAGAAGGCTACACACAGACCTGAACTAGATGTGATCATTAGACTGAATATGAGCATTATTATTTGGAATTGAAGACAGCATAGATTTTTTTATTTGGGAAGTGGAACCATTATGTTTGAAAGCGATTTTCAAAACAATCAGTTGGCTTAACAATTTAACCAAATTGAAACTTAAAATAGTGGCTGGTGATAACGAATGCTGTATTTATTTGCTTAAACAATAGCCAACAAATCATAAGGACTCTTATCAGACTGCGTCACGCGGAACTATATACAGTTTTGTCCACCAAAGTATTCATATAACAGCAGATGACACTATAGACGTTTTACTGCACTATTAAGGTGAATTGGTTAGGAGACAGAGAGATTATGTTAACTTGAAGTTGATGCCAGTTAGAAAACATGATGATATACTTGTCTATGCGCATAGTCAAGCGCTTATTCAGATTGGCAACTATAAGGTCACAACACCTCTATATTTGCCCACATAAAACAGAGAGGTAAAATAATTTCAATCTATAAAAGTTGCTTGCAACATGAATTGGCGTCTGACAAAGATGTTAAAAGCAACAAGAAAAATGAGTTTTACATAATTATGTAACACGATAAATTAAAAATCAATAAAGTTTAATTGGTCAATATTTAATCAATACACGATATTTCTAGTTTGGCGTGAAAAATAGCTGTCTTTGTGTTATAGGATCTCTTCGCACTTAGTTTATCTAATAGGAAAGGTTCAAATTTGAAGTACTAATTTTCGTTAAATTATCATTCAACTCCCAGGTCCTCTCTGACATTCACTTGACAAAAACGCAGCTAGAAAATACTTTTTGAATTTCAAGTTAGACCAAGGAATTACTTCATTCTTATTCAACAGTCTTAACTGTAACATCTTCTTTATTGTGGCTCAACCGTGAAAGCCCATGTACATAATGGTACGATTGGCTGACTAAAGATGCTAGCACTGGAGTGTTTACCTTCACGTTGTTTAAGTTATGGTGTTGATTATGCTCTATAATACGTTATAGTACATACCAGATATCTCACTGCTTTTAATGTGATTGTAGATTCATACACGTTGGGCGACATAACCCCTATTATAATTACAATGCACTGGTGCATGTGTGACTCAAAATCTCAAACAGCCTCTGCATTACCCAATTTAATTGTTTTATGTATAATTGCATGTAGGTAAACGTTGATAGTATGCTTCCTTGCTTTGTTTGTCTTCCTGGTGTCTCGTGATTGTTGTGTGGCTCTTCCTTACAATGCCATGGGTTTGTCTGCAGTTTGTGAGTGTGGTGTTTCCTGATCATACTCACTTACTATTTGTGACAAATTGACTATATTTTGAAGCATTATTGGATTTAACTATTTTTAATCTTAATATTTAGATTTGTGTTTATGAATTTCAGTAGTTTCTGAATCATGTAAATCTTTGGTTTTTAATACACTTTATCATATGAAGTCGCGTCTGGGAGTGAAATAACGCCATGCAATAAAATCGATAAACCACTAGTGGTTTATAGATTTACGGGAAACGTTATGACGTCCATAAAAACGTTGCGTACGTAATGACAAAATTATAACGTTTTTACGCCAGAAATCCTATTTCAAAGTATTTGTCATATGATAAATAGAATCTAACATTCGCGCTCTTGTATTATTGAATTTATTTAACTCGTTGCGAAAAAGAGATAAGATGCTCGGCAAGCCTCGCATTTTATCTCTTTTCCCCAACTCGTTTAATAAATTCAATAAAACATGAGCACTCATGTAAGATCCTCTATTTCCTTCACCTCTCAATTTATTTACACTATGTAATTGTAAAGGGTTATCCAGCGCAACTTAATTATACAAACGCCTGGCAATGGAGTAATAAAGACAATGCCTTCTGAATAAGGTTTTTGCAAGCAACTAGCTGAGGAAATGAGAGCTGATTGCTTTGCTTCATTTTTGGCCAGCGACGATTTAAACAACAGCAGTAGCAAGAAAAAGCACACGGGACCAGATCTGGTGAGTAAGGTGGATGTTAGAGAACAATGACACCTCTTTTATCTTTAATATTACGTCGCAATGCTAGCTTTATGTGAAGAGGCATTGACTTGTAGGAGATAAAATCCACACATACTAGTTTTCAGACAACGCCAAGTTTTATAATACCAGTTTAATATTCTCAGCACTTAACATTGACTGTGTTGCCTTTAGCCTAATGTAATTGAAGGTTGCTCCATGTATAGAGAAGAACATTGCATCCATAACACACTATGTACTCATTTTCCTTTTTGCAATGCATTGTCTTGTATTATGTTTAGTGGCCCACACCGGTATTCCTATTCTTTCACTGAGGTTTAAATATTGAATCCATCTTTCGTCACCTGTCACTTTATTTGAAAACTTGCGTCTATTATACAGTATAATCTGTGTAAAACGGCCAATTAAAGGTAGGCAAGACAAAGATCTTAATGACAAATGGTAACTTAATGAAGGTTGAAAATATTGCAGAATGCTCCCCTTGCAGCATTCTGCAATATATTTGACATGCATCAAGCGATAATTGGTCTTGAAAACAAATGTTCGGTCTTTTGGAAAGTGGTGTTTTTTACATAGGTTTTACTGTACTTTTGGCAAAGTCTCAACTGCTTTTTGGACAGAATAGGGCGTTCCTGTTTTTGGTTCTTCGCAAACCAAATAACGAAACCAACGAGCAATTTTCCTCTGCATCTTCAGCATATTGCGCAGATTGTTTATCATACTAGCAATCTGTTGAGCAATGTATCTTGAATCAGTTCTTACAAGATCGTCCACATTTTCTTTCATTTTTAAAACTTTCACAGTTACCATTATTTCTGATGTAGAAGCGTTCTTAACAGATTCTAACTCAGAGTTTAATTTGATCACCCAGCTGCAAACTGTTGATAATCAGGCGACAGTCTGCATGCCTGGTTGTAAATCCAATCACGTTTTATAGCTATCGTGCCCAATTTCACGACGGTGGGTTAGGCCTCAGAACCAATGATGGTCCTAACGAAAATCTTTAATACGTTGGTCAGTGCCTGATGCTTGTCTTTGGCTGGGGCCATCGAGACTCAACTCGAGGTTTTCTTGAGCTCTGACTGTCTGTAAGTAATTATTCATTTTCTTTGTTTCCTTATAGTGTGTTAATTTATTTAGATTGTTTGTCTGTGATGATGCATTACATTAGTTAAGAAGAAATCTAAACAATTTTGTGTTTAAACAACACATAATTGAGGGGGGGGGAATTTGGCGCCAGTAAATGCTTTTAAGCCTCCACCCTGTGGTTTAGGCTGCTGTCCGTTCTAAGGCGGTGGTTGTGTTGATGTTGATTCATTGTTTTATGTACCTCCAAAAATGTCCTTCCAATTTTAGCGAGTTTTACACGAGCGTTGATATATACGTAAGACCTAAACCCGTTTTACATCCATTTTTACACTACTGCTTAAAGATGGACCATACACAAAAGTACTATCATCTGTGTTTCAAGCGTACAGGTATGAATTAAGATAACGATGTTTACATGTATATAAATAATAAATTTATGGTTTATTTACAGCTTAAGATTTCAATAGACAGGTTGCAATATATTTAAATCACCATCGTAGTCTTTGTGTGTAGATGTTCTATTTTCCATTCCTCGTGGTACCTTGGGTTGGTCTGTTGTTGTGTCATTTCCTGATCTTGCTCGCCTGTTTAAGGTCCTCCTGTTGCGTTTCAATGTTGTATTTTCAGAATATATCTGCTTTATATTGGAGCTGAATGTTTACAGTTATTGTTTTGTCAAAGCATTTGCGTCGTACACTCAGATGACACACTTGAATAGCTAATATTTGTCGTCTTGTTTGTTATAAGGTAATTCCAAAGCAAAAATCTCTTGTTATAATCTCCATTGCAAATTTAAACGTCATTTTTAAACCCTAATTAGTTTAGAACAGAGACAAATTTACTGATGGTAACACAGATAATTTAGCCTCTTCACAGAAACAATGCATTTGGAGTTTGTGACATGTTGCGGATATATTCAGCGTATTCAGCTACAAAACCTACAATGTAGCTAGAAAATCTTATCATTGTGTGGTAGCTAGTTTACCTACTAATCTCATGAGATCTATTAGCAAAGACACTGGTCTGGGCCTTTGTCATTCGAACGAAACAAAGACATGTTTTCTCCTAACGATGCCCAGTTGCACTAAGAGAAATGTCAGATACGATCCAGATTTAGGTTGTAGGAAACCGTTCACAAATTAAGCAAACACAAAGCGACCTTTTACTTTAATACATAAACAAAATAGATCGCCAACGAACTAATTTTAAACAGCGTTTTGAGTCAGAACTCATGAGTTTCGAGTTGAAAACTTCGACTTACAAGAAATGATATTCTAGGTTTATTCTCAATACTTTTGCAATGAAAAGATAAACTCTCTCTCTCTCTCTCTCTCTCTCTCTCTCGGCATGCTGATTAGCAATTTCAGAAGTGCCAAACAGTGCGCCACATTATATTCCATTTATTGAACGATCAGTGTTTAATTCTATGGCTATGCTTTATTTATGTTTAATTTTTTTTTCATTTTTGATGGGAAAAGTATTTAGATTAAATTTACGATAAAACAACTGAGAAATTGGTTGAGAGTTTCCAAATTGCCACATGAGGTATTGGTTTTATTTGATTTTTCTTTAAAAATATTTAGTCAATTTGCATACATGGTTCATCAAAAGTCATCAAACGAGTTTACACAATGCGCTTAGTGATTTTATGGGCAATGAATCATGAATTGGTACCGTCACCCCGCTTCTGAGAATATACTTTTCACAAGAATTTAAGTCAAGAGATACAATGGTTTGAATGAGGATAACCAGTGGATCCTTTAATGGACCCTTCATGTTTATACACTGTCCAGAAAAATCCAATTTCCACTATGATAATAATTGATTATTAATTAACAAAACAATAAATAAATAAAAAAAATAATAAAGAATAAGCTAAATAAATGTAAAGGAAAATCACATATTGAAGTGGATGTTGAAATGTCATGGGAAAAGGGTAAAATATATGTGGACGAATAAATCCCTTTATTTTGCACACACCACAAAGGGGTATTTAAAATTCAATTACTAATCACAGGTTATGACAAAAAAGCCAAACTCTTCCTGTCCCAACTGTGTTTCTTACATACTTTATGAGCTATATAGTTTTTTCTAATCAGTTAAACTACAAATGTGTGTTGAGATAAATACCCAAAGGCAACGTGTTAAGGGTGAGAGAATAAGACATTTTAAAGGAGTTAGTAAATATGTAGATTTCAGCATGATCGGTAAACCATCGTAAACTAAAGGTTTTGGATTTCTAAAAAGTTAATATAATATAAATGGGATACCCCATTTGACACTAAAATGTTATGATTGAAGAAACCTACATATATTTGTTTTGTTGAACTTTGTCAAATTGAGTACTGTCTTGTTTCATTTCTAAAACTTTAACTCACATTCCTGACCCGAAATCTCAAAGTCGGACATCTGATGTAAGATGACCCGGGTAGTGATAATCACAAAAAAGTAAGTGAGTATGATCACGAAATACCACAATCACAAACAACAAACAAACTCGTGTCACCACCACGAAGAGCCACACAGCAATCACAAGATGCTAAGAAGACAAACTAAGCAAAGCAACAAGCTCTCTCTTCCACTAACGTGCTGCGATTAGCAGAAATTAGATTTAGAAAGTTAAAACTCTGAATTGGTGTCTACAATTCTGGAAGAAAAATCTGAAATTAAACAGTCAGAATTCATAGAGCATAATTCTGATAATAAAATTTGTACAATGGAATTAGACATAAAAGATCTGAAATTTCAAAGAAATGAGATCTTTAATTCTTATTCCAAAGATTTAGGTCTATTGAAAGAATTTAAGAAACATAACAATGCAGTCAAATAAAAATTAGTCAACATATTTAAATAAACTGCACAAAATGACAGCCACAGCAATTCATGGACCGTGAAGTTCTAAGTGAAGCAGATGTAGAAGTTCATGTTTGGAAAAGCAAGAATTGGGGCTGATATGAGAGCTTCTTTTAATTTATTCAATGCATTATTGCATTCTTGTGACCAGACAAAAAGGTACCCCTTTGTTAAACAATTCAAACAGAGGTGCACATAGCTTGTTATACCCGCAACACACTTTTTATAATAATTTGTGAGCCCTTATAAACTTTTGACACCCTTCTGATCTTTTGGTGCCACTAGATTTTATTTTTCTCTACCTTTTTGTCATCTGTTTCATCCATTTTTATTCATGACATGTCCAAGGTAGTGGAGCTTTCTCTGTGCGAAGTGACACTTAGTTGGTTAAAAATTTTAAGCCTGCTTTGTGCAACTGACTGTAGACTTCCTCGAGGTGTTTGATATGTTTTTTGAATGTGGATGAAAATATGATGAGGTCATTTACATAACAGAGAACATATTTCTATTCTATACCTCTTAGAACCCTTATCATCATATGCTGAAAGGCAGATGGAGCCCTGAAAGACCAAAATGCATCGTTTTGAATTCAAAGATGCAATCATATGTTATGAAAGCAGCTTTGGAATTACTATTTATACTTAGTGAGTCCTGCCAAAATGCTTTGCCTAAATCTAAAGATGTAAATAATTGTGTATTTGCTTCCCCTATCACATCAAATATTTCAGAGAGTCTAGGAATAGGGTAGGCCTGGGATTTACTTATCATTTATTAATTCATTATCTTTTAAATTTATTATCACTTTTGGGTCAAGTTTGCATGGCGTTGCATGGCATAACACCATCCTCTCTCTCTTTTAAATTTCACTCCTGTGAAGTGTTAAGTTAGAAATTCACATTCTGGGTGTATTTGTTCTTAAAGCCTATTCAAAAAGGTCTATTTTAGATAAAATTGATATGTTTCAGATGCTTAGCGTTTAAAAAAATTAAAATCCTAAAATACTATATGGCTGTCAATGGAAGCCATTGTGACACTTTTATTCAAATTATTGAGTTGTAGCAGCATCTAGAATCTTGGTGGTAAAATTATTTCTAGCATATCTAAGAGTTTTAGAACCAATGCGTCGGCCATAATTGGCTCTAATCGTTCTCTGCATACAGCTGCAAAATGGTTCAACTTCCCACAGACTGCACATGTTTTTCCTCCTGATATGCAGTTTGAATGCTCATGAAAACACGAACTTCCACATCTGCCACACTTGAAATTTCTACGCCCATGATATGATGTGGCTGTCATTTTGTACAGTTTATCTAATACGTATACCAATTCTTGTTTGGCTGCATTGTGATGTTTCCTAAATTCTGTAAATAGACCTGAAGCTAAAATATCTCATTTCTTTGAAATTTTAGATCTTTTTTGTCTAATTCAATGGTATGAATTTTATTAGCTGAATTATGCACTATGAATTCTAACTGTTTAATTTCAGATTTTTGTTTCAGAATTTTCAGTTCAGAGTTTTAATTTTCTAAATCTAATTTCTGATGATCACAGCACGTTAGTTGTTCTTCCATCTGCTCAATCTGCAGACCATCCGTGCAGTGCTGTGCTTAATTGACCCAAAATGTTACTAAATTAACAAATAATAAATAATAAAGACTAATTTAAGCTAAATAAATGTAAAGAGAAATCACAAATTGAAGTGGGTATGGAAATGTCATGATAAAGGATAAAAATAAAAGGGGCAAATAAGGCCCTTTTATTTTGCACACAACACAAAGGGATATTTAAAACTCAATTACTTTATCACAGGTAATGACAAAAAGCCAAAATATTCCTGTCCCAACGACGTTTCAAAGTATTTATGAGCTTAATAGTTTTCCTGATCAGTTAAAACTACAAATGTGTGTTGTGATAAATACCCTAAGGCAACGTGTTAATGGTAAGAGAATAAGTAATTTTTTAAAACAGTTAGTTAGAATTTAGAATTCAGCACGATCAGTAAACCATCGTGAACTATAAATTTTGGGTATTTCTAAAAAGTTGATATATAAATGGGAGACCCCGTTTGACACTAAAATTTTAAGTATATATTATATTTGTTTTGTTGAAATTCGTTATCGCATGAGAATATTTATTTGTGGATTTCCATAAAGAACGTCAAATTGAATACTGTCTCATTTCATTTTTAAAACTTTAACTCACGTTTCGGACCCGGAATCTCAAGGCAGGACAAATATAATAGTGTTCTGTAATTATCTGAAAAGATGAATGAACAAATAAATGGACATTTATGCCAATCAACAGGCGTTCTATGTTTTTGAAGTCTTCGTTAGGTCAAATTACCACCACGTTCGTTTAGTCACATGGTTCGTTAATGATCAGTGGTTATAGCAGGTCATCTAGTATGATTGTCAACTCGTGCTTGTAAATTAAAGTAACATTTATCTTGAGTTATGTACTCAATATTTTATGACCCATTGAATTTTCCATAAAGCTACATACAATAAAGTCAGAATGGTCGATTATATAGTTTGTGGGGTCACAAGTTATAATTTTCATATATTAATACATAGGTTTCTCTGAAGATCGATTTGACCGGGCCGCGTAGCGCAGTCGGTAACGTGTCTGGCTACAGATGCGTGTCTGACTGCAGATCCAGGGGACGCGAGTTCGATCCCGGCCCGCTCCTATACTTTCGTGGAGATTGATCATGAAATAATTTCTACGGTCATTCTCCTCCCTACCGCTGATTCATTCAAGAAGTGTTGTTGTCAGTTACGAGCGAAATACTGGTTAACCGCTTGTTCAAGCCTGCCCAGGAAAAAGTGTGGTTAGGTGAACTGACCGTCCCGCAATGACCATAGCTGTTGACTTGGGACGTAAAGCAACAAAACCAACAATCGATTTTTTCAGCAAACAGTGCAGATCCTGATGAAATGCAACATATCGCATAATGCGGCTATTCATCTGTGTCTTCACTGTTTGCCTAAGTTACCTGTTTAGGGGGTTTCCGGTATTCAAAGATGTTATTGCCACCTTTGATCTGATTTTTCCAGATTATATAGAGGAGGTCGCAACAAGTGCATGGGGTAGTACACATCTATATTGAGTTCTGGCAGAAATGAGAATACCGCTCAACAAGCTAGGTGGTAAATAGTGTAGAAATAGTTGCACGCTCGTTGTCCCAGACATTTTGTTGCATGATCCAGTTTTACCATATACCGTTTTTGACCTAAATATTCGTACAAAATGGTCCGGTAAACATAGTAAAGCAACCTAAGAGCAGTCTGGTCAGGGCTCACACTGACATTTAATACACTTTAGAATCATCAGACAGACACGTTCACTCGCTAAAATGATATTCACATATAAAATGTTTGACAGGAACATGACAGCTACACAGTATCGGATTATCTATTAACCCATGTATGCCGAATGTATTTTCCCATCCTTATGAATTGAGCGAGTATCATTCAAATTTTAGGGTTGTTGGATGGTATTTTTCATTTTTATTCAAATTTTAAAAGAAACTTCTGTACGCAAACAGTGGCGAACCTAATCAGACGCCACATTTTGGGGCGTCTGATATGGTTTTGCACTGTTTGTCGATGTCACACAAAAGGGCGCAAGGCTTATATGGGTCAATTTAGGCTTGTGCATTTCTGCACAAATACCCAGACACACCAGAGCCTTCGCTGCTCATATATGCAAGTTATAGATGTAGATAAACGACCAGACTAAACATCTGGAAGTAAGTATGACCAGGAAGACTGCAGACCAATAACGCCACCATTAGGAAGAGACACAGATCACAAACAGCCACAACACAAAGAAAATCTTCACAAGAACTGGAAAAGACACCATGAACCACGCCGCAAAAACTCCAACACATTGTGGGAACAGCAACAAATAATGAATAAACAACAACAGAATCATCACAACTTCCTAGGTCACTGGGGTTGGGAGATCTAAATGCACTTTACTGGCCAAATCTACGCCCTAGGTTTTGCTGTTGTAAACAAATTTCAGTGTTTACCCTCTAGCACTACATCTGTAAATTTAACCCATATAAGCCTTGTGTCTTTTTATGGGACATTTGCAAAAGGTGCAGACACAGGCTCTTCACGGTTTGCATACAGTAGGTTTTATTAAATTTGAAAAGAAAGAAAATATCATCCAACACCCTAAGATTAGAAATGGGCACGTTCTACAGATCAGAGTAGAGAAGTCGATTCGGCGTAATTTGGTTAAAGAATAACATTGAGGCCCTGGAAGGGGGGTTCCAGTATCCCATATCCCTTTTTTTTATTTTGAAAAATATCCCATATCCATAAATATCCCCAAAAATCAGAAAGCATTGTTTCCGAATATCCCTAAAATTGATCCAAGTATCCCGTATACCTTTAAAATATTTACAAAAATATCCCGTTTCCCTTTAAGTTTTTGGCCAATATCCCAGTACCCCTGAAGATCCTCCAGGGCCTCAACGTTTAGCGTAAGAACCATTACTACATATGCTGTTGAAATATTTGTCTAATTGTCTCCCAGCCAATATTTGTTCGTTTATTAGCCAAAGCTTCCAACCAATATTTACTAGATTATCAGATGTATTATATTTGTTCAGCAAACGTTTCGCCCATTTCTGAGCATTTTGGAAATCTATACACTAACGGTATTGCAATTAATCTGATGTCCATCAACACTGAGCACATATCTGTACACTTAATGTCTTGTATTCTGAATTCGATATCATCTAATGAGACATCGAAATTGCTTTCGGAAGACCAATGGAACGTGCACATGACATCACTTTATTATAAACACATAAGCCATATGAGCCGCGACATGATATTTCCAACAATGTGGTATGTGCGACCAGCAAAGGCTCAGATCAGCCTGCGCATACACGCAGTCTGATCAGAGCCTATGCTAGTCGCTTGAATATTATATGCATGCTAAGCTACTGGCCGAACATCATTTGGATTTTCTAAGCTTAAAAGGATGCTACACAGGCTCGTATGAGTCTACACTTGTCAAATGCCACATTGTTGGAAATCACATGTTGCGGCTCAATTATTAGCTTTCTTATTGACACACGAATGCACTATTCTATCACCTATATTACATTGGCATGCACGTGCTATCTGTAATCTGCATGTGCCCCTTGATTACACTATACTAGAGATGTTATCCATTTCTTCATTTCCCAGCCAATACAACTGGTGATTGAAAATGTTGAGTATATCAATTACTGATGCAATTTATATGTTCCAAATAATCTTACATGAATCAGAAGACCATTTCCTAATCTTAGATCACAAAAAATACATTCACATTTGCAAACGTTTTTTTTTTTATTATTTTTGCTGTTTTGTTCTACTTATTCATGTTACATGTAAGTATTGGGCAAGTCGTTTCTTTTAACAAACGCATCAATATATAGAGCTAAACATGATTAATCCGGTTGCAGACATTCACAAGCTTTGATAAAAAGTTTTGTAAGTCCCAGTGAAATAGTTCCTGTTTATTTAAACCAAGGTAGATTAACTTACGTGTTGCATGTTATAAAAGTTGACAGGTTCTACTTTTGACGTCTAGAAATGACGAGATCTGATGCTATACCGCTATGTAACGCTTGCTTATACATGTATTGTTGCGACATTGTTGATTTGAACGTACTAAAATATGTATTTCCTCTATGGAAATAACCCATATTTTTGAAATAGTATCAAAGCAATACATGTGTCAACCTGTACAACTCAATCATACTGTGATCGTAATACGTCCAGTTTGCTAAGTAGAGTCCGTGCTCGATAAGAGTAAGGTGACGAAACAGATTTAAAGTTAAAAGTATGAAAGAAAAAATCGGGTGAATGAAGTACTATAACCTGACCAACTACGTAACTCTTCTCTTGTTGAGCACGGACTCTAGTAACAAAATATGAATGCAAGAAAAATGCATGCATGAACTAATTTTATTAATCATGATCTAAGTGTGTACGTCTATGTGTGTGATGTGTGCTGTTATAACTGGTCTCCCAGGAAATAAAAACAGAAATGGGCGAAACAGAAAATCACATGACACTTTCGTGATAAAGATCAAAATCTAACGTCAGAATATACTTATCTGATTCTGCTTGTCTGCAAATATAACATTAGACTGCATTAGCACATTTTGTGTATGTTTAGCGTGAATCTTGCGTGATAAAAATACTCTAAAATTTCACCTTTTACCACGACCAATGTATTCAACTTTTTGCCCACTGGGTAATTGTACATTCTTTTTCGTCATCAGCTGATTTTTTTTTTATTCTACATCAACTTTTTTGAAAAATAATACTACCAGAGTGTCAAACAGTTTGGATCCAGATCAGGCCCGACGTATCGTCGGGCCTGATCTGGGTCCAAACTGTTTGCAAAAGTTTTTATCAGCCAACCCTAGCAGGCAAATAGTTAATCCATGCTCGTCGTAATGGAAATGATTTTTCCGTGCCAGTAACAAATTGGTAATTACCAACAAGTTAAACAATTCTACTGGGGGTTTAATATAATGTGAAGCATAATTCATGGCTTCATATCTCACACGAGCTAATAAAGAACAGCTCAGATTTCGTATTCCCTAATGTCATAGATGTTGTATCATTGACAACGTATCAGCAAGAGCAATCTATGACAATTTACTCGAATCACGAGAAATATTGTTTTCGTAATCATGTAAACACAGATGAAAATTGCCATACTTTCACCTTCGTATATGACAATAATTCTTTCCTTTCATTATCTTCCTGGTGACATGTGGCTCTCTGTGAGTGTTCTGCGTCTCTTCTTCACCTTACGGTGCCGTTGGTAAGTCTGCAATATGTGGTTATGACAGTTTCTGGTCATACTCACTTATGTTCTGCTGTATGTTTATACTATAAATTCGGAAATTTCCGCGAGGGTTTTATTTTCGCGAAACTTCGCATGCATATGGTGAACCCATTCTGTCTTTTATTGATGTAGGTAATTCATGCATTAGTTCGCGAAATAAAGTTATCTCGAAAATGTCCGAAGTAACAGTATCTAACGATCTTATAAAAATAGCCAGATCCTGAGAGGTTGGTACAATGCACTTTTTGCATATGTAAGTTGCTCAGTCTCGCCGGTCTTCTCTACCGCATGTTCAAAGAAGGAAGTTCAATGTAGATGAACGCTCAGGTTATAATTTACTCCTCTAGCCACTGTACGTGTACATGTACACAAAACCAAATGTTACTTTGTCATGTTTACAGATTTAGTACTCCATTTTTATATTAATCAAATTTAAATAGTTCAATGAGTTTCTAACACATGTCCCCATCTTTATTCATGAAAAACAACTTCTCTTTCGAGTTACCTGTTCTTTAATCAAAAACACAAAATCAAAACTTTACTTTGATTGTTCTTAAATTGTTTTCAATGTTGTCTATAAATAGAAAATAATGTTATGATCTAAAAAATAGCCTATGGAGTAAAGGGTTAAAAAGCAGCCTCATTGACATGATAATTCGTCCGGTTTTAATTATAACGTAGATTCAAGGAATCATTAAAGCTGTTCGTGTGAATTACTGACATTGCTATATATAATGTTGGTTTAAAAACTCTTCTGCAACAGGTCATATCAGAGCCAGTTTTATAGTGGTTTAGCTTATCATCCATAAACATTGTTAGAAAGCCTACAATAACCAAATCACGGTCTATAGCTATGGGTTTCTCTTTGGGTCAGGACTCAGACAAAGTGATGATCCTGACCTAAAACTGTAATCTATGTTTGTATTCAGCTACATTTTGTAGAACCACAGCGGGGTAACTCGTTGTTTATAATAACCTTGAATGTCTATTGGTGGTGTGCCCTTTTTCACAGTAAGTAGAAACCTTTAACCCCTTACTCATGGAGATGCATATTAACGCTTTTGCAAACAGAGCAGAACCAGGTCAGGCAGCTCTTGTAAGAGCTGCCTGATCAGGGTCTACTTTGTTTGCTTATGGAAATATGACATACGAGGGCTGTTCAAATATGAATGCAAGTGACTTCTTAACTTTCGTCTCATATATGCTACGACAAAATGGTATACGTTTCTATAAAGGATATGTCACCTTTAAACTGGCGCCAGACCTTAAGAAAAATTCAGTATACTTTGAATTAGGGTCACTTTTGTATACTATCAAAGTCAATGCTTCGAATATACGAGTGACATAGACGAGCGTATAATTCTTCGATAAATCGGTTAAATTTCTTGAAATCAAAAGGAAGTATCTCATATACTTATATAATGATTCTGTGAAAGTTGCGAAAACCCGACATGTTTTTTGTTAAATTACATCGAATCGTTTTCACTAAAGTCTCCGTAAGTTGGCAAATAAATGGTAAGCAAAACACCACCTTTCAGTTTTCAACCAACCTTTTCTCTAGCAAAATGCACGAAGCAACATTTAAACTAGTTTTAACTCAAAGACAATATGTTTATCGCTCATACTGAGTTGTTGCTACAAATCATTGAGGGATAGAGGGTAATTTTGAAACGATCAAAACCATTTTATTAAGTCAAAACTGCCTTAAGTGAAGGGTTTATAGAACTTATGTTTAATTTTGTTGCCATAACATTGCGGTTTTAATCTAGTTTTGCACCCTTGCTTACGTCAATCTAAATTTGAACGTTTACTTTAAGTTCTAACAAAATAGGCATTATTTACAATAAAATTACTCACCTGGTCTTGAGGACTAGTCAGATTGAACATATTTTAATTAATGTAAACACGTCATTAAGAAGCAGAAAAATGCTTGAAAAATAATATAAAATGTGATAACTCTGTAAATAGAGGACGGAGCGTTTTGAAAACTTCCTTATGACATTATTCAGCATGTTTAAGCGAAACGCAAAGAAAAAGACACAGCGTTGTTCATTTATGCATTACCAGTAAATTACTCAAATGACGTTTTATCATGAAATTAAAGACGTCACAAACGTGCATGTTTACTCGAGATTGAACAGGATTATATAAACCTTTTCCTACAAGCACTTTTGTCAATGTACCTTAAAGGGGAGGTCTCATATGCGCCCACGCATGGATTTTCATCTAGTTTTACATGGTGAATACCTATGACCTATCAACTATAAAAATGCATTTATTTATTTCAATAGTGCATTTTAGGTCTCAGGAGAGCACCTTGTTTTACTCCATTTTTTCAATGACACCTGTCTAATATTTTGTCAATTTGTAAACATCAGTTTTATCGGATCTTACCCAGTTTAAGCTGGAATAGTGATAGGACTCAATATGGATTGTTTTGATACAATTTTGGCCTATAAAAACATGCACACATTTTTTAACAAAATCTTAAAGTAAAAATTTCCCAAAAATTATAATTGAAATTCACGTGTATGCCAAATTGCGTCTACAATTTCTATATGTTCCTGTCCTTGTCAACCTATGATACTGCCTATAAAATTTGCCTCACATGTCCTCTGTATACTGGCAAAGTTTCGAGATTTTTTGAAACCGGTAACAGTGCAGGAAAACACATTATATACATGTAGGTCATTTTTTGACATTTATCATAATTTAATGTTTGAGGCTAGTTTTGTTCTGGAACCATGTAATTTCGCAATTTTATCATTAAAAATATTATAAACATCGATAATAAAAAGCCATGCGTGTACAAATGCATATTTAATTTGACATTGAAACAAATCTGAGACTTGTGTAGCTTTAACAATCAGTTAGAGTAACACACAAAAAGATTGAAACATTCAAACTTCTCAAAATCAAGTTGAAACACATCAATTAATGGATTCAGTGCTTATGATCATCTCTTCACCGAATGTGTCTAAAATGTATTTTGATTTGTATTTGCATATCAATGTTTTAATTGACGGTTCAGTCTCAAATAGTGCTAGACAAGGCAAGGCATTTGATCGCTTATTTCTTTTTTTTTGTCCCTTTGTAAACTTATATGTGATGTCATATATGTAACTGACATTCATTCTACCCACAATGGCATGTGTCTCTAGCCTTTTTATTTATTATTGTATTATCCTTGTGTAATATGATATTAAGTTGTTATGCACGATTTTCCCCTAAAGATGTCAATGTGTTTGGAATAGCCTAGGGTGTAGCTTTTTATTTTAATACCAGGTACTTGTTGGGATTCTTTATGTACCATTGGCTGACTGTTGCACAGGCATTTAATATCTGGCAAATGTAATGACTGTTTTGAATTCATCATTTTGTCAATTCATTGAATACTAAGATGCACATGCAAACTTATTAACTGAAAGCACTTACTTTATTTTAAACTCTGTTTGCAATTTTACTACTTTTTGTAAAGAGTTGCACATAGGTTCTACTTTCCTAGTGTTCTCCTAGTATTATATATATTTGTAGTTTTAGCTTCGGGTTGAATATTGGCTTTAAGTTTTTGATTGATTGCCAATTCTGTTGCAAGGGCAAGACTTTGGTCAGATTACCTCAGTTCCTGATCATTGTAACTTCTTCTTATACCGTCAGACCCTTTTTGCATTTTCACTTGTTTATATATTCAATAAGTTATGTATTCGTAGTTTTATGCTTAACACTATCTGGAGTTTCCATGATGTATTTTCAAAACTGGTTCCTCAATCAAGTAAATGGTAATTTAATCAGGGAATCAGTTATCATTTAAAAGATCTGATTGTCCTAGATGAAACTTTAAGAAGATAGTGTGGACATCAATTTTCTATCCCATTTGATTCTTTGACTTTCTACAGGATTTGGAATATGATTGTAGGCACCTATGATTGTAGAGTTTGGTACATGTATTCTTTAAATATTTCAGCATTTTGTGGTAGAAAATAATAAAGCAAAAGATCCCGCAACTACATAAAATGGGTGAATACTATATTTTGGCATTATATTAAAGTGAATAACAAAAAAAAAACATATTGTGAAGATTAATGAAATTAGCTACTTCAAGAGGAGTTCGACAGGGTGAAATTCTCTCTATGTCTATGTGGTCAGTATTGGATTAAGGATGACAGCTTTGAAACATTAAAGATTCTGTCTTGCTCACGCAGGAAAGGATAAATATGTTTTAAAGTATAGAAAACTGCAGACTGTGGTATATGATTATATAAGGTTGTAATATTTATTAAATATTTATTTTATCATGTTGGTGATCAAGAAATGATGAAACAAACTATTCCCTGACACAAATGAAATGAATGAATTATGGAGAATGACTTTCTATTAGAGTAAATCTGGTATTGAAACCGTATTATAAAGATTATCAAAGTTTACTGTTCTATGAGGAGTTCGACAAGGTGAAGTTCTCCGTAAGTGATCAGTATTTATGTTATTATAAAGTTTTAACAATATTGGATATTCCATCTTTCTTATGGAAGAAAGCAAACACAAAAAACTTGCTTTTAAACAAACCAAACACTTAGATTCATTAACTACAATCAGTTTTTTACATTTCTGAGAACTTGGATTTGTAACATTCAAAGTTCTAGGACAACATGTTACCGGTCTTCGATTTTCTTGAAAAGTTTAGCATTACATCTATATATGTATAGCCTAATTTGAAAGTAAATTCGTAGGTTGACAAGAACTGGAACATGCCTAAATTTTAAAACATAATTGTTAAAAAAATATTATGAAGCTGAAATTTGGGCACAATTCCAAACAAAATCATATTTTTCTGAATTCAACTTTACAGAACTGATTTTTGTTTTATGCATATCTAATCAGTGATGATCTTAGATAGTTTTAAAAGTAATTAGAACACACTATATGAAACTATAAGAGCTATGGGCGGCTTAAACTGAAGGTACCCCCATAAGCAGATGCCCAATTACATAACATATCATTTTTATGCCCCCAAAGGAACTTTGGGAGGCATATAGTAATCGCACTGTCCGTCCGTCCGTCAGTCCGTCCGTCCGTCCGTCAGTCCGTCCGTCCCGCTTTCGTGTCCGGTCCATATCTCATATATTCTTTGAGGTAGGAATTCCAAATTTGGTGTGTGGATACATCTTGGGATGGGGGAGTGTCGCGTACCATTTTTGGGTCACTGTGACCTTGACCTTGACCTCTGACCTAGTTTTTGGTATAATCGTGTCCGGAGCATATCTCTTATATTGTTTGAGGTAGGAATCTCAAATTTGGTGTGTGGATGCATCTTGGGATGACGAAGTGTCGCGTACCATAATTGGGTCACTGTGACCTTGACCTTGACCTCTGACCTAGTTTTTAGAATAATCGTGTCCGGAGCATATCTCTTATATTGTTTGAGGTAGGAATCTCAAATTTGGTGTGTGGATGCATCTTGGGATGGCAAAGTGTCGCGTATCATAATTGGGTCACTGTGACCTTGAACTTGACCTCTGACCTAGTTTCTAGAAACTGCATTGAGTCTGGTGCATATCTCCTATATTCTTTGAGATAGGAATTCCAAATTTGGTGTGTAAATGCATCTTGGGATAACAGTGTGCCACATGCTATTTTTAGGTCACTGTGACCTTGACCTTTGACCTAGTTTTAAGAATTATTGGGTCCGGAGCATATCTCTTATATTCTTTGAGTAAGGAATTCCAAATTTGGTGTGTGGATGTATCTTGGGATAGCGGAGTGTCATGTACCATTTTCGGGTCACTGCAACCTTGACCTCTGACCTAGTTTTTAGAATAATCGTGTCCGGAGCATATCTCTCTTATTTTTTGAGGTAGGAATCTCAAATTTGGTGTGTGGATGCATCTTGGGATAACAAAGTGTTGCTTACCATTATTGGGTCACTGTGACCTTGAAATTGACCTCTGACCTAGTTTCTTGAAACTGCATTGAGTCTGGTGCATATCTCCAATATTCCTTGAGATAGGAATTCCAAATTTGGTGTGTAAACCCATCTAGGGAAGACGGGGTGTAACATACCATTTTTGGGTCACTGTGACCTTGACCTCTGACCAAGTTTTAAGAATTATTGTGTCCCTAGCATATCTCTTATAATCTTTGAGTTAGGAATTCCAAATTTGGTGTGTGGATGTATCTTGGGATAGCGGAGTGTCATGTACCATTTTTGGGTCACTGTGACCTTGACCTGACCTAGATTTTAGAATAATCATGTCCAAAGCATATCTCTTATATTATTTGAGGTAGGAATCTCAAATTTGTTGTGTGGATGCATATTTGGATGACAAAGTGTCACGTACCATAATTAAGACACTGTGACCTTGAACTTGACCTCTGACCTAGTTTCTAGAAACTGGTGCATATCTTCTATATTCTTTGAAATAGGAATTCCAAATTTGGTATGTAAATGCATCTTGGGATGCCTGAGTGTCACAAACCATTTTTGGGTCACTGTGACCTTGACCTCGGACCTAGTTTTAAGAATTATTGTGTCCAGAGCATATCTACTATATTATTTGATGTAGGAATCCCAAATTGGGGTGGTGATTCCTCTTGGGATGGCGGAGTGATGCATACCATTTTGAGTCACTTTGACCTTGACATTGACTTCTTGCCTCATTTCTAGGTTTTTCATGCTATATTACAGCTAACTTTCCTCAAATGTGTCTTATGCTAGACCAATTCCTTTGGGGGCATTCGTCACGTGTTTGTGACATTTCTTGTTTGACCATTTAAATAGGTAAGTGTGAAACTATATCACAAATAGAATAGTTATATGTGAGGCAATCATTATGCATAATATTATAAAAATCCATGCGTGGGCAGAACCCTATGTAAATTTTCTATAGGGCGAGACCTCCCCTTTGCATCTAAAATTTGGTACCATTTTGTCTCAAACTTACAAAGATATGACACTATATCCGCACAAGTACCAAAACGTGTATGAAATTTGCTTCAGATAACCTCAGTTTATAGGAATGACCTTTATATAAGCGTCTGTAACTCGAGAAATATAGTGAGTGTTTCTTTATGTTTTGGTGCCATTTCAAAAGCGACAACTAGTTCTTTACGGAAATGCATGGCATTTTGTCGTAGCATATATGTGAACAAAGTTATAAAGCTACTTGCATTCGTATTTGGACAGCCCTCGTATCTGATCCTACGCTAGTGGACCTGACACGTAATTTCTTTGTTCTATGTACCAACATGAAAGTTATATGTATAATCATTCATATAGGGGGGGGGGGGCGCAGGATGACTTTTATGAAGGAAAAGTTTAGAGCGGCATTCTTTGGTGGTAAAAGTATTGTTGTTAATTCTCTGTTCGTTGCTGCTCCCATTGTGTGTTGGGGATCTGTATTTTATCATGGTTTTGTGATTAGTTATTTGAATTATTTCTAATTTAGCAATCATCTCCCTGAGGAAATGATCTGGCCCCAAGGTTTTAAAACCTTTTTTCATGCTCAGCTCTACTGAGTACGAATTTAATTATGCTCATAAATGTTAAAACGCCAACAAGTGTTGATAAATAACCCATAGGATACATATATCATTTGAGAGTTTGAAAGCAAGAAAAGTCTTTATTTTTCAGTATTTTAGATTTTTTGAGCATTTGGAGTGTCATGCTCAGCTGAGTTTAGCATGAGAAAGTGTTATAACCTTGTGGCATGAGTGATTTGCCCTTTGTTATCTTGTTTTCGAGTGTGTCAGACGATGGGTCAAACCACATGATGGTCCTGGACCTAAACATTTTATCTGTAAGTTGGTGTGTATGATGCTTGCCTTTGGCTGGAACAACCCTGGCTTCACTCTAGCGTTTGTCTTAAGGCCTACAGATTAGACGTGATTTCACTAAAATGCCAAATAGAATAGGTAGGAACGGTAAATAGGGTAGGTAGGTTGGGAACTCGTTATATTGTTAATTAATTTTATTTGGTGAAATAAGGTCAACAATATTTCGCAGGGTTAATTTTAAACAGTACTGGCATGTAACCTATACATTTAGAAAGAAGCAGAAACCAACAAGCATTTATTTATTCTTTTGAAATGTATTTATGTTGAATAAGCATTTATTTCAGATAAAGCCAGAGTCGACATAAAAAATCAAAATTTTCCTACGGAAACACTCGATTTACAAATTTATATATATTCTGGAAATGGAAGTACCAGTACTAGGATGAAATTCAAATGCAAACATTCTGGCGCTATACCAGCTAGTTACGTATTCCAACGCTGGAGTCCGCGTGACTAGAAGAATAAAAATCGCATATATCAGCCAGTATACACGAACGATATTTAAGAAAGGTGTCTTCGTCATCTTCATAATCATTACATAATATATTGTTTTCCTTACATGGGTGCTGTTTTATTGGAATAATTAAACAACTTGATGAAAATAGATAAAATGCGAGGCATTCCAAGCATTTTATCACTTTTTTGCATCGAATTTAATAAATTCAATAATACAGGGTTACGAGTCATTGGACTTTCTTCTGAATCCCATTTAGATAAAGTGGTTGTATTGTAATCGTATTCTGTGTTTCTCTGTACTTATCATATATATTAAAGTTTAAACCATTACATTATGCATCATCCGAGGAGCCTTTTCGTGGCGTGGATATGAGTGACCTTAGTGGTCCACCATAGGTTATCTACAAACGTTAATTTCTATTAATGCGCTTGCTTTTGTAACGTGACGTTTGATTGGATACGTCAAAAAATTGCGACAGTTTATCCTGCGATATACTGTCGGAAATAGTTTGACGTCATTTATTACATCACATTTCGTTGGATTACGTGCGTATTTGTGCAGTTTGCAACGCTCCAATTTGAGACGAGACTGCAGAAGTGCATTAGAATGGGAAGCCATGTTCATTTTTTTCCTTTGATGAGGTATACATTTGTATCGTCGTATAAACGTTCGGAAATCACGTTTTACGGCTCCGCTCGCGCGTCGCCATAAAACTAAATTTCCAACCGTATATTGGACGATATACCTCCCAAAATGAAAATTTTGAATACGGTTATCTCCTATTTTACACACAGATCCCAGATCAAGAAACTGTCTCCCCGAAGACAGGATTCCATATGACATTGTCGTGCTTCCTGTAGTCATGAACAGGTGGAAATGCAGGTTTGTTTCTCAGAGATTTCTCCTCGTTTAAATCCTCATTAAGGAAGCCTGTGAAGTAGGATGGATAATCACATTTATTGATGCGAAGATCTCTGACGGTTCCTGTTAAATGTGGATGACAAATTGCAAAACATTTCACGTCTAAAGCCAGATAATATCCCTTATACCATTCAAACCAATCATGGACCTTTCTCACTGAACAGGATGACAGCTAGTATAAAGTCTATATTGGTCTGAAAAGAAGCTTTAAATAATTGTGTTTTATTTATTGAATGAGAAAATGTTACTGTAGCTTCTTGAATTTGATACTTATGTTACAGCGTTACGCTTTTACTTGCTCCTCACTACTCATTACAGATAAATGAAGATTCTTGCAAGAAGCTGCCTCTTTCCATACCGACGATAATAAACAGACGTCAGCATGACACATTTGGTAAAATTGTTATCAGCTACTTTGACTCAATCTCAGCTTTACTTTCATCTTCTCAATCGAAGTTTTAAGATGGTGAATCGCAACCCTTGGTTGGACAAGATGCTTATCTTTATGTGATATTACCATATCCCAAGTGACGCTATTGGAGGGCGTTCCGCCGGCGCATCTAAGTGTTGAGAAAGAATATAATCGGTATTCTACTCTTATGATACGTACAAGTGCGTCGCAAAAAGGTTCAAGACTTCCCCCAATACTTATGTTATACTGTCCATAACCATTGACACCGTGGCCAAGAAGCATGTGTATCAGTTAACTCCCATATAATCGGCATAGTTTCACGTTGCCTGATAAACGCTGTCTATCTCACGGCATGTGCCTTTATCGGGTCATGATGTCGTTGCACTTTTTGAATGACGTCGCTAATGACGCTGAATCAGTACAAAAAAAAGAAAATTACGTCATAATCGCTAATTTGAAGAATGAAACAATGGGTAAATTGATCAATTGAATACCAGGTTCACGCCTTCTGATATCAAGTTTACCAGGCTCGGCTTTGAGAACGCATGTTGAATCGCTCGGCAAGCCTCGCGATGTCAACAAGCGTTCTCAAAGCCTTGCCGCGTAAACTTGATATCAAAAGACACTCACATAGTATTCTCTATTTATTTTGTTTTAAAAAAGTCTATAATATGATAGCTTCTTCACTGACTGAATGAGCAGATGTTGGCGTTATCAGAAGTCCGTCTTAGAAGTTCTATGAGTTCATTACTACAAGTTTTAATTTAGTCACATGGTTCGTTATTTCTCAGAAGCTCAAGCAGGTCATCTGGCATGATTGTTAATTCATGTTATCTCAATATGGCTTGTAAATTACTGTCACGTTCGTCGGGGGACACCACCAGTGAAAACCGTCTTCAAGTTTGGCTTTATGTGAGTTTGTCACTTTCCCATTGGTATCCTGGGTCAGGTGTGGTACTTGCTTGTATCGATTCCTGACCTTTGCACACTTACTTACTTCCATACTTGTGTGGGCCTCTTCATTTAGTTGCATGCGAACACCAAAAGCGCATATCAGCCTGTGCATACGCACAGTCTGATCAGCGCCATTGTTTTCCCTCTCTGTTAAATTGCTACATGCATAATTTTAATTATCTCGCTAGTATTTGTAGCTGAGCAGGGTCTAGGTAAGAAACCCCAAAGGCAGACCTATTTCATCACAAATAAGTAGATCAGTCTTGTTTATGTAATTCAACGTCTTTCTTTTGCAGTTGGTTTTAACAAGACTACAATGATCCGCTTACTCATTTGATCATTCGCTGGTTGCAAATGCGTTATACATGTATATTCCAAACCGCGACGGTTTGATGGTAAACTGTAATGATTTCAGTGACAAGGCCTTGTATTTTGAATATAATTTAGAGACAAACATAATTGGCCATTTTCATTTCCTTCTTGTGATACCTTATCTGCTAAACTGATGGCATGTTCAAATGAACGCTGTTCAATCGAGTTTATGACGTCATAATTATCAACATTGATCTAAAATCGGCGAAGGACATTTGAGCGGATTGAGAGGACAAATGAGCGGCAAAAACGGACGTTTGAGCGGCGAGAAAGTGGACATTTGAGCGAAATGAAAAATAACCCTTTTCAGCGGATTGCCTGAATAATGTGCCTCTTGCGTTAGCATGGACAAAGATTGCTCATTTCATTCATGAGTCAACCTTTGCCTGTTGCCCCTGCTCACCACGGGGAGGTGGAAGTAGGACTTGGGCAAGATAGGTTTTTTAAACTGAAGTTTGTTAAAAACTATTTAGCACTAAAATCACACAGCACTGAAGTTTGTCAAATATATTTAGCACTAAAATCACAGTGCACTGAAGTTTGTTAAAACTATTTACAAGCTTTCTAAAACGTCACTCAATGTCATTTACACATCCCGACGGGCTCGTTATCTGTAGCCCAGGGTTCTGACATATTCCTTTCTGGCGATTTCCCCATGGGTGTATTTCGCATACAATTCGCAAGTTATCTTATTTCTCTCTTTCTCAGCTTTTGACACTGGAGCATGTAAGTTCATATATCTGATGTAGTTTGCACTTTCTGTACAGTAACACATCCAGGAAGGTGTAAATCCCAGGGTGACCGAAGTAAAACTGTTCATTAAAATGAGCATGAAATGATACAGGTCCATTGCTTGTACGCTTGTAATCAGATGGAACTTCAGCCCAAAGATGTGGTGGAAATTTTGATTTTGTGGTTACGTAGTTATCGATCAAGTAGTCTGCACACTTCTCACATTTGCTGTCGCTTGGAATGTCTAACATCTAATCTTCCACAAAACTGTCCTCTATTTCACCCTCAGGAAGAAATGCCAAACCAAAGAACCCACTGAGCCAGTTTCCAAGTTCTGAAGACTCTTTGTAATCGCGACTTAGACCCAAATTCTGTATTTTACGCCACCAGGCTCGCCCTAAGTGGAAACGACAGCACTTTATAGTCACGTCAGGAAATAGTTCGCGTTTCACATTCATGACTGTAAGTTCAAAATCCTCATGTATGATTTCAGGCTTTAATTTCAGGCTCTTGTTTTCACATAAGCCGATGATACTAGTCAGACATCTTCGGACTTCCCCGACAAAAGAACATACACTAGCGGAACGTAATTCCCGTTGCTGAATCCATGTATATTAATGCAGCTGCTGGAAGAACCGAGGGCAGCACTTGAAAGTCCCATTCATAAAAAGTTCTTTCACAGAGCATAGGTATTCTAAGTTGATGTATGTTGTCAAAACAACCAGCCTTTCTGCTGTATAATTGACTTGGAGAAAGTTTTCTCCTTTGTTGGTCTTTAGGTCCATGCTGGAAAGTGTCTGGTTAACCTCCACTCGGCTTTTAGGTAATGACGGATACGTCTTCCTACGGACCCTTTACACTGATTTTGAAATGCTCTTCAAATCATTAGGCTGTAAGGCTTCTTCTCCAACAGCCTGAATTTCGCTTCGAATGTTTTTCGACGGCCTTACACATTTGTCTTCTGCTGCCTTCTTCTTGGCTCTATATCTGATATGGTGCCTCTCCGTTTCTTGTTCATCATGTGGATGTGTGAAATAACAGTCGAACATTCAGCGTCTGTTCTTATTCGGGCTTTGCATGGTGGTTTGGATTGAGCGCATCGCCAGGAAATATTGCCTGTTTTCAGAATTCCATCGAGCCTGTAAAATATATGAGCTTTATAGATCGAGCTGCATTTTGCATTACATTTATCTTTCAGTTGGTTAAAACCAAATCTTGTTTTGAATTTTTTTTTGTTTTGCTCTTATGCTTGTTGTTTTTGATTTGTCAACTCAACTGTTTGCCAGTTTTGATGCTTATATTGACAGTAAAATCTTTGGGGATTAGCTTCGGTTTGGTCGCATAGTACCATAAAAGTCTTTTAAAATGCATAAATGCAAATTATTTGAGACAAAATCTGTAGTTGTCTGAAGAATCATAGGTGAAATTAATTGAGTGTACAATATTCAGATAAAAAACACTCAAAAGAAATAAACAAGCACATTTCATGCAGGTTCTTTTAAAGTAACGCCAAATACACATAGTTTTATGGAAAAGTCTACATGGGGTTCAATTGTAACCTGTGACCCCTTGATACACACGTTGGATCATCTCATGCTTATTGCATCAAACAAGAAAGGAATAATCCATTAGTAAACAAAGGTTTAAACCCTGATTGCTCATAAGAGCCTTGTCATGTGATTTCCAACAATGCGGCATTTTGACAAGTGTAGACTCAGACGAGCCTGTGCAGCCTCCTTCTAAACTTAGAAACTCAAAATGCTGTTCAGTTAGCACCTTCACAGTTATAAAATATTTAAGCGACTAGCAAATGCTATGACCAGACTGCGCGTATGCACAGGCTGATCTGAGCCTTTGGTGGTAGCACATACCACGTTGTTGGAAATGTCATTTTTGGCTCATATAGTTCTTACATGTGTCCTAAAAACTACTACATTTGAAACAAAAATCTGGATACCTATAAAGTCGGCGTTATATGGTTAGTTGTTACGACCGAAATAAGAAGTTTGATTTTTTCCACAGGAACCAAATCCAGTTATACGAAATTAAATAACATACAGATTTGATTAAGTATGCTGGCTTATAAATTGAATTTAACAAGAGTGTGTTTCTACTCTGCGTTCAGCCGATGTAGGCAGACAGTTTTTTGTGTTTATCGCAGTTTATATGTTTAAAAACATTAATCATTCATTGGTCGTTAATGAGGCGATTTAAATTCTGACTTGTGAATGGCAGACAGTTGATTGAATCAATATAACCTCTATGATCGAACTTAAAATAAAGGCATAGCAATACATGTACATGTATGCACTGTTAGCCAAAGATAAAAAGACACCTAGCTAAAACAAGCGAATGTGACTAAGAAATAGAGAATACTAGGTTAGTGTCTTTTGACATCAAGTTTACCTGAAAACGCTTTGAGAACGCTTGTTGACATCGCGAGGCTTGCCGAGCGATCCAACATGCGTTCTGAAAGCCGAGCCTGGTAAACTTGATATCAAAAGACGCGAACCTGGTATTCTATTTACCAGTTTACCCATTGTTTCTATTTTCAAACTAGCGATTATGACGTCAATTTTGCTTTTTGTGTTAATTCAGTGTCATTAGCGACGTCATTCAAAAAGTGCAACGTCAAGATGACCTGATAAAGGCACACACCTTGAGATAGACAATGTTTATCAGTCAACACGCAACAATGCAGTTAATATGAGAGGTAACTGATAAATGCCACAATCACAGACTGCAGAACAATCCACAATTCAAGTAAAGCAACCATCTCTCTCTTCCTCTGTAAGATGATTGCAAAACTAGAAAGAACATCAAAACCCACACCACAAAACAAGGACACAACAGAAAAAAAGCTCACAAGTAATAAGAGCAACGGCAAACAATGAATAAACAATATAAGAATCACCCGCTTAAGCCCCGTTCTCACTGTCCCGGTTGAAGGTGCCGGTTTACCCCGGTTTGATGATCCGGGATGAACCGTGTCACAACCGTGGCGGCACCGTGGACAACCTTGGAGATCCGGGTTGAACCGTGTTAAACCGGCTCATGTCCCCGATTGTTTTAAAATGTTTAAAACAACCGGGAGTAACCGGGAAGGCTGTCAAATACCGTGATAAACCGGGAAGACGCCGGGAGCAACCGTGTCGCCACCGGGACGGCGTCGGGGCGATACCGGCGTAATCCGGGAACATCCGTGTCTCCACCGTGATAAACTGTGCGGTTCCACTGCCTATGTATATGTAATAAAATGCAAAATAATAATGAAAAGTCACTCCTGCAGCACCTAAAATGAAAGCGGATTCATCCAAATGATAAGGATGGGAAAGTCCATTCGTCACAAGTTGGTTAAATTGTCAGCAGTACAAATGTGCTCATTTACAAAGCTTATGAATAAATGCACTTATAGTTACTGAAGAGTCAAGCATATATGAGCCACGACATGAGATCTCCAACAATGTGATAGTTGCCATTAGCAAAGCCTCTGATCAGCCTGCGCCTAGGCGCAGTCTGATCAGAGCCTTTGCTAGTCGCTTGACTATTCTATGACTGTTAAGCTACTGACCGAACAACTTTACAGCTTAATTGGGGACTGCACAGGCTTGTCTTAGTCTACACATCTCAAAATATCATATTGTTGGAAATCACATGCCCCGCTCAAAGTGTTTATATATTTTTACGAAAAAGCAAGACAATCTGGGCCTAGAATTACAATGTATCCTTAAAGTTAAGGAGTACTTAAGTTAAGTATTGAATTTCCAGGATGCGAAAAATAACGTTTCCAAACTGATTAAAACCAAAACAGTTTCATTTTTTCTTTAGATCACAATGATATCTTTGACCATGAGTACTGCATCGGTCTTGGCGATTTATTAAGCATTTAATGTACATGTTGAAGTATCAAGACTTAAATTAAGTCTTCCTTAACTTTAAGGAGGCATTGTAATTCTGGACCCAGATCAACAACATTTAAACCTCGTCGTAAGAAAACAGGTCTGCTTCTGCTTATTTGTCATGCAAATGAGCTGCGAGGTTGCTTGGCAATTTTGCTTTCGCTACACAGATCATGATTCCTCTAGTAACTCGTATATGGCTGTGCAGTCCAATTTGTGTCATAACTGTTATGCGATAGAGA
Organism: Loripinus fragilis; assembly: GCA_964019695.1. Taxonomy (NCBI): domain Eukaryota; kingdom Metazoa; phylum Mollusca; class Bivalvia; order Lucinida; family Lucinidae; genus Loripinus; species Loripinus fragilis. The sequence continues at coordinate 130,727,704 of OZ026515.1, forward strand.
CAGAAGAAAACTGATGTTACTCCACGTTTTTATCCTGGTTTTATAGTGTATAGTAGCACCGGGACGCAACCGTGGCCCTACCGGCATGTAACCGTGGCGCAACCGGCAGTTACCGGGACATCACCGTAAACAACCTGGGTAACACCGGGGTATACCGGCACGAACCGTGGCTCCACCGTGCTGCACCGTAAATGCTCCGTGGTGAACCGGGGATCAACCGGCGTCTTGCTCTCTCGAGAACCGGGGCTATACCGGGGTAACGTCGGCACAGTGAGAACGCAATTTATTTTTTATGAAATGTGTCCCGGTGCATCACGGTATACCGGCTGTCCTGCATCGGGATGAACCGTGGCTACACCGGCACAGTGAGAATGGGGCTTAAAGAACTACCTAGGCCCCGATGAAGCTTATATATATTTTACAGACGAAATATTCCCCTTAGTTTCTGCAGTAAACCAGGTTAAGCATTAGGCAAATATAGAGATAGAACTACCTAGGCCCCCATGAAGCTTATATATATTTTACAGACGAAATATTCCCCTTAGTTTCTGCAGTAAACCAGGTTAAGCATTGGGCAAATAAAGAGCATCTGACCCCAACTATAAGAAAGCTTAATGTGAGATAGGTTATAAGGATAGGTTATATGAATGCATATGAACACGATTACTCGTATTAATTACTTACCAACTAACTACCTAACCAAGAGCATGTTAATCATACCTCGCGATCAATAAAACGAGTTATATTCACTTTGTGTAATAAGGTTTCATGAGTGGTTTGAACCGTTTTCTATAACTCGAGTTTCTGATGTATTTAGAGCCATTCAAAGAGGGGAGGATTAGTTGATCTGTTAACTTTTATGAGCCAGTCACTACGGAAATAATGAAATAGTGCAAAAGCAATGATTATTAGATGCCCCCACACAGTAAGGGCCAGTGATAAAAGGACAAAGTTACGGCAAGTGATGGTTCAAACAAGCAGACCTTACTTTGGAAAAGGCTCAGGTACAAGTTTATTTTCCTTTGCATGCACTAATTGAGCACTCGACACCCATATGGGGATGCAGAAAGAGAAAATGAGCTGCGACATGTGATTTCCAACAATGTGGCATTTTGATATGTGCAGACTCAGACGAGCCTGTGCAGCCTCCCTTTAAGCTTAGAAACTCCAAATGGTGTTCAGTCAGTAGCTTAACAGTCATAAAATACTCAAGCGACTAGCAAAGGCTCTGATCAGACTGCGCGTAAGCGCAGGCTGATCGGAGGCTTTGCTGGTCGCACATACCAAATTGTTGGAAATCTCATGCACTGGCTCAAATAGTATGAAGTTCAAGAAGCTACATTTTTATCAAACATTGTTATAGACCTAGAAGTATTTACTATAGAAACTTAACGTGTTTCAATCACTAACAGATGTACATGTTATCTAAATTTAACGTGTTGCATTGCGGCTGATCGTTGACCAATCACACTTTGTCGTAATCGAACGTTACCAAGTATTACATCCCTTGTCGATTAAGAGTACGGTTCTTGCTATTGGCAGTCACCGTATGCCAAGTATGCTAGAAAGAAAAGTATATAACACTTATGTTAAACTATCCACTTCTTAATGTTAAGGCATCAAACATTTTAATCAAATGTTCAATATGTCATGCAAAGTACCGGAAGTCAATAGCAAAGGCTATCGTACAATTTGGATTTCTAGTGAATGTACTATCTGATAACCCAATATCCTTATGAAGTTATAAGTGAAAAAAAGGCTGAGTTTTAAACGCTGTCATTTGTCCAAATAAAAACATTCTCAGTATCAAGTAACTTCATGCAAATGTCCAATATCTCTACTTTGTGGAAGCAAAGTATCACAATGTTCTGGAGAAAATATGAGAGTCTTTGATTTAGCAGTATGTAGAATCACAAATGGCAATATCTAAAAGAACTAAAAACTAGCACTATATTTCTATTACAACTGTACAAAGTTTATATCAATGCGTATGCAAAATTTGATGAATTTCCATCTCTGACTTTTAATGATTTTAAGGAAAACTCAAGACGTTGTGGACGCATGCAATGACGGAGGACATGTGAACACTTTATACCCTCACCCACCCCGAAAACTCTGTTTTGTGTGAGTAAAATAAATTGAGATGTTATTCCCTTTTTGCTAGCTCATGCTAATAACAACACATACAGCATGTATATGCACGTTGCTGTTTCAGTTATGCAAAGTCAGGGCAATATATCAACAGTCGTGTATAAGCTAAGACATTTCTGTTCTATTATTATTTATTGTGAACGGCCCTGATATTTATTAACCTTAGTCCAAATGAAATGATATTCCTAATTGTGATTTTTGTAAATAAAAATCATTGCCGAGACAAAAAGCATCACGCAAAATAAGCATTATCAATTATTTTCACTCTGACGATACATTAGTATTTATAAGCCTCAGAATAAAGACTACAACGTGACCATCATTCATAATTTATCCAATAACAACACTGTACTTTAAGAATTATACCGTAAAATATCTAGCATGATATATCACCATGACATTAGTATACTAGGTCAAAACAATTCAGAATTGTATCAATGGTTTTTTCTACTGAATAGACGCACATAAATTGTTTCCAGTTTCCTCTCAATCCATTTATTTCAGTGAAAATAGCCTTTCACACTATACATATTTATTATATACCTATAACTGTTACGACTTTAGAACTGTCTGTTTTCTGGCCATCTGATACAGAAAGCCAGATCAACGAACTGAGGTTTTCTGAATCCATATCACTATCCTTTAAAACGAGGCTAACGTCGGTTACCTGCTTTTGCGGCGACGTTACGTAAAGTAAATTGCAAGCATGGAACCAGAGACGGAAAACATGTTGACGTGGCGTCAAGAAATGTAACGTTATGGCAAACGTTCCTGCAATTTTTTTTTTGGATTAAAGATCAAAACAAGTTTTAAAATCAGAAAGAGTGTCAGAAAATAGGCATATAATAAACATATTATCATAATAGTAACTTGATCTGGCGTACAGTATCACGTCTCGTGGATGAGGCCATACCATTGGATCACCCTCGACGCTACGCGTCTTGGGTGATCCGATGATATGACCTCATCCACTCGACGTGATACTGTACGCCAGATCAAGTTTCTATTATGATAATGTGTATTTACGTGAGTATATTGTTTTACAAATGTTGTTGCGACCCGTGTACTGCTGAGCTAGTTGGAGAGTCTCTACTCTATCTAAACAAGTGGTCTAAAGGGCACCAGTAGAATCTAAGATTTTACTATACGATGTCTAGGGTTAAGATTTTGCTATAATTCTATACCTAAATCCTAGCATTATTCTATTTTAGTATAAATCAGCATCTGAGAGAAGGTGTTTGTATTTGGTATTAATTTAAACTAGTTATTTCGGAATAACAATTGACTTAATGTTCTGAAGTCAGAAAAAAGTCACATTACTAATACACGTATCTGAATATCGACGATTCCCAAAATGGTGTATTCAAAAACGGTGATTACCCAAGTAACTATTTCAATACATTGATAAGATTTTTTTTAAATGCAATACAAGCTCGAAACATTATTTTCATGTCGCTTTACTCATACACGTGAAACAAACAAACAGTAAGTGAGTGTGATCGTGAAATACCACAATCATACACTGCTGACCACAGAACACTAACAGTTACAGACATTAGGAAGACAACTAACGCAAATCAACTAGCTTTTTCTTCCTCGTCAATATGTTTGCAAAACTAGAAAGGACACAAAGAAATGCATAAAACAAAATGACCAACACAAAATCCCCGCGAACAATGTGAGGTGTTAAAACAATGAATTAACAACAACATTTCCACGGCCTTAGAACGGACAGCAGTCTAAGCCACCGCGCGAGGGAGGGGGGGGGGGGTTACATGCATTTGACAAGCGTCAAATTTTCGCCCTAAATTCTGTTCTTGTTAAAGCACACAAAATGTGTTTAGCTCGCAAAGAGACTTTTTAACAAATGCAATTGATCATCAAAGTGAAACAACCTAATCAAATTGACAAACTATGATGAAAAAGAGAAAATGGGTCACGAGTAAAAGCTAAAGAAAGCCTCGCTGAACCATGGTGGGCCCAGCCAAAGACAAAGCATCAGGCACCAACCAACTGATTAAAGCTTTACGCAAGGGCCATCGTTGAGTATGATGCTTGACCCACCATCGTGCAATTAAAGAGCAAACCATAGCTATAAAACATTATTGGATGTAGAACCAGGCATACAGGCTGTCGCATGATATCCTTATGTATCCCTTTTTACTAAGCTTTTATTAATCGTTTTAAAGTGATCACGGAAAATTAAGCATTCCAATTTATGAACAAAATCACCATAAAATACTGGTTATTATATGCCTTGTTGCCGAAGAGTAATTAAACCGCGATTGTATACAACAATCAACTCAGAGTCTGCAACAAAATTTAGAAAAAAAGTTTATGAAGTTTATGGTATTGATAACCTTGCTTTATTAACTTAGAAGTTAAAAGTATGTTTCTATTGTTGAAGTCACCAACATTAGAACATACTCTCGCAAATGAGTAGGTTGCGAAATATATAAACCATAGGAAATGAAGTGAGGAACATCTCCATCAAACAACAGCATATATAACTATTTCAAAATTAAGATCATCCCATTTATCATAAATTTAAGATGAAACTGTGCCATTTGTTATGTACAAAAGAAGTAAGGTTGCAATGTTCAGGAATCGATACAATCAAGTACCAGACCTGACCCAGGATACCAATGGGAAAGTGACAAACTCACAATTATATGCCACAAACGAGAGCCAAAAGATCAGCCCTTTCCCAGCAGGTGACCACAAGGCACAAATAAACAGACGCGCACAAAGGCATAACAAACACAAGACAGAAAACATATGAAAGATCGACAAAAGAAGTACCACCTTGGAACTGTCAGTAGACTATTTTACTGGAGGGTTTAAACCAGTTTCAGGGCGCCAACCTCTGCCTTAATTCAGATGTGGATCAAGCCACATGGATTTTTGGTTTGCATGAAAGACCCCTAACTTATCAATACATCATCTTCCAGAACATATAAATCAAGATTTAAAAAAGGAGATAAAGCAAAGTTAAGGACTCAACAGTAAATAAAAGTGAATACCAAAGCAAACAAAATCCAATAGGTAAACCCTGGTGGGCCCGACAAACAGCCAAAGCATCATGCCCCTACCATCTCATCAATAGATAAGTCTTTAAGTAGAAACCGTCATAGAGTCTGACAAGTCAAAGTCTAAAGCTGGGGGCTTCATTATCAAAGAAATTTCTTTATCTAACTGATGTTCAGTGGGATATATCTGAGTTTCTTTATGTTTTTGTTCTGTCTTGTGTTTGCTATGTCTTTGTGCGCGTATGTTTATGTGTGCTTTGTGGTCACCTGCTGGGAAAGGGCTGACCTCTTGGCTCTCGTTTGTGGTGTCTACTATGAGTTTGTCACTTTCCTATTGGTATCCTGGGTCAGGTGTGGTACTTGATAGTATCGATTCCTGATCTTTGCACCCTTACTTAATTTTTTGGTATTTAGCAAAGTAAGTAAGAATGCAAAGATCAGGAATCGATACAATCATGACGTCTAGATATCTTGAGGTAAAGTTAAATGCTTCAATAACACCCGCTTGATTTTTGTAAGAAAGAAACAACATGAAGTCTCTCTCATAACAAAATAAAAACAAATCTGCAACAAGAAGAGCACAATTAGTACCCACAGGAATAACTACAATTTGTCCATACAATTGGAGCCAAATCTTATAAATACATTGTCCAAAAGATAAAAGTGAGCATCACAAACGTTCTGACATGACTACAAACTATGTATTTTAGGTTTCTTAGAAGCAAAAAAAAATGCGCGCCAAATACAGTCAGCCTTTCCTGTTAAAACTTGTACAATTGATTCACAATGAGACAATGCAATATAGAGAGTAGAGAAATCATATGTAGATAAACTAGATGCTAGAAAACCTTTAGATTGTAATTTATTAAGGGGATATATCTTTCAAAAGCTCTTACTTGCATGAAAATTTTCCTGTATAAACAAGAATTGCTTTTTTTTGTCATGGAGACGGATACATTTGGCCACATTGTTGTATGAACAACTTATACATCTCACATAGATCACTTTACGCCCCAACATACAGCTATTGAGCAATCCGCAGCATGCTTATCAGTCTTTTTAGAGTTACTTCCTGGTTTGATATCGTTAACAATGCTGTGACACGCTGGATGAACTTTAGAGAAAACCATTTACATGAACATGACCTACAATTAGTCGACTACAATATTTAGAAGTATTTTCGCCCTAAATGTACAAAATTCTGGTAGAAAAATATAAATTTTCAATTTCTGCTTATGAATTTTTCAAGGTCAAATTGAAAAATTGTAAATGATACCAGAAATACATAATATTTGGGTCAAAACACTTCTAAATATTGTAGTCGAATAATTGTAGGTCATGTTCATGCAAATGGTTTTCTCTATAGTTCATCCAGCGTGTCTCATCATTGTTAACGGTATCAAACCACGAAGTAACTCTAAAAAGACTGATACGCATGCTGCGGATTACTCAAAAGCTGTATGTTGGGGCGTAAAGTGATCTATGTGAGATGTATAAGTTGTTCATACAACAATGTGGCCAAAGGTATCCGTCTCCTTGACAAATAAGCAATTCTTGTTTATACAGGAAAATTTTCATGCAAGTAAGAGCTTTTGAAAGATATATCCCCTTAAGAATCTCGCATGAATATTTAATAGACCAAAATTGACTTTTACCATTCCTTTCAAAAACTGTTTCACAATAATTTTATAACATGGTTTTTAATCGCAGCAAGGCAAGATGCCCAAATTATAGACAACTCAGTAGTTGTACATGAGCTAGAATTAGCAATACAACGTGACTTATAGGGTCTTTTTATGAAGTGAAGGTAACCAGTTTAACGTATGAAGCTTACCAAACCATATGGCACCGATGCGTTTCAGAAGCTTTCTTTTGAGCAAATATATTAAAAATATAGTATTACATTCTTATTCAAGGAAATCTTCATAAAATTCAGTTGAATGGACTTGCATTGACTTTTTTCCATCCCTGCATAACACACCGGTTTTTTCATAATAATTTGCAATAATGTAAGGCTAGTCGTCAGGCAAGAACTTGACAAGAGGACAAACTGCAAAAAATGTACAGAAATAATTGCGGCTCAATAAGCAATACTGATAATCTAATTATAATCAATAAGTGTAATTTGGGACCCGACGTAAAAAAACCTGTCTTCGGTGGTTTGCAAATAACAAAGGCGCAGACCAGCCTGCGCATCCGCGCAGTCTGATCAGCGCCTTTGTTATTCGCTTTTAAGAAAGTATCCTATGTAAACTTGCTACAACTGAAATTTCAATGTTCTAACTAGTCTCTGTAGCTGGGGAGACTGGTTTGAAACTCGCTTTGGCAGAAACCCCGAAGACAGGTTTTCTCGTGACGAGGCTCATTTGTTGTATGGTATGTGCTTCTGTACAAAGATAATCCAAGAGCTTTAACGCAAAGCCATACGATAACTTCCTTGTTGCACCAGCATACATGTGCACTTTTGTAGTGCTTGGTTTTGATACTAAACATTGGAATATCAATAAAAGGTGCAATTGTTTCATTTGTAAATAGAGAAATACTAGGTTAGTGTCTTTTGATATCAAGTTTACCAGGCAAGACTTTGAGAACGCTTGTTGACATCGCGAGGCTTGCCGAGCGATTCAACATGCGTTCTCAAGGCCGAGCCTGGTAAACTTGATATCAAAAGACGCGAACCTGGTATTCTATTTATCAGTTTACCCATTGTTTAAAACTCTTCGAACTAGCGATTATGACGTAATTTTTTATGTTTGCGTTGATTCAGCGTCGTTAGCGACGTCATTCAAAAAGTGCAACGTCATCATGACCTGATAAAGGCAACATGCCGTAAGATAGGAAACGTTTCACAATTCAGTTAATATTAGGGTGACTGATAAAACCTTTTCTTTCACCTACTTGCGGCATAAACTGAGATCTTTTATGATTCTATGTAATAATAGCATTATCACTTATTTGTACTATGCTGATAATACAGAAGCATGTATGGACAATCAAAACACAGACATTGGATCTAAAATAGCCTGATTGTGTAAATCTTGCCAAAGTGGCGTGTTAGTTTTATACAAAAAGTGCGAGTATGAAACATTTCTCACGCAAATGTAATTTCCTAGTCTATTCTGTTATGTCATACCCAAAAAATGTACCATACCACATCACAATTTTAGCCAGACAAACCTACTTAGACTAAAACAAGATAACAAGTGTTATTGGCCAACACTCGTACCTTATATATATTCACAAAGTAGATTTTGTATAGCTTCTAGAGTCTCTGACAATTGTGCCAGTGAGTCGACTCTTTGGCTCAGTGGTTAGAGCATTGGTCTTGTACCTGGGCGGCCCAGGACCGATTCCCAGCCAGGGCGCGGGAATATTTTCAGCTATGTTTTTAGCATGTCGTAAGATGGGGGGTTAAATCCTAGATTGGACTTTAATTCGCCTCAAAAAGGCTTCCCGTCATCATAAAAGATGACTACTTTGAAGAGGGGGAGTGTTAGGGGCCAACACTTTCACCTTATATATCTACACAAAGTAGATTTCGCTACCAATGGGAATGTGACCACTTCACAGTTTAACATCACAAACGAGAGCCAAGAGCTCAGGCCTTTCCCAGCAGGTGACCACAAGGCAACAATAAACAGACTTCCACGCAAGCATAAGGAAAACTAGACAGAAATAATATAAATGGTCCACAAAAGAAGTACCGCCTTGGAGGGGTCAGTAAAATATTTTACTGGAGGGCTGAAACCAATTTCATGGTGCACCAACCTCAGCCATAGTTCAGATGTGGATCAAGACACATAGATGTTTGCTTTGCATGAAAAACCCCTAACTTATCCATGCATCATCTTCTAGATTACAACACCGTGTTTGAACTGCTATTTTTACTGTTTTGTTGGGGGAAATTGACCTGTCTGTACTTACGATAATATCTTGTGGCTTTTCCCTTCAGGATATCCTTTCTGGGGAGCGCCCCATTGTCTGTTTGGCAACGTTTTTTTTCTCCGTTTCCAACACTGGTTGTCTTTCGTACCAGGGATTGCTTTTGAACTTGCTTAATTTGCCACTAGCTTCTCAATTAAATGTTTTGATTACATCTTTTATCTTGTCAACCAGATGTTAATTTGGCTAACGTGTAGTAAGCCAATCACGATTTTGAATTTTTATATGACCACATTTTTGCAGGGTTTGCTAGTGGTGATTTGAAAGCAACCCTAATGAGAGGATCAATATGCTTCTTGTCAACCGTTTTGGTTGACTGTAAATTCAGTAAAACCTCGAAAATTCGAACTGACTTATCGAAATACTCCCTAATTGGAATAAATTTCGGACACACTGAATTCAGAGAATATGACCTATTCATGATCTATTTTCATAACTGTCAATAATAGCATGTGCTTTGTGTTCGTGAAACAAACGTGTACTTTGTAATCTGTTGCTGAATATCCACGCATCTCACTATTGCCGAATGAAGTGGTCCACCGCTTGCAATTGCATTTTTCTACTGTTGCAAGGCTTCTATATATTTTTCTTTGAGCTGTTTCACATCATCAACCTGGACCCAAAGACTTCTGTTGACTATGGCAGACAACTTCTTTGTGATATTCTCTCCTGACAGGGTTTGTTGCTTGCAAATGCAATCTAATTCCCCGCCAGCATATTTAACTTAAATACTAAATGGCGAAATGACATCATCATTAATGAATAATGTCATGTTTTTTTGTTAACACTTTCGCTGCCAAGCACCTAATAAACCAATACCTCAGTGCCAAGCATGTTTCAAGGACTCCTGAATATTGAGGGTATATAGGTTCAACACAGAGTATCTTCAAAACCGGTCAACATATTGCTGTGAAACTTTCACAGAATGTTGCTAATATATAAAACTTTCATTTAAACCAACAATAATAAAAATAGTTATATTACCGTTGGCGGCCATTTTGGAAGCCATATTGAAAATGAAAAATGCCTATAGATAACTATTTCATGCCAAAAAAAGATAAAACACCCATCTACACCAAGTATCAAACATAAGGATTTACTCTGATATTATATTGTTTCATTGGAAATAAATCAAAATATAGCAGTTGAAGGGCTTAATGCGTCCTATATGTCATTCCCTTGGACATGTTTACGTTGTTTTAGACGTCCGCGAAATCTAATGACATTACAAATATTTTTGTAAAGTCAATTCTTATACAGCAAATTGCACATACTTCCATATATGATATTATCATGTCCCCTGAACATTTTGAAATTATTAACAAAGAATTGCGTCCCTTATAACGGTTAAAAATAGACAGCTATCAACGGTGTCTTTAAATTTCGACTATAGTCGCGTTTGGCAGTGAACGCTAAATTCGACTTCAGTCGCGTTTGGCAGTGAAAGTGTTAATGAGTTCAAGCATTTTTGACATCTGAATCAAGATTGTCACCAACTTGAAACCATCTCTTAGTTTGTTTAACCCTTCTCATTTACCTATAAACACACTACATTTGGACCACCACAGGGAAGGCTAGAAATCAACTACAACCTCAATGCTATAATCGCCACGCCCTATGGATGGTATTTACAGATGAGGATTAAAACCATGCATTCAACGTAGAATACGTAGTAGAACAAAGCATGAATAATACAACGACATAACACCAAACGTGTTTATACACTGTACAGCTCATATCCTAAAAAATTATGCCTGACAGGCAGTGAGAGACTGGGCGGCCATGACGTAGGGTAGACACACTACTGGTTGGCAACTTGTTCCACAATAGAAGAGCTCTTGGAAAGCACGAATGTTTCAAGGTGTTTACTCTGCATTGGGGACGGATGAACTTCCCGGTAGAGCAAATGAGTTCCCGCGTTGATTAGTATGATGCTGGCACTGCAACTACACTATTAATCATGTACTCATAAAACCTCTCTTGATAAATGCATACACACCTATCTAGTGAGGCTGGATGCTTTTTTGTCAGAAAATTTATCAACATCTGTACATGTATTTTGTGTATTCAAACAACAAAATATGTTGATGATGCGCAGAATGGTCTGAGACAGGGTTGCTGACTGATGCGATCAGTACCAAAGTTGTATGTGCTGGATAATGTCTTTTGTTTTCAGGTCATTCTAAATATAATCATCTTCCTTGATTATCTATAAAATGACCTTTGATATTATACATAAGCACATATATTCGAACTAATCACTTTACTCTGTGGAGAAGAAGACCGCTGATCAACTTACTCAGCTAGGTACACTTCTTAAAGCAGTAATTTATCCGATTTGTTGATGGCTGTTGTAGATACAATATGAGCCAGTGCATGAGATTTCCAACAATGTGGTATGTGCGACCAGCAAAACCTCAGATCAGCCTGCGCATACGCGCAGTCTGATCAGAGCCTTTGCTTGTCGCTGGAGTATTCTATGATTGTTAAGCTACTGACCGAACAGTGTTTGGAGATTCTAAGCTAATAGGGAGGCTGCAGAGGCTCGTCCGAGTCTACACATGTCAAAATGTCAAATTGTTGGAAATCTCACGCACTGGCTCAAATACTTTGTCTGGACATTAATCAAAGTAAATTACATTATTATGGCTGAGTTGTGTACCAGTCGATATATCTACAGTGTCCCTTAGGACGAATGTGCGATAGAAAACATAGACCAGTACATAGATTAGATATCCCATTGTACATACCAATTATTCGTTCTATAAATAACGCGCATAAACTATGGTTTGCTTATTGTATTTATGTTTTCAGAAACATATCAGTATTCTTAAGATGAAGCAGTTTTTAATTATTTTCTCCAGAATTGCATTTGCTGTGGTACTTGCAGTCCATATTTCTTTTCAGAACGGACATTCGACAATACTGATCTTAATAAGATTTATTTTCATAGATTAGTTTATGAGTTGTTGCGGTTTTTATTTTAAAAAAATGCCATGAGCCCGAAATATACTTATGTTTAAGATACTCGCTGACTGAATAAAACATGTGTTTAATTACAGATCATCATTATAGAAGCGTATAGGGACCCCCTAATATTTTTATAATAACATATATTTCAAGCCAACGTTGTATTTAACGATCAACCTTGAGTGTTAGCTGTAGAATTTAGAAAATGTTTTATGAAATTTATGATAATGATAGCCTTGTTATAGTAACTTAGCAGTAAAACAATGGTTTCTATTGTTGAGGTCACTTACATTTGAAATTACTCTTGCAAAACAAATACGCTGCGAAATATATACACCATGATAAGGCGAGCGATGATGTCAAGATAAAATGAAAAAGTTATGTTATATTTGGAAGTATTTCTGATATAAGCTAAATACACGTACTTGTCCATTATAGTTGTAATCCAGCCTCAAGGAAGATACTTTTTTTTTATTAGTTTTTTCATCTCGTATCTTTATTTATATTCGATTGTTTGTTTCAAAGACGCTAATGATGAGTATAGATGGTATTATTCTGTAAATATTACCGTAATAGGCGAGTTGCTTGGCAGTTTATAAATTTACTATAAAAATACTTGAAAAGTTTGTCATTTAAAAATCTAGAGAAATCTTGTTGAAATTGTCGAACAAGAACAAGAATGTATGCTTTAGCAAACAGCTGTCTTGTTGAAATATTTTTACTGACCGTTCCAAGGCGGTGCTTCTTTTGTGGATCATTTATGTAAGTTTGGTCTTTTTTTTTGTTATCCTTTCGTGCACGTTTGTTTATTGATGCTTTGTGGTCACCTGCTGGGAAAGGGCTGACATCTTGGCTCTCGTTTGTGATGTCTAATTATGAAGTTGTCAGTTTCCCATTGGTATCCTGGGTCAGGTGCGGTGCTTGATTGTATCGATTCCTGATCTTTGTCCTTTTTCGTAATTTAAAACATCGTGCTTTGTTGGCACAGATGATAAGTTAAGACTTGACCGCTAATGTCTCATGCGAGTTGAGAAACCTCCATCTGTCCAGTGTAACTGTTTTATGCTCGAAAGGTTTTCAACAGTTCTGAAACTTCAAAACTTATTATCTCTAAACTGAATTCTGAGCTATTATCTCTGAAAAGCTGAAGCGTATGTCGTAGGGTATGGATTTGTTTAGCCAGGGATCTCAACGACTGATGTTGTTATAAAGGATTTATTTTACAGTTGTAAATAAAAAGGGTGTCCTGCTAATAATAATGTTTCCATATCATTTCCGTGAAGGAATAATATATAATATAGATACTAATATAAATATATGTTCTACAGCCTGTAGATCGATGGATTCGATCTAACTGCAAAAATGAGAATGCCTTTTCCCTATCTCGCGCGCATATGTAATTGTGAGGTTAGGCGCATGCGCAAAGTAAGTTAATAGAGGTGTGTTCATTAGCAACCAATCACCCATCATCTTACATCCTCATGTCTAACTAAAACGGCTACTGATTGGACGATAAAATAGAACAACTCAGTTTCAAGGTACCCCATTAGAAAACAATGCAAGACAGGTTAAACCTGTTTTTCCCACGCTTGGTATGATTTAAGTAAATATTAAAACTACTCACTGTGGCACTAAAGGAGAAAAGGTAATTTATGCGTTAAGCAAAACAATCACAAAGTTCACCTCTGTGACACGCATACAAGTTGTTGCTTGGAGAATATCATACTTATAGCAGCATATAGTCGGTTGATTTGCTTCGAGACACAGCTGAGCTAGGCTCGAACAGGAGCGGATCTTGGATTTTTGATAAGGGGGTTCATATGTATAAAAGTGTGGGGGTTCACTTTGTTGATTTTATCTCATTTTTTCTTAAATATCCCATGAAAATGAAATAATTTGATCTCACTGAGACCAAATTATTTTATTTTCATAGGATATTTAAAAACGGGGACGGGAGTGGGGTTAAGTCGAACCCCCTGAATCCCCTCTAGATCTGCCACTGTCTTGACATTAAGGCTATAACATGTCACAGTTTAGACCCATCAAGTTAATACTATTTTGAGAATTCCGCACCGTTATGTAAAGCTGAGGCATTTCCAGCTACCTCGCTGTCTTTGGAACATCGATAGATAGTTGATCAGTGATTTTGTTATGCTGGTTCCCACTCTGAGAATTTGTGTCGATCATTTGTGATCTCAAAACTGATTTCTGAGCTATTATCTCTGAAAAGCTGAAACACATACAATTTGTTGCTTCATAACGTTACTGCTCTATATGCTTGGAGAATATCATCACAGTATAGTAGCATATCGGCGGTTGACTTGCTCTGAGACACAGCTGAGCTAGGCTCGAACAGGGGCAGATCCTGGATTTCTGGAAAGGGGTTCATATGTAGTTTGCTTTGCTGATTTTATCTCATTTTTCTTAAATAGCCAATATAAATGAGATAATTTGGTATCACTGAGATCAAATTATTTCATTTTCATGGGATATTTAAAAACGGTAAGGGGAGGGTGGGGTTAAAGCGAACCCCTTGAAGCCCATCTGGATCCGCAATTATCGTAGCGTCGTGGCTAGAACATGTTTAAGGCCCACTAAGTTATCGCTCGTTTGATAATTCTGCAGCGCTATTGTAAAGCTGAGGCATTTCCAGTCACCTCGCTGGCTTGGGACCATATATATATAATTGATCAGTGTTTTTTTGTTAAGTTGTGTCCCTTGCTGAGAGTTGTGATAAGATCACATTCTATTGTTTTTTGTCTGTCTATATTACAAGTACAAACTTGCTGCAATATGCAGCAAAAATGATGCACGGCGAAAAACACCTCTAATCGCTTGTATAAACTTTATTTCACCTACTTTTTTTTCACACCGTTTCCCTGATTGGTTTTGACCGTTATTGCATTATCTTTGGGTTTCGAGAATAAACAGTGTCGATATATGAAAAACAGGTAAGCAGATTCCTTTCAAATTATTGATTTTTTTTTAAAAATCAGAATCTTGAAAGTGTGTTCTGGTTACCTGATTTTTCAAGTATTGTTTTTTTTTTCAGACTAATGCATTCACCAAAATACCCATTTGATGTCACCCATATGGTTTAAAAGGCAACGCAGAACAGAAGAGGAAAGAAAAAACTGGACGACCTGAAGTGCTCACCTGAGTCGTCTGATATATTCACACGCTCTCTTTAACAATGTTTGACCAGGTCATGGTCAATTAAGGCTTATTATTTTAACATATTTTGCAAGATCAAATATTCAAATGAGATATAGAGACCCAACAATCTAATGCTACAAACCAAGTCCCAAGGTCAAGGACTTTAAGGTTCCAGAAAATATTTTGAGTGTTTTACCATATATGGGCATAGTGGCCATTTTCAAGTAGGTATAGGTCTACCCAGAATCACCATTGGTGAGAACTTGGTAGAGTCCACATTCCCAATGCTGCATAGCATGTCACAAACTCATTGGCCTTTTGATTTCAGAGATGATTTTAAAGGGCATTTGCCTTGTATAGGCGTGGTTGCCATCTTGGTCATGTGACCATAAACACATGGAGATTTGATCCGGTTTGGTCCCTGGCAGATTTCCTCTAAAATTAGAAGCACAATTTGTTTACAGCTGCTCAGACATCAGGTTAATCATCAATACCGCACTAAATTATCAATGGCAATTTTAGTCCCAGGCTGGTCCTTGGCTGAATTTGTCGAAGAATTTCGGCGGATTCAATTATTTTTTTTTCAAAACCTGTGGGGCCTTCACACATAACGAAACGGAAAGAAGAGAAGAAGAAAAATAGATAATGATCAAGAATGTTTCTTTTGAGCCTATATTTGCTTGATATCGTCAATATTTCGATCTAAAATGCTTGACATTGTAGGTATTTGTGTTGTTAATTTAAACGAAACGTTTGTTTAAAAAAAAAAAAAGCTTTATGTATTTTTAAGAAGCCCCTATAATGAGCAATGGATCCAGTTTTTATCTTAATATTTGCATGTAAAATACTATTTTGATGCCAATAGATTGTGGTGCCGGGCATTGAACCCGGCATTTATTACCCCCCATTTCTCCGTAGATTCGGTCCAGACCCATTCGACTTTGTCGTAGGTTTGGCCGAGTTCAGGTCGGTTACAGACACAACCAATTAAACTAAAGGAAACAATACCTTCAAATCTGAAAATATTACGAAAAAATACACATTCTAATGGTTTGGCTAAAATAGCGTGCCGTATTTACTAACTATTATGCAATGGATTCATTCTTTAGCACCCATTTTTGTAATTACTTAATAAACAACAAATTTTACGTCAAAAAAGAAAACGGCAAACCCCGAAGGAAAATTCGTCGATGAAAGACACAGCAGCAATTTAAAAACCATCAAAGTCAGCACGGCGGGACAATCATAAATTCGTTTTTATATACTTAACTTTGACTGTCCAGCTAAAGACATTGTCGCTTCATAAGACATTCGTTTTAAATACTGTTCAGGCGTCACATGGCTCTATTAAACGACAAGGATATAGCCTGACCTCACCACCTACCTGACAGAGGAACAACTCCATCTAGAAATGGACAATTTACTATTTCGAAATTAAAACCATCTTGTTTGTCATAAAATTGAGAAGAAACTATGCTTTTATTTAAGGACAACGGAAGGAAGAAGGCAAAGATCAGAAATCGATTTAATCAAGTACTCCCGAGACACCATATGGGTAAGTGACAAAAACACAAGATAATATAACACACAATAGAGAGCCAAGAGATTAGCCCTTTCCCAGCAGGAGACCAAAAATACCGCAAGGAACAAACAAGACAGCATAATAAAGACAAACGTGAAACATAAATAACAAAATGTATCCACAAAAGCAGCACCGCTTTGGTTGGAAAGTTGGAAAGCCATTACTTTATTTAATATGTGCACATATGGGCACAAACTATCATGAAATTGGTGCATACTTGGCAGGATTCATGTCTTCTCAAAAGGTCAACAGATCAACCTCCGTAATATGGTTTATCCAGAAAATGCCAACACCAATAAAAGCATATTAAGCATCGATATTGCACACAGTTAGCGGATTTTCTACAAATAAGATATGCTGAAAAGTCAATATATCTTTAAGGCGATGTCTCTATTACTGATCGCTCATGTGCGGATCCAGAGGGGAGAGCAGGGGGTCTGGACCCCTCTAAAATCACAAAAATATAGGGTTTTCCAGCAATACAGGTCTGAGTCCCCTGCAAAAAACACAGCATTTAATGTTGGGCCATTATCGGCACGCCAGCGAAACGTCATTTAAACGCGCATTTGCACAGGCTCGTCTGAGCCTCGTCACAGTAACGAAATATCATGTGCTAGTTCAAACAGCGATTTCTGTACCGTTTATGTGAACAGCGAATGCTGTGGTGAGTCTGCACCAGCAACCACGGCACATCTGTGCAACCATCAGTGCGTTGTATCAATGCGTCAACAATGCTCCAAGTGAGTTGTAATAAAATTACTCAATAAAACTTTTGCTAGTTTCCCAAGAGGTTTTTTGGATGTTATTTCATAGGAATGTGATATTAACAGCTGCGCTTAGACATGCAGATTTCCCTCAATTTAGGCAGTCACACATGAAAAAAGCATCTGTCACAGTCAAACTCCAGACTTGAGTCAGATTTGCCGGCCAAACCATGAATTTAATCAACAACTGCGTGGCAGAGCCATAAACTGCATTGTTATGGGGTACCATCACAAATGAAATAAACGCAAGCTTATAAAGAAGTCATAAATTTAACAGGTATAGATTTTACGCCAGCTCTAGTGTGGAATTAAGCCAATACTAGTTCGTTGTAGTGCTTTTACATTTACCAGTATGATCATAATGAAATGCAGTCTAACTAGTATCCCAAATTGCAACGATCACTCACATGAATCCAGTGGGTCAGAAGACCAAATCTTGATCTTTGAGTCACAATAGAGCATATCGGCTAATCTGTTTGACATTTTAGAATCTTGCAAATATCAAGCAAAATCTCATTCTGCCTTAACTCAATCTTGACCGAGAGTTTTCAGCGTTCATGAACTTCGGTAAAGTTAAAGGCATACATGTCAACGATTGGGTAACACTGTCTTAATAAATATAACTATTACATTTATTAAAGATATAAGGTGGAATTACTGACCCATGAAATAAAGGTAACTATTCTTAGTTCAAACTTATGGTTATACTTATGCTCAATCTTAATTATTACTCTTCATATACTAGTACCAAAAGTCCCCAATATATGAACTGGCCAAAATAAGTTAAGCCCCAGCTGATTTTTCCCCATAGACTTAATGCAAAATATTTCACGTTTGTTAATCATAACATTTTATTGGATGAAGATTTATGCATACAAATTTCAGCGAAGTAGCAGCAATGTTTCTTGGTTTCACTAATATTAATAAAAAAAAACTAGCGTTTCACACTTTTAAGTAAATGTCCCGTTTCGTTCCCTGTCATTCCTATAATAAAATTGGCAAACTATGGGTACTCTTCGAAAAATAAGCACACTTCAAAAGACCATTGGTGAAAGTTTTCAGGATTTTGAGGCTGAATTTCTATAGACAGTCAGACTCAAAATGCTAAATTTGAAGAATTTTAATAGGTTTACGTATTTATATACAGTCTGTCTGAAGACAATTGGCCATTTAAACTTAAAAGTGTGAATATTTAGTAGGTATACTGCAAGTTTTAAAATTTTAATAGGTTTACGTATTTATATACAGTCTGCCTGAAGACAACTGGCCATTTAAACTTAAAAGTGTGAATATTTAGTAGGTATACTGCAAGTTTTAAGATTTGAGTGCAAAAGTTAAGGATTTTGGAAATTTTGAATTTTCACCCATTAAAGACATTGATTCATTATTTTCAATTGAATATTTGCATAAAATATAGGAAAAAATACTGAACGTGAGATATAGGTCATAGTGATCCATTTTTATGTTGAGGTCAAACATCAGGTCATAGTGAACAACTATCCAAGACTGTTATGTAAATACACCAAATAGTATTCGTGATATACGACGAACTCACTAAAAGGATTTTGCATTATAAATAGTATATACCGAGCAAAAGTGAAAAGGCTACACTACAATATTTTATTTTTGTGACAAATATTGGACACAAAAATATTTACTAAACTTGATAATGTTTTCTCATACATCCAGCAAACGATTCGTCGAAACGCCATCAAGTTGTATCTTTTGATGTCTGAGTTATGTTTCTTTGTGTTTTAAGCTTTTGTCACTAAATTTTGCTATTACACATGCGCAAAAAAAGATTGTTTTGCTCATCAGAATTTGTCATACTGGTGTTGCATTAAAACACAATAAAACTGAATTATCACTTGAAACAAGGTCAGAAATCAATTTCAAATTTATCAAACTTGTAAATTGTCTCCTTTTGACAAAACAAATAGGGAAATTAATGTTTGGTAATCTTCGATTTATCACGTCTTTCAATAACTTTCTTTTGCCAAATCAGCCAGACTAATCAGTTCGCCATTTCTCGACTAAAATGTCACTAGACTAAAATGCAACAACATATTGATTTTCTATGGACATTTCAGTGATAAAATTTCAAGCTTGGCAATTTGATGAAAACCATACTTTTCAAACGTCAAACACACTGAATTTCTGGTTGTTGCATGGCCAGACTACCATTTCATGCAGTCGGAATTGGTTGTTATTGGATTTCTGAAGGCCTAAATTGTGTGAGATTTCTGTTCATATTTGTACCTAATAAATTGGACTCCTCTCACATTTAAATGGCTTCCATGTCTTCCACGTGACAACCCCCGTTAAACTTTTACTGTTGTGCATAACCCAGTGTTTGAACAATAAGGTACACTTCCATTGGCTTTTACTGGCTTGCTTCATTTTGTAGATAAATGGTTAACAATTCAGGTGTGTCGTTTTCACTTTTGCTCAGTATATATTATCACAGAAAAACAATCAAATCAATTATATGTAGCTTTCTGTGATGAAAGAAAGAAAGAAAGAAAGAAAGAGAGAAAGAAAGAAAGAAAGATAGAAAGACCATAATAATCACAAAGTCAGGACTAAAGAAAACATTGGATAAACCACGGAAGCCCGAACCAACGACAAGCCTAAGACACAAATCCAACGATGAAAGTTTTAGGTCAAGGTCGTCAACTTACCTGACACTTGTAAATTAAAGAGGAAATAATAGCTTTGTTTGGGTTTATAAGTGACTCCTATGGGCGAATCCAGAAGGGGACAGATTGTCTGGACCCCCCCC
This sequence comes from Loripinus fragilis, assembly GCA_964019695.1. NCBI lineage: Eukaryota > Metazoa > Mollusca > Bivalvia > Lucinida > Lucinidae > Loripinus > Loripinus fragilis. The sequence goes on from OZ026515.1 coordinate 130,748,080, forward strand.
CCCCTACAAAGAATCACAAAAATACAGCGTTAACATCCTCGTTTGGTTCCCATTAAAATCACAAAGCTACCAAGCCAGCAGTTGGGCCATCTTCGGCACAACAGCGAAACGCCATTTAAATGGCGTTTCGCTGCCGGGTCGATGGTGGCCCACCAATAGTGTTATAAGGATCCTATATCAACACACCAACTGATAAAACCACCAAATATGCCCCCCCCCCCCCCCTCTGACAAAACTTCCTGGATCCGAGCATGACTCCACATTTTAACTGTCGTATAATATACTTGTTATAGCTTACTGGAGCCTAAATTGTACGCACGGCAAAGACTCTGGTCAAACTTGACATATGATTCGCCGCAGGGGGCAATATTAAACTGTTGGTTTAGTCGTGCGCAGGCTCATTCATTTTAATGTCTTGCTTGACATTTCCTTGTCAAAATGGTTTGTTCTCAAGGCAAGAAAAATATGCACCGCACCAAGCGATGCCAGTGAAGTTCAAAGTGGTAAATCAAAAACAGAAAACGATTATCTGTATATAAATTGCATGTTTTCCCGTCTAATACGCTTCTGTACAAAATCAATGTACTTATGGCTGTTTTAATTAAACCGACACACAGTCGTGTACCCCAATTTCATGCATGTCATATTTTGTACAGCTTTAATCACGTTGGAAGCATTTTGAATGATGTATAGCTTTTTTAACGACGGCTGCTTTAAGTTTAATCATAGATTAGAAGCAATTGCTTGACTGATTTGTATAGTTTAATAATACAAAATCAATACCAGTCTAAAGAACTGAAAAATGATGGCCTGGCTGTAAACTCATTCGTTTTTACTATACCAATCCTTTTATCTGTCTTTAAACAAGATATAATCACTTGTTCACTTAAGAAATGAATTCAAGTTTCAGAATGTTCATGGAATCATGAATACCTCGGGTCTCGTGCAAAGTAAGTGAAGCCCAAAGGGCTTCACTTTAACTTTGCAAGAGACCCGAAGTATTCATGATTCCATGAACATTCCAAAAATTGAATTTATTACTTATATTTACATTTTATATTACCAGTCAAGTATCAATTTTCAATTTTCACCTAACTTGGCTAGTTTTCCAGATATTTTGAATTAAATCAGACATAACGTAGGGTTTGGAAAAGCCAAAACGCCCAATTTCCGCGCTTAACGTCATCACGATACGTGTTCAACGTCACGCAAACGTTAGTAAACAAGCAACGTTATTGGATGGACTTGACTTGACGTTAGCCCGCTCAAATGGCGCGTATGTAGGTGTGGCTTAAATCGTCTTGATCATGAAGGTATGAACCACATCTCAAATGTATAGGCTCATTTAAAGACTCGCAGTGGAAATGTAAGTATAACATTTTACACACACAAGTATATCATTATATCTACAGTCATGTCCCCTAACATTGCGCAGCGTCTAACATTGCGCACTAGCTCCAAGTGATTATGACATATTTGTCATATTCAAGCAGATAAAATATTTTTTGATATTTAGTATCAGGCTGCTTTTGGAAAGAGAAAAACAGCAAAACATTTTCAGTTTAAGCTTTCACTGCTGAGCAGGGTTGGATTTCGGCAAAAATTTGCAAAATTTGTTGAAAATTTCAGATCTAAATTTCAAAAAGACCCAGACTTCTATTTTTTTATTTTAAATAAAGTTTTTGTTGGAGGAATTTTTTAAAAACAACCTCGTGTTACTTTCCCTGGTATATTTTGTAAAAGCAATTCATTAAAGAGAAGTTATTGAAATTTTTGCTGACAGTGTGCAACTTTAGGGGACTATTTTCAATGCCCTAAAACAGGGGGGCTGTGACCTTCAAAACAAAGTTGCTAGAGATCGGGAAACTATTTTTCATGTTGAACTCTATGTAAATAATATAATTTTATAATGATTACTTTATTTGGCAGTGTACACTTTTTCTATTTTGTTTCTTTCTTATTGTATCCGTCGGAGGTTAAAGGCTTAAGTGCACAATGTTAAGGAGTACATCTGAAGTAGATTTTTGATATAGAAAACAAAATATATTTTAAATATGTTTACATTTTACTCGTACTTCCAAAAGTCCATAGGGTGCTGGTACATTTTCATTCTGGATACCAATACTTTGGCTGACAGTGAAAACCCTGATGAAATGTCGCATTGTGCGGCATTTCATCAGGGTTTTCTCTGTTAGACAAAGTATTGGTATCCAGAATGTAAATGTGCCAGCACCTATTGGGGTATGCACTGTTTGCTAAGAAAAACAATCTTCAGAGACAGAATTTATCATTGTATAGAAATTTAGACCGGCATCACATTGAAATACAAAAATATGGACAAGTGCATACTTGTATTAATATGTATGGGATTACCCACATCAGAATGAAAGGGGTTAAAGATACACTATAAATTTTATCCTTTTCATCCTGGATAAACGTAAAAGAGAAGTACATTTGCTAACAATAAAGACCCAGATAAAATGCCGATTAATGCGATATTTCACCAGTGTCTGCACTGTTTGTTAAGATAAAAACAATCGTAAGGGACATACATACATCATAATTTAGAATTTAGAAATTTTGACTTGTGACCCAATTAAACACAAAAAAGACTATCATCAAATGCCTATTGTATCAATTCGTTTGGGCAAACAAGTTAATGGCCATGACTATCAAACTATTAACCATTGAGGTTATTTCTCAGAACAACCGACACTATCATTTATTCTGGTTACTTATTCTAAAATGCCAACAATAGTTGACATTTTAGAATAAATAACCAGATCAGTATATTTTAACCTCAGGGCCTCGTTGTTTTGATTATTTTGACCATACACGTTCGAGGGTTGGCTAATCATGATGTTAAACGAAAGAGAATGCACAAATTGTTTTATTATATTCTTATGACACTGTCTCTCTTTTTCTAATTTTATATCAAATCTTTTCAAATAAATTAACTCAAGCTAGATGTTCATAATATACTGAAAAGCAAGATTATTTCAGCAATAGCTTTTCAAGTTTCTGAAACTCTTATTATGAGATGAGCAAGAGAATTACATTTTTAAAATTACTTTGCTTATATAATATGAAATTCTTAATTCAAATTTTTTACATTAGAAACCATTCTAGTCTATTTTTATCCCTCTCCTGAGATTAAAATCTGATGTCAGTTTTCCAATATATATTTAGCTGTCAGGCAGCAATGACAAATCTGATGTCTACCTGTCCTGGGCTACATTTAGTTCAATCTAGTTTTAGCTGTCTATCAGCATTGAAAAATCTGATGTCTACCTGTCCTGCGCAAAATTTAGTTCATCACTGGTAGACATCGAGATTTGTTATACGACTCCTATAATTTTAAGTGGGAACCGTCATAGAGTTTGAGGTCCGACCTGCAGACATGCAGTTAAAGAGGATAGCAAATTTGCCTACCGTGATTAGGTTGACCACCAAGCTTGCAGTTTGTTACAATACATAAATTTTATAATCAAACTTTTTATAATAAGAAATTATTTTAATAAATTAGGGTTTAACTCCTACTAGCTTTTACTGGTTGTGATAAATCTTGATGTCTAACAGTGATGTGCTAAATTTAGCCCACTGCAGGACAGGTAGACATCACGTTGTTTTAGTGATAACACACAGATAAAATAGATTGATCTAAATTTAGCCCAGTACAGGACGACATGACTTTTATCACTGCTGCCTGACAGCTAAAATAGATATTAAGACAATGACTGATTTCTTATGTACATACACAGGTCAAATGTTTTGAATTCAGAATTTGTTCATGTTATGGGAACACTACTTTAAAAATGGAATTATTTTACTATCTCATAAAAATTTTAGAAATTTGAGAAGTAATTGTTGAAATAATCTTGTTTTTAGTACACTAGTAACATCGGACTTTAGTAAATTGGCCACCATTGTGCATCCAGCCATATTGTTGTCTTCAACATTCGTAATGAACTGTTAACTCAGAAAAGTTCTTAAACAAGGCTATCGGTATCATAAATTTCGCAAAACTTGTTTCAAAATTTTATCACCTATGATTTGATTTTATATCTAAATTCCATGTCAGACTTAAATCTCTCTTGCGACAGGGACATTCGGAACCAGAGTTTTATGGCGACTCAGTACATGTATATAAATTAAAGAAAATTGTAGGTACTAATAATTTTCAGCGCAGTTTATTAAAATAATTTCTAATTATAAAAAGATTGGTTATAAAATTAATGTATTGTAACAAACTGCAAGCTTGGTGGTCAACCTAATCACGGTTTGCAAATTTGCTTTCCTCTTTAACTGCTTTCTGAAGGTTGGACCTCAAACTCTATGGCGGTTCCCACTTAAAAACTTATCAATAGATGAGAGGGTTTGGGCCTGATGCTGTGTCTGTTGTCGGGCCTACCTGGGTTTAACTGTTTGATTTCTTTTACTCTGGTATACGGTTGAATCCTTATCTTTGTTTTATCTCCTTTTTATATCTTGATTTATATGTACTTGTAGATGATTCGTTGATAAGTTAGGGATCTGTTATGCAAGCCAAACATCTATGTGTCTTGATTCACATCAGAATCAAGGGTGAGGTTGGTACCGTGAAACTAGTGTAAGCCCTCCAGTAATTTTCTTACGAACCATTCCAAGGCGGCACTTTTGTTGATCTTTTTATTTTGTATTTGTCTTTGCTATATTGTCTTTTCTGTGTCATGCAGCCGTGTGGTCGGTCAACCTTGTAGTTTTTTGGCTCGGTTAACATCACTATTCTCGGGTTGACAAATCATGAGTTCCACCTCAAAGGAATGCATCAATTGTATACTGTCACAACCAATGAAAGCTAGTTTCAGCCACTGAGAGGAGTAATATAACAACTGTGATTGTCTTCTTCGTGGTCTTTTTTATTTATTTTCATTTATTCAAGAAAATGCAAGGAAATGTCGTTTCAAAAGTTGGAAAAATGAAAAGTTTGATGTTTACTTATGTGTGGCTGTACGCTTTAGATCCTGGTTTGTAGTTGAAGTGAAAATTTGAACGACAGTTGTGATACATGAAAGTAAGGCTACTAAACAAAAGCTTAAATATGTACCAACACATGCACGGATCAAGAACGTTTTGTCAGAGGGGGTCCAACTTTGACAACGTGTTTTTTTTTTTCTTTTTAGCTGATGAGGGGAAGGGGGATCCAAATGCCACTATATATGTGAGCCATCATAATTTCGCTGCTGGCGTGCCGATGATGGATCAACATTGAATGCTGGCTTGGTAGTTTTATATTTTCCAGGGCATCCGGACCAATATTGCTAGGAAACCCTATATTTTGCGAGTTTTCAGGGGGGGGGGGGGTGGACCCCCTGTTCCCACCTCTGGATCAACGCATGCAACATACCTAGCGTTTGCGTAAGATGAAGTAACTATTATCTGTTCTTTCTGGATGGATGTGTACGTGCCGCTAAATATTTGCATGCTGGATTGCTTTTTAAAAGTTGTGTCGTCTGCTGATTTTTCTCAAAATTAACTTATTCAAAACGTTATATATCAGGAATACCATCTGAGTATAAAACAGTTTGGTACCAGATCAGGTCCACCTCATGACGGTCCTGAAGGGTTTAATGTTTGTACGCCAACGGGTCGGACCTCAGACTCTATGAAGGTTCCTTTATAGATGAGAAGGTTGTGGCCTGATGCGTGTCAATGGTCAGGCCCAAAGGGGTTTAATTGTTGGATTTCTTTTGCTCCAGTATCAGTGTTCTTGTTTTTGTTTTACCTCCTTTTCATAATTTGATTTGTTTGTACTATAGTGTTTCCAGGTTATAAGTGACCCCCGTTTTTCTTTTTTAAACAGCTTTAAATTGAACTTAGAAGAGTGGCACTTAGCATGTGGATTTAAATGCACACCGCGTACTTAAAACTTACTTTTGGGAGACGCCCTTATTTGTAACTGTAGCCCCAGTCCCGTGTACAAAAGAATAACTTAGTTGTTTATCCCTGTGAATATACCTATGTGTACCCTAATTGATACACGTGGTATATTTGCATTGCTATAATGATATGTACTAGCCTACAAGACTATCTATATCCAATGATTCAACGAAAATCTATTCGGCAAACCTCACTCGTCATCGTTTTGACACACACACGCACGCATACACGCAATTGTAAAAGTCTATAGGGGTCCTAGACCGTGCCGTATTGAAAGCAGGCAAATATAAGGCCTAAGCATTAAAACATGCATGTACATGTAGCACCATTGAGTCGTTTTGCCTACGAGGTAATTTGTCATGATTTTATCGTCTGCTAATATTTTTTTTTTTCAAAATCAGTTTGTTTCTTGTTGTTGCTTTATCTAAAATGATCTTTCGGGAATATCAGTAAGGTGCCAGGCATGTTGTATCCAGATCATGCCCGACGTTTTGTCAGGCCTGATTTGGGTCCAAATTGTTTGCAAAGGTATTCAGCAGACAACACTAGTAAGTAAAGAGTTTATGACGACAATTCATGTTTAGAGAGTTGACGAGAAATAGCGAATTAGGGATATACATTAAACTTAAAGAGCATCAAACATTTGCCCGCTAAAGATATTTCGCTGATAATCTTTGTCAACAGCGGAAGGCAAGTTCACTTTAAAATATTAGGCATTATCTGGATCCATACTGTTTGATAACCTACATGTATTCTTGAAAGACATATTTTTATATAATGATGATCTCGAAAGAAATTCAGGCATTATTTAAGGTTCAGACAATACTGTTACTTAAATCGTTTTTTTTTTAAACACAGGTCATTTCAATGCATCGCCTTTAGATGTTCAGTGAAGTTTATGAGTTTATGAGTCAGTATAAGCAGTGAAGCATAGCTTAATGCACGAAGATTGGGCCAGTTAAGCAATTTTAGCGTGAAGTTGCGATTGCTTTTTTATCAGTTTAAACACGTGTTTTGGGTGCTCAAAAGAACCATATCATCGAGACGGTTGTTTTGAGTACACACAACATATTTTTTGGCTAAGAAATTGGAAAAATAATTCTCTGTTACGCACTCTTATCTGTGGGACTGACGAATTACCTCCACTGACCTCTAACATAAGCAAATAAAGTTATCAACTATGTGCAGCAGACGACTTAAGCAGGCACCATTTGGACGAACATATGGGCCGAAAATTAGGTGCATAGACCCACTTGATGGCTGTGCATGCATGATTACTTCACGCATGTTAAATGCATTACGGTATCTGCCGCTTATATGTTTATGTGAACAGCGTACACGCAGGAAGAATACAGACCGAAATATAGTGGATGGCTGCGCTTTCATGTTTAAGGGATGTGATAAATTAAATGAGCTGGCCCATTACTATAACATTTACAAGAAATCTAATCAAGGAACGATGTGAAAGCGTCAGGTCAATCAGTTTATGACTAGTATGCGTGACTGAGATATATCCTTATGCAATGACCAACATGTGCACACTGCTGTTGGTTATACATGTAAGGTATGATAGCTCAACTTGCGACATCAAATTTCTGAGAACTAACTATAGCTAACTCTGTATTAAACAGAGTACACAGTCTTTTAAAATTCTGAAAGGCAGGTTTTATCATGAAACGGCTTATTTCCATTCATTGGAATACACTACGAGGCGTGGTTGACCTGATTAACAGCAATATTCATACGCGCATCACGCTGGTATGCAGTGTCCATTCATAGAAAACAATTCAATAAGAGTTACTGTTCCTGAAATGACCGAATAACCGTTAAAAAGTGACACGGGAGCTTCCCAGTTGGCAAAAACACCATTAACTCAATAAAAGTGCAACTTTCGAATGGAAATCGGCAACAAAAGACATATTTTTGAATAACTGCACTGTGGTTTATGTTTCACTCACTATCATTTCAAAGCAAACAGCCATTTTAACACGAACTATTTCTTCAAAGTGTAGAAATTTCGAAAACAGATATAACTCTCTAGAATAGCTGATATTGAACAGATCCCGAGTTCCAAAAAGATTTTGATATAGAATGCTTCTGTTGAGCCTATATTTGCTTGATATCGTCAACATTTCGAAAACTAGTCATGCGTCTAAAATGCTTGACATCGTCGGTATTTGTGTTATTAATTTAAACGAAACGTTTGGGAGTTTTTTTATAAAAAAAAAGCTTTATGCATTTTTAGGAAGCCCATATAATTAGCAACTGATCCAATTTTTGTCTTAAAATATGCATGTAAAATAATATTTTGATGCCAATAAATTTTATTGCGGGGCATTGGTCCCGGCATTTATTACTCCCCCATTTCTTCGTAGATTCGGTCCAGGTGTCACATTGTTCTATTAAATGACAAACTATGGCCAGACCTCACCACCTACCTGACAGAGTAACAACTCCATCTATAAATGGGCAATTAACTATTTCGAAATTAAAACCATCTCGTTTGTCATAAGATTTAGAGGAAACTATGCTACTATATATAATATACTATTATATCATACAAAGGAAGAAAGAATTCTAATATCAGGAATCGATTCAATCAAGTAAATGTACCGCCGAGATACCATATGGGTAAGTGACAAAAAAAAACAAGAAAATATAACACACAAGAGAGAGAGCCAAGAATTAGCCCTTTCCCAGCATGAGACCAAAAAAGACCACAAGGAACAGACAAGACAGCATAATAAAGACAAACGTGTAACATAAAAAACAAAATGGATCCACAAATGCAGCACCGCCTTGGAACGGCCCAGGTTAAAAAGTCATTACTATAGTTAATATGAGCACATATGTGCACAAACTATTATGGAATTGGTGCATACTTGGCAGGATTCATGTCTTCTCAAAAGGTCAACAGATCAACCTCCATAATATGATTTATCCAGAAAATGCCAACACCAATAAAAGCATGTAAAGCATCGATGTTGCACACAGTTAGCGGATTTTCTACAAATAAGATATGCTGAAAAGCCAATATATCTCTAAGGCGATGCCACTATTACTATTGCTCATGTGCGGATCCAGAGGGGAGAGCAGGGGGTCTGGACCCCGCTGAAAAATCACAAAAATATAGGGTTTTCTAGCAATACAGGTCTGGATCCCCTGAAAATCCACAAAACTGATGATGGCCGCGCTTATCCCCTCATCAACTCAAAAAAAAGTTGTCAAAGTTGGACTCCCTCTGACAACTTTCTGGATCCGCGCATGTCGCTGTTTGCTTTGCATTAAAAGTCTTTTGTCTTTACCGAGTTAATTCGAAAAGACTTTCCTATCCTTAACGTTTGGATGAGTCCATCCAATTTTAGTGTTTACCCCATGGACCAAATGTGTCGATACCACCGAATATCAAATCATATGATTATTCGAATGCCATCGGAAGTTGCCTTTGCATAAAATAAAAAAATAAAAATAAGTAGAAATCATGTTTGTGAAACACTATGCCTGAACCTATACTCTTGTCTGTATTTGTTTCTTTAAAGTTATTACTCCGGTAATACTGTCAGTTGATCAGGTAATGTGCTTATTATCTGGGCCTCGACGCGTAAAAACCTGTCTTTCGAACACAGGTTTTTTCGGGTAGATTCAAAATTTTAATTTTGGGAGGTATACCGTCAGATTTCCAGTCGGAATTTAATTTTACTAAAGGATCTCTGACATTTTGATAGGGTATCTGCCTATTTTTTGGATGCTTCCAAAAACTTCCCTATGTATAAGATATAACTGGTGTCCTTTTGAATAGGACGCTTGATGTATTAGGATCGAATTAAGGTTATAATTAGACTGGCAGATTCCTCATTACAAAACAGGGGACGCTACCTAAAAAATAATTCTCTGTTACGCACTCTTATCTGTGGGACTGACGAATTACCTCCACTGACCTGTATAAGCCATGTTTTATTTATATTGCTAGGTTCACTTGGGGACTAATTCAAAGAAGAGCAGCAGAAACACACCAAAATTCCATCTAATCCCAGCCTTTACAAAAAATCATATTTATATGGAAAAAATAAATTCAATTACGTATTATATTATCTAAATTCATTTCTCTAATTAATTTTTCAATTAAAGACGCCATTTAAGAAAATAGCAAAAAACGGGGGTCACTTAAATCCTGGAAACACATTAGGAGATGATACATAGATAAGTGAGGGATCTTACAGGTAAACTAAACATGTGTCTTGATCCACATCAGAACTAAGGATGAGGCTGATACCGTTAAACATGTTCCAGTGATGCCAAGGCGTTGCTTCTTTTATGTATCATTTTTGTTATTCACGGTTTATTCTTTGCTGTCTCATAATGTTTGTTCCTTGCAGCATTGTAATCACCTGCTGGGAAATGACTGACCTCTAGGTTCTCTTGTGTGTTTTGTTTTCTTAAGATTTGTCACTTTTCCATAAAGCGTTTTGGTTCAGCTATGGTACTTGGTTGTATCGATGCCTTATCTTTGCCTTCCTCTCTGCTTTATTCGCTTTTATGGGTGTCATCTATAATATTAGCCAGTGTAAATAATGGCCAGTGCGTCACTTGAAGACTCGGCTCAGTCTCTCCATCCACCTAGTTTGATCATGATCTTCGCTGTGCACAAGAAACTATGAAACACTATGCGTCCCATGCTCCCAATTTAATTGTAGAGAGAAGAATCTGACCTGACTCTGTTAGTAGCAAGACGGGTCTGAATCTTCGCTGAGCGAACAGCTGTTTTGTGGATTTGTTATGTCATCATCTGTCATGCAAAGGCTCCATGTTTCAAAAACGATGAAAACCTAATGGAAGGGAACATACTCTTTTATACAAATATATCGATAGGTTCCGTAGTTATCGTATGTATTGTAGTAAGCCTTTTTCTGCCAGTCACGACTTTTGTCGTCTGCTCTCTCTTCTGTTAATGTTCTTACGTAGCCTATATTGCAATCAATATGGTCCCAAGGGCGCAGTCTGATCACGTTTCCTAGTGTTTGCTTCCATGGAAATACGCTAGTCTGGTGTACATGTGAATACATAAAACAGACGTAAACAACAGAAAGTATTTTAATATAATCCAAGCTGTCATGAGCGGTTCTGCCTAATCGGCCATGGGCAGATAATTCTTTGGTAATACGGTTTTGGCTGTACCAGTTTTTTCAACGAGTTCTTTTCATTAACGATGTGGCATAAGATTGTCGCGTGGTCTTTTTTTGTCAGCTGCAGGGTGTTAAAGCATGCGCGCTTTTTATGAAAACATGATTATGAAAATGACACATGAATCTTATGTGATTTTATTAATGGTATATTTTATAATGACAACTCATATCTTTCCAACAAAATCAAATGCAAATTTGCAGAAAATGCGCGACTCAAAGAATATGTGCTATTACTATCATATTCATCCTATATGGCATAAAGAAATGTACAGCTAAAGTAACAACCCATCTATCATACAGTGTCAGACCACTATCAGGTCACATGCAAGACGTCATGGCATGCCGTTCAAGTCAAATATAGAAGCAAGTACAAAATGAGCCCTCATTCTCCCTATTTCTCTTTTCATTTGCTAGATGGTTGACAAACTCAAAACGAGAGCTCCTCAAGCGGTGCAATAAACGTTGGTTTGCTAAGACATTGGAGGCATCTAAATGACTAAATTCTGAGTGAGTTATGGCGTGTTATCAAGTATACAAAATAATCGTAACAAACACAATCAAAGGGTCATAACTCAAAAACAGAAAGCAACCGTAATTGTATGCGACACATGATCTTGAACTGATATACATTTCCTATAAAGTTTCATGAAGATATCCCAAACGGCTATCTACTTTTGTGGCGTACAATAATTTTTGGGAAAATTGGATAAAAATATCAAAGGGGCATAACTTCGAAACTATAAACGGAGGAACAATCATTCTTGCGCGTGACACACAGTCTGAACCTAAAAGACATTCCAATACAATTTCATGAAGATATCCCAAACGGTTACCAGTTATGTGTTGTACAAGAATGAAAATTACACAAATAAGCAAAGACAATCAAAGGGCCATAACTCTGAAACCAAAAAGTTAAAAGCAGCCACAATTGTACCCAACACATCGTCTTGACCAAATACACATTCCTATAAAGTTTCTAGAATATTTATAAATTAATTGGTAACTGAGTTGTGGTTCATACAAGGTTTATTCACTGCAATTCAAGGGACATAACTAAGAAATTAAGAAAGGGGGAACATCTATTTTTATACACGAGAAATTGTCTAGACCTAATGCTCATTGCTAGAAAGTTGTATGAAGATATCCCAAATGGTTAATGATTAATGGGGTGTACAAGAGGTTTTAAAAAAAAATAATCAAATGGGCATTACTTGGAAGCTATGTAAGGAGAAATAACCATTTTTGCGTGCGACACATTGTCTTTACCTAATACACATTTCCTTAAAATTGCATGAAGATATCATGAACAGTGATAACTTGAAAGCTATGAAAAGAGAAACAACCATTTTTGCGTGCGACACATCGTTGAATACCTTATACACATTACCTTAAAATTGCATAAAGATATCATGAACAGTGAGTGAGTTATGGAATATACAAGAATGTTAATCACCAAACCACAATTAAACTCATAAACAAAACTCAGAAAACAACCATCGTTGTTTGCGGCACGCTGTCTTAACCTGATATAAACTCCTATAAAGTTATGGGGCGTACAAGTATTTGGGGGGGGATGAAAAAAATAATCACAGGGGTGTAACTTGGAAACTTAAACCGGAGGAACAATCATTCTTATGCTCGACACATCGTCTAAAGATCTACATAATACACATTCTTATATAATTTCATGATGATATCCTAAACATTTACTGATTTATGGTGTGTACAAGAATGGTAATTACATAAAATAAGCATGAACAAGAGCTCTGCTAGCAGCACAATACACGCCTGTTCGCACTGACTCTGGGGCATCACTTTTAATCTTAGAAAGGAGTAACACCATTCTTGTGCCTGACACTTCGTCTGGACTAAATCCTGAGTGAGTTATGGCGTGTACAAGCATGTAAATTACACAAAATAAGCCTAAACGTAATCAAAGGGACATAACTCAGAAACGGAAAGCAACCTCAATTGCACACTACACATTATCTTGACCTGAAAACACTTGTATAAAGTTTCACGAAGATATCCCAAATGGTTACCAAGTTATGGCATACAAGAATTTTTGAGAAAAAAATGGGAAAAAATAATCAAAGGAGCATAACTAAGAAACTGAAAGAGGAGGAGCAATCATTCTTGCGCGTGACACATTGTCTATACCTAATTCACATTCCAATAAAAATATACAAATAGTTACCGAATTACGGAATGTACAATAATGAAAATTGCACAAAATTAAAAAAAAAAACACCAAAGGGCCATAACTCTGTAGCAAAAAAATGAAAGCAGCCATATTTGTACACGACAATTTATCTTGACCTGATACACATTCATCTAAAGATTCATAAAGATCTATATAATGGTTACTGAGTCATAGTGCGTACAAGATTTTTTTACAATATTCAAAAGGACATTACTCAAAAACTAATTAGGGGGGGGGGTCATTACTTTTTTGTGTAAGACACACTGTCTTGGTCTTATTTACATATTCAGAAAATGTCATGAACATATTGTTTAAGACATTTAACAGATGGGCGAATAGCAGCACGCCATAATACTGCTGTTCATTTCAAAACAAATGTATAAAAACCATTCAAAGGTTCATAACTCTGAAACAAAAAATGGAAACCAACCATAATTGAATGTGACACTTTGTATTGATCTGCTACACATCCCTATAAAGTTTCATGATTTTTTAATACACATCCCTATAAAGTTTCATGATTTTTTTAATAATATTTATTATAGGAATGAAATTTTATTTTTTGGTTTTTATCGATGTGTAAACTCCGGCGAATCACTCACAAATTGAATAAAGCCCAAAGGGCTCTATGTTAAATTTGTGAGTGATTCGCCTGAGTTTACACATCGATAAAAAAACAAAAAATTCAATTTCATTCCTTATAATTCCAACTTTGGAACAAAACAGCACATTTGTAAAGGATTGTTGACAACATTTCAAATTTAGAAGCTCACTGAAGGAAAATAGTTCGTAACCGCTCGTTACCGCTGTCTATGAAAGATGGGGCAGTTATCTTGAAAATTATGTAACTTTGTTATGCTAGATAATAATTAAAATTGCACTTTATTTGAAGCGAGTATATGAGTATGAGCTCAAAAACAGCTCCATTTAGCTTGGTTTTCTTTAGCTTGCTAGGCTCATTGAAGAGCATTTAGATTAAGGCTCTTCCAGTCCACGGAAAAAAGCACAAGTTTACCTTCACAAGTCCCTGCCTATAATCCCAACATTAGTAGGCCCTAAGCTTTAACCTTAAAAGTTCGTTTTCACGCTGTCAAACTGTATTGAAACATTTCGTTGTTGACGTAGCCATTGTTTTGATGCCGATTCTCTTCGATGACGTGACTGTGTTAAGTGACATCACATAGCCACGTCATCGGGTTCATTTCTTAAAGTTCCTCCTGATGCTTTGAAGATGCAGCCTCATGCGGTGTTAGGGTTTCAAATGAGCTTTCAACATGTTTAACTATATTTAAACTGGTGAATGTTTTATCTCGGACACAACAATAGGGTACCCTACTTGTCACTTGTGTTCGAAGTTTTATGTACAGTTCGTTATTAGCACTGTGAAATCAATGCAGATAACAAATATTCATACGCACGGGTTTTTATTGAAGTGTAAGAAACATTTAATTTTACCAACGGACCAATCAAATTCGCCGAAAAAAAAATAAAAACATTGAGTTGGAATTATTGAGTTATGGAGTGTACAAGTTATTTTTAAATATTCAATTGGGCATAACTCAAAAACTAAGAAAGGGGGAGAGCAAACATTTTTGTGTGGAACACATTGTCTTGAACTATTATACATTGATATAAACAATGGTCATAATGAATATATCACGAAAACTGTTAACAGACTGACAGATGTACGCATGGACACCCCAATGCCATAATGCGACCGTTTCTTTCAAAACAGGCATAAAAAAATTCAAAGAGTCATAACTCTGAAACGAAATATAAAAAGTAATCATAATTATACGCGATACTCTGTCATGGCCTGATACACATTCCTATTAAGTTTCATGAATATATAACGGTAACTGAGTTATGGTGCGCACATTTTTTTAAATATTCAAAGGAGCATAACTCAGAAACTAAAAAAGAGAGAACATTCATCTTTGTGTCTGAAATATTGTCTTGACCTAATATACATTTTTTGAAATATAATGAAAATATTATAGATTGTATACGCACATACTGACGGACAGCGCCATGCCATAATGCGACCCTTTTTCAAAATGGGCTCATAAAGAATTTTCTTATTTTGATTCTCTTAGGTGTTGTATTTTGTCCTAGTAATACTATTAACATGCCTAATATTGTTGGCATTATAACATTTATAAGCAGAATAAAGTTCATGCTCATTTGAGATGAACATGAAAATTTTGTTATAACATCATGCCCAAGGGTTGTATGTACATCGTTGCATAACTGCACCATTTCGAATCAGTCTATTGTTAATATATAGTCCAAACATTATATGTGTCTTGTAAATGAAATAAAATTTTGTTCATCAACTAACAGACGAGCGTTCCTTAATAGAAACAGAACAGAATAGAATAAAATAGAAAAGAATAGAAGGTTATTAGACAAACATCACAAAGCAAAATACATGTGTGTTAAATAATCGTTCTTATGAAAAGCGACTGAGAATTAAATACTTTTTTTCATGTTCTGTAATTAAAATATGTAAATGCGAAATCAATAATAAAACAAAGGGTCCAGATAATAAGATACTGGTATGTTTACTTACATGCGCAGATCCAGGGAGGTGGACAGGAAGTCAGAGGGTCATAAAATTAGGGTTTCTTAGCAATACTGGTCTGGATCCCCTGAAAAATCACAAAGCTACCAAGCCAGAATGCAATGTTTGGCCATCAACGGCCCGCTTATATTGGCATTTGGACCCTCCCTCTCTCATTAACTAAAAGAATGAAAAAATACCTTGTCAAAGTTGGACCCCCTATGACAAAACTTTCCGGATCCGCACATGACTTATCACATAATACCATTATTTACACATGCAATGAGAACTTCTAATGGAACAAGAGATCTAAATTTTGATCCGAGCTTAAATTAATCTATACTCATGTTTAAGATTTTATGAGCAATGAAAACTGTTGCTGGCGAGGCTGTGCTGCATTCATATGCTATAAGTATCAACATCTCATGAACTGGCTTACTCAGATATCAAACTGAAATTAAAGTTTGTTCATGACACAACAGAAATACTTTGTCAAATGTAAGTTTCTAAATTAGGTAAACGCGACAACAGTAATTAAACATATGTACAAAAATGCAAATTGAAGAGCACCATTATAAATGCATTTTATTTACCTTCAGAATTTCTAATCTTCTGTAGTTCTTTTATATTTTGTGTTACCATATGAAAACCTAATTGCAATCATTACACGCGTTTCCTTAACTCTATACAGTAAAATACCTAAATAACAAGTTGACAGTGCAAGCAATGCACCCATGCGTCAACGCCGCCCCTTCAGATTCTTCACTGCACAAAAATAAGTACAGCCAAACTTCTGTCGCTCAAAGACCTTGAGGACCATGGAAATTTGTTCAAGAAAGGTTAGTTTGAGCCACTGAGATTTAATTATAGCATCATGCATAAAGGGATTAATTTGGCCTTCCATAGAATAATGGCGTGAACTTGTTGTATGTAATCATTAGAATCACATCAATGTGCCAACTCTAATGACCAACAACATATACTGTTGAAGACAAAACAAGATTAACCTTTCTAAATTACCATATACACTGGAGGCCACAGCTAATGCAACACTTACTCTATGTTATAAAATTTGAAAATGTGTGAACGGGTTCCATTAAAATTAGCAACAAGAATAATTCAACACATGATACATACCTGGCAGCAATTTCTTTTCAAATCGATTGACTAATAAATTCAAATCATAGAAAATAAAAATATCACATCATAATTAATAGTCACAAAATCAAGTAATGGCGGCGTCAATTTTCAATATATTGCATGCAGGCACTAGCACAGTAGCAATATATCCATCAGTTACCATGTCTTTCAAAGTCACTGTCATTGAACGTTTGTGGGATGATTTTAACCGATGTGGCAGCCAAAATCTCTGCATAACCTTCAACATGTTCAGCAGATGTCCCTGGTTCTGGAATTGAGAAATATCCCACAGGCATTCATACAGAACTACGTTCTGTCAATTAGACAGAGGTGTCAGTAAGTCATTGGACCTAGAGGTGGTCACACCAGATATTAGATGAGTAAAATTGTTTTATGTAGATGGACCAATATATTTTAAGGTAACATGTTATAAAATGTCGCCATCATTTTTCATTTTACTTCTGCTGTGATATTCTTTTGAAAATCGGCGCCATTACGTGATTTTGTGACTTTTATTTTTATGTAATATTGTCTTTGCTATAGTTTGAATTTATTAGAAATCGATTTAAAAGATATTTCCACCAAGTATGTATCATGTGTTGAATTATTTGTATTACCAATTTGAAGGCAATCCGTCCACACATTATCAATTTATAAAATGTATAGTAAGTGTTGCGCTAGTTGTGGCCTTGAGTGTATACCAAAAGTGAGTTCAAATTAATCCATTTAAGCCTAGCGTCCTTTTTGTGGAACATTGGCAGCAAACAGTGCAGACCCAGATCACACTCAGCGTCTAATCTGAGTTTCTACTGTTTGCTTACAGAATTTCTATAATAAAATAATGAAAAATACCACCCAACAACCCTTTAAACGGAAATGAACTGGTCCAGTTTAAATTTCATTCTGCTTAAATTGGCTAACTATAGTCGGTCTTTGTGCCATTGAATGTTTACTGTTTATTGTATATTGTCGCACATATACATTTTTTGCAATGTTCTAAAGATCTTCAGGTTCTTTGTAAGTATCCTGCGTTGCTTCGCAGTTATTCTTCCTCATTCGTTTCTGATTGTAGTGCAATGAGTCATTGCTGACTGATAATGGACTTATTTCTGGAATGTTCTTAAGATCTTTAGTATCTCTGTAAGTATCCTGCGTTGCTTTTTGGTATTTCTTCCTCATTTTATGTTACAACATTTTGAACATGCACGTAGATGTTTCTGAAATGTTCTAAAGATCTTCAGTCTCTCTGTAAGTGTCCTGTGTTGCTTCCCGATATTTCTTCCTCATTCTTTTCTGGTCGTAGTGTAATGAGTCATTACTGACTGATAAAGGACTTATCTCTGGCAAAGCCTTTCTCGCATTCCTATAAAAAGGACAAAACAGTAAGATTAAATAATTATTATCACTTTTACTCTTCTGTACCTAATGAAAAGCTCTACTAAAGTACTGATAGTCTATCACATACTTTGAAAGGTAACAGTTTGAAATTTCCATGTCTCTCCTCGCGGTACTGTGGTTTAGTCTGTGATATGTGATTGTAGAATTTCCTGGCCATAAACCATTGCTTTTTAAAGGGGCTGCCTTCAGCAATGGATCTAAAGCGATTCTTTAAGCTGAGATGGATATTTTTTGAATTATTAGGCTCCAAAGTATCAACCCCACAAACAGTTTTGCAGTCACCATTGTAACTGAACACCAGACAAACCACAAACGAAACATCAACGACACATTTGTTCAAACTAAAAACAATCATTCACTACAAGACTTTTTGTTTGTTTTCCACAGAATGACCTGAAAATAAATGCCAAGCGTGTCATCTTGAATAATTCAAGCATGGTAAGAGCCGAAACTTGTTTTATTAAAAGGCAAGTGAGTATGGCAAGAAAATAAAACAATCATAGATCACAGACCACCACATGGCAACATGAGGTTGAGACTATAAGAATCCATTATGAGTGTGAGGTTGGAATAGAAAAATATATCTTGAGGATCACTGATTGGCATCACAAGGCTTGCTGACAAACAGTGATTGTGAGGGACAGGTTTTTCTATCCCATCTTCACACAAACTATGGAATCTTTTTCCTGCTCGCCACTACTAAATCCCTCATTTTATATCGAAAAAAACAACAACATGAAAAAGGCTTCCAGAAAATCTCAAATACGCTGAGACATGATATACATGTGACATGGTGACGTCATTTAACGTTACAATGACGTCACGGATCAGCGAACTCCCAGCAAACGGCTGGCATGTGGCTGTTTAGTATGAGGTATATGGATAGAATTTTCTCATATGGACAAAAACAGCTGAAATCTGAATCTGGTGTATGAGAACAGAAGATCAACATATACACATATGGAATTCAATAAAAATAGTGCAACCAGTTCTTCCTTTCTCAGTGATATAATTAACAAACTAGAAAGGTCACTATACGTTTCATAAGCCCACACACATATTTGGAGCAACAACAAACATTGAAAAAGCAACAACAGATTAGACAGCAGCGGAGGTCACTGTATATGTATACTTTACAGACCATAAATGAACTTGTCAGACTCAAATTACTTTTTAGAAGTCCACGAAAAAAGACGGCAACAACGTCATAATATGCTATGAACTAGCCAACATTTAAAGTGACTAGTAAGAAGCTTTTAAAGTTGGAGGTAAAAATAATTCTACCTATATCTTAAATGTACAGTTAAATCAAAAGCAATTGGCTAAGTGCGTAAGAGGTGCGCATAGAAGAAGAGAACAGACATAGGAAAAAAAGGACAAAAATGGGAATTAAATACGTATTTTAAGTCCCCACACAGGTTTTGTTCTCTGTACAGTCATCACTCTTTAGACAAAACAGGATAAGCTGAGCCTATTGAAAACACGCTGTCCCCTTTTGCGTCCATGGAAACATTAACTTTGAGGAAGTGAGGTGACTATTAAGGATTCAATAACCATTTAGACAGCTCTTATGAATTTCTGTCTAGCCACATACGTTTGTAGAAATTATTCCCTACCTAATGCTGATGCAAGAGCAGTTGTCAGTTAATGATGGAGTTAATAATGTGCTAATCACTAGTAAGTTGTTTAGGGTAGTGAAAGAATAAATGACTGTCATGATACTGCTTAAAAGTCATTGTGCTCTGAACCAATACACATGTTTAACCTTGGGTTTCTGACTATTTTAAAGTAGAACGAGCTTACCACATTGTATATATATTATGTACGTGGTCACTTACAGAGAAATAAGTGCTGGAGGCGGTGTTGGTGATCTTGATTTTCCTTCATGACTTAGTCGTAATTTTGATAATGTGTTAGGTAGGGGAACATCACGAATTCCTGTAAATGAAAATATCATATCTGACAATCATTATATATATATATATATATATATATATATATATATATATATATATATATATATATATATATATATAAAGATGCCATTATTACCCTGAAGATAGGAAACTGGTTGGCAATAATAAAATAGTAAAAAAAATCATCCATGTGCTTATGTTGTTTATTTTTTTCTTATAATTTACTTGTTTTGGGACATTTTAATTAGTTTATATATATATATATATATATATATATATA
Source organism: Loripinus fragilis (assembly GCA_964019695.1). Classification (NCBI taxonomy): domain Eukaryota; kingdom Metazoa; phylum Mollusca; class Bivalvia; order Lucinida; family Lucinidae; genus Loripinus; species Loripinus fragilis. The sequence goes on from OZ026515.1 coordinate 130,768,682, forward strand.
TATATATATATATATATATATATAAATATATATATATATATATATATATACAGAGGGATATAGTGAATCAACTGAGCCGATAGATGCTGTAAATATTTTGCCTCTAGCGAGATTCGAACCCACGACCTCGACAACACCGCCTAGCACTACACCAGACATTGACGCTACCAACTGCGCCACTGAGACATCCCCAAAAAAGGATGTTCAGGAAGCGCTGATATTGACGACGCCTGATGCAGTACATGTCGTATATTGGTTCCTTTTCAATGCATGGCATCTTTTTCGTTCGCAAGTGAAAGCCTGATGGATCCAAGGATACAAGTGAAATTAGAAAAATATCAGAAGTGCGGAAATATAATTTCACAAACATCATTGCTTTCGAGCTACACAGGATCAGAAACTGATGCAGATTCAGACAGTAGATAAATACAGAGGGATATAGTGAATCAACTGAGCCGATAGATGCTGTAAATATTTTGCCTCTAGCGAGATTCGAACCCACGACCTCGACAACACCGCCTAGCACTACACCAGACATTGACGCTACCAACTGCGCCACTGAGACATCCCCAAAAAAGGATGTTCAGGAAGCGCTGATATTGACGACGCCTGATGCAGTACATGTCGTATATTGGTTCCTTTTCAATGCATGGCATCTTTTTCGTTCGCAAGTGAAAGCCTGATGGATCCAAGGATACAAGTGAAATTAGAAAAATATCAGAAGTGCGGAAATATAATTTCACAAACATCATTGCTTTCGAGCTACACAGGATCAGAAACTGATGCAGATTCAGACAGTAGATAAATACAGAGGGATATAGTGAATCAACTGAGCCGATAGATGCTGTAAATATTTTGCCTCTAGCGAGATTCGAACCCACGACCTCGACAACACCGCCTAGCACTACACCAGACATTGACGCTACCAACTGCGCCACTGAGACATCCCCAAAAAAGGATGTTCAGGAAGCGCTGATATTGACGACGCCTGATGCAGTACATGTCGTATATTGGTTCCTTTTCAATGCATGGCATCTTTTTCGTTCGCAAGTGAAAGCCTGATGGATCCAAGGATACAAGTGAAATTAGAAAAATATCAGAAGTGCGGAAATATAATTTCACAAACATCATTGCTTTCGAGCTACACAGGATCAGAAACTGATGCAGATTCAGACAGTAGATAAATACAGAGGGATATAGTGAATCAACTGAGCCGATAGATGCTGTAAATATTTTGCCTCTAGCGAGATTCGAACCCACGACCTCGACAACACCGCCTAGCACTACACCAGACATTGACGCTAGAGGCAAAATATTTACAGCATCTATCGGCTCAGTTGATTCACTATATCCCTCTGTATTTATCTACTGTCTGAATCTGCATCAGTTTCTGATCCTGTGTAGCTCGAAAGCAATGATGTTTGTGAAATTATATTTCCGCACTTCTGATATTTTTCTAATTTCACTTGTATCCTTGGATCCATCAGGCTTTCACTTGCGAACGAAAAAGATGCCATGCATTGAAAAGGAACCAATATACGACATGTACTGCATCAGGCGTCGTCAATATCAGCGCTTCCTGAACATCCTTTTTTGGGGATGTCTCAGTGGCGCAGTTGGTAGCGTCAATGTCTGGTGTAGTGCTAGGCGGTGTTGTCGAGGTCGTGGGTTCGAATCTCGCTAGAGGCAAAATATTTACAGCATCTATCGGCTCAGTTGATTCACTATATCCCTCTGTATTTATATATATATATATATATATATATATATATATATATATATATATATATATATATATATATATATATATATATCACTTACACTTTTATGGCACTTATATTTTTCCAAATGAGTAGTTTGATCAGAGTGCATATACAGGATCTTACACAAGTGATCGTGTCATATGAAATTTATTAAAAAAGCCTTTGGCCAGTTTAATAAATTTGATATGAGATGATCGCGAGTGTAAGATTTTGTTTATCGTAACACCTTAGAAATGTGCGTGTTTGGCCTGCAAAGTTTGTAATATTTCATGAAAATTTTGCATTGTTGCCACGAACGTCGGTATGACCTAATATGTTGACGCTGAAAGTGTTATGTAACGTGTGGCCATAACATTATTTATGACATGACGTTATGCACTGAATAACTGCGACGTCATATGATAAAATGTTTTTCATTCTCAAAATTAGCCTGAAGAGCTTTTGTATACAGCAGACGTACATGAAAAGCCTCAGGGGGGTAACTTGAGGGTAATTTTGGTACGGGTGTGCGGCCCAGGTTTTTTAACCTACCTTAATCATACACCTGGTCTTTCATGTACTTGATTGAACAAAATGTTTACATATTCATATTCCATTCTTTGATTTTCATATACCCTCTTTGCTGTCTGTGAACAAATTTTTACAGATAAATATTACAATTTTGGTTTCAGAGCTGAATATCTGAGTAAAAATATGAGTATTTTCAAACAGGGATGTCAGAAAATGGGACATTCATATAACAATGATGAAAAAACTGGGTCAGTCACATACTTTTTCATAGAAAAAGGGGGCTTATCGTATACCTGGCAGCACTGAAAAAAGGAGCTTGTCGGGCCGCACATGCATACTACGTCATACATAGGTAGTTAACCTACTTATGTTGTTGTTTCTGCTGATTTTACAAATGAATATTATACGTGGGGGATTGGGGGATTGTTGTTGTTTGTTTTTATCAGAAAATTGTTCATGCAAATTTATCTGATAAACGTCCATGTGACATATGCAGCAATGCTAGAGATCCTAACTTTAAGCCGATCAATCATCTACATCCATACTTTGTGTATGCGAGCAGCGAAGGCTCAGGCGAGTCTGTGCAAATGCACAGACTCGCCTGAGCATTCGTGGATACGATATTTATCAAACGCTAGTTATTTTCAGTCAAGTGGTAATACTCACCATTCAATTGTCGTCCTGTTCGAAGTGGATTTAATTCCCCTACTCGTTTGGATGAAATGCCATCCTGATTTAAAATTATTCTATCATTTTCATTTGATGTCCTAGGTGATATTTGGACTGTACCAACATCTTCGCCAAGTGGAGACAGGTGCATAGACTTCAAATTTGTATTAGTGGTGCCTGTAGTACTTAGAGTGATATCATTCTAGAATATAAAGAATATCAGAGGTGGGATGTCATAAAAAACAAATACCTTATTCTCAACTTGGAAATAGCATATTACTATGTCAAGTTATGGTCGCACGGTACCATGGGTTGGTCTGCCGTGTGTGTGTGTGTGTGTGTGTGCTTACTTTATTATAGTTTTACCTGATATTTTTATATCATAAGGACCTCGACGCGAGAAACCTGATCTTCGATGTTTTACAAACAATAAAGGCACAGATCAGCCTGCGCATCCGCGCAGTCTGATCAGCGCCTTTGTTATTCGCTTATTGAAAATTATCATATCTACACTTGCTAAGAGCGAAACTTCAATTTTCTAGCTAGTCTTTGTAGCTGAGCAGGCTGGTTTGAAATTCACTGTGCCAAAAACCCTGAAGACAGGTTTTATCGCGTCGAGGCCTATATACTATCGACATCGTGCACTACATAAAATGAGTATTTATGACCAGTAAATGCTACAATCACAGATTACAGACCAACCCCTGGCACCGTTTGGAAGAGTAAATAAAACACATATAAAATAGAAACACACATTAATGCTAGAATACAGTAAAAGGAAAGCAAAAAGCTCATTCTTCCTGAACGGGATTATTTAAAAACTAAATAGGACACCAAACTTATAAACTTAATTGAATCAACAACAAATAGTGAATTCACATCAAGGATATATCCACCTTTAAAAGGACAATTATGGCAGCCATGGGTTGAGACTTTAATATATTTTATTTGCTAATTCTACGCCATAGATTCTGCTGTTGTTAAATCACATTTAGTAAGCTTGCAAAAAGGTTTCCCAACGAATTTGTATTGCAAACACTCAGAGTCAAATTGTTATAAAGTGTTATTTAAGAAATTAATTCAATTTTTTTATTGTTCATGGAATCATTAATACTTGGGGTTTCTTGCAAAGTAAGTGAAGCCTGAAGGGCTTCATGTTAACTTTGCAAGAGACCCAAAGTATTCATGATTCCATGAAGAGTCCAAAATTTAATGTATTGCTTATATTTACATTTTAATATGAATATCTAAAATATGAAAATTATTTTTAATCTAAGAATTAAAACAGTTTTATATTTAAACTATAATCGTATTAAGGGTTTAGTAGGAGTATAAAATGGAAAAGCGAAACAGCCAACTTGAACACGACAACCAGTGGAGCAAATAAGAGGCTTGTTTTGCACGTGCGACTCAGGTATGGCTGGCTGTCAATCATAACACTAGTATCACTTCTGGCGAATGAGTTCTATGTTCGAAGCGTATTGCACGGGCAAGTTAGCTTGGCAGTTGTCAATCAAATGTGTGTCTTTCAGGAGACTATGAACAGTTGCAAAAATTTAAAGATTCATTAAAGGACTGCTTTGGAAATGTTAATATTTTAGTATGAAAACCCTTCTGTATTTCTAAAATGAAATATATGGTAAATACTGTTGAAAACTGTTGATATTATCAGTTGATCTTCATCACCTAAACACAAGAATATAAAATATTTGTAAATGGGATTGAAATTGAATCATATTGACAGTTAAACATGAGTAAAACGGCCACTCAAAAATAGACAAAACAAAGATCTTAATGACAAATGGTAGCTTAATGAAGGTCAAAAGTATTGCAGAATGCTCCACTTGGAGCATTCTGCAATACTTTTGACCTGCATTAAGCAATAATCAGTCTTGAAAACCATTTTTTTGTCTTTTTTATAGTGCCGTTTTACACAGGTTTTACTGTAGTTACTTACACACGATGATTCTGTTTTGTACGTAATTGATCTGGATAATTCTTCAATACTTTGCTTGTGTCTGTCTTTCTTTTTCCTTCTGTGTCTCTTTGGCTTATTACTACTACTTGTTTCATTGTCTGCAAAGCTTTGATTATCAATTCCTATCGAATCAGATAAATGCTTACTACCATGTATCATATCACTGGTACTGGACACTTGTCTATGAACCGTTTTATTTCTGCCATTCAATTGTGTCACATTTGATTTGTCATATGAACTAACATCACCAATTCTAACTTCATTTCTGACACTCAAAGCTGGCAGCGCAAGATTTGACTGGACACTCTTTTTGTCATTTGTGTTTCGCTTTTGCTGTTTGGAAAATAATCCTTTGAAAAAGTTCATGGCACTTTTACTCGGTTTGTCAATCTTCTTTGACTCTTCTTTGACGTAGTTGTACTTCTTTAACCCTAATCTATCCTCTAGAAGCTCAACACATTCTAGAGTTATATTAATAAAAATGAAAGAGTGGTTAGGATTAGGTATTTTGCTGTTTTACATTTCATATATAAATATATAAATATCAAAATTTCAAGCAAAGAAATTTCATTTCACTATTTTTGATCTGGCATGCACGTAACATCATCACAGACTATATCATGCTACACGATGATCTATGTTTCATTCGCCTCACAGATAAGAGTTGCATAATAGCGATAACGCTTGGCATATTTGTATGAAATTAATTTGCAAGGATAATCAGGAATCATGCAAACTGAAAATGCACAGCATAAAAACATGATAAAATGAATATGAAATAGGACAAACTGCCTACGAAATTAAGAGGCAAAACTCTAATATTATAGTGCAAATAATAAGTAACATGTACATGTATTATGTTGTTTTTCACGTTTCACAATCATTGTTCAACAAGCCCCAACAAGATTCAATTTGCATTGGTTTGTCTATGAACTGAAATTAGCATTAGTTTATTAAATTGTTTAACAACTTGTGGGATTTATCAATTGTGAAATCATCAGCGCAATCTTTTGCCAGTAAAATATATCCAAACCATACTTTGATTTAGCCACTATCCATTGTAGGCCATAAAAGCATGTCTCTGTTGCTTTTTTCACGTCACCTGATGCAGAATATGGTTTGTGCTCGATTTAATTGTGTGGTGTGGTGCATTGATAGATCTGGGCCCGAGGTTATAAATTTTTTCATGCACAACTCAACTGAGCACGAAATTTCAACTGCTCATAAAAACTAAAATACTGACTTTTCTTGCTTTCAAACTGTCAGATGATTTATTTATCACGCTCATAATGTTAAAACGCCAACAATTGTTGGCATTTTAACATTTATGAGCCGGATACATTTCGTGCTCAGTTGAGTTGAGCATGAAGAAAAACAACATCATTGCCAGTGTTACCTGGTCATACACACTTATTTTTTAATTTCTCTGTTGAGGATGATGAAGCATACGCTTTCCATGTGTTGTTAAAACGTTCTCTATTTACCTACTGACGTTCTCCTCAGTAAACATTTAATATTACTACTGTCCTGCCAGCCAAGAGTGACAGTTACGCCTTGTTTTGTTGACAACATTATCAGGGTCTTATAATCGATAGATCACTTGTGTATTAATCCTATCCTCAGGATAGGATTAATACACAAGTGATCTATTGATTCGTGTTAGATGAAGAGGAGTGTACAAGTTTGTTTTTTACTTATCACTTGTAAACACAATATTACGTCACTGTCACTCTTGGATGGCACGACAATGTATGTGTCCCTGCCAGCAGTGTAATCTTTCTAAAGAAAGAGCTTATTCAGAACTGGGCTATTGTTGTTGTATAATGGCTGGAATCATAAGTAATTAGTCGTTTATAAATTCTATGCAGCATCTTGGTACTTTTATAGACTAAAAGCTATCACAATGTTTTGTTTTAAACAATATTTATTTCATTCTATTCATACATATATATACTCCTCAAAATAATTGAAGGACCAAGACTTTCGAATGCAGGTATAATTAGCTAAAATTTTTAAATTCTGTAAATCATGGCCCTAATCTTTCTACTGTTTATGCCCATGAATCAAGAATCATTGTGACTGATTCCCATGCCTAATTCTGCCATAACTGTGTCTCAAATGCACATACCTCCAAAACATACTTTCAAAAGGCAGTGGGTGAAGTAAAGAAATTATTCTGTCATCATTCTATCAGAAAGGATGTGACATCAAATTTACTCACTTCCTATTTTTGTTTTAAACAGTTCGGCTTACATGCGAAAGATTTCTTCAAACAGGTTTATTATATTGAGAAGCAAACATTTTTAGCTCTGACAATGGCATTTTGGTATATTTTATTTTTTGAAAACAATGTTTGCATTGGGCCATCAGAAATATATCGTCATTCTATGCTTTTGAGTGTTAGAACGATGTCTCAACGAATTGTACAAAGATTGTCATGGATACTCGCCGGAACAAATTGTCTGAATCCATATGTTGGTTATTACTTCACAGACAAAATGGGCAATTTTCACTCACGGGAAAAAGTAGGTGGTATCGATTAGATTTAAACACCATAAAACAGTGCAAAACCAGAGATATCAGCATCTAAAAGCATTATTTATTCATTACATGTAGTTATGTGCTCAATGTCTCAGACACAAAAAATGACATTCAAATTTACAGTTAGGTCAAGTTTTAAGATGACACAAGTTCATGTCTTTATCCTTTTCTATAATTTACTTTCTTCTATTTCACTTGGCAGTAGGGCCTCAAAGATGTTAGATAAAATAGACTAGATTGTAAAATGATTTTCAAAATACGTTCTACACAAAATGCATCAATAGTATTATTGATAGTATTATTCTTTTGTGGAGGGGGGTATATTTAAACATTTACAGAATAAATAGAGCAGGCCCGATCTGACAGTAAACTTGAAGTTTTCACTGTATTGTTGCAAGTTGGCCTGATAAATGTTGTCTTTCTCACGGCATGTGTCTTTACGGTCATGTTGACGTTGCGCTTTTTGAATGATGTCGCCAATGACTCTGAATCGACACAAAAATCGATAACTAGGTCAATAATCGCTGGTTTAAAGAGTGAACTAACTTGTAAACTAATAAATAGAATAACTTGTTTGCGTCTTTTTGTATCAAGTTTACCAGGCTCAGGTTTGAGAATGCATGTTGAATCGCTTGGCAAACCTCTTGATTCAACAAGCATTCACAGAGCCTTGCATGGTAAACTTGATATCAAAAGACACACTGTCCACCTAGTATTCTCTATATACAAATCATTTTCTGTAAATAAATGCATACTATTTTTTGTTTATTTTATTTTTGTTTTGATATTATAAGATCGTGATGACTTATTCCACCCTGTTCTTTGAACTCATAAGTTTTTTAAAAGTCGCACTGAAAAGAAAACTATTTGGCTAAATGGCATGTTTTATGTTCATTTAATTTAAGTTAGATACCATTCTTGTAAATTACTGGTTAACTTACGTGCATGTCCTGCCTGCTTGGCGTAATCTAGAGGCGATCCTCCATCTATGTCTAATGGGTTAGGGGACACACCCAATTTTAACAAGGTACGAACACAGTCTGCATGTCCCATAGCTGCCGCCCAGTGAAGTGGGGTCCTACAATGGCATTAATCAGACGTATCTTAGCAGGCCATTTAACGTACAACATATATAGTTTGATCGTTCATCATAATAGAATTAGTCTTGAGAACCTAATCTCAAGTGGTATAGTACAGGTCTCGTGACAAGAAGGTCGCAGGTTAGAATCTATCCTTCGGCAAGTTTGTGTGTTTGCGCAAAACAGTCTATCCCCACTGTGTATTACTGGGCCCGAAATTACAATGTCTCCTTAAAGTTAAGCAAGACTTAAGTTAAATATATACTAAAAGCTCAAAAAATTGACTGGATCGATGTGGTATTAGTGGTCAAAGAAATCATTGTGATCTTCAGAAAAAATTAAAACTATTTTGGTTTTACGAGGGTTAGTCAAAAATAACTGAGGCCTATCTCATAACATTTGAACCAACTAAAATGGACATATAATAAGATGATATTTCATTGTAGTTATATGTCATCTATTTAAACACCTAATTTATTTCTGTTGGTAGGCTTTTTGAAACGGTTGCTAGGCAACAGGACATAACCTGTCAAAGGGGTGCGTTCACGCTGTGAGACATCTAATTCTAAGCGTTGCTATGGAAACAGTAATGTGAAAGCAAGGCTTTATTCACTGTCGTCTGATATCTTTAACATGTACCTATTCAGTGTCACAGAACAGAAACCAATTGATCCACAATTATAGATGCTGTGGTAGTTTGATTTCAGAATTTATCAAATTTTAACGTGCCTGACGTCCTATAATTTACCCCACCCACATTTATATTGAAACAATTTTAATAGAAAACATAAAATATTAGCCTTATAATGCTTAAACAGTACTGCATACACAAACCAACCCTCAGACTTATTAAGTTCCTTCATTTAACTTCACAATTGTGTTTCCATGGCAACACAATTCTTGTGTATTTAAAATTTTGTGGAATTTTCGCGTGTTTTGTTGCTAGGCAACGCATACAATCAATATTCACCTAAACATTACCGAACTAAGTGTAATGAAAAGACAATATGATACATGTTATTCAAATAAATGTCAGATATGTCTTTCACAAAAACTATCAAGCATGCAAACTTTTTAAAGACATAATGTATATTCCTGGCGGCTGAGATCGTGAACGCATCGATCTGACTGACGATCTTTAGTTGCCTAGCAACCATAATAGAAGCTTCACTAGGATAATACTTCAGGGTCAAAACATCGATGACATATGATACTCATAGAAAATAATCACATTTGTTGTCTACAATGCCAAACTTAAATGTTATGAGGTAGGGCTCAGTTATTTTTGACTGACCCTCGTAATCAGTTGTAAACGTTATTTTTCGCATCCTGAAAATCAATACTCAACTTAAGTCTTCCTTAACTCTAAGGAGGCATTGAAATTCCAGGCCCTGGTCAGAAAATAGCCTAACATGACTTAGAATTATTGACTCAAAATTATAAGAAGTAAACTCTGCAAAACCAAATGATCACTTTACATAATAATTATATGCTGAAGGTAGTTAATATATATTATATATTAAATACCTTCAGCGTATAATATTTATTGATTGGAATCAAGGAGACACTTCAAAAATACTCATTTTAATCTTAATTCAGTAAATATTATTGCATTTAACTTCATAACATACTTCTATGTATCAGAGCTTAAGGTATCAAACAGTGATTTTAGAAGGCACGCCAACACACGCAAATGATTACTTAACATACACACGCTTGTAAGCCAAGCAAGCACAAATGGAATTTAACATATAATTGAAAGAAAAATAGAGACAAACTTCATGAGAACATATGCTCGTTTTTTGTAAATAAACAGATAAATATTGTTTTACAAACATTTGTTGTAAAACATGTTAGGGTTCAAATGAATGAACTAATATGTATGCGTTTGTACGTGTGTGATTATGTAAATGTGTGTGCGAGCATAGGTGTGCGTGTGCGTGCGAATGTGTGTTTTACCTGTCATCCTGATCTTCAGCTTCATATAAAGATTGAAGAAACTGAGCAAGTTCTTGCAGAGTCCGGTGATGTCCGGCAGCAGCAGCTAGGTGCAATGCCGTTTTGCCCGAGTTGTCTGTACACTGCACCAGTTGGAAATCAGGATCATTCTCCGCCAACAAAGCACAACAGCTTCGACATCCATTCTAAAACAATATGACAAGCCCATGATAATAGTTCATGGTTGTTAGGCACAGTTCTATACATCAACCCCTATGACCGTATCATAAAGCTTGCACTCAGCAGACCTCTAGATAAGATTGTGTAAATTGTTCTTGTTTCTCAATCAAACATAATATGTGTGGGCAATAAAAAGAAACGTCTCAATGAGATGGTTCTTCTGAGCACTCATAACAAATGTTAAGGCTAAGGGCGAAGAAAATATTTGAAGTTTTTTGCTCAAAATAGTTGTTTATGTAATGTCAAACTATGACCACGAGGCATGGGATTCTTATGCACATAATAAATTGTTTCACTTGCAAAGATTTTGATTTTCTTTTTATTGTATTTCATCTTGAAAGCACCCTGTGCCCTTAACTTTTTTTTCAAAATCTTATACCATTTTAAATCAGATGGATTCCAATCTATATACACGTAGAAGATAAATGCACATTATTATAATAGTAACTTTATTTGGCGTACTGTAACACGTCGAGTGGATTAACTAATATCATCGGATTTCCGCTCTCCATCGGATCCGATAAATGAGTTAATCTAAGAGATGTGTTATTGTGAATCAGATCAAGTTAGCGTGTCAACTAGCCAGGAGGCCAAGTCGTACGCTGCTCACAATTATCGTACAAGCAGAATAGATAATCAGAGACTCAGCCACTTTCCAATTTGTGACCAGACAAAAATCTTGGCAATTATGTACATGTACGCCACTACTTTCGCTTGACTTATCTATCTGTCTTGGTACTGAGACATTTATTTTGGACATATTTAATTTGCTTTAGAAAATGTTGGAAAGTCGATCTGACAAACAGTATTTGAACACTCTATAGATCTGAATTCGTAAATGGTGGAAAGACAGGGGGGGTAAACATTCTCAATTGATTTCTGAGTTATCCAACCTTAGGAATGCTGCACACTGGAATTTTCCGCATATGTCTCTAACCGTTTAGCTCAAATATACGCATTTTAACGCTTTTGCAAACAGACCAAACCCAAATCCAACAGCTCCTGTAAGAGCTGCTTGATCAGGGTCTTCTTTGTTTGCTTATGGAAATATGATATATATAATCCTCCACTAGTTTGACCTGACAAGTATTTTTTGTTCTATGTACCAACATGAAAGTTTATGTAATTATTCAAATTGGGTGGAGCCTAGTGTGAATATTCATAAAGGAAAGGATTGAAGAAACTTCCCAGTAAGCATATAAAAGCAGGCAACAAATGGCCCGCCAGCGTAGCGCCGTTCAAATGGCGTTTTGCAAGCGTGCCTATAATAATGACTATGTACATATGTGCACTTTACCTGTGCAGCCCAGTGTAGAGGCGTTTTGCCATCAATGTCTTGTGTAAGTGTATTCGCTCCACGCTGTATAAGATAACGTAAATGCTCAGGGCGATTGTGGAAGGCTGCCCAATGTAGTGCTGTCATTTTCTAGAATATAAAAGAAATATTTTGAAAAAGAATATGTGCAATAATAACAGGAAGTTTTTATAATTGCTGTACAAGGAGCATGAAATCAAAGTACAGTTACCACACGCTTTTGAGGCCAAGGTATGTTTTTTAAATGAGCGGGAGCATTCTTACATGGTCGGCAAATACTTGTTTTCACAGTATAACTCTATGAGTAACACATGTCGCAGTACATTGCAACTCACCTGAATCGAAGTTTGTCCCTTAAAATTACAATTAAACAGACTTTATCAAGCAAAGTTCGTGTTCCATGATAGACACATCCTTTTCAAATGATTTAAAAATATGTTTATTTTGAAAAGAACTCACACACAAACAGACACACACAATCACTTTTAGAGGTAATACTACTTTGCTTAAAAGAAATTAACGCATGCGTGCGTGTGTGCGTGTGTGCGTGTGCTAAAAGCCCTACCAAGAGATAATGTCATATTATGATGGGCCACAGCTAATAGTCTTACCAACATACTGAGGAAGCAGGGAATCGCACCTGTGAACCCTGGTTTACAAGGCGAGTGGTTTATCCGATACACCACGTCGGCTGCCACCAATTTTAAATATTACTGGCTGTCATACTAAAATATATCAAACTCTTACATATGTAAGAATTGCATGTGATCACCACGTGATACTAACTACAGTGACTCAACAAAGTTCTTACGTCAAGCGTCATCCAATGCTTACCCTAGTTGTATAGGTGCTGTTAAACACCCTGATATACGCAGCATTCAAATTTGGCGATTGTAAAAGTATGACGTATTGGCGTAAACTATTTTGATGGTTTCTTACTTTCAAACATGAATGTATTAACATTAAGTCTATGAGAAAATATGCGGTGGGGCTTAATTTATTTTGACCAGTATATTATTCTGTTCCTATAGGACCAAATTTTAATAGAATGACTTTGATCCCAAATTATTTCCTTTAAGAGTGGCCCCTTTGAAGGAGAGTTTTACTCCACGAGAAAACATACACTACCATTCTAAAACTGATAGCAACCTGTCATTGATAAGTGTTTATGAATTTGAAGCTGTATTTCACGGTGTTTTGCTTTGACGATTTTTATATCGCAAATAGTACCGCCATTTTTTAATTTAACAGTATATAGGCATGAAATATTCTCAGCCATGATACCAGTTCATTTTAATAATCTTATCATGCTGTCAAATTTGATTATTCAATTCTTAGTATGGTTATGGTGACGTCGCGCACAGTATTGGCGTACAAAACGTGGTTTTGCCTTTTTCTTTTTACAGGAACCGATTTATAATGTTCTCGCCATAGTTTTTTGTTTTGAAACTAGGGGTGTACGTTTGCCTTGTTAAGAGTTTATTGATTCTTAGTTTTTATTTATCAAAACACTTAAAGGAGAGCCCAAGTACTCAAAATTTGGAGGTAAAACGTCTGTAACTCTGTAACAATACCACTGTAGTAGGCATGCGCAAATGCGTGTTACAACGCCATTTTGACAACATTTTTTACAGAATTAAGTCTACGTCAAAGCTGAATTGTCACCGTTCAACGTCATATCCAGTTTTTTGTTTATTTCTCGACAACGGCGTCTCAGAAAGTTAAGTTTTGTAAAATAAAAACTGTAACTCGTGACAAAAAACGCGCGAAAAATACAGGCATGGTCTCTTCGGTAAGTGATTTTGTAATCTTGATGGCGTTTTATTGACAAACTATTTGTTTGTTTAAAATGTACTTTTTCCATTGTGAAAGATAATCGAAAAATATTTGCATTGTCACTTTCCATTTAAAAATGAAAACCCCAAGTCTTGAAATTTGTTACCGAAACATAATTTTCATTAAAAAACACACACATACTCTTGAAATTTAAGCATAGCTTTAACGTTGAAAATCAAACTCACTAGAAAATTATATCTCCACAATGTACTTTGCTTGCTTACTTATAAATGTGGTATATGAAGTTTATCCGTCGAAAAATAAAAAAAATGTGAACATTTACCTCAGTCTTAAATTTTGTTACCGGCGGTAAAAATGACGTCAAACATAGAGACGTCAAACGAGGCAATTGGGAATAAGCTGCCGTTTTCAGTTCTCTTGTGTATGCGTGTATACTAAGTTGGAAATACTTTTGAACAGTATTGATGTTTGAAAGATAGAAAGCGCTTTTCATATAGTTTACAAGCGAATGAAAGTCTCTCCAGAAGCAAGGCGTCTAGCTAAATATAAGGAGAAGAAAAAAGAATTTAGCGTCGCGACGTTACAATTCGACGTTACGTTTTGTACGCCAATACCATGCGCGCAGTCGGTGTCCTACTAGTAATGTATATATGGTTGTATTGATTTTCTCCAAACTGCTTATTGTTTTTCTACAAACTGCTGGTAACCACAACAACACTTACTTCATTGTCAGTTTGGTTGATTTCTGAGAGAGATAGTCGCTGTAGTAAAGACGATAATGTTCTGGAAAAGAAAGATATGACATAACATCGATAAGGATTGTCCTGGTTCTCGAAAAAGGGGCATTACTTATATTTACCAGACATGGGTTCAGATTTACCTCACAACGATAAAGGTCCCCAAACATATTCTCCCCCGCCTCCGCTGCAAGGTTGAATGAATATATCAAATGAAAATCTTCCCAAGCCATTTATTGCCACGGTATGCTTGTTGATTTATCAGACACGCCTACATTATGATAAATGATATGCAAGTTCTAATTAGTATGGGCAATATTTTGGCGAAGCCAAATAGTTTTGGCAATTTGAGTAGAGGGCATAAAAGGAAACATACCCATGAAGGTATTTTGAATTTGGGACCATAGGTCAGGTGTAGATGTCATTTAAAGATATTTTTTTTAATATTTTGCTCTAGTAGCCATCTTATTAAGACAGCATTTCATCAGTGTCTGCACTGTTGGCTAAAACAAAATCGATCTTCAGAGTAAGAAATGTTACACCGTAATATGTTTCGAAAATATAGCATGTGACCACTCAATTATTACATGAGATTGCATTAAACGTAATCGAAAATTCCATTGGTCTTAAAAGGGTAAAACATTTAGATACCTTGAATCAGTATCGTAGGTGGATGCATGGAGCGGTGTTCTCCCAGATTTATCAGATATAGATTGAGTTGCACCTTTTCTCAACAGATACATAACACCTTCATTCCATCCCTGAAACAAAAGTTAGGGCGTTTTATCGTTTTTTTTTAAATATTAGTAGTAATGGGTGACACTCTGGCCCCATTTTTTTTAAGCCTGAAAAGAACTTAGAATTTTTCAGGCTGAAAAATGGGGCCAGAGATGTCTACCCTGGTAAGCTTGAGTGACTAGCTGTGAATAACTTAGTTTATTTTTGGGATTATTCTGGCTGGGCCTGTGATTGTGATAGTTTCTTGGGCTATTGAGAAATAACTTAGTTTATTTTCGAGGTCTATTCTGGCTGGGGCCTATGATTGTGATAGTTTTCTGGGCTAATGAGAAATAACTTAGTTTATTTTTGAGGTCTCTTCTGGTTGGGCCTATGATTGTGATAGTTTTCTGAGCATATCCACTGGTTGGGCTGTGATTATGAAAGTTTTCTGGGCTGTTGGGTAAATAACTTAGTTTATTTTTGAGGTCTTTTCTGGTCAGGTCTATGATTATGATAGTTTCCTGGGCTACTGGGGAATAACTTAGTTTATTTTTGAGGATTATTCTGGTCTATGATTGTGATTATGATAAGCTCCTGGTCATATCCACTGGTTGGGTTGTGATTATAATAGTTTCCTGGGCTATTGGGAAATAACTTAGTCTTTTTTGAGGGGAATAAAGGTCCTGCTGTGATGATATATAAAATTACTTAGTTAAATTCAGCTTTGAAGATAACCTAGTCATTTTAAGGGGGATAAAGATTCTGCTGTGGTGATATATAAAATAACTTAGTTAATTTCAGCTTTGAAAATAACTTAGTCATTTTAGGGGGTATAGTATGTGGTGATATATGGTGTGTGTCAAGGCTACTAAGTACCATGCGTCTTTAGAGTCTCTTGATCAATCAAGACCTCAACTCCTAGAGGCATCACTCTGTAGCGTTAACTAGTGTTTAGCTAGCCGTCTCAAGCTTACTACTACTTTTTTTTAATTGAAAGAACAACAAAGACTGGTGAACATTTCTATAACTTTATTGCCCCGCTAACTATAACTGATTACAATGACAGAGGATTAGGGCCGTCCCTCTGTTCATTGTTTACAATAGAACTCCTTAACATATTTACAACATATTATACATAGGATACTTCTTTGAAAGGTGATGTGAATAATTATGACATTTACAAGTCTGTATTCTGTGTTTGAATAAAAAGTCAGGAGGAGCCATGCGTCTCATTCCATTCTGGGATAGGATGACTCTGGCATAGTTATAGATGAACCACATCTCGATATCTCTGTCATTCTGGTATAAATCATCTCCAGTTCCATATAGTTCTTGATGAATGGCTGTGTTTAGATCTAGTCCTTTGTTGAGCTGGTGAATGATGTAGATACACCAAATTCCACATACTTTGCTCCATGAACTCTGTAAACATTCTTTGTTATGGATCCATCTTGAAGAGTTTATTTCAAGAAATGGTAGAACATATTGCTCTTCTGGTGGTCTTCCATATGAATCGAAGTAGATAACTTGATCTCTTCTGAAGTAGATAGCCACCCAATGTTCTCCTGGATCTGTGGATATATCTGTATTTACAATGTAAGCCTTCATATCCAGTGGTTTCTTCTCTGGTAGTAAATCCTTGGCACATACTTCTCCTTTCACAGGTATATTGTTTATGACTTTGATTAGTTCAACAGTGTTCATTTTTATTCAGTTTCTGGGCTCTTCTCGTTTTCTTCAGTTTCCTTTTCTTCATAGGATTCTATGAGTTTCTTGGCCCAGTACGTCTTCCACTGTTCTGTTAAGTCACTTTGATTTTTCTTGAAGTACTGCCAGTTTTTATAGGCTTCTTGATTTTCTTCTGGCGTCAGGTGATTGATCCCTGTTGTAAAGTCCATAGGGTGTCGCCAATTGTCGCCATACAGATAGTTCCAGATTCTATTGTCAAAGTCTTCCATCACATCGTAGATGTTTAGGCCCTCTAAGGCTGGATCGTGACATCCATAATCTTCAATCCATTCTCTTGGAGAAGTCCATAGACAGATATCGTGGTATTTCTGACTTGGGTGGTTCATTTTGCATCCATGACATTCATGCTTTGCACAGTCTCCAACTGCCATCTTTAGACAAGTCAATATAGCTTGTTTTAGAAGAGTCTTCATAAGACAATTGATGTTCTCATTGTCTTCTACTTCTTTCTGTAAGGTACTCTTCTCATCTGATGACTGGACTGTTGCACTGTATGCATCTGTTTGGTACATCAAATCCTGTTCAATGAAGTATCCTGCATTCATCTTTAGTAATCTGTGGTAACTTCTCTAAGTCCGTTGATTTCTATCAGGTTGTCAAACTCTGCATACACAAGCACGTTGATTGTCTTGGCAAGTGATGTTGCAAACTGAAGCTCCAATCTGAGGTTCCCAGTTTTTTATAGGGTGCAAATGAGACTGATCGGCTGCTTGATCTGGTGTCAAATCATATCCCCAAAAGCAGTAACCTCCTTTGTAATCTTCATAATCAATGTTGCAATTTTGGACCTGATTCTGACTTGCTAATGCTTGGTAAACTGATAGAAAAGATCTGAGATACTGATCATTTTCAAATCTAGGTTCAAATGGTTTTCCATAGACACTATGTCCATCACAAGTGACATCCATTTTACTTAGATTAAAATGTTGGAAAAAGAAAGGATTAGTATCCAAATTCCCATTAAATGCCTCATTTGTTACTAAACCAATAAAAACTCGTTTTGGAAGTTGACCTGTGAGAAGATGATCTTCAATTTTAGATCTTGTGCCACTACTGATTGTAAAAGTTTTGACTTCAACTCTTCTGATTGGAAATTTAGCATTATGATGAGCAAGAGTTTGATTCAGTTCATTGCTAATGGCTGGTAGAAGCTGAACATTTCGTACTCTCAAGATAGCAGTATCAATTTTGATTTTTGCAGGATAATTATCACTCATCAAACAAAACTGAGGAGATGATCGATTAAGTCTAAGTTTGAATTCTAAGCCATTAGGCAAATATTTTTCCTGCATAGCAAGATCCAAATGTAATTTACCCTGAAGCTCCACTGATTTGCTTTTTGCTATGCGTTTGCCACGATCAGTGATACATGTATTTGTAATATCTTCAAAAGCTCCTGCTTCATCCTCAGACCAAAATTCTGCTGCCTTCAGTTGATTATCTTTGACATCAGAACCATAAGAAAATAAATTTTCAAGGTATGCTCTGTATGGATACGTGTCTGAATTATTTGTGATCAATTTATTGTTGATATACAAATCGATGCCACTGAACATACTGTGAAAAAAATTATTAATTGGAAATACTTTTGCATCCGTGTCAAGATCTTCACCCGTTTGCTGTAAGATTCTGAATTTGATATACAGATAGGCTTGAGACAAATCAGTGTAAAACTCGGTGTGAGGTGGAATTAGAAATTCAATGGGTGCATGATGACTATCGAGAGAAGCGATGGGATGATAATCATTCCACTGAGTGCCTTGCATGGTAGTCATGGTGGGTGGAATGGATTCCATATCCAATTCCGTTTTAGTGCAATCGCAAGAACCTTGTTGAATCATTTTTCGTCAAATATATCTTTTTCAAATACCAGACGTTTAATAGGATTAAACTTTTTTGCTCTGCTTTTAAAACCCCTCTTAACAGTTCGGTGTCTAGATTGAGACTGAGGCTTTTTGCGTTTTTGAGTTGAATTTATAGCCAACTGATTAATAGTAGATTGACCAAAAGATTTCAAAGCTGTTTTTCCTCTTTGTTTTAAAACTTTTTTTACATTTTCACCACCTACAATATCTTTTAGAGCTTGAATCCCTTGATCTTTAGCTACTTTTTTCACACTTTTTAAACTTGCTTTTGCGACAGGTTTTAAAATTGGAATCACTGTTCTCAATGCAGCTTTAAAAATGGATCCTTAACCATTGCCATATTGTCTTGAAACGCCTCTGTACACGGGAAAGTCTCCTTTCCCAGATTGAAGAGACATAATGCTTCTGGATTGTTTCAACATTATTCTTTCTGTTGAAAATGTAGTTTCACTAACGTTTTCCCAGAGATAAATGGCACATTTTCACCTGTATCACCTTTTATACTAATGTGCACCTGATCTATGAAAGATTTTGCCACTGGAACGTAGTGTACATTGACAAATTCTTGATGTAAATGATTGTTTTCTCTTTTACTTTCAAATGGCAATACTCTCAAAATAGGTGCAGTAACATCACCAATAAATGTATAACTTGCTAAATCAGAGTAAATGTAAAGTTGATGAATTTTTGTATTTAAATCCACACCATATCTGAAAATGTATTTTTCATTTCCTAATGGTTTATCAAAATAATTTCTATCTACACCTAATATTTCTGCAATTGCCTTTGGAAAAATAATTTGGACTTTTGTAGGATCTTGAACATCAAGTTTGACTCGAGCACTGTTTTCACCATAAGTGATTGAAATGGTAGCATTGCTATTTTTTAGTGTCAGTCCATATCGAAAATTGATGCTTTTTTGAATTTCTTCAACTAAGTGGCGTGGAGAAGCATAATAACCATTTTGGATATAGATTTTTTGGTCTACATATGATACATACTTTCTACAGTTATCAATGTCTTCACACATTTTTCTATCAGTAAATCTTAAAATCACATAATTGTTTTCCTTAGTGATATTATTTACTTCAGTTGGAGTTATGACTTCTACCAAACCTACTTCCCAATTATCTTTTTCAATTTGTATGGAATGATCTAATTTCACTTTAAAGTCACATTGTGTATTTTTTGAAAATGTACTGAGTGAACTATCACTCAAGAGTGTCAAATAAAAGTTGTTCATGGTTTGAGTTTTGGCGAATCTGTTTCGTCAGCAGAAATTGGATTAGTTTGTTTTCTAAATTTTAAACCTGGGGATGGTAGTATGTAACCGATAGAACTACTGAGTAAAATTAGCCACAATTCTTTATCTGGACTTCTCAGACTGATTTGAACTAATGATGTGATAATGATCATGTATACAACAATGATCTGAGCAAAAAAAGTGAACCGATTTTTAACAATTCGATCTCGACCTTCTGCAGATTGTACTGAAGCAGTGTCACCACGTACAAATGATCCTCTGAGATCCATTTTCATGCTTTTATACAAGATCAGATTCTAAAATCCAACTGTCAAACTTTGAAGGGTAACCTTTCCAGTGAACTTTAATTTCTTTCACCCACTTTTTTCCTATTTTACGTTTTCTGTGATCTAAAACAGAATCAATTTCGTAAATTTGCTCTTTCTCTACACGTTGTAACTCGTGTGAATAGAAAGTGCCTTTGACTAATTCACCCTCAAGATCTTTTATTTTATAGGTGATAGGAGTCTGAGTTTTGACCACTGCTAAAATTTGAAATAATTCTTGTGTCCAGTTTGGTAAATAACCTTTATCAAATGTGTGTTTTGTTTTATTGATACGCACAAAATCACCCACTTTGAATTTTGGTTTGACTTTTTTAGAATTTGATTTTCCATATAAGTTTTCTGACACCTGTGGTTCATTTTTAAGAGTTACAGACACAGGTGCACATTTAATACTTCGATGATAAGCGTGATTGTAACCATGTACTAATTTGGGAAGAATGTCTACATATCGCAAAGTGCGATGATGAGTAAAATATTTCCACATGCGAGTTTTCAAAGTTCTTTGAAAACGTTCCACAATACTGGCTTTGGTTTCAGGATTTTCAGTAGTGAAGAAATGAATCTTTTTAGTTTTCAAAAAATTTTGAAATTCTTTATTTTTGAATTCAGTTCCTTTATCTGTTTGCAAACTTTTTGGACATCGTCCACTTTTTAACACAGATTTGAAAGCAATCACTAAAGTTTTCCCAGTTTTATCTTTAATAGGTACCACCCATGCATATTTTGAAAAGACATCTATGATGCAAAGTAAATATCTATGTTTGTCATTGAACTTTGATAATTTTGATAAGTCTGCCAAATCTGCTTGCCATTGAGTATCAATTCCAGCCACTACTGTTTTGCGTCGCAAAAACTTTTTACGAATAGGTTTATGTAAAGTATAAGTTTGTTGTTTTCTTAACCAGTCTCTAACATCTTGAAATTTTACTTTTTTGGATGATTGTTTAGCAAGTTTGTACAAAGCTTGTTCACCTGCATACGCAGCAGGACTTTTAGGATTGTAATACAACTGTTCAAGCTTCATTGTAACTGACCCATGGAGAAGAAAACTCTTCTTTTATACGTTTTTTGGTGGCAGATAAAAGTGCAGGGGATGAAAAATGGTCTTTGATACGTTTTCTGACACTCAAACTCTTTGCAGACCTGACAGAAACAGGAATACGACTTGCTGTTTTTCTGATGGTGCGTTTTTGTTTGGGAGTGATATAATCCGTTTCAGGAGTTTCTGGAGCACGATGCATCCAGTCCCACCTTTCCCTATTTCCAATGACATCTTGGGGAATATTCATGTCTCTTAAACCTTCTGCAAAAGCTTGCCAACCTGTAGGTTCACTACCTTTACGATGTCTGATGACATCATTGACCAAATCAATAATATTGGACCCTGGAATAGATTTGCCATAAAGTTTAACTGTACCATCATCTTCCCAGGACACATTTGGGTTAGTTTTTAGAAGTGAAACTAAAAGCTGAGCTTTACGTTTCATGGTGGAAGGCACACTATCTATGACTAATTGATTCATTTTGGAAGAACTAGGGTCAGATTGGGGGAAAAGAGATGTTTCTTTTAAAGCTTTTTGATGAGCTGTTTTAAATTTGTGCAAGGTCTGGCCATATAATTGAGATTTTTCAGCTTCAGACAAATCTTCATTGGCCATGACAGAAGATAAGTCTCTTTGAAGACTGGCTGTGGCAGATACATTAGGATCAGGAGGCAGTCTGGGTTTTTGAATTTGTTCCTCTTTCCAGCGTTTCATGTCTTCCCAAAGTTTAAATGGCACAATAGCCATTTTACGACCATCCATATTTTTATTTTTTGATAATTTCACCCAAGACAGAACCTATGATAGGAGCAATTAAAGGTTTTAACAATAATCCTAACAAAGCTCCACCTTTCTGATTAATAATTTTCTTTTTTGTGTCAAGTGGAACTTGTTTAGAACTCAGTAAACGTATATGTTGCTTTCTAGCTCGTAACTGATTCTTTTGAGCATTTGTCAGACGTACATTGCCTTTTATAAGATTGATGCAACATTCCCCTACACAATCAATGACTTCTTTAGGAGATTCTTGAATCATTTTCTTACGACATTTATTGGATAAATGAGTCAATCCTTCTAAAAATGTACCATAAGTTTTAATCAGAGACTTTTTTCTCATCTTATTTTGCAATTTTCTACGACGTGTTGTTGTTACAGCCATGTTTATGAGTGTGTACAACACTTTGATGTACAATCCTTTTATAGTTTTTCTTAAAAATGAAGTCGTCGACGTTCAGAATGAGGTGGCGATGGATATTTGTTTGGATTTAACATGTGCATGGTAGCACCAAATCCATGTCTTTTTAACAAATCTTGTGCTCTCAAAGGAGTAAATCTTGCTAAATTAATAGAAGATCGTCTTGCATTTGTGTTTGGAGAATCAAGACCTAAATTTTGCCATGAAGCAGGACTTTTACTTTTACGTTTTGTTACAAAACGATCATCAACCTTTCTTTTTTTCTGTTTGTTTGGTTTTTTCACTGATTTTTTCTTAGGTTTTTTAGTTTTCTTATTAAATTTTCTCATCAACTTATTTCCATCCCATCGAATCAGACTTCGAATGATCACACCACCAAAGAATCCACCACCTCCAGGTTTTAAAATGATACTACGTTTTACTTCAGGATCAACAATTGCACTTGCTAATTTTCGAACATCATCCTGATGTCTATCCATAAATTTTTGAGTTTGTTTAGGTAATTTCATCTTACCCTGAACAATTTTTCGAGCTGCCAAAGAAAACCATTTGATCATTTCAATTAAACCTGCATTTAAGAGTGATTTTCTTTTATGACTATCATGTTCTCTGCTTAAATTATACAGAGCACGTATCAGATTAGCTGATGTTCGTTGAGCCATTTTGACACAAATGATGGATTTGAACTCAAACACACCTTTTTATACTCCTGGAAAATAGACAACAGGTCCTTGTTAATCTGATTTTGTAAACCAGTTTTGAAAAATATGTGTTCTGAATCTAAGATAATCAGGTGTATTTGGTTTCAAATCGACCAATAAGTATCCATGAGGTATAGATGTGGCATCGTTAAACGCATGAATCATATGTGGAGATTGAAGTTGATTTGCTAATACTTTGATTTGCATCTTATCTCTTGGACTTTGAAATAAAACTAAATAATGAGCATTCAAACTGATGGTGCGAGAAGATTTACTTTGTTGAAATAAATTTTGAGTGATGTACACCACACTTGCATTTCTATGATGTCCTTTTCTTGTAAACCATAACTTAATTTTTTCTTCATCTTTATCTCCTAACATGTCATCAAAAATCACCAAGTGAGTTGCACTGGGATCAGTGACAATTTCATCTTCATCATCAGGAATACCTTGAATAAATTTGATGTTTGACCCCTCACGTTCTTGTAAGATATTATAAGATTTTTGCCATTCCTTGTAACACCAAACAATACGTTGGGGTAAAATATCAAATAAATCTTCTTTAAACTCAATCATCTTTTTAACAAATTCAGTTTTACCCGATCCACTTGGACCAGAAATAAAAATATTAGAAGGATGTTTAAAAAACAAACTTCCAATATCTTGATTTGAGCCCAACTGGTGTGTAGAAAGTGCCATGGTTAACTGTGAAAAAATTACAAAGACAATTTTATTTATACTCAAATTTTAATGAACATGAACCAACAGTTTAATACATAATTAAAAAACAGTTTAATACATAATTGAAACAGTTTAATACATAAAAACACCTGTACAATACATCAGACACAATTCAATTCATGACTATCAGAAATAATACATGATCATCAGAACTACTCTATCTATGCCAAATACCCATAAGGAACAGTATATCCATCTCCAATAATGACACGTTTAGTATAAGTGAACCGATACGTCTTGGATTGCAATTCAGTGGTCACAGTCTTGTCTTTATGTTTTCTGATCCTATGGTAGTTGACAGTATCTCTGAAGTCTTTCCTATCTCCCTTCACCAAGTTCAGCATCCGATCAAAGTGAATGACTTGAGACGTATTGTAATCTAGAGTGAGTCCTTTCACTTTGCAAGTAGATCTTCGATTTCCATCCTTGTCCACAAATTCATAGCCATAGTTCTTCGGTCCCATTCCTACAAATTTCACAATTCTAGCATTGGGCACTTCATCTGTCCATTCTCCAAGTCTGTTGTTGACAATAGTAGGATTCCATAAATGGGGTTTGTGATGATAGATGATAGAATCTGTATCAAAGTAGAGTACACGTTCATTCAGCTTTTCCAAGGGTTCATACAACTTCAATCTGGCTTGAGCAGTGACAAAGGCTGCAACAATCACATTACTGCAAGCATGCGGCTCCACATTGGGTTCTGTATCGTCCCAGTTGACCAGTAGAAGATTTTCTCTGCAAATGTCCACATTCTTGACAATCTTATTTGGATTGGTCACCAGATCAAAAAACTTGGCAGGTTCTGAAAAATATTCTGTCTTGGTCATATTATCTCGCTGTGCCAATTTTCCCCAGAGACTGTTTAACATGATCTTGGCAATAGCTCTCATTCCTTTATTCTTCTCCACATTCTCCAATCTGATTCCTTCGGCTTCAAAATAATCTTGCTTGAACTTGATCTTATCTTGCTCAGTCTTGCACCAATCAGGATAGCCACTTGATTCTTGCTTGATTCTCAGAAAAGTATTGATATACCCAGCAAAGATCCCTTCTTCTCCAGATTCTCTGTCATACTGAGTCGTCTCTGAGAAATGCCAGACTTCATACACGTCCAATAACTTGTACCCTCTGTCCAATGCAGCAAACAATTCGATAGTGACCCAGGTCCCTGTAAAACTTCTATCTTCTTCTTGTAAATGAGTACATCTCATATGAGGATCTGTCTTTTCAGCACAACTTCTACACAATGGAAACATCAATTTCTGACTGCATTTCTGTGGAAGTACAGGATGGTACAAATTGGTGGGTGGTAGCACTTTACACTTGATCAATCCACAGTACTGTCTGATGTTGTCTTTATCAATATTCTCTTGAGAATAGATGGTAGGATGTCCAAGTGGAAACTGTCCATACTTGCAAATAGTTGGATAGAGTGAACACACATCTATGTACTTGATTTCTTCATTGGAGGATTCATCGATTTCCTGATAGAGTTTGGTTGAGTTAGTCCTTCCACCAAATAAAGCATCTCTTGGCCTCAAAGGGTCTAAGTTTGTAAATTCTGAGTCCACCAAAGATCTGAAGTCTGGATCTTCCTTGTATCTCTTGTCATAGTCACATTCCCAAAGCTCCACCACCTGATATCCTGCTTTTCGTAACTCTTCTTTCTTGCCAATGGTCAAAATATACAACTGATGCATGGTCAAACACTGATGATGTTGAACTCTGTTTCTGTCTGGAAAATGAGTAAGGCATCCATGCCAGTAACATCCATAGAATTCAAATACTGTTCGAGATTCTTCATGGTAGCCATCCACATAATGTCCATTGATTCTTTGTTCACCACCATTCAATGCATGTTTGATTTCAATACCACGTTCCTTAGCTTCACTTTGAATCCATCTTACAGCTTTGATAGAGTAATTCTTTTGATTAGGATAACCTTCAGGTGGGATGATGGCAATACTGTTTTCAGGCATATGATTCTTTCTCCATACTTTTGAACAAGCTTGAGCGATAGTGCAAGCTTCAGACAAAGGATCGAGTCCACTAATGTTGATCAATTCTTGTCTGAAACAAGCACATCCTCGTCTTAGAATATCTACATCACTACGGCAGTATTCTTCCATCTCCCATTTGAAGTTAAATATAGCACCACTCTCAATTTTCCCTTTATGCCAAGCTAAAAATACCTCACGATCCTTGACAGACATCTGACCAGGATTGTACATGTCCACAGGAAAGTAAGGTCCCACATACTTTTGGTTTGCCAGTGTATTTGCAAGATGAGGAAAGTAACCTTTCTTCATCTCTGTCAAGCCAAATGTATCTGGGAAATTAGCCAGTCTCATATGCAAAAACTGATAAGAATCAAGGAATGTGACACGTCCTACTTTCATTCTAAGTATAGTATTTCCATTCATGATCACATCAGGTTTCACTGTACCATATTCTAAGATATAGTGTAAGATGAACTGACCATCGTATCCTCCAAAATTATGTGCAATACATGTCACTCCTTTATTCTCATCTCCTAAAATCCAATTGCAAAATTGTGGTAAAGTATCTATACCTTCAAAGATAAATTCTCTCAGACCTGTTTGTGCCGAACAAGTCGGACAAAATGTATCTATGGGCAAATCCATGCAATCATCACACGCTTTATGAGCAACACAGAAATTCACTTGATGTGTACCAGTTTCTTGATTTGACTCGAAATCAAAGAAGATGAAACGAGATTTCTTAGGTTGAGAAACCTCTTCTTCTCCTTCATTTTCAGTCATCTCAGATTTACATTCATAACTTTGAATATAGCATTGATGATTGGGCCCAACAATCTCTTTACAATTTCCACATTTTCTCTGTCCTGGACACACATGATTTTTCTTATTGCCCACAATCCTAAAATTACATTTACCACAATTATACACAAGTTGGCAAATAGATTTATGCTGCTTAGATTTTATTGCCTTATGCTTTGCAAAACAGTCTCTACTACGAAATGTTCTTTTACAGTCCATACAACGCGTTTTTTGTCCAGGAATACAAGGAATGTCACTATAGCAACCATCACATCCATCAGCACATCTATGGTCTCCCCTGTTCGTATATCCAACATCACAATACTCGCAGTAGTAATATCCACCAAGGAATCCAGTCACCTTCGTAATCGTATCATAGTGATCAATTCCATTGAAGTAAATATGGATCACCTTCGTCTCAGGTTTCTTCTTGAATTGTAGTGGAAATATTAGCCCATCTTTAGGATACTGTGAATGGACTTTGATCAAGTACTTGGGTGCAAGTACAGATTGGATCTTCTTGTATTCCTCAATACCACAAGACTTAGTATGAGGAATCTTCGCTCGATCCAATAACTTCATGGCTTCTCTGGTCTGCATAGGTCGATCTGATCTTCTCATATAATGCCAGTTCTGTTTCCAAGACTCTGATTCTTCTTTGTCCGCATTGCATTTCCCCACCACCACAGCTCTCGCCATACACATGACATCTTTGGTATTGTTGATCTGTATAATACTCTGTTTATTCTTTCTCATATTATCTGACTCAAAATAGAGTCCAGCATGTAATGGTTTTCGTCCACTGCCCACTGGAAGTCTCACCACTGTAATTTGAATAGTCATCTGTCCGTCATGAATCCTGAAATTCTCATTGGACTGTTGTACTTTCATAATTTCTTGAAGTATAGCTTCCCCAGTCATGGCTGAGACATCTCTCCAAGGCACAAACACTCCAAGTTTCAATCCAGGATGCAAAATAGTCATCCGCATCTTATCATTGGATTCCATCTGGCATCGTTCTTTGATGTCTTCTACCAGCCGATCAAATAATCTGGATATAAATTGTAGGTGTGGAACATTGTCAGGGAAACTCTTGATGTTGAGCTGAAATTCTTTCCCTTGAGCTCGAAATAATCTAGACTTCTTCTCGTTGACTGTCTTAATAGTATAATAAGAAGTCAAATCTTCATCATCTTCATCATCTGAACTCTCTGTGTCTGAATAAATCACCATAGGTCTTCGTTTTCTTGGTGGTGGCCTAATATTATCTTCATCATCTGAGCTCTCTGTGTCAGAATAATCTACCAATCTACGTCGAGGCTCTTCATCATCAGAAGTGGGTGGGGTAATATCTCTCTGTCGCTTAAACATGTTGACTGTTCAAAGTTCTCTACTGAATTGATGCTGCAATAGAAATCTGAGCTCCTTTTATACTGGAAAAACCCAGATTTGGAAAAACTCAGATTTTCTGAAATCAACTGTTGAAAATTCTCAAAATTGTTTCATCAAGCGTAATCACTATTTGATTTTTTTATCCGATCGAATATTTTCCATAAGTTCAGAAAAATCCTCAGTCAAGATTACTAGTTCTCAAATTATTTTGATATGCAAATCTACTAGATTTTTTTCATCCGATCAAATATTTTCTATAAACCAAACTACTGAAAGTTTTACAATGCGGCAATAGAAATCACTAGTTCATAGAAAAATTTGACAAGCAAATCTATATGAATTTTTTTCACAAAGTGTCAGGCGAGACTACATGTTTTTGCTAGGCCTAAAGTGCAGGCGAGACTACATTTTTTGAAAAATTAGCAAGAAGTATCAGGTACTGTATAAACAGCACCATTACTCCCCCAGTACTATCCTAACCTCAGAATCCCTGGCGATTGAAACTGTCTCAAATACAAGTCAAATTCCTGCATGTCTCTATGGACCAGAGAATTTGAGGCGGAGCCACTCCAACCCGAAGGCCGGCGCCCTTAAACAGCCAAAGCTGCTCTACCTTTTTAAATGCATATTCAACAGTTTCTGAAGCACAAAGCTTCTCTACGGGCCTCGGCGGATGTATAGAGTACCAGTGGTCAGTTATTTTTTGTTCAAACTATATCTCTACTGACTTAGTAAGCAAATATTTGCGATTCATATATATAGTTATCCTAACACAGAATAAGTTTGAAATGGTGTCTCAATGTTACTCTATCCCATAATAGTTTTCAAGCCTTATAGTATGTAAAATCGATAACTTGAATATAAGAGCTATCTTTTGGTAAAAATTTGAAGTCAATCGGATAAAAAATACTCGAGATATTACAAATTTCGCATATTTTTTACCGTGAAATTTTATATTCAAGGGAGATAATTTAATGAAAAAGCAAGAACCGGATTTCTAAAAAGTAAAAAATCATATTTTCGCAATAACTTGAGTTTGCCTCGACCGATTTTCAATTTTTTTTCACCCTATAAAAGCTGAGAACAATAGCTATCTCATCACATACATTATATTTATTTTATCTGCAAGTGTAATATCATGGAAGAAGCAAGAGAGAAGAAATATTTGGAAATTCCACTTTCCAAGATTTTGAAGTTCAGACCGTATAGAAGATTATTGTTCTGCAATTACATCTTATTTTCTCATGATGAGATTACAATAGAAGAGATTCAACAGAAACTCAATAGTCCTGAAACTTTTGAAGATTTCAAGAAACTTTGGTGGATCAGTATCAGTTATTTGATGGAAAAAGAGACACTGATTACATTTGAGAATTGGAAAAG
Source organism: Loripinus fragilis (assembly GCA_964019695.1). Lineage (NCBI taxonomy): Eukaryota > Metazoa > Mollusca > Bivalvia > Lucinida > Lucinidae > Loripinus > Loripinus fragilis. The sequence goes on from OZ026515.1 coordinate 130,798,432, forward strand.
ATGTGTCGCTGACAATCCTAGTGTGATTGAATTTCTCTACAATCATAGAAGAGACAGAACTTTTCCAGGACTATAAATAGTCGGACACCAGTGAGAGAGAATCATTTCACTTCTGACTTTTGAAGAGTAAAGATGGCAAACAGTAGAGATCCAAGGATGGCTAAAGTCTATGATAAGAAGAGCATCTACTATCATTGTGTATCGTTGAAGAAACTTTTATCTCAAGAAGAACAAGCTTTGATGCAACCATTAGAAGATAGTTTGAGACAACAAGACAAGTTGAGGCCCCCTTATGGAGAATGTCACTATTGTCATGATAGGGGACATTGGCTTGGAGATTGTCCTGAGGCTCAGAAATTAAGAGAACAACAGATGTCTACTGATAAGAAGCCTACATATGGACAATGCTATATTTGCGGACTTGAAGATCATTGGGCTCCAAACTGTCATAAGAGAGAAGAAGATTTGATGAATGATAAAGAATCTCAACCTAAGTTGGTGGATTATTCAGATTCAGAGAGCTCAGATGATGAAGATAATATTAAGCCACCACAAAGGAAACGAAGAGCTATGGTGATTTATTCAGACGATGTAGATGATGAAGAGCAACAGTCTTCAGAATCTACAGAGAAGCAACAGTCTTCAGTATCTACAGAGAAGTCTTCAAGAAAACGAAAGGCTTCAGATATATCTGATGTCAGTCCTAAGAAAAGACGTTTGGATAATCATTCAAAGAAGACAGTAAAACGTACAAAGACAGGGAAGAAGCCTTATTGTTTCATTTGTAAATCAGCCTCTCACTCGCCTCGATCCTGTACAGAGATGGTGACAGAGAACAGGGATAAACAGATTTCTTGTGATGAACCAGACTCACTAGTGCATATTCATTAAAGACTTAAATAGACTCTAGGGACATATAGTGATTCTAGTAGTTTTTGGATTTAATTAAAAGTATGTTGTTGAAATTGTGTTTGTTTTTATTTTGAGGTTATTCTTTAACGAAACTAATTGAGTAGCCCTGAAAAGGACTGTTTGTTTTAAGTCTCCTAAGTAACAAAACTATTTCTTACTTAGAAGATTTTAAAATAGGTCGCACAATGGCTACAGGTTTTCTGGATCCAATCCCTCTGCGAGCAAGAAATTGCTCCAATCCCAACTTATTTTGTTGTTTCTCCACCTCTTTCCAATCTTTTCGCTGCAAAGCAGCACACAACTTAGTCAAACTGAATTTTTCAAAGAACTTCATTTTTTGAGAGAAACACAAAGTACATTGGGTTATATAGTAGGATAGGTGGATTGACCTACATTCTACTCCTACGCTAGAGAGAGCAACTAAAATCTGATTGGTCCAGTTAAAGATCACGCCATAATCACCCCATTACTGTAAGCATGATTAGGAAATACTACAATCACACATATCTTAGGCATAGCCTTACATACAAAACAAAGTGCAACATATTTAGTTATTCTTTCTTGAAGAAATGGGTGGCCCTGAAAAGGGCCGTTTTGGTGGTTATATTACCACAGAGACTTTATTTTCTAGGAGCAGGGACATCTACTGGGGCGGCCACCACATGCAGGACACCGCACACCCCACTGTTCAACCGTAATTGTCCTTCTCACTGGTATGTAGAAGGGCATATCATCTGCTTCCGCATCCCAATCCTCAGAAGGATGAGGTGTGGGGGGAGAATTATCCCCCCAATCTTCCTCCTCGTCACTGATAGTCTCCACCTTCACTTCTGTCTTTACATCGTTTATCAAATTTTCTACCCTCCTACTCATCTCCAACATCTTCTGATGATTCTCAATCATCTGTAATAGAAGTTCTCCCGTATCTTTCACAGCATTCACAGTCTCCAGTAACCTCCTAGTAGCATCAGCCATAGTCTTGCCCTGCTCCTCCAATTGCTCCAAACGCGAATCCATATTGCTTGCCATGTTGTTGTTGTTGTGTAATACAAGAACAGAATGAAGAATTTGAGATTTGAAACAAGCTTTTATAGTTTTCAAAGGGATTGACCTACATTGAACTCCTGCGCTAGAGAGAGCAACAATACACTGATTGGTCAGTTCATTTATTTTCACCCAATCAGAGTTGGCTTGATTTCTTAAAGCGCGGGAACTTTAAACTAGGTCAATCCGCTTGACAAGTATAAAAGGCTCAAACACATTACATTTTTCAACATTCATAATCATGGAGCCATCACTAACACTGGACGATATGATCAACAATCCTGATATTCTACTATCAGCAGTGAATGAGACGTTTGCTAACGATATGACACAACAGTATTATACGCCGCAAACACCCTCAACGTATATACCTCAACCTGTTCAGCAGATGCCACAAAAGCAACAGTCAAAGACTCAAGTCATAGAAGTCTTTCTCAAGGAAGTCAATGAGTTAAGGTCTAGAGTGAAGAAGTTAGAAGAATTATCTCAACAGCGATTGCAGCAGCAAACGTTTGAGATACAACCCATCCAGATACCAATTAGACTTGACATTATGACCAATGACCAAGAGACTAGTCAAAACGTAGGAGTTGGAAAAGCAACTAAGAAAATTAAAATGACCAAGAAGAAGTGATAGAAATAACTAGACAATCAACAAACAGCCCTTTTCAGGGCTACCACTTCCCTAGAAAGAATACCACTAAACTTGCTAAACAATATACACAAGTTAACGCTACAGAGTGATGCCTCTAGGAGTTGAGGTCTTGATTGACCAAGAGACTCTAAAGACGCATAGAACTTAGTAGCCTTGACACACACCATATATCACCACAAACTATACCCCCTAAAATGACTAAGTTATTTTCAAAGCTGAAATTAGCTAAGTTATTTTATATATCACCACAGAAGAGCCTTCATTCCCCTTAAAATGACTAGGTTATCTTCAAAGCTGAATTTAACTAAGTAATTTTATATATCATCACAGCAGGACCTTTATTCCCCTCAAAAATGACTAAGTTATTACCCAATAGCCCAGGAAACTATTATAATCACAACCCAACCAGTGGATATGACCAGGAGCTTATCATAATCACAATCATAGACCAGAATAATCCTCAAAAATAAACTAAGTTATTCCCCAGTAGCCCAGGAAACTATCATAATCATAGACCTGACCAGAAAAGACCTCAAAAATAAACTAAGTTATTTACCCAACAGCCCAGAAAACTATCATAATCACAGCCCAACCAGTGGATATGCTCAGAAAACTATCACAATCATAGGCCCAACCAGAAGAGACCTCAAAAATAAACTAAGTTATTTCTCATTAGCCCAGAAAACTATCACAATCATAGGCCCCAGCCAGAATAGACCTCGAAAATAAACTAAGTTATTTCTCAATAGCCCAAGAAACTATCACAATCACAGGCCCAGCCAGAATAATCCCAAAAATAAACTAAGTTATTCACAGCTAGTCACTCAAGCTTACCAGGGTAGACATCTCTGGCCCCATTTTTCAGCCTGAAAAATTCTAAGTTCTTTTCAGGCTTAAAAAAAATGGGGCCAGAGTGTCACCCATTACTACTAATATTTAATCATGAAAGCTGGCTCATTATCCTGTTTAACACTGATAGACCCTTTTCCAGTTTAATCATTTTATCATATGGCTTCGCTTCTGGGAGTAATATTACGCCATGCATTAAAATCGATAAACCTCTAGTGATTTACACAGTTTGCTAATGCTATGTATTGACGTCGTAATATCGTCGCGTATATATGTAAAATCTTAGCATCTTCGCGCAAAAACACAATTCAAAGTAGGATAAATATAATCTAACATTCATGCTCCTGTATTATTGAATTTATTTAACTCGTCACGAAAAAGTGATCCAATGCTCGACACGCCTCGCATTTCATCCCTTTTTCCTCAAATCTTTAATAAATTTAATAAAACATTAGCAGTCGTGTAAGATCCTCTCTTTATATCGGTCTCATGTCACATACAACTGTTTCATGGCTCAGTCATTAGCTAGTTTGCTCAGGTCTTGCAAATAGCTGTTACGTAGTGCATACTTTCGGGACACTGTATGAGTTAGTCGTATATGTACACGCAATATATATTCCAGAACTTTTCCGCTTGTACGTGGAGATAATCCACAATCTCTAGCGAGAGGATTATCTTACGTACAGGTGCACAAACATGGTATAACTATTTTATACCATCTACATCATTGTAGACCTTTACATCACAATCTATTTCGTGCTAAAGATGGTAAGGGTGGTATAAATGGTCAGAAGCCATGTATGGCGCACTAACGGCATGGCACAAGATAAGATAAACAGTTACACTTTGCAATGTGGATGGAGAATTATTTAAAGCTTTGGCAGGTATTTGATCTCACAAAATATCATTTTTCTGTTCAAATAATTCACTGATTACTCGAATCAGCTTAAGGCTTGCGCGGAGCCAGAGTGGGGAGAGAGGATCAGGAACCCCCTCCTGAAAAATCAGAAATTCATAGGGTTTCTTAGCAATATTTGTCCGGATCCCCTGAAAAATCACAAAGCCAGCAATCGATATTGGGCCATCATCGGCCCGCCAGCGAAACACCCGCCTTAAGTGGTATTTGGATCATCACTGCCTTCATTAAATAAAATAAAACTAAGAACATTGTCGGAGTTAGACCGCCTCTGACATAACTTTCTGGATCCGCGCATGTTAAGGACTACATGATGTGTTTGGTAATTTGTAATAAAAGGTCGAGCTTTGTCAAACATAAATGTTGCAGCATAATAAGGTAGCGACACACAAATTCTGAAAGAGTGAAATTAACAAATTTTGTGTTTTGACAATAGCAGGATCTAGGGCGAATTTAGGTACATTTAAATGTGTACGTTGTCATACGTTTTGAGCATGGATACAGTTTGGCCCGATGAGAGAGCATAGTAAAGGCACATTTTTCTGTGACTTTATCATTTGACACCCCCATTCAGTTTGAAGACTATTGCCTTGAATACATTTTTACCCCTGATTGCAAAAGATTTGCAATGCAACAATTGCTGACGTGCCTTTGTAGTTATACAAATGAGAGACAAATCACAAGTGGTCCTTTTGGTCAATTTATTTCGCACTGTATGAGTTTCCTTTTTTATTTTCTGTTTTTTGTTAATACAAATATACATAGAAAATGTTTGAATGTTAACCTGATATGCTGCTACAGACAGACACGTTCGTCCAGATGCATCCTGAGAATCTATATCGGCCCCCATTTTCACCAATCGTTTTACAGCGTGAAGTTGTTGTGACTGTACTGCACAGGCTAGTGGCGTGCAACCTACAAAAGAACATTGACACATCTCATAAGGTATTGGTACTTATCGCATATCGTTAAACATGAACACGTATCTACATGTACCTAGTGTAACTAGATGTCTTAATATTGCACTGGTCAATACTTTATGTTTGCGAAAGGCGAATGCTCTGTCAAGGTTGCGTGGATGCGCAGGCTTGATAGAGCCTCCTCTGCTCGCTGATGTATGAGTTCATGTACAAAACTCAAATTTGTTGGCCCCTTTGGGTATATTTGTACATACCTTCTGTGTCTCTGTGTTCTAATATGCCTGGATCTTGTTTTATTGCCTGCACCAGAAGTGCCACATCCCCTGAAGCTGCTGCTTGGTGTGCCAATGGTAGGTCATTATCGTTGTCTGAGTCTAGTCCTGAAATAACAAGAATTAGTTATTATGACAGAAACTAGTATTTAAAAAAGGAAATTGGTCATTTTGGTCTAAATTTGAGACTTATGACAGAGAGAAAATATCAAAGAGCACAAACAAATATAAACAACATATTTTGACCGATTATAGGTTTTACCACTCAAAGCAACATGTTAAGTTTTCCCTTGGGTATTTAGCTGTGCTTCTTATGAAGTTTCAAATCCGGTCAAAATGACGATTTCGCTACGTAAAACATCAAAAGTGTAATTCAAGAATGGGGGTATACCTACAAAATAAGTAAATCTGCTACTTATCATAGCTAAACTACTTACATTGGTATCAAATTATTATTGCCTTATATTCCGTAATCAATTATGCAAAGTATCTTATTTGCATAATTATCGTATTCACTAATACTAATAAAAGCAAAAAAAAAAAAAAATAAGGGAAATAATTAAAACATAAATAAGCTGATTTCATCCCCATATTAACATTGTTGCACGTTTTATATCATCAGTGATACAATCTGACAAGTCCATTCATTCAGTGGTCCTATATGAACATTATTTCATTTGCAGTTTCATGAAAATACATGAAAACTTTTTTTTAAAATGAGCATGCCAAATTGTTCAGTGGGACCCCTTGAATGCGTAAAAAATACCCTAACAAATTAACAGGTTTGGGCAATGTGAAAATGCATGCTTCGTTAGCAACCTATAAGGTGATTCTCAAACATTGGGGTGTACCTACAAAATCAATTATATCTCAGTGTAAAGCTTAGACTTAGACCTTTAATCTCATAGTCATTAATGCAAATATATTTATTGCAAAATACATGCAGGATCTTACATAAATTGGACACCGTCTCGTATTGTATCTCTTTCTCCGAACTTAATTAATAAATGCAATACAACAGGAGTACGGATGTTGTGCGTTCTAGTGATGATGTGACGCTCAAATATCTTTAAAATTGAGTTTTGGCACCAGTAAAATGCCTTTTATCCCCTAGTGGCTTTGGCTGCTGTCCGCACTAAGGCTGTTGTTCTGTTGACAGTTGTTATTGTTGATTCATTGTATTGTTTGAGGGAGTTCTGTGTTTATGTACTTAGCGTCCTTTCTAGTTTTGCAATCATCTTGACAAGGAAATGATAGCTGGTTGATTTACTTTATTTTTCTTCCTTGTGTCTTGTGACTGTTATTGTTCTGTGGCTCTTCCTCGAGGTGATATACATCCTAGATATGACTTATTTGCAACTAGAACTAAAAAACTTAAACTGATGCCATTTAGCATATAAGATTTGCATGTACAGTGTATAGCATATGGTTTGTTCTTGTGAAAATGCAACATAATTTCTTGCACCATTCGTTCATGTAAAATGCGCAAAATAAACGGTAGTGGCCATGTTCATTTTCACTACAGAATACACCCCGTGCGTGCATTATGGATTCTTTTCTTCCACGATTTATCTTAAGTAAAGCAACGTGGTCAGTAAGGCGTAATAAAAGCAAACTTATTTACGCGTCTGTAGATATTATATTCATTTCTCATTATTAAAGCTTATCATTTAATATGACGTACATTTTGCATTAAGACGTCTTTTTTAATTTTCGTAAAGTATGGTGCATTTATCACCAAACGGCAGACCAATAAAATGATGAAGTCTAATATGACCATATCAATTCATTCCCAGGTGAGACGGCTCTTTTGAGCTGTTTCATCTGATTAACATAAAGTTTGACAATTCTATGCATATATTGTTCTTTTACGATGTGAAATTCTCCAAATTTAACTGAATAAGACCAAGGAATGCCAAAATCACAGCTCACTGACACTTTATGAAACACTTGATCGCAGACAAACCAAGACACACACACGATAGCAGGATTACAATAAGCATAGAAGCCAAATCTCTCTACCTTAATGAGATGATTGCCAGCCTAGACTGAATGGCACAAATCTACACCACAAGAAACCTCCCAAACAGCAGAAAGAACTAGCAATAATGGAACTATTACCCTAAAATGAACAGAGCAGCATCCACTACTGTCACTAATCATGCGAGAATCAAGAAAATTCCTTCAGGGGGGTTGGGGTCCTAACAACGTTTTTATTTAGCCATCAACATATTTCACTGAGGGCCGTACGGACCTCCCTTGAGAAGCAATTGGACCTCATGGTCCAATTGCTTCTCAAGGGAGGTACGTACCAGAATTTCTAAGGAAACCTATATCCACTTGACTGTGATGTTTAGGGGAATCCCGAACCCCTTGTCTCCCTCCCCTTCTGGATTCGCCCATGCTGGTATAGTCCGAATATGTTTATACCGGTTAAATTGTCGCCATTGGTTGTTGTAAAATTTCATTAATTGGTTAGCTCACCTATTGGACTTCAAACTTACTCATTGTAATATCCGAGAGATAGGACCAAAACAAACGGAGCAACTGTGATAAAAGAAGGAAAATTGTTTCAAACCAAAATACAGCCGTAGCCATGAAACCCACTTTTTGAGTCATGATGGGCTCAGCCAAGAACAGGCATTATGCCCAGTCATTACCACATTGCTTCTTATATTTAAACTAGAGGACCTTAGATCATGAAGCGCTCATCTAACAATGAGTCACAAGAATGTAGATGACCCCAATATTAGGGTTTACAAAGTCAAGATAAATCTACGACCATCACTTGAACATACTCATAGTGAGAATAATGACTTTGACTTCAATAGTTTTAACATCCTTTTTCGAAACATTTTCCATTTAAATGCACTAGGAAGAATTTGACCTTGGCATTAGGCAGGTTAACTTCAAACTACGACCATCACTTGAACATAATTCATAATGAGAAAAATGACCTTGGCTTTCACAGTTTAAAGAATATTAACGTAATCGAGAATGTTCCCATTTAAATGCACTAGGAAGCAAATTTGACCTTGACGTTAGGTAAGTCATGGTCAACCTAGACCTGTGCATCATTTCAATTGCCATGGTAGGCCAAAACATATATATTCGACGAATTACCCTTGCTTGAATTCTGTTTTGCCAGGCGCACATCCGATTCTCGATATTCTAGTTACCACATATTGGCATGGCGACCATCTTGGTCATGTGACCTGGACAATTTATATAAACTTCTGTTCCCCTTTGACTTTGATTGGCCAAGCGGTTTCATTAAAGCTTTTAACTCCACCTCTACACATTTAGATGACTTACTTAATATTGATAATCCTTATTTTTAACAAATGGTAGGTCAGATATATCCCACTGAACTTCGGTTAAATCAGGCGAATTCTTCTGATACTGAAGCTCCGTTTTTGGACTTGAACTTGTCCTTAACAAATGGCATAGTTTCTTCTAAAATTTATGATAAACGGAATGATTTTAATTTTGAAATAATGAACATCCCATTTCTTGATGGAGATGTTCCTCGTTCTCCTTCCTATGGTGTATTTATTTCTCAGCTTAGTCGTTTTGAAATAGAGTGTTCTAATGTTGATGACTTCAACAACAGAAACTTATTTTTAACTACTAAGTTATTAAAACAGGGTTATAGGTATCATGAAATTCAAAAAGCATTTTCTAAATTCTACCACGGACACTCAGAGTTAATTGGTAAAAACAACATTGCGTTAAAAGCTCTACTGCAACAAGGCATATCAGAACCTATATTTCATGGTGATTTAGTTTACAAATTCAAAAGAATTATTGGAAACCCTAATTTTAGCGACCAATTCAAAAAGATAATCAAACGTTATATAAAGGTTGGATAGAACTTGGATGTCATGCGACAGTCTGCACGCCTGGTTTTAAACCAATCACGGTTTATAGCTATGGTTTTCTCTTTAAGTGCGCGACGGTGGGTCAGGCCTCAGACTCTGTGACGACTCTGGAGTAAAGCTTTTATCGATGGGTTGGTGCATGATGCTAATCAGTAGCTGGGCCCATTGTGGCTCAACTTGCGGTTTTCTTTAGCTCTGACTATCTGTGAGTAGTGAGCCCTTTTCTTTGTTTCACTATAGCGTGTTAATATCAATAAGAGTGTATTTCCATGATGATACATTGAAATAGTAAGAAGACTTCCATGCGAGCTGATTATTTCTTGTACTTCAACAACAGCAGAATCGAGGGCAAAGATTTGGTACCAGTAAAATGCATTTTAGTCCCCGGTGGCTTAGGCTGCTGTCCATTCTAAGGCGGTGGTTCTGTTGTTGTTGTTGACTTGTTTAGTGTTACCCCTTTTGTGGGAGTCTGTAATTGTTCTGCTGTACCTTACCTTATTTATTTTCTAGTTTTGCAATCATCTTGATGAGGTAGAGAACGCTGGTTGCTTTGCTTAGTTTGTCTTCCTGGTGTCTCTTGGTTGCTGTGTGACTCTTCTTCGCCAAGCCATGGGTTTTTCTACAGTTTGTGATTGTGGTATTTTCTGATCATACGCACTTACTTTTATTCAGAGAAGATGTTTGAAATTGTTGACGACGACAACGACATACATACTATAAGCTAACCTTGTGAGCCTTGCGGCTCAGGTAAGCTAAAATATAACAAATTCTATGCTGAAATTTATTGAAAAAAATGCCAGTTTCTTTTTATTGCATGAAAATAATTGCATTTATCGTAACTTCGGATTCCTTTTGTAGCAAGTCAATCTGCTTAATGTGTTCGTCTTCAATTTTCTCACGTTTAAAATCCAAACCACAATTATCAGCTATAGATGTTTAATTAATTTGTAACCTCTGGATTGTCATACAATTGTTTACATGCTATTTAAATGTAATCGTTGTCTTCTGATTAATGGGATATATCATGAATGTTCATGCTATAAGGGGTAACCCAGTACGTTGGAAGATTTCCAATGGAATACACAATTAAAGTAATATAGTTCTGACGCCTGTGCGAAACCACTGTTCAGTTCCCACTATAAAATACGCATATCTGCTTTCATATTTACACATGAGCCGCCGCATGAGATTTCCAACAATTTGACATTTTGACAAGTGTAGACTAGGACGGGCTTCTGCAGCCTTCTTTTAAGCTTAGAAACTCCAAATGGTGTTCAGTCAGTAGCTTAACAATCATAGAATACTCAAGCGACAAGCAAAGGTTCTGATCAGACTGCGCGTATGCGCAGGCTGATCTGAGGCTTTGCTGGTCGCACATACCACATTGTTTGAAATCTCATGTCACGGCTCATTTACATATGTCATTGAACTAGCCACCCTGTTAGATTATGTTATTGATATGGGTTTCATATAAAGGAATATGGCCTTGATATATAATTACAGGTGGATCCTCCAATTAAGCATTCATTATATATATGCTTTGTTTCATTATGACTCCAAATATTTCAATAAATGAGCCATCACATACAGTAAAACCTGTGTAAAGCGGCCACTCAAAAATAGACAAAACAAAGATCTTCATGACAAATGTTAGCTTATTGAAGGTTGAAAGTATTGCAGAATGCTCCCTTTAGAGCATTCTGCAATACTTTTGACCTGCAATAAGCGATAATTGGCCTTGAAAACAACTTAACGATGTTTTTGAGAGTGGCCGTTTTACACAGGTCTTACTGTATGAGTGTCAAATTGGTACTTATCGCATATTTACTAACGCCCATGCTAACATGAGGTCTCAAATTTGGCCTGGGTATTTGTCGATACCCATACGTTGTATGTGCGAGGAGTGAAGGACTGTTTAGTCTGCGCATTTGTCAAGGAGTGTATGAGCAATCGTTGTTCTACAATGCGATAAGTACCAACATCTCATGTGCTGGCCCAAATATAATAAAAGAGGAATTCCATATAGCCTTATTTAGGGGATTTGATTAACTATTTGCATGCTTGGTAGGTTATTATGCTTTTGCTGTCGTCTGCTGACTTTTTTTAAGATTAACTTTTAAAAAAGAAGATTAAGGCCAGATCAGGACCGACGTTCTGTCTTTCCTGATCTGGACCAAAACTGTTTGAAAGATTATTAGCAGACGACACAAGTGAAAGAGTTAATACTGGCTAATCCCGGCAAAAAACAAGTAGCAAAAAAATGACATTACGAAGAATTCCTAATTGTTTTTCTTCTAGTTTGTCTGTCTTCTGTTGATATAATTATTTCAACCCTTATCCTCCCAATATTTTTGCCTTGAAAATGTCGACTCCTTTTTACGTCTGTTGCATGTATTACTCAAATGCACTTCAAAGTAACTTTGATCATAGAAGCAAAAAACTATGAAACCTGATCTGACTACTTATAAGGGAGCAGTCTGATCTTGTTTCATATTGTTTGCAATACAGGATTTCAAAGTCCATAAGCGAACGAGCGAGTAGACGACAATTGTCGTGAGTGGCGAGTAAGCTTGCACTGTCATTTAATTAATGTGGTCATCGGCAATGTTTAACCCATTTAAGCCTATAGCTAGCGTCCTTTTTATGTGACATCAGCAAACAGTGTAGAGACAGATAAGACGCCGCAGCACTGTTTGCTTACAGGAAGTACTTTTGAAATTTGAATGGTATTGGAACTTACAACCAAACAATCCTTATATTCGAATTGGATTCGTCCAATTGATAATGATGGGGAATCTTGTCAACTGATTGATTTAAACTTCAGAGGTCGAGCTCCGATTGGCAGCAGATAGCAATGGATTTCGTTGATTTGTTTACTAAAAATGTCGACTGCTTTTTAAGTCTGCTGCATATATTTATATGCACTTCAGACTCCTTTTTATAATGAACCCAGATCAGACTGCCTCATTGACATCATGCTTATATCTGGATCAACACTGCCAGCTACAGAAGTTTCCAAACTACAACAACCAATGGCATAAAAACCGTCCCGAGACACAATTGATATTGAAACTTTTAAACATCCATGATCTAAAAGCAGAGCTAAAATTCTTAATGAACAATTCAAGTCAGTATTTACATTAGACGATCTCACCAACATGCCAGATACATGCGCCAGTGCCTCTCCAAACATGCCCGAGGATTAGATCAACTGGAAAGGCATCCAGCATCTCTCAAAGAATTACAATACCAATAAAGCCAAAGGACCCACTTTGATTCCGGCGTTCATTCACAGGGCAGCCACTGGCGAATAAGCTCCTGCCTTGGTAATTTTGCTCCAAATACGAGGCCTGTTCAAATTATGAATGCAAGTAGCTTCTCAACTTTTTGCACATATATGCTACGATAAAATGTCATACCTTTCTGGAAAGAACTATTTGTCGCCTTTAAAATGGCACCAAACATAAAGAAACACTCACTATATAAGCTTATATGAAGGACATTCCTGTATACTGAAGTTTTTCTGAAGCAAATTGCAATACACGTTTTGGTACATGTGCGGATATAGTGTCATATCTTCGTAAGTTTTAGACAAATGGCACCAAATTTTAGATGCAAGTTTAAGTAACAATTCAAAAGTTGCTTGCAAGAAAAAGTTTATATAATCCTGTTTCAATCTTGAGTAAACAGGCACGTTTGTGACATCATTAATTTTATGATAAACGTCATTTTGAGTTATCTACTGGTGATGTAATAATGAACATCGCTGTGTCGTTTTCTTTGCGTTTTGCTGAAAACATGCTAACTATGTCATAAGGTAGTTTTCAAAATGCGCCGTCCTCTATTTACAGAGTAGTAACACTTTAAATCATTTTTCAAGCATTTTTACTCCTTCTTAGTGACGTGTTTACATTAATTAAGATATGTCAATGCCTTAGAGGAGGTCCAGATTCAGTAAAACTTGTCTAAAAAGACAACTCTCAAAAGGACAAAAAGTTGGTTATTGCTTAATGCAGGTCAAAGGTGTGTGTGTGTGTGTGTGTGTGTGTGTGTGTGTGCGTGTGCGTGTGTGTGCGTGTGTGTGTTAAAAGAAATGCCTAGATACCAACAGAAACCAGTTTACCAAACAGCGGTGAACGACTGATATTGTACTGTTTAAAACATCAAAAAGTCATTAATACCGCTTACCTTGAGAATAGCCTTTGGTGTCAAGAAGTATAAGGTGCTTTCTATTCATGATATGTTTTAGTAATTTAATGTTTATATTCCGTGTATGGATATGATCATTCAAGAACTTTCTGACAAAGCATATGCTATATGATCGATTGAAAGCAAATTGATACTATTAATCTACACCAATCAATTTTTTTTTTTCATTAAGAGGTTTCTTTCCAACGAAGCCCGCATATAAAAATACAAAAGCCTATGGAATTAAGTGAATGCATTTGAGCCTGTTTAATTCAGCTGTATCATTTCAATATAGCAAAATCATGTTCTGACACTTCGATAACTACTATTTATAACATGGTTTCAGAGGTAATAAGCCAGAGACATTTAGTTGTCAACCTGTATAAAATTATCTGTTTTTCAATTTATAATAATTCCCATTTGAAACTATTAAATGTTTGCTGCATAAAATTTGCGTATGCAGTTATGCATAGTGTTAATGTAATAAAAGCTTGCTAAATGCTTATCCAAATGGTGCGCACTGGTTGATATATTGGTTAATACAATGCAAAGATAAATCAAACCTTTACCAGAATTATTCTTTTCCGTATTCCTCTTAGTTTTCATGTTCAACGATACAAGAACACAGTATTTCCTTTTGTATTAATTTGCACATTGGAAAACTATAAGACAAATAAATAATTAGTGTACCATAGCTGCTCCTTTATATGCCGCTCACGATTCTACGTAGATGATGACTCATTATACGGAAGTATTTTATCAGCCTATGTTCGAGCAGAAGAGGATCTGGCAAGACTGCGTGGATCAAGATGTTCGTCTAAATTTTCGTTGATCGCCTTTGCGATAAGTACCCAAATCATTCGGGAAAGTCCGCCACAATTCGAGAATCGAATCAAGCCTCGGGTGTACGATAGGCGCATAACGCGTATAGTACTATGTACGAAAAAGCTCCGGAAAAGGCGTAAAGAAAATTAGTTTTTTAGCATGTGAGTTCAGTCGTAATAAAATATATTTGTCTAATTACCCGAAAAGTTTAATCAGCAGAATAATTAAAGTTTATGTATTTTTCAATAAAATGTCGCTATAGCGATATGTTATTGATAAAGGCATAAACTTCATTTATAACCGTTTCTTTTGCTACAATCACACTTGTTACTGTGTAAACATGGTTTCTGTGACGTCAGCGTCACGTTATATAACGTAACCATCACGTTATAATTAAAGCAGATCCTCGATTAACATCCGTGGTCTGATTCCACGAAATTTCGCGGAATTGACCGAGGCAGTTCGATAAGTACATGTATCCAAGTATCATGGACAGGCTCAGAGACAAAAAGACATTGCAAATGAAGAAAACAATAGTTGTTCTAAATTGTATGAAATGTATTATATTGTCATAGAATTTTCTCAGCGATCCTTTTTTCTGAATAAGACAATGTTCCAAGTCTTCGCAATTATTTTTTATTCCTTTGTGCATGGCATATTTCTGTGTCTTCGCTAGTCATCAATGCGGTAGTGGAGTCAGCTTATTTCGCCAAGAATGTAATTTCGCCAGTTGAACATTTCCACCGTTTTTCACTTGTGTGACGTCAGACTCATTCTAAAAAGGGGATACCCAAGGGCAAAAGAAAACCTGTTAAGTTGCAAAGCAGTAAGAAAATGCATATCTTAGTTGTAAAATAATGATCCATTGCCCACACCAATGTTTTTCGCCATTTGTACTAATTCTGTTGAACTACAATCCTTTAATTATGATCTTGAAACGTTTATTCATTGAATGCATCGCTTTCTCCTTTTTCATTTGCATTGACATCATCACGATGGAGGCGAGAAAGCTCAGTGATGTATTGGGACCCCAAGTGGAGATTATTGATTTTATCAAAAGGGGGCTCTTATTAATCACCTCATAAAGATAAGCCTTAGATCTTTCTGGAATATCATTATTATATATTACATGTTTGACGGGAAAATACCATAATTTATCAATCAAATAAAATCGGTAATTTTGTTTTTACCTGGAAAGATTTATTTCCTCTAGGGAAATAAATCCCTATAGCCGGAACTCCTTTTTCCTGACCACAGGTGACCCAAGGCATCGATCAGATAAAACGCTTGTCATATTCAATTTCGTTTTATCATTTACAATTTTTAAACAAGCATAATGCTTCTCTAGCTTTTTGACGTCACAAACATTAACAAATGACGTCATTTGCACATGTGATTACGTTGCATAACGTTTCTGTCTTCCAGCAATGAAACTGATGAATCGAGGAACAAAAACGACAAATTCTAGAAAATCACAATGAATTTAGTGCCAAAATGTTTGTTACGATCTAACTAAGAAAATGACTACCCACACTTTATGTTTTCGTTCACAACTAAAAAAAAGTTACAGACATTTGAAATTCTGAGGTGGACTCGATGAAGAAGATTTCCAAAATGGCGGACTTCCAGGGAATAAACTGGTTCCAAATTGGTCAAATTAACAACTGGTCATGTATAACGTCTCCGCCAGCATATCCCGACGTTAACGGTGACGCTGACGTCACGAAAACCATGCCAACACAATAACAAGTTTGAATGCAGCGTTACAAACTCGATAAACGTCATAGAAAGGAAAATGATTAAGCGATATTTGATAGAAAAAATCCATAGGCTTTTTTCTGTAGCCTGTATGTAACTTTTAAACTGGTTCCGAGTTGTCGGCTAGCTCCATGAAATTCCGTAAGACGGGCAGATTTCTGCCTGTTTGATTTATTGATGACCTGTCCCTACAATAGCCAATGTAGGGGAGAGAACCAGTCTATCCAGGGAACAGCTACATGTAGCTGATGTATTACTACTCGTGTAAGAATGTCATGACCCCGCTAGTTTTACCACATCGCATACCGTAGTATTTTCTTGATTTGAGCAAGCAGTTCAAGCAGAATACATGTAATATACAGTTTATTAAATCGTTCCATTTAAACTGAAATATGGGATTTATAAACCTCGGGAGGTGGTAAATCCGATAAAGAAACTCGTGCGCAAGCGCACTCGTTTCTATATCGGATTTACCACCTTCCTCGGTTTATAAATCCCATATTTCAAATGGAACGATTGATAAACTCTATTTATTAACCAGATGGTTTGTAACTAAAGTGGAAAATACATTTTGTTTTCCAGCCAATTAATACTGTTTACAAAGCAGAAAATGCGTTTTTGTATTCCTACGAGAAAGAAAATCTTGGTACTGAAGCAAACTTTTCCAGTCAGAAATTCCGGTTGTTGAAGTAGTTTCCATACGTTCCTTCGTCTTTTTGTTTGTTTGAACATGTATAACTTTCTGCTGAAGCAGAAATCATTAAAACTGAATATATGTATTATGTTAGTGTCATGAAGTAAAAAAACATTTGTAAGTGAGACACGTGTTTAAAATGCATATATTCTTAGACAATAAAAGTGGTACCACTGCCTGAGGGATATTACAGAAAGATCTAAGGCTTATCCTAATGAGGTGATTATGACGTCCTTACAGGGGAAATAAAATGGTCCCATGAAGGGTCAATGTATTTTCCAATAAAATATTGATAGTTATCTCATTGAAAGAAATGTTTATATAGGTAAGTCGTGATTATCAATTTGGAGGTTTAAAAAGTGGGCATCTATTTATAGCTGATACATGTGTATATCTGGTCTGTCATTATTCTAGTGATTCTTCATCTGGGATACTTATACGGCTGCTAAATAAAAAAAAACATGAACTTCGTAAAGCATTTTATTTGTTTTAAAACACTCAGTTGATTTTTAAACATAATGTTGCTTTTAAATGCTTCTGTAAACATGGCATATCAGAGATAATATTTTCTGGTGTCTTAGTCTATAAATTCAAAGAGACACGGAAACCCTATTTTTGTCCTTGTACGGAGCATCAAACGCTCTAAATGAGTTGGTTATAGCATACATATTACACAATTAAATGCTTACTTAGTTATAAACCCATTGCACGTGTATATCTAGAGGTTTCTCTTTAATTGCACGGTGTGTGTCATGTTTAACACCCAAAGACGTCCCTGGCCATCCGTGTGATCTGTCACTGTGTCCACCATTTTGGTGTCTGCAGATTACGAGTCATTTTCCTTCCATTTGTAGAAAAATGAGTGGATTTTGAAATGGTAACTTAAAGGTTAAAACCAGTCCGCTCAGCTACAGACACTAACCAGAATATTGGGCGTTTGTGTGTAGCAAGTGTTAGGTACATAATACTATTCAGCAGAAAGCGATTAACAAAGGCATTGGTCAGACTGCCCGGATGCGCAACTGATCTTTGCAGCATAAATAGTAAGTGTGTATGGTCAGGAAATAACGCAATCACAAACTGCAGACAAACCCATGGTATCGTGAGGAAGAGCCACACAACAATCATGGGACACCAGGAAGACAAACAAAGCAAAGCAACCAGCTCTCTCTTCCCCATCGAGATGGTTGCAAAACTAGAATGGACACATAGTAACGCACAACATAACATAGTTCAATAACAGAATCCCACAATGGGAGTAACAATCAACTACAGCAGAACCACCGCCTAAGAACGGACAGCAGCCAAAGCCACTGGGGGCTTAAATGTAGTTTACTGGTACCAAATCTTCGCCCTAGATTCTGCTGGTGTTGAATCACAAAAAATGTTAATCTCGCAAGGAGGATTACTATATATTGCAATGTATCATCATAGAGAAACAATAATCATCAAATTACCACAACATGATGAAAAAGAGAAAAGGGCTCACGACTCACAGATAGTCAAAGCTAAATAAAACCTCAAGTTGATCCACGGTGAGCTCAGCTACAGCCAGGCATCAGGCACCAACCCACCGATTAAGTCAGGTTTGATTCCATTACTTTGTTTCGCCATGGTATCGTGTTAATTTGATTAGATTGTTTCTCTGTAATGATGCATTGCACAAGTTAGGAAGCCGTCGTGCGAGCTATACATTTTTTATTTGTTTTAACAACAGCAGTCGTTGGCGAAGATTTGGCGCCCGTAAAATGCAATTGAAGCCTCGGTGGCTTTGGCTGCTGTCCGTTCTAAGGCGGTGGTTCTGTTGCTGTTGATTCAGTGTTTATCGTTGCTCCCATTGTGATAGTAAGCATCATCTCGCTGCTCATGGAAAAGATAGTCTGTTGGTTTACATTAATTCTCTTCTGCTTTCGTCCTGTGTCTGTTCCTCAGGGTGCCGTGGGTTGGTCTTCAGTGTGTGATTGTGGTAGTTCCTGGTCATCGTCACTTACTTAATCTGGAGTCGAGGTCGATATAACGGGGCCCGACCATCCGTACTTGTATTAGTGACTTCGAAATGACCCCCACACCGTCTCAAGATGAAGTTCCTTGCACGTTGGAAGTATATCAATGTGGTGGGTATAAATGGCATACTCTAATCTATATCAATTACCACGTACCAGTGTAAGGATAGACAATAGTGGGTATTATGCTCACGGTTGGCGATCTTCAATACTTACTGGTTTAATTACTCTGTCTACTTATTCATTGAATTTCAATATTCACACCGCTTTTATATATCTGTTTTATTATTGTGGTCGTTTCATTAGAAAACGTATTTTGTAAAAAGCGATTTTTGTCCGTCAAAACCTCACCATTTGTCAGCAATCAAAATTTGGTTAGATGTTCGATATTCAACATTCAACATTCAAATTTTGAATGTCGAATATCGAATATCAAACTCAATCCAACATTCAAATCGAATGTTGAATATCGAATATCAAACTAAATCCAACATTCAAATCGAATGTCGAATATCGAATATCAAACTCAATCTCACATTCAAATTTTGAATGTCGAATATCGAATATCAAACTAAATCCAACATTCAAATCGAATGTCGAATATCGAATATCAAACTCAATCCAACATTCAAATCGAATGTTGAATATCGAATATCAAACTAAATCCAACATTCAAATCGAATGTCGAATATCGAATATCAAACTCAATCTCACATTCAAATTTTGAATGTCGAATATCGAATATCAAACTAAATCCAACATTCAAATCGAATGTCGAATATCGAATATCAAACTCAATCCAACATTCAAATCGAATGTTGAATATCGAATATCAAACTAAATCCAACATTCAAATCGAATGTCGAATATCGAATATCAAACTCAATCCAACATTCAAATCGAATGTTGAATATCGAATATCAAACTAAATCCAACATTCAAATCGAATGTCGAATATCGAATATCAAACTCAATCCAACATTCAAATCGAATGTCGAATATCGAATATCAAACTCAATCCAACTTTCAAATCGAATGTCGAATATCGAATATCAAACTCAATCCAACATTCAAATCGAATGTTGAATATCGAAGATCAAACTAAATCCAACATTCAAATTTTGAGTGTCGAATATCGAATATCAAACTCAATCTCACATTCAAATTTTGAATGTCGAATATCGAATATCAAACTAAATCCAACATTCAAATCGAATGTCGAATATCGAATATCAAACTCAATCCAACATTTAAATCGAATGTTGAATATCGAATATCAAACTCAATCCAACATTCAAATCGAATGTCGAATATCGAATATCAAACTCAATCCAACATTCAAATAGAATGTCGAATATCGAATATCAAACTCAATCTCACATTCAAATCGAATGTCGAATATCGAATATCAAACTCAATCCAACATTCAAATTTTGAATGTCGAATATCGAATATAAAACTAAATCCAACATTCAAATCGAATGTCGAATATCGAATATCAAACTAAATCCAACATTCAAATCGAATGTCGAATATCGAATATCAAACTAAATCCTACATTCAAATCGAATGTCGAATATCGAATATCAAACTCAATCCATCATTCAAATCGAATGTCGAATATCGAATATCAACCTCAATCCAACATTCAAATCGAATGTTGAATATCGAATATCAAACTAAATCCAACATTCAAATCGAATGTCGAATATCGAATATCAAACTCAATCCAACATTCAAATTTTGAATGTCGAATATCGAATATCAAACTAAATCCAACATTCAAATCGAATGTCGAATATCGAATATCAAACTCAATCCAACATTCAAATCGAATGTTGAATATCGAATATCAAACTAAATCCAACATTCAAATCGAATGTCGAATATCGAATATCAAACTCAATCTCACATTCAAATTTTGAATGTCGAATATCGAATATCAAACTAAATCCAACATTCAAATCGAATGTCGAATATCGAATATCAAACTCAATCTCACATTCAAATTTTGAATGTCGAATATCGAATATCAAACTAAATCCAACATTCAAATCGAATGTCGAATATCGAATATCAAACTCAATACAACATTCAAATCGATTGTTGAATATAGAATATCAAACTAAATCCAACATTCAAATCGAATGTCGAATATCGAATATCAAACTCAATCTCACATTCAAATTTTGAATGTCGAATATCGAACATCAAACTAAATCCAACATTCAAATCGAATGTCGAATATCGAATATCAAACTCAATCTCACATTCAAATTTTGAATGTCGAATATCGAATATCAAACTAAATCCAACATTCAAATCGAATGTCGAATATCGAATATCAAACTCAATCCAACATTCAAATCGATTGTTGAATATCGAATATCAAACTAAATCCAACATTCAAATCGAATGTCGAATATCGAATATCAAACTCAATCTCACATTCAAATTTTGAATGTCGAATATCGAATATCAAACTCAATCCAACATTCAAATCGAATGTCGAATATCGAATATCAAACTCAATCCAACATTCAAATCGAATGTTAAATATCGAATATCAAACTAAATCCAACATTCAAATCGAATGTCGAATATCGAATATCAAACTCAATCTCACATTCAAATTTTGAATGTCAAATATCGAATATCAAACTAAATCCAACATTCAAATCGAATGTCGAATATCGAATATCAAACTCAATCCAACATTCAAATCGAATGTTGAATATCGAATATCAAACTAAATCCAACATTCAAATCGAATGTCGAATATCGAATATCAAACTCAATCTCACATTCAAGTTTTGAATGTCGAATATCGAATATCAAACTAAATCCAACATTCAAATCGAATGTCGAATATCGAATATCAAACTCAATCCAACATTCAAATCGAATGTCGAATATCGAATATCAAACTCAATCCAACATTCAAATCGAATGTCGAATATCGAATATCAAACTCAATCCAACATTCAAATCGAATGTCGAATATCGAATATCAAACTGAATCCAACATTCAAATCGAATGTCGAATATCGAATATCAAACTAAATCCAACATTCAAATCGAATGTCGAATATCGAATATCAAACTCAATCTCACATTCAAATTTTGAATGTCAAATATCGAATATCAAACTAAATCCAACATTCAAATCGAATGTCGAATATCGAATATCAAACTCAATCCAACATTCAAATCGAATGTTGAATATCGAATATCAAACTAAATCCAACATTCAAATCGAATGTCGAATATCGAATATCAAACTCAATCTCAAATTCAAATTTTGAATGTCGAATATCGAATATCAAACTAAATCCAACATTCAAATCGAATGTCGAATATCGAATATCAAACTCAATCTCACATTCAAATTTTGAATGTCGAATATCGAATATCAAACTAAATCCAACATTCAAATCGAATGTCGAATATCGAATATCAAACTCAATACAACATTCAAATCGATTGTTGAATATAGAATATCAAACTAAATCCAACATTCAAATCGAATGTCGAATATCGAATATCAAACTCAATCTCACATTCAAATTTTGAATGTCGAATATCGAACATCAAACTAAATCCAACATTCAAATCGAATGTCGAATATCGAATATCAAACTCAATCTCACATTCAAATTTTGAATGTCGAATATCGAATATCAAACTAAATCCAACATTCAAATCGAATGTCGAATATCGAATATCAAACTCAATCCAACATTCAAATCGATTGTTGAATATCGAATATCAAACTAAATCCAACATTCAAATCGAATGTCGAATATCGAATATCAAACTCAATCTCACATTCAAATTTTGAATGTCGAATATCGAATATCAAACTCAATCCAACATTCAAATCGAATGTCGAATATCGAATATCAAACTCAATCCAACATTCAAATCGAATGTTAAATATCGAATATCAAACTAAATCCAACATTCAAATCGAATGTCGAATATCGAATATCAAACTCAATCTCACATTCAAATTTTGAATGTCAAATATCGAATATCAAACTAAATCCAACATTCAAATCGAATGTCGAATATCGAATATCAAACTCAATCCAACATTCAAATCGAATGTTGAATATCGAATATCAAACTAAATCCAACATTCAAATCGAATGTCGAATATCGAATATCAAACTCAATCTCACATTCAAGTTTTGAATGTCGAATATCGAATATCAAACTAAATCCAACATTCAAATCGAATGTCGAATATCGAATATCAAACTCAATCCAACATTCAAATCGAATGTCGAATATCGAATATCAAACTCAATCCAACATTCAAATCGAATGTCGAATATCGAATATCAAACTCAATCCAACATTCAAATCGAATGTCGAATATCGAATATCAAACTGAATCCAACATTCAAATCGAATGTCGAATATCGAATATCAAACTAAATCCAACATTCAAATCGAATGTCGAATATCGAATATCAAACTCAATCTCACATTCAAATTTTGAA
Source organism: Loripinus fragilis (assembly GCA_964019695.1). NCBI lineage: Eukaryota > Metazoa > Mollusca > Bivalvia > Lucinida > Lucinidae > Loripinus > Loripinus fragilis. Next base: position 130,821,857 of record OZ026515.1, read on the forward strand.
TGTCGAATATCGAATATCAAACTAAATCCAACATTCAAATCGAATTTCGAATATCGAATATCAAACTCAATCTCACATTCAAATCGAATGTCGAATATCGAATATCAAACTGAATCCAACATTCAAATCGAATGTCGAATATCGAATATCAAACTAAATCCAACATTCAAATCGAATGTCGAATATCGAATATCAAACTAAATCCAACATTCAAATCGAATGTCGAATATCGAATATCAAACTGAATCCAACATTCAAATGGAATGTCGAATATCGAATATCAAACTCAATCTCACATTCAAATTTTGAATGTCGAATATCGAATATCAAACTAAATCCAACATTCAAATCGAATGTCGAATATCGAATATCAAACTGAATCCAACATTCAAATCGAATGTCGAATATCGAATATCAAACTTAATCCAACATTCAAATCGAATGTCGAATATCGAATATCAAACTAAATCCAACATTCAAATTGAATGTCGAATATCGAATATCAAACTGAATCCAACATTCAAATCGAATGTCGAATATCGAATATCAAACTGAATCCAACATTCAAATCGAATGTCGAATATCGAATATCAAACTCTATCTCACATTCAAATTTTGAATTTCGAATATCGAATATCAAACTTAATCCAACTTTTGATTTTTTTACATCGAACCTCGAATATATCAAACTGAATCATACATTTAGATCTTAAATCTCAAATAGAAATATCTCGAGTACTAATTATCAAACTCAATCCTACATCCAAATTTTGAATAGACTGCTACATTGTGCCTTTTGTAAAACATTGTCCCTCAATGCGTCAGGGATGGTGATTTACGTTGTTTTCTCTCTGGATTATAGGGCACACTTTAAAAGCCAGGCTTTAATCGGTGGGTTGGTGCATGATGCTTATCTGTAGCTGGGCCCAACGTGGCTCAATTTGAGGTTTTCTTTAGCTCTCTGACTATCTGTGAGTCGTGAGCCCTTTTCTTTGTTTCATCATAGTGTGTTAATTTGATTAAAGTGTTTCTCTATGATGATACAGTGCAATAGTAAGAAGGCTTCCATGCGAGCTGATTATTTATTGTTCTTCAACAACAGCAGAATTTAGGGCGAAAATTTGGTACCCGGTGGCTTAGGCTGCTGTCCGTTCTAAGGCGGTGGTTCTGTTGTTGTTGATTCGTTGTTGATTGTTACTCCCATTGTGGGATTCTGTAATTGTTCTATGTTTTGTTGCACGTTCATTCTGGTTTTGCAATCATCTTGATGGAGAAGAGAGAGCTGGTTGCTTTGCTTGGTTTGTCTTCCTGGTGTCTCGTGATTGTTGTGTGGCTCTTCCTCGCGGTGCCATGGGTTTGTCTGCAGTTTGTGATTGTGGTATTTCCTGATCATACTAACTTACTATTTTTCATGACATCCTCAGTATTCTGAAACTTATCTCTTCGATTCGCAAGTCATGTTGCTAGAATTGATTACTTACGTCCCAGTGAACAAGTTTTCAGTTATGTCGGGACGATGATCAATATCTGACCAAAGTGTAAAGAAAAGTTTTTGGGTAAAGGAGAAATGGAGCGGACAGGAAATTCAAGGATTAATCACATGACCTTCATTTGTGGCCTTGACATTGAGTCTTTGTAACTGAGCCATAGGTTCTGCACACCATCTCCCAGAGATGAACATTTGACCAAAGTTTAATGCAAATCTTTCAAAGTGTTCAAGTGATATGGAGCGGACATAAAATTCAAGGCTAAATCCAATGACCTTTAGCTGTCATAGCTTCAGTACACCGTCTCACTGAGTTGAATGTTAATGAAAATCTTTTTTTCAAGCGGTATGGAGCGGAAAAGAAAGTGCTACGTTCGGACAGACGGACGGACGGACTGACGGACAGGCAAAGGGCATTCCTATAATCCACTCTCAGCTTTGCGGCGGGGGATTAATGACCATAGATTTGGAGTTGTGATCTCTGGACCTGCAGACAAACACTTTGTCAACGGAACGGGTCGGCTTACTTTGCAAACTGATTAAGACTATTATGGAACCAGTGTCGTTGTTCCCCTTAAATAAATTGGATTGTTCGTCTTTACCCCCACAACCCTCCATACATGTAATTTCTTATATCCACTGTTCCCCATATTCTTCTTTATTCCCATGTCCCCCTAAAAATAAATTTAGCATTTGTTTCCTTGTTTCGTTAATTCCCCCCACCCCCCGTTTCTCCAAACCCCTGGGGTGGTATCATAATGTTAAATTGTTTTTTATATGTACAGCATGCGAAACGTCGCAGGGCTGATTTAAAAAAAAAACACAAAACAGATCAAAAGTGAAACTCGATTAATGAGCCACGACATGAGAAAACCAACAATGTCGCCGTACGTTACGAGAGGACTCAGATCTAATCAGCCTAGTCTTCACATGAAGAAAAGTTAGGTCCTTAGTTACTCGCTGAGCGCACAGCAAAGACTCTGATCAGACTGGGCGGATACTATTTCTGATCAGAGTCTTCGGTGGGCGCACACTTATTTTGTTGTTCGTCATGTCATGGATAATTTTAATGTGTTTGTTTATTCAATCACAGGAAGAAAAAGACGTTGCAACTGTAGAATTGAAGAAAATCATATATATTACATTTAAAGGTGTGGGGGATGGGGGTGGGGGTAATTCTGAACGCAAATAAATCTTGGTATTGAATAACTTATTTGCAGGCTGCACACTCCAAATTTATATCAAACACAAATATCAAACCACCTGTGTGTCCAGGTTGGGCTATTAGGGGCTTAAAATGGCGATGCTGTGGGGCCCGGTAACCAGTAATGGAGATACTCTAGTGAGTTATATGCAAAGTTCAGGTGCGTATCCTCGAAATATTCAAGCATGCAGGATACAGTGAAGCCATAGGGAGGTAGGCATGGGTGTTCGGCCTACTAGGTATACCCCCGTTGGCTTGGGCTTTAAGGGCATAGATGCATAGAATGCCTATAGAAATTGCGATGTACTATGTAGTTTGGCTATATGATGGATATACTGTAACGAGTTATATGCAAAGTTCAAGGAGTTTAGAGCATACATGAGGTAGTGAAGCCCATGAGATGATATGCCTTTGTGCCCTTCCTACTAGGTGTACCTCCGCTGGGTTGGGCTTTAAGGCCTTAGAAATGGCGATGTACATGTATTGAGGCTGCGCGACTGAACTGTGCATATAGCCCTCTTAAGCATGTTAAGTATCCCCGTAGAATGATATACACAGGCCTAACTCCCTCCCTCACAACCTCCTGTATGCTCGAAATTTCAGACGATGCGCACCTGAACTTTGCATATAACTCTATAGTATCTGCATCCAACCAGGCCCCACTACATCGCCATTTCTAAGCCCTTTAAGCCAACTCCCAACGGGGGCACCAATAGTAGGCAGTAGGCAGGACACCCAGACTAACCTCCCCATGGACTTAACTACGAATTATCCGAGGCTGCGCACCTGAACTTTGCATATAACTCTATAGTATCCCCATAACTGGTTAACAGGTCCCACTACATTGTCATTTCTAAGCCCTTAAAGCGCAAATCCAATGGGGTACACCTAGTAGGCAGTAGGCAGGACAACCAGACCTACCTCCCCATGGTCTTCACTCGAAATTCCCGAAGCTGCGCATCGGAACGTTGCATATACATGTAACTCTCTATAACATCCCTATTACTGGCTACTGGACCACTTCACGGTGACAGAGAGTATCGAACTAGCAACCTCTAACAATTTGAAAACGCGTCACCTTCTTACCAAGTTAAAGTCATTTTCCAACATCGCCCAGCCTCAACACAAATAAGCAGTACGTTGTTGTTCATTTTTGTATGCCGTCGCTAAAAAACAGTGATTATGAGTGAGGCGTTTTAGTTGGGAACAAGACATTTCACCAACAAGACAATTCACCGACACGTTTTTGAAGACATGTCACTGAGAGAATTGAAGACAGTTCACCGAAACTTTTTAAGACAGTTCACCGACACATGTGCTTAATATGTAACTGACCTATGGCTGGAAAATAACTGTTAATTTTGAGGAATTATGGATCTTTTGTGATTTGAAGTAAAAACAAAAGTAGATACATTTGGTAAAGAACAATGGCAATTGCTGCCAGTAAACACTGAACCGAAGTTCTAAGTAGCCACTTTTCAATTTCTTTTTTTCTGACTAAGCCCTAGTGATATTGAAATTAATTTTCGCCCAAATATGTGCATTTTAATGGACTAAAGTTAAGAGGTGTTTTGGGAGAGTTTTCTATCACTTCACGATTTTTGGGTTCAAAAATGCAAAAATCAATTTTTTGAAGAAAATAAGCGTTTTGAGTGCAGTTTTTATCAAATTCAAGTACAGGTAATTGCAAACCTACCTAGTCGACTTGAAAAAACACCAAACACTTGACATTTTGCTTATGACAGATTTTTTATGAATTTTTAAAAATTGATAATTTTCCGAATTTTCCGAAATTTTCGGAAATAATCAGCTGCAAATACTAAAATCATTGTATGTATTGTATTTTATGTTAATATGCTTGACAAAACACCATGCAACTTGATAAGCCCATTTCCTAGCGATATTTTTTACCAATTTGGTATCCACCTCTGATTTTAACGTGAATCTTTATAGGTCATTTAAATGGCATTTTTTAAGATTTCTTTTGATATTTTTAGCAGAACAGTGACGCCAATTCGAAATAAAGAATCCCTGAAAATTGCACTGCTATGCCGCAGATAATAAAGCGTACAGAGCAATTCAAAGTGAGTATGCAAACTGCGTGGTTAAGCTAAAAATCCTTTGATTAAGTTGTTGACCGTGGCTGTCTTCATGTTAACGTAGAAGAGAAATGGAGTGTTCAATTGTCAAAAAAACTGTTGATTCTTTTCATCTTATATCACAGCTGTTATAAACATCTTCAAACTAATTAAAATATAAATGGAAAACGTACCTGATGAAGAGTTTATATCACATTAAAAAGTGTGACTTTTTGAAATGATGGTACCTTTACTCGGACCTCGACTGTGCAAGGTCTACCAGTCATTTTGAAATGACATAATTCGCAGAGTCTCGACAAAGCCTTGGACCTTTTTATAGAATTTAAATTTTGTGGGAGCGATTTTTACTTTCTGAACGGGAGCAAAAATTGTATGGTGGCTACTTATAATTTCGGTTCAGTGTAGAAGATAGATAGAACTATTTCTTCCCACTAATGTACATTTATGTTTCTGCTGTGCCGCATCAGTGGGATCATGGACTTTGCAATTATTGTTGGTTAACAAGGCGATTTTTGTTTGCTTGATTAACAAATAATAGGCAGATCTTTTGATGTTACATGAAGCTAAACTATTGTTGTTTTCTTTTCAACTAGGACCAATCCAGTATATACAGATAATGTAATGATCTCTCTATATGCATTAGGCATATATATGTCTAATGAAAAGATCAAAGTGCCACAGAAATCATTCAACTCCAATAATTTTATATTAGTCATGTGTTGAATAGTATCCCAAATGATAGTAAAACATGTGACATTCATTATAAATACAATATAAAATTTGTCGGTGAACTGTCTTCAATTCTGTCGGTGAACTGTCTTTAATTCTGTCGGTGAACTGTCTTCAAATGTGTGTCTGTGAGCTGACTTGTCGGTGAAATGTCTTCAAATGTGTGTCTGTAAACTGTCTTGTCGGTGAACTGTCTTGATTCATTTTAGTTGACGTCAGTATATATCGTATCTGGAAACAAATTTATTATAAAAATCTAAAATAAAGGTTGACCAAAGGGACAAAATATGGTGTATACATCTGTTTGTCAGAAGCTTTTGGATCAGCATTATGACGAGAACAGTCTCTGCAAAACTTTGTGGCCAGATGTGGGCTTGAACTCATAACCTACCCCAAACTTACGTAAGAAACTCCCCTCCGATTGGGCTCAAACCAAACAAACATTTGCGGAAATTTCTCCAGACATTATTACATGTACCTTCTTTACATGTACATGTAGGTTTAATATACCATTTGAGTAATTTTCTACTTATCACATGACTAATACGCAGGCTCATCAGAGCCTTCTATGCGTGTACAAACACACACAATCCAGTAAACATCTGTAAACATGCCACCTTCGGCCCGCTAGCGAAACGCCATACAAATGGCGCTTTGCTAGTGGGACGATGGTGGCCCGATCCAATGGCGTTTCGCTAGCGGGTCGAGGGTGGCCCGGCATTGAATGCTGGCTGAGAAGTAGATGAGAATTCAGATTCCAATTGTATTTTCTGGATTTACTTACATATGTATCTTCCATTAAAACGTTTCTCCTAAATATGGCCACCATTATAGGCTACATGTACTACTTTGCAAATGGAGACACTTTACCATCTGATTATCTAGACATTGTTAGCTGCGACAACAGTGGAGACTCTCAAATACTGTGACATGTCGGCAAGAAAATTGTGTCTCCTTACGTACATCTATTAATGAATAAGAATTTCCTCTCTCAGATGTTAAAAAGTAGGCCTGGTGGCATTAATAACGCATAGATTACATTTGCCTGAGCACCGTACGATTTATTTGTCCACGACTTTCCGTACGATTTTCCAGGCACCGTAGATGGCAACGGGCTACAGATGTACCATGACCTCTGAGTAATGACCTTTGGACCATTATATTTCAAAAAGGTTGATGCGTAACGCGTAAAATGAGCCAGTTGTGCGTCAAAATATTATAGTAAATGTAAGTAAACGCCTAAAACCACTATTATACAGTCTCGCCTCAAAGCTTATTGCTCTATAGGGCATACGCATTTATATTGTATGAACGTCGGTAAAGTAAGCAGCGATATTGCTGCAGCGAAAAACGGTAAAGTTGGCAGCAATTTTGCTGCAGCAAAAAGCGGTCAAGTAAGCAGCAACAGTAAAAAACGGTAAAGTTGGCAGCAATTTTATTGCAGCAAAAACGGTCAAGTTAGCAGCAATTTTGCTGCAGCGAAAAACGGTAAAGTTGGCAGCAATTTTACAGCAGAAAAAAAACGGTCAAGTTAGCACAAAATTTGCTGCTGGCACAAAAATTTCTGCTAGCAAAAAAATTGCTGCTGGCACAAAATTTGCTGCTGGCAGAAAGTTTTCTGCTAGCACAAAATTTGCTGCTGGCACAAAAATCTCTGATAGCAAAAAAATTGCTGCCAGCAAATAATTTGCTGCTGGCACAAAAATTGCCGCTGGCAAAAAAAACCTGCTAGCACAAAATTTGCTGCTGGCACAAAAATTTCTTCTAGCAAAAAAATTGCTGCCATCAAAAAAAATACTGCTGACACAAAAATTCATGCTAGCACAAACTTTGCTGCTGGCACAAAAAATTCTGCTAGCAAAGAAAATGCTGCCAGCACAAAATTGCTGCTGGCACAAAAATTTCTGCAAGCAAAAAAATGCTGCCAGCACAAAATTTGCTGCTGGCACAAAAAATCCTGCTAGCACAAAATTTGCTGCCAGCACAAAATCTGCTGCTCGCACAAAAATTCCTGCCATCACAAAATTTGCTCCCAGCACTAAAATTTCTGCTGGCACAAAATTTGCTGCAGGCACAAATGAGCCGTGACATGAGATTTCCAACAATGTGGTATGTGCGACCAGCAAAGGCTCAGACCATCCTGCGCATACGCGCAAACAGATCAGAGCCTTTGCTTGTCGCTTAATTATTATATGAGTGTTAAGCTACTGATCGAACTTAATTTGGTGTTTCAAAGCTTAACAGGAGGCTGCACAGGTTCGTTTGAGTCTACACTTGTCAAAATGGCACATTGTTGGAAATCACATGTCACGGTTCAAATATTCCTGAATACCGGGCCGCGTAGGCAGTCGGTAACGTGTCTGGCTACAGATGCGTGTCTGACTGCAGATCCTGGTGTCCCGAGTTTGATCACAGCCCGGTCTCATACTTTCATGGAGATTGATCATGAAATAAATTCTACGGTCATATTCCTCCCTTCAGCTGAATCATTCAAACGAATTAGTTATCAGTTATTAGCGAAAGTATGCGCTTAAAGTACTGGTTTGATTTGATTCATTACGTCCCATCAACAATCTTTCAGTTATATAGGGACAAGTCTTCCTGGGTTGAACCAGTACTAAGCTAAGATTAATGCGTCTTGCTTAAGGGCACAATGCAATGCCGCCGGTGAGGCTCGAACCCGCGGCCCCTCGGTCTCGAGTCAAGCACTCTCGCTCCGATGATGAAGTACTGGTTACCCGCTTCTTCAAAATTCCCCAGGAGATATGTGATAAGGTGAGCTGACCGTCTCGCCATGGCCATAGTTGTTGACTTGGGGACGTAAAGCAGCAAAACAAACAAAACACAAATATTCCTGCTAGCACAAAAATTGCTGCCAGCACAAAAATGGCTGCTGGCACAAAAATGGCTGCTAGCACAAAATCTGCTGCAGGCACTAAAATTATTGCTGGCACAAAAGTTGCTGAAGGCACAAATCTTCCTATCGGGCCGCGTAGGCAGTCGGCAGCGTGTCTGGCTACAGGTGCGTGTCTCACCACGAAAGTATGGGACCGGACCGGGATCGATCCCTGGATTTGAAGTCAGACACGCATCTGCAGCCAGACGCGTCGCCGACTGCGCTACGCGGCCCAGCTCATCTAAAAACAGAAGTAAGAAATGAAAAATCTGTGGATTATCTACATCTGGGGCTTTGGCCGATAAACTCCAATTCAGTCAGCCCAGCTACAGGGAGTATTAAGGAATACCATTTGGGGGTTTGATCCGTCAAGCCACAAACCAACCAGATCAGTTATAGAGAGTGGCAAGAAATCAAAATTCTGGAGTTTTGACCTGGTTAACCTCAAACCAGCCTGCTCAGCTACAGAGAGTAGCAAGAAATCAAAATAATATCTTGTCCGTACGAGATAAAACAAAATCAGAAAAAAATCAAATAATATGACCTTTTCCGGCCCGCAATGTAATGGGGCGGCACACGTTTTTTTGGTACTAGATTGCATCGTATTGTATTATTCCAACAAGCATGCACGGCAACATAGTTGGACTACAAGGTTTAAAAAAATTCTGACTTTTTATCATTGTATATATGTTGTGTGTGTGCAAATAGCGTAGACTCTGGCAAGACTGCGAGGATGTGCAGCCTTGTCTGAAAATGTTGACCGATTGTAAGGTGGTCACATTGTTAAGTTGCGGTCACGATGGGGTTGCCGCAGGAATCTGTGTGATTTTACAGACACTGCACAGGCTTCACGCGGCGACCTTTCGGTAGCTGCGCGGGGTCTCTACGATTTCTTAAGAGCCTACAATCAATTTTGGGCCCAAAATACCATCTAAAATCATACATTATCCGCCCGACCAGCGTGCTGTATCTGTGTGGTACAAATGTACATGTACCCGTATGGCAATCATGCGATGGGTCAAACTACATGTCTAGTCAACGACCAACGGCCTCGCAATTTCTCAAAATTTGTCATAGTCAGGAGTTGATTGTAGATGCTACAGCACCCGTGAATGAGTACATTAACTGACTGAATGTTGGATTCAGTTTGATATTCGATATTCGACATTCCATTTGAATGTTGGATTCAGTTTGATATACGATATTCGACATTCGATTTGAATGTGAGATTGAGTTTGATATTCGATATTCGACATTCGATTTGAATGTTGGATTTAGTTTGATATTCGATATTCGACATTCGATTTGAATGTTGGATTCAGTTTGATATTTGATATTCGACATTCAAAATTTGAATGTGAGATTGAGTTTGATATTCGATATTCGACATTCGATTTGAATGTTGGATTAAGTTTGATATTCGATATTCGACATTCGATTTGAATGTTGGATTTAGTTTGATATTCGATATTCGACATTCAAAATTTGATTGTGAGATTGAGTTTGATATTCGATATTCGACATTCGATTTGAATGTTGGATTTAGTTTGATATTCGATATTCGACATTCGATTTGAATGTTGGATTTAGTTTGATATTCGATATTCGACATTCGATTCGAATGTTGGATTTATTTTGATATTAGATATTCGACATTCGATTTGAATGTTGGATTTAGTTTGATATTCGATATTCGACATTCGATTTGAATGTTGGATTGAGTTTGATATTCGATATTCGACATTCGATTTGAATGTTGGATTTAGTTTTATATTCGATATTCGACATTCAAAATTTGAATGTTGGATTGAGTTTGATATTCGATATTCGACATTCGATTTGAATGTGAGATTGAGTTTGATATTCGATATTCGACATTCGATTTGAATGTTGGATTGAGTTTGATATTCGATATTCGACATTTGATTTGAATGTTGGATTTAGTTTGATATTCGATATTTGACATTCAAAATTTGAATGTGAGATTGAGTTTGATATTCGATATTCGACATTCGATTTGAATGTTGGATTTAGTTTGATATTCGATATTCAACATTCGATTTGAATGTTGGATTGAGTTTGATATTCGATATTCGACATTCAATTTGAATGTTGGATTTAGTTTGATATTCGATATTCGACATTCGATTTGAATGTTGGATTGAGTTTGATATTCGATATTCGACATTCGATTTGAATGTTGGATTGAGTTTGATATTCGATATTCGACATTCGATTCGAATGTTGGATTTAGTTTGATATTCGATATTCGACATTCGATTTGAATGTTGGATTTAGTTTGATATTCAATATTCGACATTTGATTTGAATGTTGGATTTAGTTTGATATTCGATATTCGACATTCAAAATTTGAATGTTGGATTGAGTTTGATATTCGATATTCGACATTCGATTTGAATGTGAGATTGAGTTTGATATTCGATATTCGACATTCGATTTGAATGTTGGATTGAGTTTGATATTCGATATTCGACATTCGATTTGAATGTTGGATTGAGTTTGATATTCGATATTCGACATTCGATTTGAATGTTGGATTTAGTTTGATATTCGATATTCGACATTCGATTTGAATGTTGGATTTAGTTTGATATTCGATATTCGACATTCGATTCGAATGTTGGATTTAGTTTGATATTCGATATTCGACATTCGATTTGAATGTTGGATTTAGTTTGATATTCGATATTCGACATTCGATTTGAATGTTGGATTGAGTTTGATATTCAATATTCGACATTCGATTTGAATGTTGGATTGAGTTTGATATTCGATATTCGACATTCGATTTGAATGTTGGATTTAGTTTGATATTCGATATTCGACATTCGATTTGAATGTTGGATTTAGTTTGATATTCGATATTCAATATTCGATTTGAATGTTGGATTGAGTTTGATATTCGATATTCGACATTCGATTTGAATGTTGGATTTAATTTGATATTCGATATTCAACATTCGATTTGAATGTTGGATTTAGTTTGATATTCGATATTCGACATTCGATTTGAATGTTGGATTTAGTTTGATATTCGATATTCGACATTCAAAATTTGAATGTGAGATTGAGTTTGATATTCGATATTCGACATTCGATTTGAATGTTGGATTTAGTTTGATATTCGATATTCAACATTCGATTTGAATGTTGGATTGAGTTTGATATTGGATATTCGACATTCGATTTGAATGTTGGATTGAGTTTGATATTCGATATTCGACATTCGATTTGAATGTTGGATTAAGTTTGATATTCGATATTCGACATTCGATTTGAATGTTGGATTTAGTTTGATATTCGATATTCAATATTCGATTTGAATGTTGGATTGAGTTTGATATTCGATATTCGACATTCGATTTGAATGTTGGATTTAATTTGATATTCGATATTCAACATTCGATTTGAATGTTAGTTTTATTTTGATATTCGATATTCGACATTCGATTTGAATGTTGAATTTAGTTTGATATTCGATATTCGACATTCAAAATTTGAATGTGAGATTGAGTTTGATATTCGATATTCGACATTCGATTTGAATGTTGGATTTAGTTTGATATTCGATATTCAACATTCGATTTGAATGTTGGATTGAGTTTGATATTCGATATTCGACATTCGATTTGAATGTTGGATTGAGTTTGATATTCGATATTCGACATTCGATTTGAATGTTGGATTTAGTTTGATATTCGATATTCGACATTCAAAATTTGAATGTTGAATGTTGAATATCGAACATCTAACCAAATTTTGATTGCTTTGTTGAATGTTGAATATCGAACATCTAACCAAATTTTGATTGCTCCATTTGTCACTATTTCTTCTTTAAACATTTTCTGACGTCAACCTTTTCATCGCAGTTCAAAATTTGAAATGACTTCCATTATATACTGATAAATGGACATTCAACTCTTCCGTCAGACGATCTTCAGTTTGTTCATGGACAAGTTTAAGTAGCATACCAGCTCTTAACTTCATCCGAATCTGATCAGAACTAGAGCGCACCAAAAGAAAAAGTAAAAAAAAAACATTGAATTACATGACGGTTTTTTTTCTTTAGGTCCCCAGTGTATAAAGCGTGTGTTTGTCTCGGTTAACAGTTTAAATAATTCATTTGTAATAAATGTTGGCAAGATAACCTGGTAGCTCTAATTTTGACCAGACCACAAAAACTATTATAGTTTTAAAGAGGTGTATAAACACAAGTCTAAGGTGCACCAGTCACTATCATTTTAGTGTGCATCTGCTCGATTGCCATTCGACATTTTTTCACAAATATTGAATTTTGGTTACAGTTATTTTTTTTAAAGACGAGACGTGGAGTTCAGTGAGTATTGAACCAGGGTCATCTCACTTACGAAGCGAGTTCGCTACATGTAACACCGTACCGTTGTAAAATTTGGTTCGAGTGTAGGAAAATTATACTTGGAAACTTAAGCCTTAAATTACCACTATTATTTACTTAAACATGCCCAAATATGCATGCAATCCCCGATCAAAAGTAACAAACAACAACATACAGATGCGATGTAAAAGTGTTCTAAAAATCAAATTTACCACCTGATCAAAAGTAATAAACTACAACATACAGATGCGATATCAACGTGTTTTAAATTTAGTTTTGTTTACAAACTTACCAGATTCTCTATCCAAGACTTCGGAATCAAAATCCATCAAGTATTTCACACCAATATCGCAGCACGTATCTTATCCTCGCATGTTTAATCACAGGTGCATTTATGATATGAAATGTTTTACAATGTAGAGTTGTGTCCTTAATAACCATGTCTTCAATTCCACCGTCATTAACAGAATTTATACATTGTAAAATTCGACTATGTGTACATGAGAGAAATTCACCTGTAGAATTAGAGCCAATAACTGGCTAGTTTGTTTACTGTGTACGGTCTGCCATATGTTCCTGTATTGGTTTCCACACGTTGTCAGCTTCCATTCGAACAAGATCAATATCATGACAGCAGAGTCGAGTTACAGACGAATTAACAGGATTCTCGAAACGTTCTCCTATTAACCTATATACATATAGCGTCCTTTTTGTGGGACATCAGCAAACAGTGCAAAACCAGATCAGACGCCGCAAAACGCGGCGTCTGATCAGGTCCTCCACTGTTTGCTTACAGAAATATCTTTTAAGTTTGAATAAAAATAAAAAATGCCACCCAACAACCCCAGATTTGGAAATGAACTCGACCAATTGATAAGGATGGGAAATTACATTCGGCATAAATGGGTTACATTAGGTAATGACCGTAAAACATGCGATATATTTCCTATATATTATCCTGCTTGCTCAAGATATGTACCACTTCATGAAAGTTTGGTACTTCTCGAAAATCCAGTCCTAGAGAAAAAAAAACCGTTTGCTGATAAGCATCTACTGTAGATTATTTAGGCACTCTCCCTCAAAATGAGGTACTGCTATTGTGTTAAACTTCTAGACTCTATCTGTAAGGTCACTCTTAATGTATGCATACTCGGCTATTTAGTGGGACTAGAGGCCTCGTGTTTGGTGTGAGCCTTCATCTCATGGCACATTTGTATCATTTTATACCTAATGGATTTTCGCACCTAGCTTAACAATTGGACGAATCCATTTCGAATGTAAATGTTGTTTGGTAGTGATGTACAATTTCATTCAGATTATAAAAGTACGTTCTGTAACAAAACAGAACAGAATCTGATCAGACGGGGCTGTTAGTTGACGTCCAATAAAATGGTTTCAGGATTATATAGGTAAAGAATGCTAGAAGCGAAGGCTCGGTCTGTAAGTGTCACAGTTCCTGGTCATATTCACTTGGTAAATATCGTATCAATTGAGGTCAAGAGCTGTTATGGAGAACAGGAAAATACATTTGAATAAGGAGCACTACATGTACATGAGCTGCTTTATATCATTCTTCTCAGAAATTATATATAACATGTAATCGGAATGGATTAATTTCTAACTTTATCATATATTTGTTTTATATTCCCAAAAAGACATGTGTACATTAGTTTGCCAGTCGTAAATCGGGTAATACAGAACCTAGAATCACCAAGTGGCTCGTGTAATATACTGCTCAACAAAAGTTTAGCACGGATTTTTAAATCGTAAACATGGAGCATCTTATTTGATGTAATCAACAAGTATGGTTATCTTGAAATTTGTATTTTTTCGTGTCCACCCGACGAAAGGTAATCTGGTTTTGCGTCATTGGATTGGCGTTAAATTTGATGTCATTGGTACGTAACGGATACACGTCTATATCGGAAACTAAAACTTTTGATTCGAAGGTATAGCAAAAGGTTCTTAAAGATGAAAAAAGTTAAAAAATTCAAAGATTGATACCCGTTTATGCCACGTATTACCGTTCAAATATGACGTTAAAATGCCATTTTTCCACTTCTTGACTTTTCAGCTAACTGAAGCAAGCGGTCAAGTAATCTGTTTGCTACTAGAGTGGCACAAGCACCTAGAACATTTCTGTTAGTTGATCCTCTTTTGTTTAAAGCAATGAAGGATGCAGTAGACATCCAATTAATGTACTAACACCAAATGCTTTCCTCAACTTTATCACATATCAAATTATCATTTCAGCAGATAGCTCATAACTTTAAACCGTTTGCTCAAATAAAAACCAATTTTATATTTATCCGTGCTAAACTTTTGTTGAGCAGTATAATTAGTATTTTTTATCGTTGGGAAATATTTTGATATAATACTAATTATATGTCACTCAAAGAACAAGACTCCTTTTCTTCTTTTAAGGTAAATAGCTTTTCGTTGAACAATACAACAAATAGAAATAATAATTTGGTATAACAATTTAGGTTTGTAAATTCCAAAAATAATTCGTGAATTAGATGTAACTGCAAATACTGACTACTACTGAAACAACTGAAACAACTGACTCTTCCTTTCATAGACTAACCATTTTTAATTCGTGCTCTCATCCATATAAGGGTAATATGTTTCTTGTCAGTTATGTTTCCAACACTCTCATAGGAGTCCAGGCTGCCTTGGAATCTGGGAGTGTGTAGAGTAGCAAGTCCATATATGGCTCAGGGATTATCTGTGAAACACCCCTGTCTGTCAGAGAAATAGGACAGAGATCAGGCCATATGATAAGCCAGCAGGAAACAGGAATTGAGAGTGCAATGGTTCTAGTGAAGAGCGCCAGGACAAATGTATATCAGCTACTTTTGTAGCAGGTATATAACATTCGAATCCCAATAGTGTACAATAAACCAAGTCATATTCGATTTTGTTCTAAAATATTAAGTAACGTCAAGATTTATATTTAGAGCGATCTTAACAGATTAAATCAAACTTACCAGAGTCCTCGCTTTTCACATACATGTAGTTGCATGCTGAAAATAATCATAACCTCGGTAATTATCTGAACCTGCCCATTAAAAAGATGATGTTTTTCAATAATTAATAATATCTCATGGACTACCTGTAGCTCTAGCCAGTCTCCATTAATGTGGTCTTTAAAATGCACTTAAGCCCCCCCCCCCCCCCCCCCCCCGCAGTGGCTTAGGCTGCTGTCCGTTCTAAGGCGGTGGTTCTGTTGTTGATGATTCGTTGTTGATTGTTACTCCCATTGTGTGATTCTGTCATTGTTCTATGTTTTGTTGTGCGTTACTTTATTTCCATTCCAGTTTTGTAATCATCTCAACGGGGAAGAGAGAGCTGATTGCTTTGCTTAGTTTGTCTTCCTGGTGCCTGGTGATTGTTGTTTGGCACTTCCTCCAGGTGCCATGGGTTTGTCTGCAGTTTGTGATTGAAGTATTTCTTTATCCATTTGTATCCAAATTCTGTTGTGTATACGCTTTATACTTAATTGCGCATGTGTACAAGAATGTTAACAAAAATGACTACACCATCCTTAACAGCTTCAATACGAACATGTCTTGTAGAGATAATACGCAATGTCCACTCTGATGTGGGTATAAAATAGTAATACCATGGGTTTCCAAATGTATGGGAGATAATGCACTCGCTGAAGCTCGTTGAATTATCCCCAGGCACAGGCGGACAAACAATGGTATATCTTTTACTAAAAGTATGCTCTGATTCCGTATTTTAACAACAAAGTTTGTACTATATCATCCAGTATTAAAATTTAAATACAGTATCTGATTGAACTTAAGCTGTTTTATCTTCTGCAGATAGAGATAAGAGCATTTCTTTAATAATTAAAACATCTATCGACTTGAAAAGACTCCATACTCGGTTAAATTTCGTATCTGGGTCACCTTGTACACAATATGTGTGTCCGGCGGTGTGATCATATGGCGTATGCACCGCCTGTGTGGCTCTTCCTCACGGTGCCATGGGTTTGTCTGCAGTTTGTGATTGTGGTATTTCCTGATTACACTCACCTTCTATTTCTGTAAAGGAGCGCTCGTCTACAAAGTCAATTCTTTATAGTGAGAACGACGCCATCTAAAATAAGAAAGGCATCTTTTAATGTGTATTGTGTAAGGCCCTTACCCACGCAGTTAGGTGTATCTAAACGATTGAGCAAATTACAGGTCCATCTCTGCAGGACGCTTTTTCAATATTGTATTCCAGGTTACGAAATTCTTGTGGGTAAAACATTTAACCATTAGACTAAGGTTCTTTTCAGGGGTTTTTGGGCCAGTGTTACGACATAAAGCCGGTCAGGACGAAAGAGGTGAAATCTTATTGGAAAATTCCTTTAGGCGATGACGATGCTACCAGGGAAAAATTATGCACACAACAAGTTATAACCTTTCAGTACTTTATGTACTAAAAAACATCGACAACACACTAATGATACAACGACACCACCTACGCTATTATTTCTGGCTAGTTGACGATCCTATACAAGGGCAAGTTGCCACTCTAAGATAGTTTCTATAAGAATCAATCTTAGAGTGTCCTGCTCTAGACGTACGTCAACTAGTCAGAAATAAGAAACGTAAAAAAATATATTCACATATAAATCTAAGATCTAGGAAAAAAAACTTGCCCTTCTATTCTAAAGTTCCGCGGTATTCTTGTATATTGTGGTATTTTACGCGATTCGCAAAAACTCCAAATTCTTGGCTTCACAATGTTGACTTTAGTCAATAGGCTCCGGGATGATTTAATAAATTAACGTCACACCGGCCTTGGACGTCAGTTATACTTTCATGGGGTTCTTTCTTTTATAACCCGTGTGTTTGAACGCGATCTTGTCTCTTTAAGTCATTTTCATTTTTCTATCATTGATTCCCGATTCCAGCCAAATGGCTTGTCAGCTCACTGGTTATATAGTTGACCTCTAACTACGATCACACGGGTCCTGAATCATGAAGCCGTATCCCACACTTTCAGTGGCCTAAGGGGACGAGCTGCCCTGTACCCTTAGGTTTCGATTCAATGGCTCCACAGCATTCTACCCCTAACGTAGGAGGGGACACATTCAGAGATAATTCTGCAAAAAACAAATCTACTTATAGAATCTTGGTTACTCAGAATCTCTCTGTTGTGTAAAAAATGGAGTTGTTCGTTTCAAGTTGACAAAATAAAACAATTTCAGTGGTCCTATTTTTAAAACTACAGTCTAACCCTATAAGCGTGCAATTAGCCATCACCCGGGGTGTATGGCTAACGGCTCCCATGCGGTTAGGTTGGATCTGCTCTTCTAAACATCCACACTCAAAATCTGTGAACCAGAGAAGTATTTTTAGTGACTGGCCTATGTCAGCGTTAAATAATACCTCATATGCCAAAACGAACAAACCCATGCATTACAAAAATCTACAGCACAATATTGAAACGTCACCCTGGTTTGCAACGCTAACGTAGCAGAAACATCGAGAACCCGTGGCCCTTTTCCCTTTCAGGTCACGTAATCTAGATAGTTTTGAGGTTTACAAATATGATACTTGTCTCTTTGAAATTCCAGGAAAACGTTGAACAACGTGGTGCCAACGTAACGTTTGGACGTCACGTCAGACATCACCCTGTCCACATGCTAATTTTGTACTTGCACACTGTATCAGTAGTAAACAGATAATTATGACCTATCGTCAAACATAAAGTTACATCAATATTGCGAAATTTCTTTCTGCTGTTTTATGCGTGAATAATGCACAATATTTCTACATGTATTTTGGCGAAAACCATCTAATCTCTAAACGTATATGTCATCTAGCACCTTATTTATGTGAGTGTGTTAAGTGTATGCACCTAACCCTTAACTTGCATGTGCGTTAGATATAACTGGATGTGACAGATATAGGTCTCTACAGAAAGCCATCTATCTCTGAAAGTAAAATCGTCTTTTCAAACCATGCAATATAAATCACAACAGCTTAAAACCTAGTTGCCAAAATGTTTATCCACCTATTGGTCTCCGGTAAATCCTCCAGCATGCAATTATGGTTTTATGTGCAGACCGGACAGAGCCTGCGACCACATTTGGCCAAAATAACCCTTCGAGTCCATCCGGACAGCTCTACTTTAGCCCCAAGAAGGGTCCCAAAGGATTTTAGGCACTACGCATGTACGTAGATTGATACGCAAGTGCGTAACATTCAATATTTTTGCAGAAAAAACAGGACGTTATTGGTAACGCCCGATAGAACCCGTACACAGAATGCTGGTCGATACAACACACGACAAAATAGAAAACGAATGACCCATTATTTTTGGAAATGCGACCTGCCAGAGACATCGCGATTCAATGCAACAACGCTAAATAGCCACAGTCCTAACATGTACAGTTTTAACACGGTAAAATATATATAACTTCACGTACCTGTATAGAATAATAAACAGCGTCTGTACGACGTACCTGATACGGTAACTTTTCTATGTCCCCTAACGAAAATGGACAATTCCGCTCCTTAGTAAGAAATGCATAAAATTTGCGAGAAAGGTAAGAAAACAATGCTCGCGCAACTAAATAAAGTAACAGTGAACTCTATCTCAGACAAATCGCCCTTATATTGGACTAATAGTAGAAAAAGTACCGTATCATAGTTCATATAGGTGACCAGGTGCATACCTAAACCTTTGCATATTTATGCGTATACGCAACCATCACTGATTCTCATGTTCCTAGAATTCGACATCCAAACAGCAACGGCCGCATACTTTTTTAAAACTTGATAACTTCTCAACAAATAAGCACATCAACTAACTTCCTACCCTGTCGTATTCCACACAGGAGTCAAAATCTGGCAATTTAAAAATAAAGCCCCTTGGCCCAAAACTAGGTTCCAATGGGGGAACTTGCTATATCCCCATCAAGACTATTTTCAATAGTGAAAATACACTGACCCCAACACAACTTATATGGAAAACGAAAGGTACCTGCACATATCCAGCCCTATCACTCACTTTCAGTCTGTATATCAATATTACACAATATTCAAAATCAAAAGAGGACACTTTAATTACCATTTAGCTTTTTGACAAAATCTTTTGGAAAACAGGACAATTTTGATGCTCATTGTAAACAATTGACAACTGCACCAGATGTTAAGTTCTTCACCTCAAGCATGGCTGTATGATATGAAAAATAGTAACTGAGTATGATCAGGCAATATCACAAACTGCAGACAAACCCATGGCACCGTGAGGAAGAGTCACACAACAATCACCAGGCACCAGAAAGACAAACGAAGCAAAGCAACCAGCTCTCTCTCTCTTTCTTCCCCATCAAGGTGATTGCAAAACTAGAATGTACAATATGAAAATGCAGTGTTGATATTTTTTTTCATATTCTGGTCCTTCGGGAATATTGGGTTCTGATGGAGACCAGAAAACTGCTTAAGCTGGTGCTAGGGGGGCATGAGAGGTCTGGGTTTCCTTGGCCCTTGAATGTATGGCTATGCAGCTGTCAGCTATAATAAAATTTTGGACCACTTGAAATTTTGACCAGCCCGTACTGTCAACAACAGCTGTATTAAAGGTAAAAACATTATTAGGCAAACTAAGATGAACTGACTTTTGTATGAAGCAAATATGAACAGTCGTTATCGTCGGAGACTGAGCGTAACCCACACAAGAAAATTAAAACAAGTCCACAAATTAGGTCAATATTCGGAGGTACACAAATGATCATGTGCATATCTAAAAATAAAACCTAATCGATTGTCCAAGGGGGCACTATATCGTAAAATGATGCAATAAGGGATTAAATTGAGCACAACGCATCAATCTGAAAACAATGACAATTTTGAAAATTCTTATTTAAAAACAATCATTTTTTTGGCAAAAAATAGAACTTTTTACAATATTCTAATTAAGAATAAGATATTTTGTAATCAAAATAATATTGGTCCTAAATATTTTGCCGATATTCGGTTCAGCATATTATAGTCTAAATTGATAGACAAAATAGAATATTCTTTGAAATGAAAATTCTACAGTGTATTTAAAATGACGCAGTTGTCAATTTCAATGACGTCAAAATAATTACGCATTGTGCTTTAAATATTGAATCGACACAACCTGTCCCATTCAAAAATTTGGGTGGACATTATATGCAACAAAAAGTAAAAATACAATGTGGGTTTATTTTGTGGTTTTAAAGATGCTGGGCTTGAAAGATTCAGATTTCAAATATTATCATAATTTTATAACATGAACACATGCCAGTGATATGGATTGGGCCATATATAATGTGTTGTTATTATTAAGCGTAACAGAATCAATTGTGTACTCAAGTAAGATAACACTGGCGATTGCAGAGGGGGCGACAGGGGGTCCAAACCCCCGCTGAAAAATTACAAGTGGCTGAAGGTTTCCCTAGAAAATCTGGTACAGACCACCTTGAGAAGCAATTTGATCCCCCAGAGGAACCTACGACCCTCTGAGAAATACATTATGACTACAAAAGTTATCACGACCCTCTCCCCCTGATTAAATTTTCTAGATCCGCCCCTGAAATGTATCTGCAAATTATTTTATACACAGAGCTTATCGGCACTTTAAAATAATAGTGTGAGGTATAATTTTTTTCCAATTGTACAGTATACATGAACCTAATTAAGACGAAAATTGATTGATGGTGTTGAATACGGTTACTACGAAAATATGTACATATTCGAATACTCCGTCAACGGTACACATTTAATATGAATTTTGATGTGCACAGTACACATTGTGAAAACTAATTATCTCCATCACTAATTGGTAAATGAAAACAAAATGTAAAGATATTTCCTGCATTATGTTTGTTTTGTGCCTCTCAATTGCCAATTTTCAACACTTTTCAATTTTTAAATCAGATTTCGAATTATACCAAAATATTTTTTTTATTAGCAAAATGTATGCATTGTTTAATCAATATTATCAGTTGCATTTCACTCTGGAGAGGTGAAGCAAATAATAAGGTGCATCACTCGTTTCCATTTTCTCTTACCTTTAATATTGGTTGCGTCTCTTGTTCCAGACAATATAAATCTTTGTCCTATTATAAACGTCTATTCTTGCATAGATATCTATTCGTATAGCTGTTTACACCCATTGTCAAATGAACGAAAATCCATGTTCAAATCAGGAGATTCACGTGCTGTTTGAACATGGGTCTGAACTTGAAAATACTTAAAATGAGCCCTGCATTATTTGCATGACGTTATATACGGAACGCATTGCGGACCAGTCTGATCATTTCGCCGATGTTTTTGTTCGCGAAAACGTTGCGCACGGTTCTGACGTAATGACGTTCGAAAGTACACAGCCGACGCCATTTTGTTTAGAGAAATCAAGTGTAAGAAAATGGACAATTTAATGTTTTAGCAGCGTTTTCAGTGCGAATTGAGCTGGAATAAGGTAAAATATGCAAGAATAACGATCACACATGTTTGTTTCATTGCATTAACACTTGCCGGGTCCCTCGGATGATGTTGAACACTCGGCCTATCGGCCTCGTGTTCAAACAGCATCCTCGGGACCCGGCAAATGTTAATGCATGAAAAAACATGTGTGATCCCTATAGTATACCTCGTAGTTCTCTATCCGTCCCTCTATCCGTCTGTTAGTCAATTTGTTAATTATTTTGTTACTTCTTGCAAATCGCCGGGCCATGTAATTGTTACCAAACTTGTTGTGGACATTCAGGCCTATATTATTACTGCCACTGATTGGTAAAGAACAAGAGAATTGTGTGTTTATTATGTTGATTTTCAGGATAAAAATAACCAATGCAAATCGCCTATTTGAAACTAAAAGTAGCAAAGTGGTCTTTCCTTAAGGTTTTAGAGTCAGCTTTGATCGCACACCGTCCCGTGCTAATGAGACTCTATTGTTGAATTACTCCCCTCTCGTATTTAATTGCATAGTGAAAAGAAACCTTATAAAACATTTTTTCTCTTTTATCGGTAGTCACAATACAAACGGAAATAGTAAGACAAGGATTTACTTTTGAGATTAATGGGGAAAACACTTTTTGGTTGTTCGCAATGATAAAAGAGAATTGCAAACATGTGTTTACCATCATCAACGCAAGTGCACTGATTTCATCACGCTTGCTAACGTTATCGTCAAGTCATTTTAAGAGACCCTGATCAGTAAAAGCTGTGTAAAACGGCCACTCAAAAGGCCTGAACGACAAATGACAGCTTAATGACGGTAAAAAGTATTGCAGAATGCTCTCTTTGAGCATTCTGCAATACTTTGACCTGCATTAAACGATAATCGGTCTTGAAAGCCTTTTTTGGTTTGTTTGTTTTGAGTGGCCGCTTAATGTGAACAAGTTCGGATTCTTCTTGATTCTGGTGCACAAAGGACTTATGTGACAGAATATTTAGCAGAAAAATAGCAGCTGACAAGTGATAAAGTTAGTGACAGCCAAAATTGTTGAAACTGTAACAAATTTTAGCATTGAGTTGAACAATGGTCAATATCTAGATATGAGTGACAATATTATACCAGTGATCAGTGGGTCTGGTCAGCGGAAGGCTTTGCGATTTTGTAATTTACAAAATATAGATCATCTTGTGAGAAAACTTGACATGGCAGATATCATTTCTTCTGAAATTGAGTCTTCAGTGATTGAGTTAATAATAGGCAATAACTATTAATTAATATAAATCTTTCACAACAAATGGGGTCCAACCAGGACTATATCTGCATGCTTCAAAGCTTGGATGGATTTTGATAGCTCGTAAAATGAATTTGAATCAAGTGCAGATAAAACAAACATGTTAATTCTGATATATGGGACAAACCTCACGCACACAGATGTTGATCAAACCTTAGACAGTGTGACACCTACCAAACTTGAATTAGTGCCTTCTAACAATGATGACTTCAACAACAGAAACATATTCTTGACTGCTAAGTTATTAAAACAAGGTTATAGGTATCATAGAATTCGAAAAACAATTTCTTAATTCTACTACAGACACTCTGGGTTAATTTTTAAATACAACATTGGGTTAAAAATGCATCTGCAACAGGCCATATCAGAACCTATATTTTATGGTGATTTAGTTTATAAATTCAAAAGAATTGTTTGAAAACATAATTTTAGTGATCAATTCAAAAATATTATCAAGTGTTATTAAAAGGGTGGATATAATTTGCAACAGACTGCATGCTTGGTGGTCAACCCAATCACGGTTGGCAACTATGCTTTCCTCTTTAATTGCACGCCGATGGGTCGGACTTCAAACTCTATGATGGTTCCGACTTAAAGACTTATCTATTGATGAGATGGTAGGGGAATGATGCTTTGGCTGTTTGTCGGGCCCACCGGGGTTTACCTGTTGGATTTCTTTTGCACCGGTATTCAGTTTTATTTACTGTTGAGTCTTAGCTCTGCTTTATCTCCCTTTATATCTTGATTTATATGTTCTGGGAGATTATGCATTGATAACTTAAGGATCTTTAATGCAAACCAAATATGTTTGTGTCTTGATCCATATCTGAATTAAGGGTAATGTCACCGCCATGAAACCGGTTTACGCCCTCAAGTAAAATATTTTACTGACCATTTCAAGGCGGTACTTCTTTTGTGGATCTTTTATGAATGTTCTGCTTTGTGTTTGTTATGCCTTGTGCGCGTCTGTTTAGTTGTGCCTTGTAGTCACCTGCTGGGAAAGGGCTGACCTCTTGACTCTCGTTTGTGGTATAAAACTGTGAGTTTGTCACTTTCGCATCGGTATCCTGGGTCAGGTGTGGTACATGATTGTATCGATTCTTGATCTTTGCACCCTTACTTACTTTGCTGGGTTATTGTTTTTGTGATTTTCACGAGCATTTTGGCAGCTCTGATGGAGATTTTGCAGCCCCGACGGAAATGCATATGCAGCTCCGATGGGATTGCATGCACATGATTTTGATGGTTTATGGCGCCATTTCTCTATATATAAAGAGAGGAATATTTAATTTTGAAGGAGCAGATTAAAGAATACGAGAGTAAATGATACGTTTATTAAAAATTAAAAGGACACTTGTGTTTTTGATTGATTGGATACTTCAAATGAGAAATGTGCGA
Organism: Loripinus fragilis; assembly: GCA_964019695.1. Classification (NCBI taxonomy): domain Eukaryota; kingdom Metazoa; phylum Mollusca; class Bivalvia; order Lucinida; family Lucinidae; genus Loripinus; species Loripinus fragilis. The sequence continues at coordinate 130,846,771 of OZ026515.1, forward strand.
AATCTGAAATCTGAACTTTTGTTGTGCATTTATAATGTTAATGTGATCATTCAAATTATTCATATATCTTTTCTCTTATAATCTCATTTAATACAATAGAAGCAATGTTGAATATATGTTTAAGGATATTATGGCTTCGTGGCTTCATTTCTTGAGATAGAGGAGGTAAGCTATTAAACGTAGCCAAGTCCTTGTATATATAGATAATTCTTACATAAAAAGTAAGAGAAGATGTTGTGTTATTACTCAAATGGACCCTTTTACACAAACATTATATGGGAGGCGACGCGAGAATAGGTACATTGTACCTTCGGGATTACAGACAAAGTGAGATTCAAACCAGTCTCCTCAGCTACAGAGACTACCTTAAAATGCAATTTCGCCCATAGCAAATTCTAGATATGATTTTTGCCAATAAGCGAATAACAAAGACTTGCAGACTGCGCAGTGGACAATCCATTATAAACAAACAGGTTAATGGGCAGTGATACAAATCGGCTATATTTATTGTTTTTGTAATATTTTCTGGAACTGGAATTTTGTATATTTGTTGAATAACATATGGACTATTAGTATGTTCTGTATCAATTGTGAGTCTTCAATCTATGTGGTGCTTGATTGTATCAATTTCTGATCTTTGCCCTCTTTCTTACTTTGATTATCAGAGTTGTTTCGTCTGTGCTGCATGGCGGCATAAAAAGGCTCCCTGCACTTTCATTTAATGCTCTTATTATTCCAATCCTCAGGTTTGTGTGTACAATCTCCTTCATTAATCTTTCCCTGGATATTCTCTATGTCTTGTAACGCATTTAAGATCACTAGATGACCCATTTACTGACCTTTCCAAGGCGGTGCTTCTTTTGTGGACCATTTATGTTGTTTCTGTCTTGTTTTGTTATGCTTTCATGCACGTCTGTTTTTGATGCCTTGTGATAACCTGCTGGGAAAGGGCTGACCCCTTGGCTCTCGTTTGTGATGTCTAATTTTGACGTTGAAACTTTCCCACTGGTATCCTTGGTCAGGTGTGGTGCTTGATTGTATCGATTCCTGATCTTTGCCCTCTTTCTTACTTTAATATCATGTTCTTGCAAAATAAAAAAACACTCTTGTATTTCAATAGGCATTTATTTTATATGGCCATAATAATCCGCCTTCGTTTATTGAGCTGAATACCAATAATTATTACAGTGATAGGTCACGCCGCATAGCTATCGAGACAAGGGAGCTTACTCTGTATAGAATGTTTTGATAAATAGGAGATAGTTGGCCCATATATCATAAACATGGCATCAAACTCGGAGTATAAAAAAGTAAAGGATACACTAAAACAGAAATACATTGAAAAAGTATCTAACCTATCATATACAGAACAAAAGAATTTTAAGAAAGCTGAATATAAAAAGCTGGTACTAAATAAAATGTCAGATATGCCGCCTTCTTATGACAAGGCTCAATTAAAAGTCATCACAATACATATTCAATGCGTTAAACAACAAAGTCAGTTAAATACTTGCCCAAAGGGCGTGGGAGCCTTCGAAAGCGATGAAGAAAGTGCAAAATATATTGTATGATTCTATTTTAAGACACCTAGATGCGACTTCGTGTGCAAACAGTTCTCAATGGGCTACTGGTAATGTATGTTTGATCATACCGACTGAAAATAATCAAAATGACCAGAATGACAAAGATGATGAGTTATCTTAGTCAGATGAAAGTTCCAATGCACTTAATGACAGTTTCGCTGTGCCTAATTAACCAGTGATCATAGATACTACGTTAGAGCAAAAGCAAACTAAGCCAACATGAGTCAAAAGTGCTTCAATACATGCACAATTAAATCAACGTCAAGAAAGTCTCATCCCATGGCCAGATATTCACTCTTCATGACATGGTTCCATGATCAGTGTGTAGGATTAGAAGAAAATGAACCAGTTGGTGGTTGGCTGTGCCTATCTTGTTGCTTAATCCCGCAAAGACTTCAAGATAATGTCATTGATATCAAATAAGACGTAGAGCAACTGAAAATGTCTACCAAATTTATTATAGCAGCAATTCCAAAATTAGTAAGTTAGTATGATCAGGAAATACCACAATCACAAACCGCAGACAACCCCATGGCACCACGAGGAGGAGCCACTTATACCATCACGAGACACCAGGAAGATTTATCTGAACAAGTTTAATTATGAGTAGAAATTTAAATGACAAACTAATTGAATTGAGTAAAAGGAAAGATTGCTACAATAGGAGATCTTCTGAGACCCTAGAATATTTGAGCGATGAGTCAGACAGTTTTAAAACAAGCCGGGACCAGAAAACATGCCAAATTTTGAACAAAACAAGATTAATTTATGATAAAGTTAAAGCACGCTGTGAATCACTAAACAACAATCATGTACAATCAAAAAAATATTCCATTGATGACACTAAGGAGAATGATGAATTAATAACCGTTCATGTATACTCGAATTGATCGAAGAACTGTTCAAGTTCACATAAACAACCTAACAATCAATATAAAAACACCAGAAGGACTGAAAATACAAAGACAAATGCAAATAATAAGCTACCTAGCAGGCACAGTTAAAAGGAGTATGGTTGACACAACTAACTTAACAGACTCTGAAAGCCCCAAAAGACCATTCATCATTCCACCTTACTAGTTGTTAGCCCCATTTGTGAAAAAATATCCGTGTTAATGAGCTTAAAAGAACACTGAAAGATCATTGTCAGGTGCAACGATAAAATCATTATAGAGTAAACGTCTATAATTCAATATAGACAAATGTGATACTATAATTATTAATGTAAGCAGCAATGATGCAGATCAGGGTATTAATTTTGACAATTTTTCTGACATTTATACTTCACTTATAAATGACCTAGCCTCTGAAAACCGCCATATCATAGTATCAGGTCTGTTGCCCAGAGCTAGTGTAAATCTTGACACTTACAACGAGCGCCTAAGAAGTCTATGTGAAGACCAAGGAATAGACTTCGTACATAGCTATAATGGTTGCTTACTTGCCCCCAGTCACCTGACAGATTCTTAATTCCACATAGATAGGGTCCACCCTAGTTCCTTTGGTATTCAGATAATGTTGAAAGACATAGATGTCTTTCACAGGGTTGCAGCTCCTGGTTAAAAGTTCAAATCTTCTAATTCAGTCAGGCAGAGATACTCTCATCAAACCCAGTCTTATAACTCTTCTTATAAGACAAACTTTCAAAACAGATCGCATTACTGTCACATTTGATGTAGGAAGGGTCAGAGTACAACAGATTGTTGGTACAATGGCTGAAACACAGACCTAAATGGATACTGATCTCAATAGGATAACATTGGATGCATAAAGCAACGCTAAAAGGTCTAGTACTTCACAATGGTAATTTTATTTCAATAGAAAACAAATTCTGTTACCTTCATATCGATACTGATGTTACGGAATCGATCGGTGAATCCATTCATGACAGTGTTTTTCACACAAACAAGAGCTAAGTACAAACACATGTTTTCTTAACACTGGTATATCCAGTTTATCTGGTAAAAAAATGCTAAAAACATGTCTGATATGTCATCTGAAATAGATCACAGTCTCCCTACTGACTTGATATTCAAATCAAAGGGCCTTCATTTTTGCAACTTGAATGTTCACCATATTGTACCAAAATAGACAAAATACGCATTTCATTGGCACATGACAATAGCCCTGATATATTTGTAATTTGTGAGACATTGTTGACAGCTTCTATTTCAGATGATTTAATATTTTACGTTAAGACATGTCAGACACATAGAACAAAGCAGGAGGAGATTACATTTTATATACTAGCAACTCTATCAACTGCAAGCGTAGACTCGATATTGAATATTCAAACATCGAAACACTCTGAGCTGAAATAACGTTACAAAACGTTAAGCCCTTTTTAATCTGCAAAGCTTAGCGTACTCCTAGCGCTAACTCTGACTGGATAGACCTGTTTGAGGAAGAGTTGTCTATAGCGCAAACAACCGACCTAGAGATAATTTTAAAGGGCGATCTTAACTTTGATTGTGGCATAAATTTGAATAAGAATAAGAACCATACAACTTCATGAAATTATTTGATTTAACACAGATAGTATCCAAACCAACCAGAGCACAGATTCCAGCTTGATTATTATTGATCATATTTACTACACAAATCCAGAAAATATATATATAAAACAGATTATACCAGTGCTTTCTATAAGTAATATCTTTCCCATATGTTTAACGAGAAAAAGAAGCAATAAAATTCGTGAAACCAAACACATTTCAACCATATATCGGTGTTTTAAAAACTTTAATGAATAATCTTTAAAGCAGATATAAACTTTAATGAATAATCTTTAAAGCAGATATATCAAGCGATTTAAACAACTTTTCTATTAACGAGCAATGAATAAAGGCATATCTATTTGGTTAATATAATACAAAAGAAATCTAGATCACCATGCACCCTATAGAACCAGATGAATCAAAATAAAGAACTACCAGAGTGGTAGACTAAAGACATTGTACTTGCACGTCAAAAACGAGATCACTTTACAATGGTCTGGCTATAAGATGTTCCGTAGTAAAACGAAAGACGTAATTAGGAAAGCAGAACGTAATCATTTTCTGATGCAACAACAAAATCAAAAGACGCAAAAACGATATGGTATCATTTTCTTAAGTAAATGATGAAAACACAATCTCTAACTCGGGCTTACTGGAAGAAATAATCGATAACAACAAACGATAAACAAAATCTGAAGTTATTGCTACCAAAGTAACTGAAATATTTTGAATTTTTAGTAGATCATATAATATCACCAAGTAAAACAACCCTAATTAACAAGAGTATACTGACAGGGAGGTTTCCTGACCAGCTTAAACTTGCAAAGGTCTTCCCAATTCATACCAGCTTAAACTTGCAAAGGTCTTCCCAATTCACAAGTCAGGCAGTCAATCTGACCCAGCATATTACAGGCTCATATCCATATTGCCAACAATCTAAAAAATATTTGAAATACATGTTAACAAACACTTGATGGCATATTTGAATAAATATGGCCTTATACATGAAACCCAATCAGACTTTCATCAAAAGCACAGCTGCCAAACGGCACCGGTAAAACTGAAAGACCAGTGGATGCAGACATGTATTGACAAGGGTGATATTATTAGACCATTGTTCCTTGACTTTAGGAAAAACCTTTTACTTAGTTAATCACAGTATTTTGAGCCAAAAACACTGTCTGTATATAAAATCAGAAGCTCGTCTCTTCAATGGTTTATATCTTATCTTGAGTCAAGTCAGCAAACAATTGATATTGGCCAAGTAATATTCATACGTTCCCTTATACGGTCAGGGGGTCAACGAGGATCGGTTTTGGGGTCCTGCCATCTTTGTTTTAGCACTGTGAAACAGACTTCTTTGCTGACGACGCCACCGCCCATACCAGTAATCCAAATATCAAAGCAATAAATACTAAACTGCAATCTGATTTTTCAGTAGCTGTTTTATTGAGTAAGCAAAATAAACTTCCTATTAACTATGACAAGACAAAGTGTATGGTAATAGAGTCAAAAAAGCGCATCCAGGACGAATATCAACTTGTCCTTAGAGCTGAAAACCGCACTATTATCAAAGTGTCTATGAAAAGACTTTTTGGCATTTTTTTAAGACCACATTTCTTGGAATTCACACATAGACCACCTTTGCTCAACGTTTTCTTCTAAAATCTCGCTTCTTAGACAAATATCAGCATACATGCCTAAAGACATACATAATTTATACTGCCAAAGCTATGTTTCACCTCTGCTGGATTATGGCCACAATAAATGGGGGCCAACATCTATTTCACATAAAGAATGACTCTCTAACGTACAGAAACATACCATGCGAATAATATTGAAAGCAGACTTTGCGACACCATCGAAATTAATGTTCGACGTATAAGGTTGGTTAACTGTACCAAAGCGGCTTCTATACAACAAGGCAATACTTACATATAAAGCCCTAAATAATTTGACACATTCGTACCTCACCAATTTCACGTTCTGCGGTATATGACCGCTCTTCTTCCCACTCTGCGCGAAAATTAAGGAATTCTTTACCGAAGAACATGCTAACAAAAAGTTCATTTAATGCATCTAAAGTAAGAAAGAGGACAAAGATCAGGAATCGATACAATCAAGCACCACACTTGACCGAGGATACTTGTGAAAATGACAACTTCACAATTAGATATCACAAACGAGAGCCAAGATGTCAGCCCTTTCACAGAAGGTGACCACAAGGCATCAATAAACCGACACGCACGAAAACATAACAAAATCAAGACAGAAATAACGTAAATGATCCACAATTGAAGCACCGCCTTGGAACGGTCAGTTAAAAATGGTTTACCGGAGGGCTAAATTCTGCCTAAGAAACTATATTTGAATGTCAGCATTTCCTATAGTAGACGTACTATCATTCGTTTTAGGTGTCTCACTACAATAAATGCCTATTAGCCAGCACAAATGAATACACTCTGTCGTAACAGCGCCGAATCAACGCAGCTGTTGTTGCAGCGAAGTTGGTGCAAGCTCGTCTCTACTTAGCTAATTGCAAGGAACGGCTTTTTTTTAAAAAAAATAAGATAACAATAAATCCTTACTATAAGTTTTATTGATTTACGGCTTTGCTGTTTATATACAACATCACTGATTTTCTGCTGAGGTAGCTCAGTAGTTACACGTTCACGCACTGGGGCACTTATGCACGTACTTACTATGTATTTACGTACAAAAACACTAAATAATTTGAAATAAAATGAGCGATGTATCAAGTTTACGCGATTGTTGCCTTTTCTGCCATTACCACTTGATTTTAGGAAAACAACTGGGTATGGCCACAAAATGACATAGTCACAGATCACAGACCAGCCTACAGCATAGTGAGGAAGAGACACAGAACACACTCACACCCCAAATGACTGCATGGACAGAAATAACGTAAGGCAACAAGCCCTCTCTTCTTCAGCGAGATGGTTGCTAAACTAGAAAGATTTTTAGAATTGAATCACAAAATAAGGACAATATACAAAAAGTCTACTACAATGGGAGCAACAATAAACAATGAATCAAATATCAGAATCATTACCCCAGAAATGACAACAGTCGATGTCACTAGGGGTGGAGCAGATATAATTTACTGGTCAAATCTTCTCTTTAGATGCTGCTGTTGTTAAGACACAAATATTGTCTCTCTCACATGGAGGCTTATACAATTCATCAGTACAGGGAACAATAAAATCAAACTAACCTACTGTGGTGGAACGATTCAAATGGATCTTTACTCACAGTTTAGCCAACCTTTATACTATGCACACCAGTTAACATTTATTTCTACGACAGTCAAAGTGTTGTCAGGGCAACATGTTAGTAATATTCTCTGTGTTTAAACATTATTCTATCTGTTGTAAGGAACCTGGTTTTTCATAAAGCTAAAACTTGCAATGGAAGAGCAAATAACCGTTCGATCTGTTCATTGGCTCAATGTTTATACACAACGGATAAGCGGGTACCAGTCAGTTGGTTTCGGTTGATTGAGTGATTTGTATCACGTGACATTGAGTATAAAAGCGGAAAGCACTGTCTGAAGATTTCAACGAGAGAGCACCACTGAAAGCATTATTTGGTAGGTTTACTATTTCCTGAATAAGGAAATAGATTTGTTCCTGCATAAGGAACAAATACATACATACCAAATACGTTGTCCGCAGAGTTAAGAGAGACCACCTAAGCCGTCTGATACCTGTTTACCCGTTGCCTGGTTACCCTACACAAGCCTCTTTATGATTGATTTCATGGTGCGCCAGCAGTTAATCGCGCATCATGCTGCGTTGCTAATATTCGTATTGTAATATATATTGTGCTTTAGTTCATTTTACCAATCAGTTTTTGGGAGCAAGTAGCTCTGTCTAAATTGAGTATTAGCAGTAATTAATGATAATACCGCTCGGACCCACAGAGGTTTGTTACAACTTGGTCGCAGCGTCGTGATAAGATTCTTGAATCAGTTTTGTTTTGACAGGAGTGCATTGTGTTGCGTATACTTGTATTTTGAGGTTTAACCATGGTCATTGTGTATTGTGATTAAATTGTGCCTGAAAGATGGCTAATTTAAGTGACACAGTGTTTAAGGAACCTTCTGCTAGAACGCCAGAAATTGACGTTGCCAGAAGCAAGTTAAATGCACCGCTTACTTCGACTAGACAACGGTCAGTAGTGAGACAGCTTGATGACTCGTTTACTCAGTTGGGAATAGGACAGCGACCCAGCGTTGGCTTGCATGAGAACGCTGAGGCTGAGAGAACTGCCACAACGTTTTTCCTCATGTCAGAGCTACAGAAACTGTCAGATGAATTTAGGCAGTACAGAATGGGCGAAGTGCATAGGAATGAGGAAATAACGAAATTGATCTCTGAATGTCGTACAAGAGATGAGCTCATACAGCAGAAAGATGCTGTGATAATGTCACTTGTTTCTTCATTAAAGGAGCAAATGTCTAGTGCGACATCGCCCAGAGTAGCATCTGGGGAAGACTCCAAAACGTACTTAAAGCCTGCAAGTATGGCTCAGTACCTTGGTTCGTTGCAGCATGGCACTTCTACTGGGTACAGGCCAGAAATGGCCACATTCTCAAAGGAAGCGTCATTGGCAACAGGGAAGTATGTTGATATGGAGTTTGGCTTAAAACCTCACAGTCTGGGAACGGAAGTGTCAGATGTGAAATCACATAGTCAACAGACTGAGACGCAGAAAATTAAGACTGTCACAGTGGTGGCCAGTGGTTCATCAAAACAACCAGAGCAGGCTCATGACACCACGCCAAATGCTCATACCACGTCAGCAGGCACTTCAGGTGTGAAGATGAAGCCAGCTACGTTTGATGGATCTACTTCATGGCTAGATTACAAGACACACTTCGATATGTGCGCAGAATTGAATGGCTGGAGTATAGTGAAAAAGGGACTATATTTGGCAGTCAGTTTGCGTGGACATGCACAGGGTGTGCTTGGGAATCTGCCAGCAGAAGACAGAAACAACTTTGAAAAACTGATCAAAGCCCTGTCTGAGAGATTTTCTCCAGAAAGTCAGACAGAATTGTATAGGGCTCAGTTAAAAGAAAGGCAATCTTAGCATGGTGAAAATATTCCTGAGTTTGGACAGAGAATTTTGAGACTCACCACTCTTGCATACCCTGGTGCTAGCGCCAGCCTTATTGATACCTTGGCTATGGGGAATTTCATAGATTCCATTTCAGACTCAGACATGCGTCTGAAGATACAGCAGACCCAAACAAAAGTCTTCAATGAAGCTGTGAAGGTTGCTGTAGAGCTGGAAGCTTTTGATAAAGCTGAACGCCAGCGTCAAGGCAATAAGTATGTAAGACGGACATCTTCCAACGGTACGCCTGACGATGTTTCTAGTGAAACAACTGAAATATTACAGAAACTAAGTAAATTTCTGGACCAGGCTGATGCCACAAACAGGCCTAGTAGTTCAAATGTAAGTGGCCAATATAGTACTCAAAGAAAAGTGAGGTGCTACAAGTGCAAAAAGTTAGGACATATTCAGCGAAATTGTCCCTACAATAAAAATCAAAGCACTGAGAGTACTGAGAATAGAAAAGGACAAGATGAAGGGTCAAAAATGAAACGTGTAGGTCGATTTTGTGACAAGCGTTCATCAAAAAAAAGAGCCAGAAAGAGCAATAGGATTGCCTCAACAAGATGCGTTGAAGCTGGAATGTATTTGCCTGTACAGATAAATGGCATCCACACTGACATGCTAATAGATTCTGGGGCAACAGCTTCTTTAATTTCAGTGGAAGTTTTCAACCAGATGGCTAATCAACCAATTCTGAAACCTGTCAAAGGCGAAATGGTTGCTGTAAATGGCATGCCTTTGAAGACACATGGATTTTGTGACTTTGATGTCATCATTGGAGGATTTTGCTATTCTGTAAGAGCCATTGTTGCTGAACTTAACACCAGTGGAATTTTGGGGCTAGATTTCTTATCTGACTATGAGTGTGCCATTGACATAAAGCAGAAATGCATAGTGTTGGATGGAAAAAGAATAAGGTGTGATATGAAAGGTAAAATTGGCTGTTATAGAGTAAGTTTAATGGAGAATGTTAGCATACCATCAAGGCACGAAATGCTGTTAAGTTGTCAAATAAATGACTATTGCCATGATATTAAAGGAACAGGGATTGTGGAACCTTCTGATGATTTTCACAAGGAAAGCAATGTTATGATTGGAAGGACACTAGCAACAGCTGATGAAAATGTTCCAGTACGCATCATGAATCCTTTAAACGAGGAAGTAGTGGTGTATAAGGGAACTATAGTAGGACAGTTTGAACAAGTGAATGGTGACTCAAATAAAGTGGATTTGAAAAGAAAGCAAAAATCTGTTCTGCCAGACCAACTAGAAGAACTGGTGATGCAAGCGTCAGTCAACTTAGATGAAGAGCAATGTAAAAGTGTAAGTTTGCACTAGCAGATGAACAACTGGGAAGGACAGAAATGGTTAAGCATGAAATAAACACTGGTTCTGCAAAACCAATAAAGCAGAGATTAAGGCGACTACCACATTATGCAGTAAATGAAGTTGATAGGCAGGTGGATGATATGCTGAAGTGTGGCATTATAGAGCATTCTAGTAGTCCATGGGCTGCTGGTGTTGTCTTGGTGCGCAAAAAGGATAACACACTTTGGTTTTGTGTTGACTATAGAGATCTTAACGCTGTAACGTTAAAGGATGCATACCCCCTTCCCAAAATAGATGGGACCTTGGACACTTTGTCTGGTGCATCATGGTTCTCTACGTTAGATTTGCGCTGTGGGTATTGGCAGGTGGGTCTGGAGGAAAAGGATAAGGCTAAAACTGCATTTATCACCCGTAAAGGCCTCTATAATTTCCCTGTACTCCCATTTGGATTGTGTAATGTGCCAGCGACCTTTGAACACCTCATGGAGACCGTGTTGGCAGGACTCCAATGGGATATTTGTTTGATATACATTGATGACATAATAGTGTATGGAAAAACATTCAAAGAATCACTTAAAAATATTGAAACAGTGTTTGAACGTTTGCAAATTGCTGGTCTTAAACTTAAGGCACCAAAGTGTAAACTATTCAGTAAATCTGTGTCTTTCTTAGGACATATCATTTCTGACAGTGGAATTGAAACAGATCCTGAAAAGATTTCAGCTGTGAAGGAATGGCCAATTCCTGTGAATGTTACAGAGGTTCGAAGTTTTCTGGGACTGTAGTTACTATAGGCGTTTTATTCCAAAATTTGCTGATATTGCAAAGCCTCTTCACCGTCTTACAGAGAAGGGACAGAAGTTTGTATGGAATAGTGAATGTGAGCAAGCATTTGGAACCTTGAAGAAGTATTTGACAGAAGCACCTATCTTGGCTTATCCAGATTTCTCAAAACCATTCATTCTAGATACAGACGCTAGTGATACAAGCATTGGTGCAGTGTTATCACAGGTACATGATGGTAAAGAAAGAGTTGTTTGCTATGGAAGCAGATCATTGACTAAATCTGAAAGAAAGTACTGTGTCACAAGGAAGGAATTGCTTTCTTTGGTTCACTTTGTGAAGCACTACCGCCACTATTTATTAGGCAAACAGTTTAAAATAAGAACAGACCACAATTCACTTCGGTGGCTAATGACGACTAAGAATCCAGAGGGACAAATGGCTAGATGGATCGATGCATTATCATCTTACCAGTTTGATGTTGAACATAGACCTGGAGGGAAGCATTCAAATGCCAATGCTTTGAGTAGGATTCCTTGTGGACAGTGTGGTTACCAGGAAGAACCTGTCTGCATTAGGCCTGTGAAAGCCACCATATCAATGGAAGATGAACAGTTGAAAAATGAGCAAGTGAAGGATGCAGACATCTCAATTGTCAGAAGCTGGTTAGACAAAGGTGAGAGGCCTCCATGGAAAGAGATAAATAAATATAGTGCAGTAGTGAAAACCTATTGGTCACAATTTGACAGATTACAAGTCAAAGATGGACTTGTGTGCCGAAAGTGGTTTGAGAAGGGAAAAATAACCAAAATGCAAATAATAGTGCCAAAAGTTATGAAGTGTAAGATTCTTAACTTTTGCCATGATGAAAAGACTGGTGGTCATTTTGGTGTTAGAAAAACAATGGCCAAAGTGAGAAATAGTTACTATTGGTCAGGATTACAGAAAGATGTTCGCAATTGGGTTAAAAGTTGTGTAACATGTAAATTCAAAACCCCTCAAAAAGCAAAGCGTGCTCCAATGCAGTTGGTTGGATCAGGTCAGCCAATGGAACGGGTGGCTACTGATATTTTAGGACCGTTACCTGAAACTGAAAATGGCAACAAATATATTTTAGTTATAAGTGATTATTTCACAAAGTGGGTGGAGGCTGTTGCTATCCCCGACCAAACCGCAGTTACAGTCGCAAGTGTGCTTGTAGAAGAGGTAGTATGTAGGTTTGGTGCCCCAGCATATGTTCACTCAGATCAGGGTAGGCAGTTTGAGGGAATTGTCTACAAAGAAATGAGTAAACTGCTGGGCATCAAGAAAACTAGAACTATGCCCTATCATCCTGAAAGTGATGGAATGGTAGAGCGCTATAACAAAACGCTTGCTAAACTGTTAAGTGCATTTGTAAATGAGGAACATACCGATTGGGACCAATCATTACCTTATGTAATGATGGCGTATTGTTCCTCAGAACATGAAACTACAGGGTTTTATGAGGTATCAGTCCCCATTGATATTCAGTTTGGTCCCCCGCTTAAAAGAACATTTTGGAGTGACTGGGTGAACACATTGAAAGAGAGAATGGAGAGTGCGCATGAATTAGCAAGAGTTAACATTGATGATGCCATGTTAAGACATAAACGATACCATGATACGAAATTAAACTTGGAGAGCTTTCAGCCTGGTGATAAGGTATTTGTTTTCTTCCCTACAACACAGCAGGGACGATGTAAAAAGTTTAGAGGTTTGTGGCGAGCACCTCTTGAAATAAAAGCAAAGTTGTCTGATGTGACATATGTTATAAAGAGTGCAACAGGTAGAGCTGAGTTTGGCGCCCATATCGACAATATTAAGTCATATGAATCCTGTTTGGAAGATTTAGTTGAAAAAGATGAACGTAATGAGGTAGAATCAGAGATCGAAATTGCAGTCTTTGATATGACTGATGATGACCCCGAGGTATTGTCTGATGAGGCAATAGTAGAATTAGGGAGAGGGCAGAGAAAGCGGAAACTGCCAGCTAGGTTCTCTGATTATGTAATCTAACTCATGTTCTTCTTGTTTCAGACTATGGGAAAGGTGCGTTTTTCAAGCCAGCCGTATAGGTGTCTATTCTGTGGTTGTGGCTTTTGGGACATGAAGAGCCTCCAAGAACACTTAAGAAGTTGTAAGAGACAAGCTCAGAAAGAAGTTCCTGATCGTGACTGCTTGTGCGAGTATTGCCCAAAGATATTTGGAAGATTGTCTGACTTAAGCAGACACGTGCGACGAGTCCACAAGTGTGAGCCTAAGACACCTTCTGAGCCAACTGCGACAGTGTCTGTTCAACCTGTTACCTCGTCTGCAGAAGAGTTAGAAACAGGTGCTCCTTTGGATGAGCTCGGCTCAGATCCAGATATTGAACTTGTAGCAGATGAAGTAACACCAAAAATATTGGTTACTACGGCTGATGACATTCCCACAGTTAGGAAGCGTACAAAGCCAGCCCCTGTTGTGAGTGGCAAAAAGCTAAAATTGCCACTGTTGTCCCTTTCGGGGGAAACCATTTGACTTTGGTGAAAAGGTTGTAGCTTCAGATAATAAAAGTACAGCATGTGTTCTAGATGAACGTAGTGAACCAGAGATTCTGCCTGTAAACACAAGTGAAGCTAACTCTAAGGATGTAAGTTACTGCACACCAGCTACTGCTACTGTGACAACGGCCTCAGCAAGTTTTAGTACAAGAGACTTTGGCATACAGTGTAGCATGGACAGAAGCAGAGTGGAGCATCACAAAGTGGTTGAAACTGTTAAAGTATTCAAAGAGGGTGATGCAGAAGTTACAACTAAGGAGGTCCATGAGACACGATGGGCAGAATAAGCAGTTGTTTCATGATTTTTAAAAAAGTGGAGGTACACTTAAATACAAGATGATACATACGATGTTGACTCATATATGTTGTCCAGGAAGGACTTTATTAGCTTTTAAGGTGCAACAGTCGTATAAGGAGTTGTCATATAAAAATAGTTTATTTGTCATGTTTTTTTGAAAAATAAGTGTTTATTTGACGTTGTTTTGTTTCATTGTTTTAATAAGCCGAGACGACTTGTCTTGGAGGTGTGGGTAGTGTAAGGAACCTGGTTTTTCATGAAGCTAAAACTTGCAACGGAAGAGCAAATAACTGTTTGATCTGTTCATTGGCTCAATGTTTATACACAACGGATAAGCGGGTACCAGTCAGTTGGTTTCGGTTGGTTGAGTGATTTTGTATCATGTGACATTAAGTATAAAAGCAGAAAGCACTGTCTGAGCTGGGTCATTTCGAAGAAGATTTTAACGAGAGACCACCACTGAAAGCATTATTCGGTAGGTTTACTATTTCCTGAATAAGGAAATAGATTTGTTCCTGCATAAGGAACAAATACATACTTACCAAATACGTTGTCCGCAGAGTTTAGAGAGACCACCGAAGCCATCTGATACCTGTTTACCCGTTGCCTGGTTACCCTACACAAGCCTCTTTATGATTGATTTCATGGTGCGCCAGCAGTTAATCGCGCATCATGCTGCGTTGCTAATATTCGTATTGTAATATATATTGTGCTTTAGTTCATTTTACCAATCAGTTTTTGGGAGCAAGTAGCTCTGTCTAAATTGAGTATTAGCAGTAATTGATGATAATACGGCTCGGACACACAGAGGTTTGTTACACTGTTACCATACCCGAATGAAATAATACTAAACATCATATCGCTAAATCATTACTAGTCTACGATGACTGCCTATTATTACAAAACTAGAACCTCTCTCACAAAACCATTACAAAACTCGAAACTCCCACGGGCATTGAAAGCAACAACAAATATTGACCCAACAACATCAGAGCCACCGCCTTAGAACGGACAGCAGCAGCGACCAGAGGGCTTAAGTATAGTTTGTCAACCTGATCGTAGTCCCTTGTTGCTGCTAAACATTATTAACTGAGGGAAACACCAAGTGGCCAACCATGTCACTGCAGATGGTCACAATGATTTTGTAAACAGATGTGACCTGTCTGTGAGCTACGAGTTTTTCCTTTGTTAAATCGCATTTTGTCAATTGGATTTGATAAGCACACATATGGAGGCTTCCTAACTTATCAATGTCTCATCCAATGAACAATCGAATTCAATTAGCAAAATGCGATTAAACAAAGGAAATATCTCGTAGCTCACAGACAGGTTACATCTGTTTACAAAATCATTGTAACCATCTGCAGTGACAGGGTTGGCCACTTGGTGTTTCCCTCAGTTAATAATGTTTGTTGTCACCTGGCGTGTGTGTGCGCCTGTAAGTTAAGATTATCAGATGGGATGTGGATCTGTAATTCAACCTGTCATTGATTATTGTGCTACAATCCGGTTTTCAGAAAGTATATATTAATTCATAATTCTGAGCTTTTCTACTTTATGTGCTCTTCTTTGTACAATACAATAATAACATGCACTGCAACAGCGTCATGTGAAGTTCTCTAACTAAGAGATGCATGATTAATTTACATCACACTCGGATACCACATTGTCGTTGTCGCGAGAAACCCGGGCGCTTGGCGTTGTGACCAGATAAATCAGCTCGCCAAGCTACAAAGACCACTGAGACTGTTGGTTTCTTCCACACCCGATAAGGATATCTGAGATTTTACCCTGGGATAGAAAATCTTATCTTACCCACGCTATCTTACCCATGAGTCATTGTTTTATTAAAGCGAAGTCATCATGCGAAACTACATCTTAGCGTAATCAGGGAGTTCTGGAAACTCATTTTAAAATGAATAAACATGGGCCAGGATATGACAAAGGGTACCTTATGGTTGTGTTCATCAAAATCTAGCTCATGTTGCCACTTTAATGTACTACCTCGTAAGAGATATTCCTTAAAAGATTGAAGCAGTTATCTTCAATATTGACGAATATATGGAGGATGTAAACCGGTTTGTAAAATGACGTCAAGAAGAACGTTAAACCTAATATATGACGTTTAAGTGCTGGTCTCCAGTTGCTTGTTGGTTATTTTTGACTCAGTATAAATATTTAACAAATATTATATATTCACAGGCCTTTTCTATGCTATAAAGTAAATGCAATTGAAAACGTATTAATTTATACTTTCTAAGTTGTCTTATGGGCAATTAAAGTGACCCACTCTTCATTATGAGCCCTTGTAGGTGTTTTGACCTGATTGTTACCATGGCAACATGCAACATACAAAACATTTAATATAATCAGAAACATTTCCTACTTTGATGACATCAAGTGATAAGAACATTTTCATGGTAAGATAAAAGCATATGAATTTTGTCATTTTATGCGTTTTTCAAATGTCTATTATGCAAATATTTGCTGGAATGCCTTAAGGTCCCTTTTCTCAAAAAAAAGAATAAAACAGTGATGAGCAAGAAAAATAATCCGTTATTCATGTGAGGGTAGGATAGAAAAATCTGTCC
This sequence comes from Loripinus fragilis, assembly GCA_964019695.1. Taxonomy (NCBI): domain Eukaryota; kingdom Metazoa; phylum Mollusca; class Bivalvia; order Lucinida; family Lucinidae; genus Loripinus; species Loripinus fragilis. The sequence goes on from OZ026515.1 coordinate 130,863,562, forward strand.
CTCGGGATCACCGTTTGTCATCACTCGGCAAGCCTAGCGATGTCATGCCAAACGGCGATCCTCGGTACGGATTTTTCTATCCTACTCTCACTCTCGTTAGATTCTCGCCAATCGGAACTATCTCGGCCAATTCCGCGAAATTCCATGGAATCAGACCACGGATGTACATCGAGGATCTATTTTGATAACGCAGGTGATAACGTGACGCTGGCGTTATATAACGTGACGTAAAAGAAACCGTTTAAACACAATAACAAGTGTGATTGTAGCAAGACAAGTAAAAACGAGCAGACAAATGAAGTTTATGTTTTTTAAATAAAATATCGCTATAGCGATATTTTATTGAAAAATACATAAACTTCATTTACTCTCCTGATTAAACTTTTCGGGTAATCAGTCAAATGGATTTTACTAGGGCTGAGCTCTCATGCTAATAAACTTATTTTCCTTACCCCGTTTCCTGCTAACAAAATGGAGCTTTTTCGTACATAGGACCTTACATACACCCGAGGCTTGATTCGATTATCGAATTATGCCGAACTTTCCCGAATGGGATTCTCGCATGTAGCAAGTAACAAATGCGGATAACTACGCAGATGCGCCCACTGATTTTCGTCTCTGTTGTTGTTATCAAACGAAATCAATTTCTGTTATGAATAACCCAACATCGTAAAATGCACGGACAGGCGGACTGACTGTTGGTAAGGTGTATATTTACCTTAGTTGGTTAAATAGACAAAAAAAAGTTAGTATGGTCAGCAAAAGCCACAACGACACACTGCAGACCACCCCACGGCACCATTAGTTAGAGCCACATGACACTAGGAAGACAATAAATGCAAAGCAACCACACACTGGTAAATGTATACGTCGATTTGGTGGTATTTACGCGCATTGCTTGTACTTCGTAGAGCGGAAGTGACAGATATTGTGCTAATACTATTTAGAAAAACATGCCATATGCCTGAAGGACTATAGAATTAGATCATTTTTAAGTATTTAGTATGTGCATGGCGATTTAAGTAAGCATTTAGGATAAGATTTGAGTACCGATCATCCAGATCGGTACTCGAATCTATTCCTAAATGCTTACATAAATCGCCATGTGCATGCCGAATACTTAAAAATGGTCTAATTCTATAGTCCTTTAGGCATATGGCATGTTTTTCTATATATGATTTAACACCAATATCTACCACTTCCGGTCTATGAAGTACCGACAAACCGCGTAAATACCAGCAAATCGACATATACATTTACCAGTGTGAACCAGCTCTCTCTCTCTCTCTTCCCCATCAAAGATGATTGCAAAACTAGAAGGACGCAAAGTACTGAATGCCAGAGCAAAAACAAAACACAGAACCTCAACAAACAGTAAGAGAAACAAGAAACAACGACTTATCAACAACAGAACCAACAACTGCCTAAGCCATGGCGGGCAAAATGTATTTTACAGGTGCCAAATCTTCGCCCTAGGTTTTGTGGTTTTTTAAAACACAAATCTTGCTTAGCTCCCATGAAAGCTTCCTTACTATCGAAGGTATCAACACAGAGAACAAATCTGACCAATTTAACACACTATGATGGCACAACGAAAAAGACACCTAGTTTTCAAATTGTCTCCAATGTAAATAAAAAAACGCATGTCATGGGAGTAAAATAATAATGCTCACTAAATATCAAAAATATGTTTTAAGGCACTGCATTATTATCAAAGTTGCAACAATCGTTCTTTTCACTGACACACCTCATTATTGCATTTTCATAAAGGCTACCGATCGAACCAAATAAAGAGTGAACGCATTGCAATTTTTTCAACCGTGCTGAAATATTAAGGAAATATGTGTCGGCCAATTCCTGAAGATTTAAGTCTTCTATCAGTAAATGCGTACAAAAAAAAGAATAAAACGATACAATTTCCATTTCAAAGTTGAATGTTATGCCTTACTGTTTGATTTTATATGCATTACCCTCTTATAACCCCAAGATGTCTTTTGGGCAACATGTATACACAACATACCTAGGGGAAACATGGTTGTGCACTGTGGCTCAACTTGAGATTTTATTTAGCTCTAACTCATAGGTCCAGTTAAGCAACATTTCTGAGCGTAAAAATGTGATTATTTTCTTACCCAGCTATCTAAACATATGTTTTGGGTGTTCAAAAGAACCGTCTTATTTTGACGGTTCTTTTGAGTTCCACAATTATATGTTTTGGTTGAGGAATAAGAAAAAATTATTTTCAGTTACGCACATTTATCTTGAGGCCTGCTGACTACATTTTTGTACCTGTGAACCATGAGTCTTTTTCATTGTTTCATCATAGTATGTTATTTGGATTAGACTGTTGCTCTGTGTGATTGCATTGAATAAGTTAAGAAGCCTCCGTCTGAGCCAAAAGAATGTGTTTGACAACAGCAGAATTTAGGTTAAATGCATTCAAGCCCCTCCCCAATTCCCACTACCCACCCCACCCCAAGTGGCTTCTGTCTGCAGTTTCTGGTGGTGGCATTACCTGACCATGCTCACTTACGTTTCGCACAAGCCATAATACATCTAGCACCTAACAAACGTAAACCACTTTGCAAATAGCTCCGTGTTTTGGTACGGCTCTTTAATTGTTAACATTTCTACTGGAAGATCTTTCCATTTTGTTGTGCACTAAACTTCAAACTTTAATAACATTCAATGTAATAAAACACCTTCGCTTCATTACTATCATTTTTATTTTATTTTTACAAATTCCTGTCTATAACAGAACTAACAGGATTTAAATTATCATTATCATTTCCATTAGATAATTTATTCCGTCTTTTCCATCTACAAATGCTGTATAATCTTCTTTTCAATAAGTTATTTAGATATCCATAAAGAAATGGGTTAATAAAAGCATTTGTAAAACAAACTACAACCACCCATACCAATGCATGGGACGGAACAACAAACCTTTCATTAGATATGTCTTGCTGTATCAGAATGAACACTACAAATAATGGCGTTAACATGAGAAGAAATAACACTACAAGAATCACTAGTGTATTTACAACATGGACATTCCTCTTCCTTTTACTTCCTGTTCTAACTGGGTGAGGACCCACTTGTGATGAGTGGGCAATAGCTCTTCCAGCAGCTCGTAATTTTCTAAATATCCTTATATAGTTCACACTTATGATAATTAAAGGAATTATATATCCAACGGTAAATAAGCATATAGTAAATATTGCTGATATGCTAATGCTTGCTCTCGGCCATGCCAAAGAACACAATATTATGCTTTTGTCAATTAGGTGTACAGTAACAGTATTAAAATACACAGCTATGGGCGAAAAGGACACAAATGAGAGACACCATATGAGGAGGCAAACTCCAATAATTTGCTTACTTTGCAATCTTCTTGGCGATGGTGTACTGTGGTTGATGCAAATATACCTATCAATACTAATTACTGCCATCGTCCAAATCATCACTGTCCCACAGACAAACATGGCGTAGTTCAAGTAGCTACACATACTGTCTCCGAGTGTCCAGGTTTCTGTGATTCTCACATGAGCAATAATAGGCCCTGATGATACCAACAAAATATCAGCTAAAGCTAGATTACAAACAAAATAGTTGGTTATTGTTCTCAATTTCGTATCACTTATTACATTCAAAATAAAGATAACGTTTCCAATTAACGAGCACACAAATAATACAATTAGAAATACTGCTTCTATGTACGAATCATGTTTGTTTGGTCTGTTGAACTCAGAAAAATATGTAAAGTATGAAGTATTTCCCCAACCATGTCTTGTATCAATGGCGAAGAAATATGATTTATTTAGTTCAGGTCCATACATTTCTAGGTGTCACTCAAGTCAAGTAAGAGGGATAAGAACCAAAGAAGCTTTACGCTAGTATCTCGCGTTGATATGCTGGCAACGGAATAATAATCACTAATCTGAGAACATATTTGTTAGCATGTACATTTTTATCCTGCGAACTAACTTCACTGATAAAGGAGATTAAACGTCTAAGTCTGTTACTAAGACCTATCTCTTATGTAGAGTGTGGATAGGAATACAGTATGGTGTGATTCTCTAAGTTTTACGAAGTGTCAATACAGTGGGTATACATACATTTTAACCCGTATCCTGGCAACCTGCTTTTTACGTCTGCTACATTGTTGTGAATGACGGGTAAATTGCTAGATTCTAATACCAATGTGGCTGTGTGTATGCACTGTTTCACATCGCAGGAAATGTGTTGTACTACACAATTTACCAAACCATTTATTCGTACAAAATAGTTGAATTTCGAGTCTACTGCACGAATTTGGGGAACAAAATGTACAAATAATGTTCATATTAGTCTTATTGATTCCAATATCAGCGTTCACATAAAAGTGTGCATGAAATGCATATCACTTGACGCATAATAGATTAATTGAATATAATGTCAGTTTGACGTCGAAGACCTCGCATCACTGGTGTAGAGTTGCTTTATTCAATATCAAAACGCGAACAACATTCGAGATCTGTTTGTCTTCAAGTTCTTCGCCCCCTCAATATCAAAGAAAAGTTGAACTTCTTCAGTCTGCAAAAGAAAAGAAAAGCATGCATATAGCACTGGGAAACGAGAATGAATTGTATACTTCAAACATACTATCCCCAAGCACAAAGACTATATCCAGTACAGTCAAGGGGTTATACAACTTCTTCGTTTTCCTTAGCATCGATGTCTAATCCTAACTCCTCTCCTTATTATTTTTTACATGAAATGTGATTACAATTGATCAACTGACGTAATAGTGACGGAAGACAGGAGGCGTTCAACGACGGATGCAGGACCACTGCCATACTTAGAGCTCATTGCTAAAATATACACACACACGTGCGTGCGCCGCGTACATACACACTGTGGGAAAAACAACAAACTATGAACTAAAAAAATGTATGATCAGGAAATACCACAATCACAAACTGCAAACAAACCCACGGCACCACTAGGAAGAGCCACACAATAATCAAGAGACACCAGGAAGACAATCTGAGCAAAGCAACCAGCTCTCTCTTCCCCATCAAGATGATTTCAACACTAGAATAGCGTACAACAAAACATAAAACAATCAAAGACTCCCATAATTGGAGTAACAATAAACAACTAGTCAACAACAACAGAACCACCGCCTTAGAACGGACAGCAGCCTAAGCCACCTGGGGGCTTAAATACATTTTACTAGTACCAAATCTTCGCCCTAGAGATCTGCTGTTGTTGAAGTACAAGAACTGTTCAGCTCGCATGGAAGCCTTCTAACTAATGATATGTATCATCATGAATCACTACATTCGAATGGACAGCAGCCGCGGCCACCAGGGGCGAAGGTAGCTTAGATACATAATCACTGTCTAAATCTTCGCCATAGATTCTGCTGATACAGTTGCTAAACCATATAAATTATTCAGTTCTCGTGGAGGCTTCCAAGATGGTCATTTGTTGCAAATTAATAAAAGATTGCAATGAATAGAGTACAGAAAGCAGTTACATGTACCTGGTAATGCAAATTTTCAAGAACAATTGAATGTTTTAATCCTCTAAGTATCCATATGCGAAATTTATACTAAATTCTTATCAATATAATCTATACATTATCTATATGTCTTATTTAAGCTATACCTTTCTATATATGCATGATTTGATATAGTTACGTTTAATACATCAGCACATGTTAAATCATCAATTGTATTTGGAATTCTTTTACGATTTTTAGCCGGAAGCGCTTTCATGCTCCAGAATCGAATATGCTGATATGTTGTAATGATTACAATTGCTACCATCTGACAAAGGTAAGTAATCGATTGGAATTAATACGTTTTAAATGTCGCTCTGTTCCTCTCTTGACAGTTATAATGCCTGAGTTTCATTACTAAAAGCTATTAATCGTATTTTGGTCTCGTTGCGAGAAAACCTGTTTTCGAGTTTTGCGACCAGGCAAGGTTCAAACCTGTCTGCTCAGTTACAGTAACTATCGAAGTTTTGTGTTAAGTTAATTGATGTATTGTACTTTCCAGGGAGTGAATAACAACGGCGCTGATCAGACTGTGCGTATGGTCGGCGCCTTTGATACTCGCATGCAACAAACTTTAAGTCAGATTTTCTTGCCGCAAAGCCTATTTAATATTACTGCATGGTATTTAAACTAAAACCAGATAGCAGAATTCAAAATGTTTTAAAGTAAATATGCTTCTAGGATGAACATATCTTTATTCAAACTATGCTATTGGGGAACGATCAATTGCTATCTCAATATCAAGCCTATTGTAGTTTCTAAAAGCAGCGCCAGCTGCCTTTACCATGCTATTTTAAAGGTTACGATAGCTAAAATACTTTGCGATACAATTTCCCTTCTTGATGCATCAGCATATCGTCTAATACATTTCATGAACACTATGTATAATTATACTGAGGGACTTTAAAAACGCACCATTTTACAGTCTCTGTCTCTTCCACATTTTTGATTTGAGGATGTTTTCTTTATCATTTTTATCCTCTTGCATAATGGACCATGATTTGCCATGATTTCGATTTGCTCATGCTGTTCATTCTGACGTAATATCGACGTAAGTGTTTTTCAACAATTTTCGTCTGACAAATGTGAATTTGATTCAATTAGAAAACAAATACTTTTAGGTGTTAGCCAGATGTCTTAACAAATGGAAAAACACAAAAGTTTTGAGAAATAATCGTTTTATTACACTCCCACTCGCAGCGTTTCGTTGCTAACGTCAGTCTTAAATTTTAAAACATCAATAACAGACGGGTAACGTCCGCGCATGTCGCGATACTTTTGTCTTTTATGCAACTGATTGAGGAGTATTTGTTGGCAACAAAAAAATGTTGATTATTCCTGATCCTTAGGATATAATCGGCTAATTACGTCAAAAATCAATGACGTCATGTAGACGTAATGAACGTTGCCAGAGGCCTAAAACTTCATGATTTGATTTTGTCATTCCTTTTGCTTTCAAGAACAAACATCGGTTCGAAAACTTTTTTCGTTCATTATGGAAGGTATGGGTACTCTGTGACTTTTTGAATTCGAGTTGTGTCGGAACTATCGCGACGTCACGGCAATCATAAGCCACAGCGTTTTGATTTTTTTATTGAACGCAAGCTTAATGACGGAACTTGTCAATTTTATTTTTCACATAATGAAAATATCCAATTTTCGACATAAATTAGCATTTAAACAGGTGGTGCGTTTTTAAAGTCCTTTAGTATATTTAACAATTCATGTAAGGAAATATGGAAGGTAAAAAGCGACATTATTCAATGCATACATCTTTGTTTTTGTATGTTGGCAATTTCATTCTATTTTGTAAATTGTGTCATTATATCATGCAAATTGTCATTTAATAGTAGTTTCACTCGTAATCAGATTCCGATCATGTCATTTCTCGGTTTTAAAAAGGCAGAACTAGGTTGTAAAATGTCAGAACTACATTTGTATGTTGTAAAAAGGCAGAACTGAGTTGTCATAATACGAAAGTGAATATGCTTTAGTATTTTAACGCCAGAGGGCGCACCAATTTTACTGGGAATAAATAATTTCTCCCTTGCAAGTAGAACTCGCTGCAAACGGTGTTAAGGATGATTTTTTACCAAGAAGTTCCCCCTACGTGGGATTTGATTCTTTACGTCCCATCAACAATTTTTCAGTTATGTACGGACAGGGCTTCCTGGGTTGAACCAGCACTAAGCTAGGATCAATGTGTCTTGCTCAAGGAAACATCCCAGTGACGCCGGTGAGGCTCGAACCCGCGGCCTCTCGGTCTCGAGTCAAGCACTCTACCACTGAGCCACTGCCCTCCCCTTTCACGTATATATTAGAGAAAACTTCATCCCGTCCCGCCAAGCTTGCACACAACTAACAAATGAAGATCTGTTACTGGGTCCGAGCTACAAGTGAAGGCAGAACATGCGCGGATACAGAGAGGGATAGGGGGTCCGGGGAAAATCACAATTTCGATAGGTTTCTACAGAAATTAGCATTTGGACGCCCCCCCCCCCCACCCTGGAAAAAAGTTGGACCCCTCCCCCCCCCCCCACCCTGGAAAAATGTTGGACGCCCTCTGGAACCTTATTGTTTTCCAAAAAATAATCCATCGGACCCTGGGATCAGTCCCCTCTGTAAAACTGTTAAATAAGTTGAAGGTGAGGACTAAAAACAGCAAAAATAACAAAAGACGCTGTCCGAGCTTTTTACTGTCAGGTGGGTCTGGACCCTCTACCCCCCCCCCCCCACACACACACACTTGGTGAAAATTCCTAGATCCGCACATGCAGATGCAGAAGACACATAATACCGCATTAAATACGGTCATGTATTTGCCCTGTTTCTTACTTTGAACCATTTCTCCTCAAATCGCCTCCCTTTAATAGTACAACTGCATCTTATTTATTTTTTTCATGCTGTCATGAAAGCTGATGTATTTATAAAGTATAAGATTATATTTGCAGATTATAAATAAAAGAAATTTTAGTAAAATAGAGGTGCTTTCTTCTTTTTCAGAAAAAAGAATCACATCATAATATTTGTAAATTCATAAGTATTTAATAGTTAAAAAGTGCATTGACAATCGAAATCTTTTAAATGTATCGTCAATTCCTAGTTCTCCCAGTCTGTCGGATGAGACTTCAAGCCATTTGCCCCATCTTCTGAGACGCTTTAAAACCAGAACCACTGCCGGATGAGACTTCAAGCCATTTACCCCATCTTCTGAGACGCTTTAAAACCAGAACCACTGCCGGTTGAGCCTCCAGGAGTTCCTGGACAAAGAACCACAAAAAGCATAAACCCACCCGGCCAGTACTGGTACAGCCAAGGAACACGGCCACAAACAATAATTCCCACTTTCGGTTAAGCCTTTGGGGTTCCCCGTCCTAAAATACACACACAAGTCGTAAACCCTTCCAGCCTGATGCTGGTTACTACCCAGGGAAAGTCACTAGAAGTGGTAAAGTGGAAAAGTCACTCGCGCGCGTTGTACCCAGGGCTCCTGAGTTCCATCCCCAGCTCTTCCAGTCTGTCTGACATGACTTAAAGCCATCGTCCTGTCTTCTTAGATGAACCACTGCCGGTTTAGGATCCGGGATAGATAAATACAGCTTTTAAGATCCGGGCGTTTGGGCGCATTCCAAATTATATAGTGCACAAGTATAAAAGCTATCTCCGGGGGCTAGAAGTGTTTTTCTCCGGGGACCTTAGCCTAGACCCCTCTACCAAACGATCAAATTCTTACCCGAGAGCCCCCCCCCCCCACCCCCCCCCTGACCCGTTCAAGAGTGCTTCCTGTCTGCGACAATTGTCATAACGCGTCAACTATATTTAAGGATAGCAATAAAACACTTGGGCCTCGACTCGAGAAACTCTGTCGTCGGAGTTTGAAAACAACAAAGGCCCAGACAAGCCTGTGCATCCGTGCAGACTGGTTAGCGCCTTTGTTATTATATCATATTATATTATTCCTGAGGCATTTTATAGAGTACGCACTCTTGAGGGGGTCAGGGGGGCTCTCCCCTATATGGGTCCATGGGTGAAGCCATGTAGCAGAAAATGGTTTTTGTGCAATTCAAAGGGCTAAAAGAAGCCCTTAAGCATGCCAAGGCACGCAGCTAAACACTATTGAGGCCCTGGAAGGGGTGGGGGATACCAGTATTCCATATCCCTTAAAGTATTTTGAAAAAATATCCCACATCCCTAAAAGAAAAATGGCAAATATTCCCAAATCCAGAAAGCATTGTATCCCCATATCCCTAGAATTGATCAAAATATCCTGTATCCCTTTAAATATTTACAAAAATATCCCGTACCCCTTTATTTTTCGACATCTATATATGAGCCGTGACATGTGATTTCCAATAATGTGGCATTTTGACAAGTATAGACTCAGACGTGTGTGCAGCCTCCTTTTAAGCTAAAAACCTCCAAATGATGTTCACTCAGTAGCTTAACACTCATAGAATCTTCAAGGGACTAGCAAAGGCTCTGATCAGACTGCCCGTATGCGCAGGCTGATCTGAGACTTTGTTAATCGCACATACCACATTGTTGGAAATCTCATGCCCCGGCTCATATATGAATGGGGTTAGTTTTGAAATTCTGGGCTGCTCATCGGCACCAATATGACTTCCAAGTTACCCCCACCTTTTTTGCTTCCAATGGATCATATGTTCAGGACTTAGTATACAACTACTGAACTTGAAATTCATGATAAAAATGGAAAAAGATGGGCTTTATATCTCAGCTTTAGATAATGCAAAAACTGTTGTCCAGCAACTATAATGCTCTAATCTTTTTTAAAAAGCCAAGCTTGTACATGATTCCTGAATTGTTTCCCTTAAAACGGAAGACATGCATACATTTGCACATTTTAAATGATTGTTTAATGTCCATTCTATTTATTTCGTTAAAATTTCAATGCGCTTATATTTATGAGATTCTACATGGACTTTTTAATTAGAGGTTGCATTTTGTGTCCTATGACAAACGTTTTACAAAAAAGACGAAAAAAATGATTTTTTTTTTTTGGTTTATTATTTTTTTTTACTCTTATCCACCTTAGAGATAAACCATTGTAGTTAAAATAACTCTCATCACCGATTTACGAATAAGGGATACTCTGTAAATTATAAATGAAAGCGCGCCCTCTGGCGTCAAAATATCTAGCATTGAAAGAAGCGGGGAATTACCGCCAATATTCAATGCGTCAACTTTCTGTTTTCAATGAATGGAGTGTCATTTTATAAAGCTGTTAGTGCTATTCTCTATTTCTAAATTACTTTGTATTATTTGTAATTCGTCAGTATGCATCCGAAGCTGTTATCATACTACAATTCACATGATATAATGACACAATTTACAAAATAAAATGAAATTGCCAACATACAAAAAGAAAGATGTATGCATTGAATAATGTCGCTTTTTACCTTCCATAAGGAAACACATAACATTACAGCCTTGCTTTCTCTAATTTCATTGCTAAACCTACTGGATTACCAATGGAAACCCCACTGGAATGTATGAATTAACACGCCTTCTTGTTGCCACAGTGCATTTATTTCTACATGTATATGTTGTTTGGGCCCTGACAATAATATAACTGGTGTTTTTTTTTTATTAAGTTTTGTTTTTATTTTATAGATATCTAGATATTTGTTTGGTCTTCACCAAGGCTTATCTGAAGCCAGTTATTGTGCTTGACTTGATGCAGATTTGTTTTTATTTTGTTATGAGAGAGGCTTCATGTTGTCTCGTTCTGAGAATATTCAAACTGATGTTATTGAAGCATAATACTCTACCTCTAGGTCAATTGGAACACTAGGCCAATTTGGTGGAATTGCGTGGAATCAGACCTCGGATGTACATCGACAATCTACTTTGATAACGTGACGCTGACGTTACTTAACCTGACGCTGACGTCACAGAAACCATGCCAACACAGTAACAAGGTAAAACGGTAATAAATGAAATTTATGTGTGTGTGTGTTTTTGTTTTTTTTTTTTTCAATAAAGTATCGCTATAGCGATATTTTATTAAAAATACATAAGCTTCATTTATTCTGCTGATTAAACTTTTATGGTAATCAGAAAAGTGGATTTTAATAGGGCTGAACCCACATGCTACAGAACTAATTTACCTTACGCCAGTTCCGACTTACAAAATGGAACGTTTTCGAATAGAGTACTACGCGTAATGCGCCTTACGTACACCCGATACTCGATTCTATTCTCGAATTGTCCTGGACTTTTCCGATTGCCTCTAGGTATCTACATGAGTTGCTTTATATGTGTCATCCTTATTTCCAACAGATGGTACCACTGAACCTCAGATAAATATGGAAAATCCCTTTGCTACTGAAGTCCCCTTTTTGGACTTCGACATGATCATAATGAATGGCATAATTTCATCTAAAAGTTATGAACAACGGTATTATTTTAATTTTGAAATATTTAATTTACCATTTCTTGATTGAGATATTACTAGTAATTTTAATGAGTAATGGGTGTTGCCCAATAAATATACTATACACAATAAATTTAGCAATTGTTTTGTATGGGTGAGCTTATCCACATCAGATCTCGAGTTTCATTTGCTTTCATGAAGATACAAGCGCCGATCATCTGACAAGATTTTACATTCATTTAAACAAATACAGAATTACCAAACGCAGCGACCGTGCTAAAGTGACGTTTAATTTAAGACTAGCTGGTAACGAGGGTATTTCTGATCATTGGGGGAAGCCGAAACCATTTTCAAACGATTGTTTGGTCACTAAAAACAAAAAAAAACATAGCAAATGCTGCAATTTTTTTAACTTTCTCAGAAAATAAAGTAAATAAAGTTTTCACAATTTGACGTTTTTTCTAATGCTTTTACGTTATCGCCTTTTAACGGTGTTTCTAGTTGGGTTTTCTTGAACCACATTAAACAGTGTACACTGCTTGATGTGTTCCAACATATTCAGATGAATACTATTGATTGAAACATCTTCACTACTACAGTGCACGAGCCGAAAGATAAAATCTAACGTCACCGTTTCGCAAATGCGCTGCACCATTTTCCAGTAACTTCAGGTTTTAATCAACCATAAGATGAGCTACATTGTAAGCCTGTGATTGTAAACTGATACTCTGTTGAATTGAAATGCCAATTAACATTAGAAGTTTAATCAAATGATGACTACGTTTTGACGTCATTGGTGGCAGCTGATTTTTTCAGCATGAAATCTCTATCACATCTGTCACATAACCAATAGTTTTATAGGCGTATGATGCATGAGGAAGATGAAAGACCACCAAACGAAAAATCACATGCTTATCATTTTAGCATTACTTACAACAGATGCGACTTTTGCTTACTGACCCCTTCTGCAATTCTTGCTCTCCCCAAATACCTATGTAAAGAATGGTGTCTGAAAGTTCGTGGTTTCATTTGCCTAAGATCCTGTTCTCGTCATTCCAATTGAAAATGATCGCCACTGCACAAATATGAGCACAAAAGAATGCGAAACATAACAAATTGCTCAACTTATTGCGCATACTACATGTACATCTGTATATATTGACATCCATTACTTTTGTCATTCCTCGCTTTCCTGCCTATGGTGTATGTATTTCGTAGCTTTAGTGTTAGTGACTTCAACAACAGAAACAAATTTATGACTGCTAAGTTATTAAAGCAAGGTTATCGATATCATAATATTCGTAAAACATTTTGTATTTATAAATTCAAAAGAAATGTTGGAAAGCCAAATTTTAGTGATCAATTCGAAACGATAATCAAACGTTATAAAAATAGTTGGATATAGCATGAATACCATGCGACAGTCTGCATGAATTGGTTGTTAACCCAAATATGGTTTATAACTATGGTCTCCTCTTTAATTGCAAGATGGTGGGTCAAGCATAAGACTCTATGACGGCCCTGACATAAAGCTTTCATCCGTGGGTATGTGAAGTATGCTTGTCTTTGGCTTGACCCACTATGGCTCATCATGAAGGGTTATTTAGATTCGTGATTCGTGAGCCCTCTTCTTTGTTTTATCATAGTGGGTTTATTTGATTAGATTGTTTCTTAGTGATGATACATTGAATAGCTAAGGAAGCCTTCATTCGACCAAAATTTGTTCTGTGTTTTAACAACAACAACAGAATCTAGTGCGAATGTTTTGGTACCAGTAAAATTATTAGACTGATGTCCTTTCCAAGGCGATGGCTGTGTTGGGTATTAATTCACTGTTTGTTTTGTTGTTGCTCTCATTGTATATGTGGGTTCTGTAGTACTTAGTGTCCTTTCTAGTTTGGCAATCTTGATGGCGGAGATATACTGGTTGCTTTACTTTAATTACCTTCCTGATGCCTTGTTCCTGTAAGGGGTCTATTGCTCTTCCTCACGAAGACGTGGGTTGGTTTGCAGTGTGTGATTGAGGTATTTCTTGATCGTAATCACTTACTTTATTAAGATATTTGTTATACATGTAGAAGGATCACAAGAAAGCCTACTTGTCATGAACAATTAATATGATATCAAACTATTATATAAAAAAGTATGGTATAAGATGGATATAAATGACTCAGACTCAAATACAACCATTGTCTGGAACTACTTACACCTGATTAACCTTAAATGCAAGATTTGTTGTTTTTTCTGTATTTTTTGTAATGTTTGTTGGTTTTCATTTAATTAATGAAATTATAAACCAATCAAAAATAAACGAAGTCACAACCAAGGTTTGAATAGAGTTATGTCACACCAATGACATGCCTGACTGGCTCTTCTTTCTAAAATGTTCAGGATGAAAGTAAGAAAGAGAAAAACGGCTTGAAAGTATTGGTAAAGCGCACCTAGAATTCTACTGCCCATTTGTATAGAAGTGCAAATCTTCTCATAAGGCGAATTGGCAATTTCGAACGCCTACTCTTAACTTGTCTATCCCCTTCATAATAAAAGATCTATATTACAATCGGAGAGAACCGATTTTTTCACAATGTAAAGAGCAAAGCGATATTATTGAATATATAATGTATTTCTAACAACATGAAGGCGTTTACTGGCCGTCATAATTGTGTGGCAAATTGTAAGACAGTTTGTACAAAACACTTAAGTATGACGGAAATAGACCTAAATGTCCGAAACTTATGTAGCTAGTCTGACCCAGAAAACTTGTCCACCCTACACTTTCAGTTAGTTGATGCATTCTTTTCTTCCAAACAATAACCTGTTTAAGAAGTTCGACAATAATGAATCATGCATCTATTACTATAAGATTAAATAGACAATAAAAAGTGCACAAACCTTTGCTCGAAAAAGATAATATCTTCACATAAATTCTTATCCAAAACCGATGATTTGTTTATATCAATAACTTTGTAAGTACAATAAACAATTGCAAACTAACTGTACCAGTTGTAATTTTCTTTAAAGGTAATCTGGCCGTTAGAAAACAAAAACATTTTGCCGCTAACGAGCGTGATCAAAGGGCTCTTTCACTTTCTTATTAATCTGAAATTTTACAGATTACAAAGGTAATATATACGTGCTACATATGAGCCACAGCATGAGATTTCCAACAATGTGGTATGTGCAAACGCGCAGTCTGATCAGAGCCTTTGCTTGTCGCTTGAATAATCTATGAGTGTTAAGCTACTGACTGATTACCATTTGATGTTTCTAAGCTTAAAAGAAAGCTGCACAGGCTCGTCTGAGCCTACATTTGTCAAAATGCCACATTGTTGGAAATCACATGTCACGGCTCATATATAATGATAGGACTCCTGGACAGTCTATATGTGCACATAGGTGCTTAGCGATGGTTTCCTTTGCAGTGGCCCTGTAGTTAGATTTTCGTTCTAAGCCAGTGAGGCTCATGTTGGATGCTCGTTCTAAGGCATTGATTCTCTTGTTGGTTGCTTGTACTTATGTAGTGGTACTCTTGTTGTTTGTTTGTGCTGAGGCAGTGATCCACCATCGTGTTGACTGTTTGTTCTAAGTAGTTCGTAGTCATCTAGTTTGTTGTTCGTCAAGGTCAGTGGTCATATTGTTGGTTGGCTGTTTTAAGACGATGCTCCTCTGGATGTTCGTTTGCTATAAGACTGCTTGTCCATTCTAAGGTAGTGGTCTACTTACTTATTGTTTGTTATATGGCAGTGGACGTCGTTTTAGTTGTTTGTTTAAAGTCAGTGGTCCTCTTGTTGGTAGATTGATCTTAGACAATGGACAATTGTTAGAAAGACAATGGACAATTGTTAGAAAGACAATGAACAATTGTTAGAAATATTTGTTCTAAGGCAGTGACATTCCTGTTGAGTGTCCGTTCTAAGCACTAGTCCTCTTATAGGTTGATCGTTCCTAAAACAGTGGTTCTCTTGTTGATTATACGTTCTAAGACAGTGGTCCTCTTGTTTCCTGTTCGTTTTACGGTAGTGGTTTGCTGAAAATTTAAATGGGATTCGAAGGAACTGAAAACTACTTGAAATTTGATTAATTTACACAATTTTAAATGTTTAACCATTTTAACGGTTTGTAAGATTCTAAGGCAGAACAGGGGAACAACCAATTTGACCTAGAATATCTAATAAAACAAAAATGAGGCTTGTTTTGCAAGTGCAAACTAGACACGTGATCGCCGTCAAACATAGCTTCATTGTCACTGCTGGCTAATTCATTCGCTGGCTGACGCGTATTGCAATACAAGTGAGCATAGTTAGTCAGTTTTACGTATTGTAGTGTGTGGTTCATTATTCTGGCTTTTCTTTTTTAAGCTGAGTAGACTGGTTAGAGCCTTACTTGGTTAGAAGCCCCGAAAACGGGGTTTCTCACGTCGAGGCCCAGCATAGTAGTTTATAAGTTACTTCATCCTGTTTTGCCAGTAAACCCAGAATATATGGGGGGGGGGGGTTAAAAAAAGAATCATTTTCTCGGCAAGTGTAGCTTTAATTATGAAGAAGAATCATGGAAGCCTATGTCAATGGTACCAGATTACCACATGTACTGCTTAACTAAACCTATTTATGACATCCTTGTTATTGTTAAGTGCAATCAAGCTGTATAATCTATCACATAAACAAACAGTCCGGGTACTTTATATGGCTATAAACTTCAGTGACAGCTTATTATTTATGAACCAACGTTGATTATGTCCCACCTTTGGTAGAGCAAACCGTTTGTTTGTTTTGGGGTTGTTTTTTTTCAAATTGCGTCCCATTCCAGTCAAATAAATCTCTTAAAATGAGAATTATGTCTTTCTAGCAAGATTTCAAAATATTAAAAATAAAATATGGCCTTGGCATTTGTTTGTTTCTATGGAGTTGTAGCATCCGTCCAGTCCAATCAGCGCCTTTGGGTTTCGCTCTCTGGGGTGTGTAGTAGCTAAATTGTCTATATGCTGATATAAAGTTATGTGTTCTAGCCAGTCTCTCTCTGTGCTGAGCAGGCTTTCTTTAGCCTTACCTGGTCGCAAATCATGAAGACAGATTTTCCCGTGGCGGATATGAGCGCCGCATGTACACTACCATTCGCTTATTTGTAGTATAAAACGCGTTACGTGGTCGTTTCCAATACGTTGTACACGCGTTGGATATTGATTGCGTTGAAACGCGAATCGACGCATATCGACGCGTTTTAAGTTTCACGAATATCCATGAAGATCTCAAACGCGGATCGACGATACGATTCGCGTTTCATCTCTGAACAAACCAAATTGGCTAAATACCATTCGCGTTGAAGTGCGTTGTAACGCGTTGACGCATTAACCAATGAAATTGAGTTTAAAAACGGATATTGAAATGCGTTGAATATAATGTATTGACTTTTTAGATCCGTTTTAAGTTTGTGACATCGCTATATCATCGGGTTCAAAACAATGTTATTTATTATCGCATTGATTTATTTTGCTTAAAATGTCATTTTGACACGTCTTCTACCGCTCTTTTTTGATAAGCTATACAACAGTGCGTATAGACGCAGAAGTACGTTGAACTGCGTTGATAAGCATTGATGTATCAGCTAAACTGATATTTGTACCTGGGGCGGACTTGATTGGATAACTTTAGAGTACTCAGAGTACGCCAGAACAGCTGCTGAAAACAAGCAAAACCGGGCAATTAGGAGAACTCCTTAGTACCCCAGTGTTAATCAATCGATAGATGTTAGAACGGTCAAATTATACCGCAATACGATTTCCAAGAAGAAGTAAAAAAAATAACAAAATATATGTACTTTCGATCTCTTTGTCAAAATAGCTTTTTTCAAGTTTTCAAATATAATTGATTATCAGAATCTATCTAAAGACAGAAAAACGTATAAGTACATGCAGGCAGAGTTTCCGCCATCTTGTATTTGAAAAGGACATGTGACTGTTCTGTCTACAACACCTCATAAGAGGAGTACGCCAGATTACTCCAGCACAGATGTTCCAGTGCACTAGATATCTATTCTGCCTGTTTGGAGTAAAAGCATAATCAACTCTACCCTTAGTCTGGTACCCTGCCTCGTCGACTATGTATTTTTGAGTACAAAAATAGACGCTGGGTACCAGACTAGTCCACCCTAGGTTGATGGGTTACAGTGCATTTCAACGCGTTGACGATAATGGGTATGATTGTCTATTCGGAATACACGTTGAAAATCAATGTGCATATGGCACTAGTACAAAAATAGTGAGTATGATCTGGAAATACCACAATTACAAACCGCAGACAAACCACAAGGAAGAGCCACACAACCATCACGAGACACCAGGAAGACAAACTAAGCAAAGCAACCAGCTCTCTCTCTATTCCCCATCAAGATGAGTGCAATCTAGGCGGGTAATTATCTTTAACGAAATCCAGTAACATTATCTTTTTGCGTGACGTAGTGATACATGTGTACCTGACGTGAGATGTTCGATCTCGGTTTTTCTTCGCATGCTAAAGTAAACACTAATAATTGATCAGCTCTGAAAATGAGCCGCGAAAGTAATAGTGTATAATTTAAAAGGGAATTATGACACTCTTTTGTGCCAAATTTAAGTTCACAAACCTGTAAAAAAATGCAAAGATTTATGAGAAATACTTCAATTTTATTTATCATATTGACTTAACAAATACATGTTTGGGAAGATAAAGGCAAGCCTTCAAATATTCACAATATAAATATGTTGTTCACTGTTTTACATACTGATGCTAAGGAGGTGATAATAAAGCCATAAAGTCAACAGTGCGCCCCTTTTGGTGATAACCATGGTTGCAAGGAATGGGTTCCTGATATTATGTTTAATGCTACTCAAATCCATCATATTTTTTGTATATATTAGCAATCTAACAATCGTTTGCTAGTCTTTCTGTTACCAACATTACAATACAAAATGTATGTTTAAAGTCAGAGATACAAACAGTATAACATTAGCTATGGATAGCTATTTACCGACTTATAGATATATAATTTTAGATAGACAATGTAAAAGGCAAAATTATAAACTGAATCTCTAAAGTTTAAAACTTCCTAAAATGGGAGTGTTGATGACAAATATATACGCGGAGCGGCAGAACAATATATAATTATAGATAGACAATGTAAAAGGCAAAACTATAAACTGAATCTTTAAAGTTTCAAACTTCCTAAAATAGGAGTGTGGAAGGCAAATATATACCAAATATAAGGGAGCCCTTGTATTTCATGGAGTCAAAGTCAATATCCTGTGTGACTTCACTTGCAGCAACACATACACGGCACCTATCAGGCATACTAGAGGTACATGTATACTGGAGATAATACGTGGAGGTCACACTCGATATTATATTGGTTTGGATTTGATATCTTTTATTGTTAAATAAAAAAAACCTCAAAATGAAAGGCCTCCCTTACTTTTTGGTTCTGCATATATAAATAATAACATATGATAAAAAAGTCACTTCAAATTATACTTAAGACTTTAAAACATACTTAATCTTTGAAATGTTTGAATTATGCATCAAAATTATGTTGGCATATGAAGATGCAGTATGATTTCCAAACATGATCTTTATTTATGCTGCAAGTTTTTTTTTCAGATTTGTAGAATTATTAGTGCAGAAAAAAATTATTATCGAATTTGTGAACTGACTGTACATATCAAATACCAAGTCGGAATGATATTGTCCCCCAATAGAATTTCAAAGACTTTGGAATAAACGTAAAATTTGACGTTTCCTTCATAAACACTCACCCCTTTTTTCACCGGATATGATGTTCTATATATCTTTTTAGACAAAAACCTGGGTGAATGCCCCCCGTTTGTCCCTTAAATTATAGTGTCCATGCAGGTCAATGTTGCCAACGATTCGAATGGCGTTATGTCTTTTTACACATTAAGTTAAAACATATGGTGTCAGCGCAGCAGAGGGCAAAGCTGATTTTTCAATATAAAATAGATATCCTTAATATAATTATGCTAATATCAGCTGTGTACAAGGGTTAGCAGGGGTATTTTAAAACCCTTTTTTGTGCGAAAAATGGTCGCAATTGTCAAAAAGTAGCGTAGGTTTTGAAAAGTATGAGAAACCCCATCAATGATGTAAATTCTTGTTGCAGTGGATACTATTGACAGCGATAAAAGGAAAGGAAAATGAAAAAATAATATAAAAAGTGGGGGGCAAATGTGGCCCAAATCATACCTGGATCTTTGGATTTTTTTTTAATTTTGATCCCTTGATAAACAATGGGCCATCCCAAACCAGAATGTAGACTATATGCGTATACATGTACATTATTACGGTTAAGCTTTCTCAACGGGTAATGTCATTTTTACACGCCGCGAATAGTGAAGAACCCAAATTTTTTTCTCCAACTGATGATGAATAGGATGAAAAAAATTAGGTCGACCTTGAAAACGTTTTGTAATTTGTATAGTACATACTAGCGAATTACCTGTGCTTTTCCGACTGATCAGCAATATTCTTTTATAATCCAATCCAACAATACGTATACGTGGTGTTTTATAACTGGGCTTCAACAGGATACATTGACTTAATAAGTGTTTTAAAAAGAAATGTTATTGTTGTTGTTGCTGTTGTTGTTTTCGGGAGAAAACTGCTTTGGGAACTGAAGTACATTTGTATTTGAACTGATAACCTGTGACCTCTTGATATGCCAATTTGCAGTCAAACGAACACTGGTTAAGTTGCCTAAACGCAAATTATAATGTGTTATATTTCGATTTCGAACAATTTAAAAAGATAATTTAACGTTATTACAACATGGATATTAGGCGACAGTCTGCATGCCTGGTCATAAACCCAATCACTGTTTATATTTAATTGCGCGACGGTGGGTCAGATCTCAGGCTGCGTAACGCTTATCTCCGTTTGTTGGTGCCTGATGCTTGTCTTTGGCTGGGCCCACCGTCGCTAAACTAGGGGTTTTCCTTAGCTCTGACTATATGTTTCATCATAGTGTGCTACATGTTAATTAGATTGTTTCTCTGTGATGATTCATTGCATAAGTTAGGAAGCCTCTATGCTAGTTCATACTTGTTTGTGGTTCAACAACAACAGAATCTAGGGTGAAGATATGGAGCCAGTAAAAATGCATTTGAGCTCCCCGGTGGCTTAAGCTGCTGTCCATTCTAAGGCGGTGGTTCTGTTGTTGTTGATTTATTGTTTTATGTACCTCCCATTGTTAGTGGGGGTTCTGTGTTTGCTCTTTGTTTTAATATGCATTACTTCGTGTCTTGACGGGGAAGAGAGAGTTGGTTGCTTTGCTTTAATTATCTTCTGATGTCTTGTGGCTGTTAGTTATATATGGCTCTTCCTCACGGTGCCGTGGGTCGGTCTGCAGTATGTTATTGTGGTATTTCCTGATCATACTCACTTACTTTTTGTAATAGGGCCTTTTTTAAGCAAATAGTTTTATACAGCTGGCTTATGATCCTTCGGAACTATTCGAATTGGCAAGCAACGAAGGCTCGGACAAACATGTGTTCTTGTGTCTCATCCCAGTGTTGCAATATGGTGGTTATGATATTGGATTTAACATGTCCTTTGTAGTGTTCTTTAGTCCTTTGTGGTTTTTATTTTTAAAATCTTACACAAGAACTATTTCAAAACGTTTACAATTTAATGCAATGTGTGAGGGTAACGGTGGATATTAGCCATTCATTAAAACTATTGAGATGGGACACAAATATGGACTTTCCAAACTAAAGCATGAATACAAGAAGAATATATGACCAGGAAATACCGCGATCCAGCTACACGTATGAAACCAAGCGGAACAAGTATGCTAAAACGACACACATACGCTTGGCGCGAAAGCAGCTCTCGATTGCCATCGAAAGTACTAAACACGCAACCCCGCACAACAAAAGAATGAGCGATTAAAGAACCACCTCCTTAAAATGAGGTAGGGGCCTTAAATATATTTTACAGCCCGAATCTTCGCCGCTAATATCAATTGTTTGGTCGCGTTTCTAGGCTTTCCGACAAAGATATGTTGCGTTGCGCTTTATAAACGCAATATCCCATCTTATCTTATGCATAAAAGCTACCAGCAAGCGAGGGTTTAGGCATTTTTACCGGCAGAATAAAGCGCAATTG
The DNA here is from genome assembly GCA_964019695.1 of Loripinus fragilis. Lineage (NCBI taxonomy): Eukaryota > Metazoa > Mollusca > Bivalvia > Lucinida > Lucinidae > Loripinus > Loripinus fragilis. The sequence goes on from OZ026515.1 coordinate 130,885,658, forward strand.
AGTTTAACTGCAGATATCGTTCATTTTCCTACCTGAAAATGATCCCCAATGCCTTCAAACTAGATAATGGCCCAAAATCAACAGCATAATTATTATATATTGCATATTTTACTCCCCAAACAGACAGTCAAATAGTGGCTTTGTAACAGAATATAAGTAATTCCTTTTTGGCAGCCATTTGTTTTTTGTTTTTTTGTTTTTTCAAAATGACCTAAAGGTGAGAATGGTAGAGTCATTAATCTTATTCTTACAAAGAAGGTTTCAGCTGTCCAAATGTGTCAAAACATGTATGTACCCAGAATCCAGATCCACTACTTCTGTCAGACTATTTAAGTCGTCTTCTGATAACCGTTGCAAGCAGTAAATAGAAAGAACGGTGGTGTTGATATCGACCAAAAGTGTTTTATACTCTGATGTTACATGTATTCCGGAAAAATGAATTTAAAAAAAAAAAGTTATTTTGAAAGGTAATCTCTACACGTCAATAATTAAGCATGCAAAGAGTTCAGTACCATTTTAAATTAGATTGCTCTATAGTTTACTCCGCCCCTTCCTGTGCTTCACAACCAATCGGTTTGCACAGAAATTTAAATTTTGGGCCAACTCAATCACATATTTTGTCAATAAGTGTAATATCTAAATTCATGAAGTGGCCAATGTGGATATTTTCAATGAGAGGAGAGGAGCAAACTTTAAGTAGGTCATAGATCATATATTACAATTATAAAGAAATTAAGTGGTTCACTCGCTGCGCTCGTTCCCACTTAATTCCTTTGTAATTGTAATATATGATTCATGACCTATACGTAATGATAAAACGAATGAAGTTGAGAAGTCTTATGTTTAGATTCTCAGAGCACTGTATTGCACCCAAGACAGACTGGGTCTGCTGCCAACATACGACAGGTGATGGATTAGGATTAACCAATTTACGCAGAACTTTCAGACGACCCCTGACGTCAAACCTACTATAGCTTCTTTGGTTTATTAGGAAACGTAAACTTTGTATACAAATTCACTTCGCAACCTACACTTCAGGAAATAGGCTGTTTCAGGCCTTTTGTTACATGTAAGAGCGCGTAACAGGAAAATAATTTTCTTATTTCTCAAACAAAGCATATGCTGTGGATACTCAAAAGAACCGTCTCGATGAGACGGTTCTTTCGAGCATCCAATACATATGCTAAAATTATGGGTAAGAAAACATTTACAAGTTTACGCTAAACATTTTTGTTTAGCTGAACGTGTACATGTGCTGCTTTATCAAATTGTATATTGATTTATTATCTGTAGATATCGTTCATATTTCTTCCTGGAACTGATCATCAACGCCCTCAAACTAGATAATGGCCCAAAATCAACAGCATTTTATATATTGAACATTTAAAGCCCCTAACAGAGAGTAAAATGGTGGCTTTTTAACATAGTATCAGTCATTCCTTTTTTGGCCAACTTAATCACATATTTTGCTAATAAGTGTAATATCTAAATCCATTATGTGGTCAATGCGGATATTTTCAATGAGAGGGGAGGAGCAAGTGCATAAGTTCCACACCTTTTAATAAATGTTGAAGCCGTACCAGCTGCTGATCATTTCAACTATTTTACAATTCGCTCGTTGGTCATTTTGCGCCCTGTTTTACCTTTCTGTGACATCTCTGGCGTAAAGTATTTCAAATGTCTCATTGATGGAAAGCTAGGGATAAAAGTTTATTAATAGGCCAGGCAGCGTTGATGAATGCAAAATGACATGTAGAGTATGTTCAAATTATTTGACCAAAAATATTTAAGCCTTGCTAAATTGGTCTTAGACATATTGTATACAAATCAAAAGTAATGCACGTTCATGCCAAGAATGTGATCTATATCTACACAATTCGATGCCCGGTCTCAGAACGCAAAGGTAAAGTGTACGGTACTATGACATCGTGATGTCATGGCCTCGTAGTATTCGTGGTGGGAAGTCTGTTTATCTGATAATCCGTCAAAAATTACACTACAAAGCATTATTGAGTCTTTGCCCCCATTATTTCAATTATAAACCATATTAACATCTGGTGAACTGGGTTTCTAACCTAACATCAATTGCTATTGCTCATAAAACAAAATGTCTGGCTAATGTTCTAACTACTGTTTTATGTCATGGTTTATTACATATTGTGTCTGTTTCTCTGGCAGTTCATTATTCATTATTCTACATTTATGCTTAATCCTATTCTTTTTAAAATTCATTTTGCTTATATCGCGCTTGTTTCTTAATTGTGCTTTCTTTGCCACAAGCACAGCATGTTCTGACCAAGAGGGGGAACAAGGGGTCCAGACCCACCCTCCCTGGTAATTTTCATGTTGCTATATGTTTCCTCGGGTCCAATTGCTACTCGAGGGAGGTCTGTACGGCCCCTGTGAAATGTGAAATACAAAAGATTTCAGCCGCCCCCACCTCGCACACACGCACTCACCCCTTGGGGAATATTCTGGATCCGCGCATGCACAGTAATTCAGACTTACCCCGGTAGCTTAGGCTGCTGTCCGTTCTAAGACGGTGGTTCTGTTATTGTTGACTTTTTGTTTATTGTTACTCCCATTGTGGGAGTCTGTAATTGTTCTATGTTTTGCTGTACGTTACTTTATGTCCATTCTAGTATTGCAATCATCTTGATGGGGAAGAGAGAGCTGATTGCTTTGCTTAATTTGTCTTCCTGGTGTCTCGTGATGGTTGAGCGGTTCTTCCTCGCGGTGCCACGGGGTAGTCTGCAGTTTGTGATTGTGGTATTTCCTGATCATATTCACTTACTATTTTAGATGCCTCAATATTTTAATATAAGGAATTACATAATTATTATATGTCCCTAGGTGTAAAGTCCCTAGGTGTGTGGTCTGTGGTTATGCCACCGCCAAATTAAATGGGTGTTACTTATCAGCGCTACCCGCAAAAAGTTTTGGGCCTTAGAGCTAGAGATGAACAATCGCAGAAATTGAACAAAATGTAAAACCTGTGCAATTTTGGATATGTTTCATATTTGGTATTTTTCCTTTGATTGTAACAGCAAAATAGAACAATCACATGCACCTAAATGCGTATATATATAAACTTGTTGTCCGCTCATTCTTGAAAGTATAGTGTCAAAGTACATCTGGTGTTCCTGTCCTTTGATAAAGATATGCTAAGCGACTCACGAAACGGATGCCAGCTTTTTGAGCGATTTGAACAATGTATTTTTATTGTAGAATTAAAGAGCTACGTGCATTAAGGGGCTAATTTGGCCCCCTCTGGAGCCAAAAACTGAAAGTTGTTTTTCATCAATTTCTTTTGATTGGTAAATTAGAAGAAAACCCCAAATGTAAATTTCTGGCATTTATTTAACGTTTAATGTTGCTATGGTAACACAAATGACCGACAAAATAGGCTTAAAGTAGAGAAATTGCCATTTTGGTCCAAATTTAAGGCTTTGGGAGACTGCTTTTTTAGAATTCGATATCAGCACAGCTAAATACAAAAAAAAAACAAAACATTTTAATAGGTTGTGTTCCATGATATTTCTCAACATCTTTTAAAATATCTTTTTGATATTTGCTTGTACTCTGTGTTAAATCTGTCTAATGTCTTAAATTTGCTCGAAAATGGTCACTTTCCTATTTTCAGCCTATTTTGGCTGCCATTCATGTTACCATAGCAATGGTAAAAGTAGAGTTAATGCCAGGCTTTTAAACTTGGGTTGTTGTTCTAATAAGTAATACGAAGAAATTGGTGGAAAACTTTTTTTTTATATTTTTTAGCCTCTTAATGCACGTAGCCCGTTCTCCAAACGCTACATGGGATTTTACGAATCACTGAGAAGGGCATGTCTCCATATTTGTAATATCTTTAAAAGACTCTATGTGTGCTCTGTTTTTGTATGGTTCTAAAAATGGAAGATATTTAACTAAGCAAAGAACGCCATACGTGACATCACTGATAACACAGTACAATCATGAATTCTACATCCCTCCCTTTTATCAAAAGACTGTCAGCATTCTTTAAAATGATAATTGAAAATCTTAAAGTGAATTCAATTTATAAATGATTGTCTGCCAACTTCATGTAATATAGTACAGTAGCCTATCAAATATGGTTTGATTAAAATGTTGTAAACTATACTTAGAGAGATAATCATATCATCAAATTCAAATCTGATGCTTCACTTGTCATAACTAGCATCTTGCGCCTTACTGTTTGCCTTTTAGGTTTGTCTGAAGGGCGACGGTATTCCTTCTGTCATTTTTTTCTTCTTTTTCCAGATATATTCTGAGATTTGAGCCGCAACATGAGATTTCAAACAATGTGGTATGTGCGACCAGCAAAGGCTCAGACCAGCCTGCGCATACGCGCAGTCCGAGCCTTTGCAAGTCGCTTGAACATTCTATGATTGTTAAGCTACTGATTGAACACCATTTGGAGTTACTAAACTTAAAAGGATGCTGCACAGGCTCGTCTGAGTCTACACTTGTTAAAATGACACATTGTTGTAAATCACATGTCGCGGCTCATATATTCTAAGATTTCTCAATTCCATGTCACCATTGTCTTGACCTTCAACTTGCTCTGTCATCGGTATGTTGTATGTCACAGCATTGGTTGGTACATGTACCCGTTTGTTCAAGTCCTTGCGTTGCTATTGGTGGATTTCTTATGATAACTCAATGTGTGAATAATGTTCCTTGTGTATGTGCTGTGATATCAAACTACTAATTTACTTCTTTGCAGCCTCTAGTTAAGCTACAAATCTGCTTACTCTGTCTTGTAAACCATCTATCTGAGCATATGGAACCTGGTTTTCTTCTACTGCCTTTATTCACACGCTGGTTAAGTATTCATCACCTGAACTCAAGTCTGTTTCTGAATAGTCTCCTTTTGCTTTCTATATTCTCCGCCGTTGCATCCAATTGCATCCTATGGAATTCATTCATTGTGTGTTATATTCTTCCATATGCTCTGCAAACAGACGTGAAGTGGTTATACTTGTTACAGATATCACTCTGCAATCCTTAAGCTAAACATTTCCTTTCCCTGTGTGAGGGACCACGTAGGTCTACAATAAGAACCATATATATCTTCTTGTTCCACTGGTTGACCTTCATGTCATGCATTTGTGTCTAAATATCTTCGGTCTGTCTAGCCTCTGTTTAAAATTCCTGCAATGTCTATGACTTTGATATGCATTTCTGAATGAATGCGCCATTCTCAATCGTTTGTACACTCTGGTTTCAGTTCTTTGGTGCATACCTTGCTTCCAAGGGATTACCTTTTTAAGAATATATTAGAAACAGTTTATATTCATCTAACTCGCTATTAAGGTCCTCTGGATCAGGCAAACGTCTAGCTAGTCATGCGATCTCTTGCCCCCCCCCATATACACATTATTATAATAGTAACTTGATCTGGCGTACTGTATCACGTCGAGTGGCTAAGATCATACCATCGGATCACCCGAGACGCGAAGCGTCGAGGATGATCCAATGGTATGGCCTTATCCACGAAACGTGATACTGTACGCCAGATCAAGTTACTTTTATAATAATATGTTTATTATATACCTTTTTTCTGGCATTATTTTGATTTTATAAATTGTTTTGGTGTTCAATCCAGAAAAATTGCGGGAACGTCTGACATTACGTATTTTCACGTCATATTCACGTCATATTATATGACGTTACGGCATCATGTTTTCATCTCTGGTTCCATGCTTGAAAATTACTTTACGTAACGTCGCCGCAAAAGCAGGTAACCGACGTTAGCCTCGTTTTAAAGGATAGTGATATGGATTCAGAAAACCTCAGTTCGTTGATCCGGCTTTCTGTATCAGATGACCAGAAAACAGATAGTTCTAAAGGCGTATCATTTATAGGTATATAATAAAGATTATTATAGCATCAATTTTGTCTTGCGCACTGTTTATCTTAAAATATCGAGATTCTCTCTCTAATTCTTCTAACAAATCCTCCCAAGCTTTTCCAATGGAAAGCATATCTTCCTTAGGTATTAACGGCAATGCTCTCAAGTTTTTTTTATATCAGTTATTAGCGTAACCATATTGTTTTCAGCCATCTTTTTTTTTAGTTCTTAGATTCATATATATATATATATATATATATATATATATATATATATATATATATATATATATATATATATATATATATATATATATTTCTTAAGATGGAAGATAGCGTAAAAAAGCAACAAACGACACGTACCATGTAAAATCTCTGACATCACCGTATAATTATGTATGCTACAATATTAGCACTTGCTCTTAATTTGTTTACCACTTTCCCATTCTTAAATGTACGAGCATATTAGAGCTTATACAGCAATGATACACATCGGTTTTAAAAGTGAAGCATTGCTAAATAATATCAGTAATATCTCCCTTGACATGAAGTGTGAAAGGGGATGTCAATCAATGCATCTGTACTATTTTAAAGGTTGGGATCTGGATAGTGCGGCTTGGTGTGTGTCTGTGTGGAGAGTGCACCGAAGTAAATGAAATTTTCTTTGGAAAAAAATGGAGTGTGGTCATGTTACGGTGGGGGTGAAAGAGCAGTGATTGAGTATTAAAGAACAGGTATCTGTTTATAAATTTAATTTCTTTGGAAAAAATATGGGGGAAAATGTTGAAAAATGAGAGATCATATAAATCAGGGATAGGGGGTATGGGAATGACAGTGATAAAGTGTATGTAAGTGAAGTGAGTAATAGATATCACTTTGGAAAGATAGTTTTGTTGGGTCAGGTTGTGGGTTTGTTTCATGTCTTATTGAGTCTGGAAGGGCAGTGATAAAGTGTCCATGAGTAAATTGAACTTCTTTGAATAATATTTGGAGTGTGTCCATGTCTGTTCGCCTGATCTAGTTTTTGATCCTCGAAGAAATGCAGCAATAACATCTTTGATGTTTGAGGGGGAGGTGCTTGCCTGTAAAATCAGCATCTTAGAACAGACATCAGTCACAGCCACTGTCACTATAATATCATACCTTTAGTTTCGCTACTGCAAAAAGAAAAAAAACGCGTCTTTTTGAAATAGCAATTATATAATATATTATATATTTGCATCTCTCCAAACAAATAAAAATGAATGTAATTGTTCGTTTCTGGGAGTGCAAAAACGGTATACTCGTACTTGTCAAGTTAATGAATATTACGTTGGGTCACTCATACGCTTGCCTTTTATATTAGTTCCAGTACTGCTTTAATGCATTCTAACAAGAACGTATAATAAAGTTATTGTTCTGACGAAGTCATGTTTCTTATCAAACTAGTCAGTGTATGGGTGGGAGATGTAGGTGAATGATTACTTTATCCTGCAGTGGAAGAACGTTCCTTTCGGTGGTTGGCTATACCTCTAACACTTCTTTCTGATGTTTAGCTATACCCCTAAAAGTGCACATATTGATAACAGCAGTGTTTTGATCGAACTAAAACTAGCAACAAACATTTATTCGGCTACCAAAATGAATATCTTTAGATCTCGCGAGAATGGCCAAATCAAATGACTGCCACAAAACTTATATTTTTTATAAAATGGTGGTTTTAATTAACCTCTAGTTAGATAGTCTACACGCATTACCACACTGGTAAATGTATTCGTCGATTTGGTGGTATTTACGTGTATTGCCGGTACTTCATAGACCGGAAGTAGTAGATATTGATGTTAATACTATATAGAAAAACATGCCATATGCCTAAAGGACTATAGAATTAGATCATTTTTAAGTATTCGGCATGCACATGACGATTTATGTAAGCATTTAGGAATAGATTCGAGTACCGATCTGGATGGTCGGTACTCGAATCTATTCCTAAATGCTTACACAAATCGCCATGCACATACTGAATACTTTAAAAAAATGATTGAAGTCTATAGTCCTTTAGGCATATGGCATGTTTTTCTATATAGTACTAACACCAATATCTACCACTTCCGGTCAATGAAGTACCGGCAATACGCGTAAATGCCACCAAATCGACGTATACATCTACCAGTGTGATTACGTAGACAATAAGTAGTGTTGTTATGCATACAAAAGAATATGAAGTTTGCACACGCTTTAGTTGCATGTATTGCAGTGTTTAAATGGAGTCTTAGATGCGATTGAACTTATCAGTAGGTGCAAAGCAATTATAAAAGACCTTCAACGGTTGAGATACCAGATGTTTGCCTACTACGTTCGTAATAACGCCCCGCAGATTATTACAAGTTTGAAATGCTTTGCATTCTTGAAAAGTAAGTCGACTCTTTCTAACGTCAGAAGCAGCAAAATGGAAATCAGTTTTTCCTGAAATTATTGAAAGTATAATATCTTATTGTGGCATACCCATAAGTAGTGATTCTTTCAAAGTAGGTACATGTACATTGTACGTGAACTAGGTTTTAACATAAAAGATTCTTATATTTTTCTCATCTCTGCTCAAATTATTGGTTGTAAGTACTAAGTTCGATAATTCGTTTTGTTTTTCCCATTTGATAATACATTGAAAAAATAGGAGCTAAACTATTAATGTGCTTTAACAACAGACACCAGTATCTTTGACGTTAAAACACCCTTCCCCCTATCACCAGCCCAAATCCACATCGTCTTGACCCCCGTCTTTTTGGCTGTTAAATCGAGACCAAAACGTGTACCGAGTCCTAGTGGTCACGTGACTCCCCCACCCTGTATATTAACCAACGTTAAATGTTAAGTCACAGAGAAAAGGTTGTTCGTCAAACTGTACCCAGTAAGCTTATAAAAGTGAACCACTATAGGCTCGCCAAGCAAAATGCCATTCAGTTTCCTCAATCGGTCGAAATTGCCCAGAGGCTATATGCTGGCTCGGATAAAGTACATGTATATTATAAACATGTATAAGAATCTATCATGAGTAAAAGGGTGGGATAGAAAAAGCGGCCTGAGGATCACTGTTTGGCATCACGAGGCTTGCCGAGTGGTGTCAAGTGGTTATCATGAGGGACGGATTTTTCTACCCCATCCTCACACAAATTGTAGATTATATTTCTTGCTCACCATCTATACTTTGAAAATGCTCCCAGTAGTTCATGAAAACGCTGAAATACGACATATCATGATAACGTCACTATATAACGTGACAACCTGTGTAAATACATGTAACATGCCATTGGGTAAGATTATTATAATCTATATCATGAGTGTGAGGGTAGGATAGAAAAATCCGTCCTGAGTATCGTCGTTTAGGAGGCTTTCCACCAAATATTTCTCCATTGCCGACGGTGCAAAATAGTAGTAAAGTAATCCATTCTCAAAATCTATTCACTCATACAATTTTGACAAAAGTATTTTATTTGAAAGACCTGCCATAGCTTATTTGATTTATGATGAAAAACATGTATGTTTCCCATATCAAAAATTAGTCATGTGTAAATAAGTTGGGGAACCCCCTAGTCCACAGCAAATAAACAAATCATTTTTATCAGAGGGGGTACTCTAAAAATCGAAACATTATTTTCCTGCTTAGGGCATAAAATGTTCAAACTCTCTTGATTTTGATTTATTTTATCTGGCCTCTTATCACCTTCTAATGAAGCAAAAGAAATATGACCAATGGAATGATCCACAGGAGTTTTATTCTGATGACTACTTCCTCTCAAAAAGGGCGTGGCCATACTTCATGAATATTTAGTAGAATACTACCTTTGGCATTACGAGGCTTGCCAAGTGATGACAAACGGTGATCCCGAGGGACCTACCCTAACACGAATAATAGATTCTTTTTCTTGCTCACCACTGTTTTTATATATTTATTTATTTATTTATTTATTTATTTATTTATTTATTTAAAAATAAACTTCCAGAAGTCCCTGAATACGCTAAGATGCAATTTCACATGGTGACGTTACATGACGTCCTAGGTAAGATAGCATGGGTAAGACAAGATTTTGCTATCCTATGGTAAAATATCATATATCCTTATCCGGTGTGCAAGAAAACATGGGTAAGGTAAGGATAAACTCTCAAAAGTACCGTCCGGTGTTCAAGAAAAACGTTTTACAGGTTTTGGTGACGAGCAAATCAGAGAGCCGGGTTTATTGTGAAACGTGTCATTAAAAAAACTCTAACCTACACATGTGTGCAAAAGATTTATAATAGTAAACAGAACAATTTACTAGTATTATTTCATAGCAAGAAACCATCCTTTGGTTGTCAGAAACTGGTCTAATTGGTGAAACTTCAACAACTTTATTTACACGCTCTTCCCCTATCACCTAGTAACAAGTAGTTCTGGGTTAATGCGATGCATCATCGTATTATGATTTCAGTTTGTTTATTTCATAAAATATATATTGCAATTAGTAAGAAACAGTTGTGTAACGTGCCAAGAGTGAAATGTCAGAACGATTTGTAGTGCATATCCGATATCGTACTTACCGATCTTATTCGGATACCCTTTTCTCTTTCCATTTATCCTAAACTAAGGACATGTCTTGATAAGCTTTTCAAAATATACCCAGCCAGCTAATTTGCTTTCTCTGGTCACTATCGGCCCACCAGTTCGCTGATGGGCCGATAGTGGCCCGTTTTCATATGCTACCTAGGATATTATCTTGTAGAGGCATACAACTTTAAAAAAGTGAGTTTGATCAGGAAATACCACACTCACACTCTGCAGGCCAACCCACGGCACCACGACAAAGAGCCACAGAACCTTTACAGTAACAAGACATCCGCAAGACAATAAAAGTGAAGCAACCAAGCCTCTATTCCTCTTCAAATTGATTGCAAAACTAGAAAGGACATAAAGTAATGCATACCAAAACAAAGGCAAACACGGAACATCCACAAACAAGGGGAAGTACATTAAACAATAGTCCATAGACCAAAAACAGCAGAGCCACCGCCTTAGAACGGACAGCAACCTTAACTTTCGTGTGTGTGTGTGTGTGGGGGGGCTTAAATGCATTTTACCGGCGCCAAATTTTCGCCCTAGATTCTGTTGTTGTAAAAACACTAAACTGTATAGCTCGCATGAATGCTTGCTAACTAAAACCATGTACCATCACAGAGACACAATCAAATCAAATTTACACACTATGATGAAACAAAGAAAAGGGCTCATGGCTCACAGATAGTCAGAGCTTAAACCTCAAGTTTGTCTTCCTGGTGCCTCGTGATTGTTGTGTGGCTCTTCCTCGCGGTGCCATGGGTTTGGCTGCAGTTTGTGATTGTGGTATTTCCTGATCATACTCACCTACTATTTTCGGTGGGTCCAGCCCTCAAGGGCATTCTTATCAGGGTTTATGTTGTTTTGTCGTGCTTATCTACCCGAGTATTTAAGGTAAATATGCGTTACATAATTGAACCATGACGTTATAAAACCAACAAAATCAGTGTGCGCCCAGCGAGGACTTAGACCAGCATGAGCATCCACCCTGCCTTATCAAATTCTTTCCTGTGCGCTCAGATGGAAACTAAGGACCCAAGCTTTCTTCGTGCTGAAAGCGAGGGTTCTGATCAGACTGAGCTGATGCAGAGGCTGAACTGAGTCTTCTCGTAGCGCGCAACCAAATTGTTGGTTTTCTCATATACTGTAAACTCGGAAATTTTCGTGAGGGTTTTATTTTCGCGAAACTTCGCATATGCGAAGTTTTGTGAAAATAAAATCCTCACGAAATGGCGAAATCACTCTGTCGATTACTGACACAGGTTAATCATGCACTAGTCGCGAATTTTTTTAGCGCCGCAAGAATATCTTTTAACGCTATTCGCGAAAAAAATCTCGCTAAAATTTCCGGATTTACAATAGCAGTCAATCAACATGGAAAGATTGTCTGTACACACGTGTCTGTTGTCTCGATGTGTTTAGAGAAAACATTCATATTTTCTTTGGATCTTAAGCTTATTTCTTTCAACTATACTAGTATCATAAACAACAAACTACGCCATTAGCTTGTCGGAAGCAACAAACGCATACCGCAAGAGTGTCTTCAAACACAGGTCAGTCCATAAACACGACCAGCAGAAAGCAAGTAAGTATAACCAGGAAATGCCAAAATAAGGAGCCTGATATATGATGGCATTTTCTGATTTTATTTCCCTTCCTTTTTGTGTTTTTTTTCTGTAGTGTAAGTAGTTATTACGCTTTACTTTTTCTGTTTTGCTGGAAACTCTCCAAGATTTATATAAAAAATAAAAAGAAAAAAAGAAAACTTCAATAAAAACAACGCAAATCTCTTAAGATCACATGCAGCAAAACCTTTAGTCCTACAAGAAACAACATGTTGTTACAGTTTCATAATAAACAATAATGACGAAGTAAAACCAACAGTTTAATAAGGATTGACAGTGTTGTACTGTTGACGATGTTTCTCTCCTGATCTCTGAGGACGAAATGTTCTCTGAATCGATTTTCTGATAATAATTTATTCTGATGAAACCTACGATATCCTGCAAAATTCACATTTATCTTTTGTTTACGTAATCCAGCCCATATCAATTTTGGCAGTATGCCCTAAAGCGGCAAGTACGAAACTAGGGGAATTTTACCTGATGAGCTTTGTTTTGCCCCCATACAATAGTTCACATATACTTTAAAGTCACAAAATTTAAAAAGGCAAATATGATGGTACATGCACAATCCAATCTTATATGGAAACGCATTACATGTGTATGGTAGTCAAGAAGCTCACAAGTACAGGCATGATTTGAGCCAAATGGTTCGACATATCACTGTTACACGGCCATCAATCCATCTCCCTCATGGCATAAAATCAATACTGTGTTATGATGAAGAGGGACCCAATTCCTATGAATGCGATTGACCTGAAATTCAGCAAACCGTCATTTTTTATAATCGATACAAAATTTTAGAAATCCGAAAATGCTATTCGATGGCCTGGATGTCTACCTTTGAAATACCTTAAATAGGGTGCCCTGGCACATAAACTGATTCTAGAATCTGTGTTGAAGTTGAAAAATGTCATTTTTCTTCATTTCAAACCATTTTAAACTGTCAAGCAGAATATCCTATCCAGTGTCGGAAAGTTTAATGAGTGTCTCATCGAATAGCATTGTCCGATTTCTAAATGTTGCTCTCAGAATTACGAAATAGAAAGTTTAATCCAACTGGTATATGCGATGAAGGAGATGGATTGGTGGCCGTGATTTAGGCGTAATTAGGTATCATGAATCCGAAAATAATGTTGATAAACTTAGAAACGACGTCTCTAAGGCTAAATTATTTTACTCACCAAATGTATGTCCGGCTTCTTGATTACGTTAATGCTGAATGGATAACTGATTGGTCATTTACGCCACTTATTTTAACTGTGAATGCATAAAATGATTTGGTTTGCTCTTTGTAAATGCTATAGATGTTTTCCATTGGTCCAGATGGACACATTGATTGGGCGTAAAACTGTAAACAAATTCTGACCCATCAGTTTTAACATGTTCTTTTGTGTGCTCAAAAGAAATGTCTCACGTAGATGGTTCATTTGTAGTACCCACGACAAATATTGTGGTTAAGAAAAATATTTTTTAAATAAACGCTTTTATCTGGTGGCCAGCTTTCCATACAGTACAAGCGGATGTTTTCGTTTTTCTTTTGGGGATTGAGTTAGTAAAGTAAATTTCGTGAAGTTTTCATAAAGGGTTCTGCTATTTTGTACTTACTACATTCAAATATGTGTTAAATCCAGAAAAAATTGCAGATCACTACCTTAATCATGTACAATGTATCAAGCGCACGATGGTCATAGAGGTTTGTTGGGAAAATCGTAGTACAGTTGATGTAAAACTACAAAGGGATATGTTCATGTAAAGTTCACTTGAATATCATGCTAGAATTTCCCAATAAATAATTGTTTTAAATGTTGTAATGAAACTGCTGAATGAATGTAAAATCCATTTTACAGTTTGATCCCAGCAGTTTAATATAATTATTGAATTCTTCATCAAGTCACAATACAAGAAAGACAGTGCCGAAGTACTATTAACTGGTAAAAGCATGGTTGGCGCTGCATGATACATGTACCTGCCACATGATATTAGAATTGGAAGTTTGATGTTCAATCAAAAGTTTTATCGAAATTGCAAAAATTTTGTCGCAAGCCATTTTGGATATGCATCCAATTATTCTTATATATTCAGCTAAAGCATACTTTTGATGAAGACGACATTGAAGGGGCAACGCACATGAATGAATTAGGACGGCTACCAATCTCAATAACAGCCATGTCACAAGAAACGAATAAATAATATTAGTCTGAAATACAACGGTTCATTTTCGATAGATATGCGAAAAAATGTGTGTAGATAACAATATGCTAATCAGACCACCAATATGATAATTGTAGTCTAACTTTTAAGGTCAAGGTCACATCTACTTTTAATCTGTCAAAACTTCATCTTCAGATTTCGACCGAGGTTGTTTTTATTTGGCACAATGCTTGCTTATACCACTGATATCACCAATTAGAATTAAAATTCATGATCACATAAAATGTAATCTGTCATACGGCTCCTAACGCGATCTCCTCTTTCGTTTTTTTGTCAGAGGATGTTCATATTTGGCAAACTGTTTGCCTATATATTGATATAGATAACAATAGGCTATCCAGATAACCGATATGACCATGGAGTCGAGGGTCAACGTCACATATACAAAGAATCTGTCAAACTCTGTCTGACGGCTCGTAACGCAAACCCCTCTTTCAGTTTTAAACCTATGATGTTCATATTTAGTACAATGATTGCCCTTGGGCCGTAGATAACAATAGACTATTTAAATGACCAATATGACACGGAGTCAAAGTTCAAGGTCACGTAAACGTAAAGTCTGTCCTGAATATCTCTTTCAGTTTTTGACCGAGGGAGGTCATATACGACACAGTGACTTTTGTGTCTAGATTACAATAGACAAATCATCAAAACATGTAGGCCCTATTATCTTAATCTAATAAATCCTAAAAGGGTACGGGCATTAAGAGGCTATTTTGCCCCCCCCCCCCCCCCCCTTTGATGTCAAAAAATAAAAGTTGATCTTCATAAGTTTCGTCTTATTAATTTATAAGAACAATAGCCAAAGTGTAAAAGTCTGGCATTGGTTCGGCTTTTACGGTTGCTATGGTAACAAAAATGGCCGCCAAAATGGGCTGAAAATAGGAAAATGACCATTTTGGGGCAAATTTGAGAGATGTAACAGAGGAATTTATATAGAGCACAAGCAAATACCAAAAAAATATTTAACAGATGATGATAATTATCACGGCACACAATATATTAAAAGGTGTTTTTTTTTTTGGTATTTGCTTCTGCTGATATCTAATTCTTAAAAATTTGGTCACCAAAAGCTTCAAATTTGGCCCAAAATGGCAATTTCTCTATTTCAAGCCTATTTTGTCGGCCATTTTGGTTACCATAGCAACCGGTAAAAGTAAAATAGATGCCAGATTTTACACTTGGGCTATTCTTCTAATAAATCAATAAAATGAAATTGGTGAAAAGAAATTTTCAGTTTTTGGCTCTAGAGGGGGACAAAATAGCCCCTTAATGCACGCACCCCTTTAACCAGGCTTTGTGATTATACTTCGAACTTGGAGTTCCAATTATCGAGGTTTTACTGTATTATTATCCCCCGAAGAAGTCGGAGGGATATAGTTTTGTCCGTCCATTCCGTCCGTCCTTCCGTCCGTCCGTCCATCCACACTTTTTGTCTGTCCGAAACCATATCTCAGTACCTATGGGTCAGATTTGATTCATTCTTGGTACAAATGATAAGTACCATGGACTCTCGATATCCTATAAGTTTGGTCAAAATCGTCCCCTTAACACTTGGGCTATTGCCCTTGTTTTGGTATAGGCAATTATAAGGCAAAACCTATATTAGCTTTTTTGTGTAATTAATGATCAAAGCTTTTATATCTAACAACTTCTCACTATAGACCATGATTGCCAAGTGCCTGTAGATAAGCATGGCAGTGTCAAAGTTTTACCCCACCCCCTTTGACCCCACTTAAGGTGTCAAAGGTCAAATATTTTAATTTCGCAATAACTAAGGCAATTGTAAATATTTTTGCTGAAATTTTGCATGCAGGCAGTGCAGCAATAGACATGAAACATATCGAACGGAATTTTGTTTGAAAGCCGAAGTCTGAGTCTGTTGGGTGGACTTAGGGGGCGGGGCCGAGGCCAAAATTAAACTTTTTCTGAATATGGTCATGTTGCATATCAAATTAAAGCTGACGACGCTGGAAGCAGCATGGTAGCAAATATTTTGCCCACAGACACACCCTTGACCCAGGGGGTGGGGTCAAAAGGTCAAACTATATATTTTTCTGAAAGTAGTCATGTTGCATATCAAGTTAAAGCTGACGATGTTGGCAGCAGCATGGTAGGAATTATTTTGCCCACAGACACACCCTCGACCCAGGGTGTGGGGTCAAAAGGTCAAACTATATCTCTTTCTGAAAGTAGTCATGTTGCATATCAAATTAAAGGCAATTGAGCACAGAGCACCATGAAAGCAAATATGCTGTCATAACAAACACCAGCGACCCCTGGGGTGAGGTCTAAAGGTCATTTTGTTTTCTTATCTAAAAGTTGTCACGTGGCATATCAAATTAAAGTGGAAGAAGTGTAGACCTACATGCAAGGTAACACTTTGAATTTACACACACCCTTGACCTCTAGGATTGGGTTTAAAGGTCAGATATTGAAATTGTTCAGATGTAAGTATACTTTTTATTAAACTAAGCACTAAAACATACTTGACAGGCGTTTGTTATGATCTGAATGATACTGAAGGTGAACTAAGGGTTACATAAATGGGATTTATGTTTTGTGACTTACATGTTTCTTTCAAATAACCCTTCGTCGCGGGATATAAATTCGTCGAATTTGTCTTGTTATAATATATTTCAACCCCATTAAAATGCTTTCATTTTCCTAACTCTCCCTTTTTCGAATAAGGAACCTTCCCGAAAGCCAAGATTGAATAATCTCTTTTAAAAATCTGAGACGAAATCGTTCGGCCTTTTCTATAGTTCTTTTACCCTGGTACAGCTTTTATGTATTCATTATTCAATTATGACGTACTCCATCTGCGACCTGTTATTCCTTATTGAATTTAAATTTCAGGAAGTAGTTGACCTACTCAAGAACAAAACCATCTGCCAAGTAACGCCCTGGCATATTTACAAACAATTATGAGGAAAGATCTAGGCTGTTGTTTTGGAAATATTCCAATATTAAGGAGAGGAATCAATCTTCTGACGAATTAGGTTTATTGCCGGCGGGTGTTTTTTGAACAGACACAGGAAGAATTTACAACAGGTTGTCAGCAGTTTCAAGTTCATACGATGCACTTTTCTCTCCCAGTATATACGCTATTTTATTCTATATGTGACCTGGATCCAGACCATTTGACACTCTGATTGTGTACCTGAAATAATATGTAATAGTTATACCATGGGTTGTCCGCCTGTACGTGGAGATAATCCACGAGCTTTAGCGAGTGGATTATCTTACGTACAGGTGGATAACCCATGGTATAACTATTTTATACCACTTACATCAGTGTATACCTTGCACATCACAAGATATTTCATGCTAAAATTGGTAAAGGTGGTATAATTTGAGTTATTTGTTGTTTTTTTTAAAAATCGGCAGACAACAACAATAGCATGACAAATTTCCCAGCATTCAAAAAGTTAAAATAGGGTGGATATTTTGTCTCATTTAGATCTGAATGCGTGTCTAATCATCTGAAATGGCGAATCTGAACCTACAAAGCTTTAAACAACATGTTTAGTAGAGTGGCAGTAGGTAGATTCGTACAGTTTTGCAAGTAATCTGATTATAACTTTCTTACCTTTTTAACTAGCCTTTTCACCTGTCGTAGCCAAGAAAATACACATGTCTCGTTTATTATGCTGACTTAGTTTCGTTTTCAGCTTTTCCAGTTAGCTAGGGAGCTATCATTATTCAACTGGCTGAAAATTGGCGAAAATTGGACTTGACAGTATGCAGATTCGTACACCTTTTTATCTGACTTTACACGCAAATCAGAGATGAAATAATATAAAATATATAAAATTCAACCAATTTTACTCTAAAATGCTGAATTGTATGGTTATTTATTCGCTAGAAACTTTAAAGTAGCTGGCAACTTTTGTTAGTGGAATAGAATAGAACACTGTATACTTTAGCTTGTTGGGGAAGTTGTCATGTATGTGAAACATAAAAAAAATAAGAATAAAATACATTTGATTTTATGTGAAACAATATGATTTTTCAGCTATTCTTGTATTAAAATAGAATTAGATATCAACCGTTAACTCATGGCTTAATAAAGTAAGGCCAATGTCACAGTTTAAAAATTCTGAACGACAGCTCATCTGTGTGGCCATTTAGGTGTATTTCTGTGCTTATCTTATAAAATATATTGCTTTTGAAACTTTATTTGCTTGAAACAGAGATTGTTCTTCAATAACTACTCTTCAACCCTACATGCATTGCACAACCAAGGAGTTTTTAAGACAATACTCAGATCCACTTCAGCTTGTCTCTCACTGGATAAACATGGATAATGATACCAGCCGTCATCACATTTGTCACAGCCAACCCATTCAAATGCATTAGAGCCAGTAAGACAGATCTGACACAAGGTTTGACTGTCCTGTATAATTACAACTGGAGCAGGTATATCCTGAACAACAGCACATGGCATTACTTGGCGCGCACGCTTCTTTCTAGGTTCAGCTGGTTCCTTCATGACTGGAAGTGGAATACAGTTCAGCTCTTCAGCGGTGATGACCCTTGCTTTTTCCACAGATTTTCTCTTGGTCTGCTTGGGATTGTTCTTGGCAGGCTCCACTAAAATGTTCTTGAGCTCTGCAGAAATTAGTCCGAGTTTGACGAGTTGGTTCTCTGTATTTGACCCGCAGGAGACACACACACCCTCAGTACATTCAGCCTCAGGTACAGCCACAGACGTTGACTTCTTGTTGGTTTTAGTGACAGAGTCAGGGAGACGAACCTTTGTAGTATTCAGGGGGTAAATGCCAACAGCTGAGAAGGCTGCGCTGATACTACTGCCTGCAATTTTGTTTAGTGCTAAGTGCAACAATTTCGGAAATTTGTGCCTAGGGATGGTCTTGAGTCCAGTATATCCAAGGGATGTAGCCATGTTACTAACATTGGTTTTGAACATGTGATAGAAACCCACGTCAAGAGGTTGAAGCAGGTGAGTAGAGTGGGCAGGGAGGCACAGCAGTTCAATATTCTCAGATTTGGCATAATCTATAAGTTCTGTACTTAGGTGGGACGTGTGATTATCCATTATGACCACAACAGGACGCGATCTACCAATTTGCTTCACGAAACAGTCCTGGAACCAGGATAGGAATATCGCACTGTTGATGTAGCCACTATCCGTACTAACAAAACTCCACTCATCTGGAAGACCCTCAGAATAATTACTCCTTGGTAGATTCTTAGAAAATATCACTAACGGGGCAACTGCTTTCCCAGAAGCGGATATAGCGACTTGAAAAGTTACATGTCCACTGATACCAACCATTTGCTGGTAAGCAGTCCTAACACCTTTTGGCGCCAGTACTTTGTCCCTGCTATGCTCCTTGCCAGAAAAACCCGTTTCATCTAAATTGTAAAGTCTTATTGGGTCATTTTCAATCCCTAGGGTTTGCAGAGTGTGCTCTAACAGTTTATAATAATGGTCTATCTGTGATTGATTGACTTCAGCACGAGAGTTTTCTAAGGGGTGGGGTGTCCTTAAGGATAGTGAAGGGTGGCGCTCCAGAAAACTACGCACCCATGCATCTGAGGGTCCACTTTCTAAATTAACACTTGTCTGTCGACCACTAGATTTAATTATGTCCACCACAAGCTTTTTCAGTACTTTCCTGGTGATGGGAAAAACGCGCTCACTCATATATGTAGCATAATTTGCCAGATCTATCTCTTCAGAATCTGTAAGCTCCCTATTTTTGCCTCGAACAATGTCTGTTTTGTTATCTTGTTCATATCTTAAATGGTCCCGGATTGTGTTAAATGGGACACCTGTTTCTTCAGCTGCTTTTCGTAGAGATGACCCCCTCTTAACTAGAAATTTGGCCCTTTGGATGTCTTCCTCTTGGTAAGTGTAGTACTTCATAATAGGTGCTGGAGAGGAGGAGAGAAAAAAATCATAAGTAATCTGACACCTTAATATACCCTATCATAATCATAAGTGAGAAAAATCCTTTTAAAAATGTAAAACGGACAGTTATAATTTTAGAGGCTCACAACTACATATGAATAACGATTTCAGTCTTTTGATCATATATAGTTGTGAACCTCTAAAATTATAACATCAAAATACCAAACATTTAACTGCATTGAGAAATCGTTCGATTTTGGCCCCAAAATTAACAATTTTTACAAGATTAACGCATATTTTGAGTAAGAAGGAGACACAAATATGTAATTTAAAAATATAGTGTGAATCTTTTCAGAATTGGACCATAGACGAGATAGTATAATTATATATTTATATATTTTTCTTTAATGAATCTGCCTTATTTTTCCAATAAATACTGCATTTCTTTTAGCATATTGCAGAATGCAACGACTTTTCATTTAAATTAGCTTATTTAGACTTTATTCTGTTGATTTTTATCCAAAGTGCATGAGGTCCGCATCAAGTAGTCAACCAAATTGAAATAATGAGGGCTCCCTCTAAGTTGTTGTTGTTATTGTAAAGGGAAATAATCACTGTAGAATATCCGGAATGACAGCTGCGACCGGAGGTCAGCAGATCGATAAAAATTGTAAACAAATAAGCAAAGAGGCAGAAATGTAAGTACCTGAAATACAAAATAGGATTATTTTCTTACCATCTGGTGCTTAAATAAGCTTTGTATTGGTTGCTGATTCTGGATATGAACACAAACGGTTTACGATTCGGCACAATGTCTGTTTCCGTGGCCCGAAAAAGTCGTCTGCAAAGCTCTCGCACTGCCAAGCACGCGCGAATCGGCACTGAAAATGATTGACAGAAATGCGTGATTGATTGCTGGTGTAATTAATGGGATTTTAATTTGCATACTGAAGGTAGCAGAGGGCTAGAACTGCCGAGTGTACGAATCTGTCTACTCTACGAATCTATCTACTGTCACTCTAATTAAATAGCTGAATTTCCAAGTTGAAATCTAAGCTTCCAGTTGATCATCGACTGTTTATCCTAGTCATCAAGAAATAAATTTGTTAAATTAAGCAAACAAATATAGTCTGAACAATCTGCTCCTAGGTCTCTATAACAGCCCGCTCAGTTTGTACGACCGTTCGGTCTGTACCATCCCCTCCCAGTTCAATGTCCTTAAGTCTTTTTTCCAACCCAACAAAAATCGTTAATATGATAAAAGATTAAATAATTTGTTATTTATCCTAAGTAGTGATAAATACTACGTTAGGTATTCATTGTGAAAATATAAATATAAGAGATGAATTTCGTTTTTCGAATGTTCATGAAAGAATGGAAGACATGGGTTTAATTCAAAATTAATGTGACACCCTGTGGCACTCACTTTAAACTGAATCCATGATGTCCTTCTTTTAATGGGTATCCGAAAAATGAAATCCATTTATACATTATTGTGGAAATGCAAAGTGTAAAAGTTTGTATACATGTTATCATGTCTCAATTAATAGGCTGGCTTTACTTTGTAAAACATACTATAATAAAAGAATAATATTCCAATATTGGCTTTTATTGGCCATGATGGACATTGTAAAACAATTGCGAATGTTGCCATTTCTATTTAAAAAGATGTTCAGTACCAAATACAAATAAATAGATCAGGCAAAACAAACGATGTACACAATTTTAAAGTTTTAACCTATATCGGCCGAGACTCGGATTGTCTCTTCTACATGTACGGTATTTTGAGCCGCACACGACCTGATGTTTTGGCTTTGTGGTATGCGTGTCGGCCTACGAAACCTGAGATTTTCAACATCAAATTTTTATATATAATTTATTCTGAAAACAAGTTACAATTTTTGACGAATTGCCAAAATATATCATGCAGTATCTTGTCATAGCTTGGCTTAACAAATAAACTTGCATATTTTCTAGAAGGTTTGAGATTATGAGCAATAATTTAAGTTAAAAGAAAGAAGCTGTCTGATGATTACTACAATTTTAGCTTGATATTTAAGACTAGCGTAATTCTTTTATCTGTTTATAAATTTGGTCAAATGCTTAAAACTTCGATATGAGATTATGAAAAACTAAGCACGCTGACATATCTTTTTCTTTCATAAATGGATAGTCCATGCATAAAACAAGCTGTATGCAACGTATTGAACAGATTTTAACATGGGAAGTATTTAGTGGCATACGTCCTTAAGTGACAATTGTATTTCTGAGAGAAATTCGAATAATTCATCAAAGGTGTGATATAAATATATACATATTATTGAATAAATGTTCTCTTGTTGTTGTGTAGCCAACTAATAGCTAAGCATTTTATTTTTGCGTACCTTAGCTAAGGCTCGTAGCTGAAAAGGCCCGCCCTCGGAGATTTGTCTTTACTTTTTTTTGTTAATACCTTTGTAATATATTAAGCATAACTAGAGAGGATTTGGGTATTTACAGCATTATGCGTCAATTAATTTTTGAACGTGTTTGTTGCGCTGGAGACTTAAAGTTCAGCATGAGCCTTCATCTGCGTCCCTTCTTTGCTTGTGCACGGAATGAGGGCTCCGGCGAGACTGGAGAGATGCGCAGACACGTCTGGGCCATTGCTGCTTGCATGTGCTTTAAGAAGCAAATTCTCATGAACTGGCTCAAAAATTAAATGTAAACGCATAGCCTAGAAATAGACTTTAAATTTAACCTTAATGTAAACGAAACGTAAAACACAAGAGAATACACCCACATAAATGTTCTAAAACCATCTAATGTTTATGAAATGTTAAAAATGGAAACCCCAACTGTTCAAGAATGCACGTCCATTCATTCAAGGTAACAAAATGTGTGATGCCAAGGACAGGGCCACCTATAACACTAACACTTTTATGGTATTTAAACATTCCGCGGTATAATTATGTCTATACTTATAGTTCTTTGGTGGATTAACCTATATGTGCCTGACGTCCATTTTGTGGAACAATCATGAACAGTGCAGGTCCAACTCAGACGCCGTAAAACATAATATTCACTGTTTGCTTACAGAATGTTCTATGTATTACAATTTCAATAAAAAAAATAAAAATGGGAATGATCAAGCAATGGAAAGTCCATTCGGCTTAATGGTGTTGAACCCAGGGATGATCTGGAATAAAACTGCTTACCATCCATCCAATGCATTATTTGAACAATTTCAAACTGAATACAACGGTTATTATAATATTACGTTAAAGTGTCCGAAAATTTATTGTAAATACTATTCATCACACAGACATCCTTGAATTAGACCTACCGGTAGCATCCCCGTCTATCTATTCCTGTTTGTGTTCACATGATTAGAAAACTATCATTGTTAGGAGTTGATGAATACCTGCTATCACAAAAAGTGAAAGAAAATGTTGGCAATAATCAAGATGTATAGCTTCAACAAGATAAAATAACAATCTCTGAAGCGATATGTCATCATGTCTGGCACTGTTTTATTGTCTTTTTTTATGTTGTCCTTCATTTTACCTTACTATATTCATGTACCACACATAATATAGTCCCTGAACTAAGCAACAAGTCAATGTTGTAATCGAAATTAAATGAAAATATACATGCATCCTTATTGGTAGTAGAGCTTTCACCTCTTACATGGACGAATATCGTTGTGGTCATTCTTGGGCATATTTATTAGTTTAAGCAATAAACAAGGTTAGCATTTAAAAAAGCTTAGAACCATCGCATGGCGTTTTACATTTATTAAAGAAGAACTTTTATAGTGTTATATTATTGCATTTGCTGAAGCCACTCTTTTCAGTGCTTCATGGGCTTCAAGCTCTGGGTATTTTTTTTTGTTTTAGCTAACGATTTGTACATAGGCGATCCATTGGAAGCAAATAAAAGACAGGAAATATGCATATTCCAGTAAGACTCTGCTCATGAACACACTGAATAATTGTAGAGTTAACCTCCTCCCCATCAGTATGTATTAGGTCATTCAACCGTATTCTTCAATCGAAGTCAATGCACATAATGCCTAGGGGGCATATTGAAACTGACCCATCTACATCTAGATATTTCGTCACATTTAGTCTAGAATATCCGTAGGGCCCATGTTTGATCGAGATTCTCGCTCAGTGGTAAGGTCTCTAATAGGCCTTTTCGTTTTTAAAGGCAATCCAGTATCCAAAGTATATCAACATCGCTCACGCAATGATGGAAATTTGGAGGTAACTTGGTCGACGGGGAGTCTGAGAGAGAACTGTAAAAGACACTACTGTTGGGGAGTTAACACCTGATCCGTTTCCGCAACTTGCTTATGGAACAGGCCCGAATCGAACATGCGCCCAATAGAAGTTTACTAACGTATATCACCAGCGTTGACGCGCTGGTGAATAAATTATCGTCTATGGATGTAATTAATTCTTTTTCATATTGGTCCATAAGTGTAGCCTTTCCTTATCATATCCAATTTTATTTCATACTTAGCATTGAAATCAATGCATATCTAAAACAAACAAAAATGTTATCTTCACAGAGTGAAACGATATGATATAAATCACTTGTCACTTTTTGGATTACCTCTGACTTTTCCATTCACTTAATGCAGCTCACTTCGAAGCTCAAACGATTTTACTTTCTTAGTTGTGATCAAATACATTAAGTGTGGGTAGGCATTTTCTTAGTTAGAACATGAGGAACATTTTGGTATCAAAACCATTCAGATTTGTTGAAATTTTTAGATTTTGCATTTTCAGCACCTCCCGCTTCAGTGAGTGAGGCAATGCATGTAACCTACTTACGTTACGTAATGTCATCAAACAAGTATGGCGTCACTCGTATTGCACTTTGACACCGAATAAATTTCTATGTAAGTCGCGATGACTATAGATTGATCCAGGTATTCTGTCACAAATACTGCTTTTTATTATATACAAAGTAATGAAATACAGGAAAATATTGATTGAATATAATGCATATTTTATAAAAGCTGTATTTCACAGCCGTGAAAATATAAAAAAAAGTTGTATTTCACTGCTGTGTGAAACTATAAGTTGTATTTCACGGGTGAAATTGGATGTCCTCTGCTTTCTCCATTGACTTCCTTGAGCCCACTTCAGAATTTCAAACGCCTGTAACTTTTTATTAGTGGACAAAAACACAAAGTGTGTGTATTCAATTTTCTTAGTTAGATCGCAAGGAAGATTTTGGTAATAAATTGTCAGGGTTTGCTGAAATTTTCACTTTTTCTGCTCGTGCTCCTATAGTTTCAGTTTTGGCCGTCATTGCACATTATGCAACGTCATCATTAATATGACGTAACGTGCGAACATGTATGATGTCATTTAGTGCAAAAAAAATCTGTTAAGCTTAATATTGTATATAATAAAAAGAAAATTCAAATATTTGGAATGAATATGCCATTTATTTCAACTTCGCCACTCATGAAATATGCATTTTTCGCTTCACTCGATGAAATAAATGGCATATTCATTCCAAAAATTTGAATATCCTCTATGTCTTCTTTTATATTATTGAGATTTGGCTTGAAGCATGGTTAATAGATTAACCGTAAATCTTCTAAAAAGTATAAAATCAAAAGAAAATTTACTTTTCCTCGGTAAATACCAAATATATACATGTATCATCTTTTGAGTTAAAAACATTGGAATTTTCACTCGTGCTGCGCACTCGTGAAAATTCTGATGTTTTCAACGCACTCAATGAAATATATTTGGTATTTATCTAAAAAAAAAAGTGAATATCCTCTATTTATCATATGTATGTATTACGTTTCGGTAGTAAAGCGTTTTCATTATCTCTGATTCAAGTAGGGCCTCGTCCAAGACTTAAAATTTGCTTCTTTTTCAAAAATGGTAAGGGAGTATGATCAGGAAATACAACAATCACAAACTGCAGACAAACCCATGGCACCACGAGGAAGAGCCACACAACAATTACGAGACACCAGGAAGACAAACTAAGCAAAGCAACCAGCTCTCTCTTCCCCATCAAGGTGAATGCAAAACTAGAATGGACATAAAGTAACGTACAACAAAACTTTGAACAATTATAAACTCCCACAGTGGGAGAAACAATAAACAACAAGTCCAGTTAGTTAGCTTTGCTTTGAAGTGAACATTAAGGACTATCGGTCCCGTCAAACCATTCAAAAGAGGTCCGTTAAAAATTTAAACGTTAGATTGGGACAAAGTCATTAATCCATTTGAAGGGTCACGAGGGGCAATCATCATTTTGGACAAGAAATATGCTTGATAACGATATATGCACATATAAAATACCAGACCAGGCCCCGAGGCAATAAAACCTTTTTCATGCTCAACTTAGCTAAGCATAAAATTTATTCTGCTTATGAATGTTGTAATGCCACAATTGTTGGCATTTTAACATTTATTAGCAGGACATCATCTGAGAGATTTAAAGCAAAAAAAAATCTTTATTTTCCACCATTTTACCTTTTATGATCAATTGAAATTTCGCGATCAGCTGAGTTGAGCACGAAAAATGTTTTATAACGTCGGGGCCTGAGTTGATAAAGTGCGTTTTAAAAGTCATTAACTGGTACGTTACTGCTGCAATTAAAGCAAATTAATACTTGTTTTAATAACGTCTTTACCTTGAAGCCAGACACACCAGAGAAAATTCCAGCGTACTTTAGTTTGATGTCATGCCAAGTAATTACTCTTAAATACGTCACTACGCTTTACATAGGTCGCGTCATGGTAAAATATTGTAAGGAATACGTCAGTGTGAAAGAGCCATGTTATATCAGATGCATAATCATGATCCAATTAAGTAAGCATTACTATCTTAGCCGCGACATGAAATTCCAAACAATGTGGTATATGCGACCAGCAAAGCCTCCGACCGGCCTGCGCATACGCGCAGTCTGATCAGAGCCTTTGCGAGTTGCTTGAATATTCAATGGCTATTTAGCTACTTACTGGACAGCAGTTGGGGTTTCTAAGCTTAATAAGAGGCTGCCCAGGCTCGTCTGAGTCTACACTTGTCAAAATGCCACATTGTTGGAAATCACACGTCACGGCTCACATGGTTGAAACCACTGAACAGATCTAACATGAAGATGTGGATTACACGCTCAAGTCATAATAAAAAGTACAGTAAAACCTGTCTTAAGCGGCCACTCAGAAAGAAGACCAAAATTAATTTTCAAGACAGATTATCACTTAATGAAGGTCAAAAGTATTGCAGAATGCTCCAAGCATTCTGCAATACTTTCGCCCTTCATTCAGCTATCATGTGTCCTTAAGACCTTTGTTTTGTCTATTTTTTAGCGGCCGCTCAAGACAAGTTTTACTGTATGTTCTACTGTGGTTATTCACTAGTTTGCGTAGTTAAGATTCCACAGCCGGATGGAAAGCCCGCGTATGTGGGAATTTGGATCATCCCTCTCCTCATAAACTACTTATAATTAAAAAATAAAAATACAGACCTTGTCAAAGTTGGACCCCCCTCTGAAAAAACTTTCTGGATCTGCGCATGTACAGTCAACAGTATTTGTATGAAGCGGTTGATAATGGTAAAGAGGTGCGAGCTGTTTTCTTTAATTCAAGTAAGGCCTTCGACAGAGTCTGGCACAAAGGTTTGTTACATAAGCGTCGTTGTATAGGCTGTGCAGAAAAATATTGTTGTGGCTCAGCAGCTATCTTTCAGGCAGGAGACAAAGAGTAGTCCTAAATGACACCTTCTCTGAATGAATGGTAGTTCTTGCAGGTGTCACTCAAGGCTCGATTCCTGGTCCTGTACTATTTCTTCTCTTTATTTATGAAATCGTCAAATGTATAAGAGCATACATTCGTCTATTTGCTGATGACACTAGCTTATACATTATAGTCGACCTGCCAGACCAGGAGGTTACACTTCTCAATACTGATCTAAAAACAATTTCTGATTGGGCAAATTATTGGCTTGTTGCATTTAACGCAAACAAAACACTGTCAGTGATCTCACGTAAATCAAACTGGGTGGTTCACACTTCCGTCTTTATGCATGATATAATGATAAATGAAACTACAAACCATGAACACTTTGGTCTTATTCTCTCCGATTACTGTTCTTGGACAGAACATATCAATTGCACTTGTTATAAAGCATGGAAAAGTCTCAATCTTACGCAAACTCTTAAATTTAGGGTAAGCAGATCTCTGGAAAAATGTATATTTCATAGGTTCGCCCTTTGCTTGAATACAGCGACTCTGTGTGGGATAATTGTTCCACGGAATCGAAAAATCAATTAGAATAGATCCATATAGAAGCTGCTAGAGTAATAACAGGCGCCACTAAATTCTGCAGCATCGAAAACATTTTGCTGACCTTGGGTCGGAGTCCCTCAAAAATCGTCGCAATAAGCATAAACTTGTTATCTTCTAAAAAATTCTTCATGGCATTGCCCCAAAGTAGTTTTCTGACATTGAAGCACCCTTAACACAGGACAGAACTACATTTTCTGATATTCGATTACATAATAGTATGTGGTGACCTATAGACCAATTGGGTTGGGTGCAACTCTGTTTTTGTATGTTGTTATATAATATTGTATATGCACAGGTCACGATAATAAAACATTTACTTACTTACGTACAATGTATAACCTTCGGAATGCTGGAAATATTCAAAATTACACGAGTGCACACTAACGTATTCTCCAATTCCTTCTTCCCCTGCACAGCACGCGCCTGGAACGACCTACCACAAAGCATAAAGAATGCACCGTCTGTAGCCTCGTTCAAATATAAAACCAACAAAAACCTGAGATCTCCTCCCAAATTCTATAATGCTGGAACACGCAAAGGTCAAATACTACAGGCAAGAGTACGAATGGAATGTAGCTCCCTAAACTCTTACTTATATTGAAAAATCATTGTACCTAACCCCTTCTGTCTTTGTGGTCTATTTGAGAGCCGTAACCATTTCTATTTTGTTTGTCCGCTTTACTCGCTCGATAGACTCAGATATCTGCCAGCCAATCTTGATAATCTTATTAGCAATTACCTTTTGTTTGAATGTGAAAATCAAACGGATGAATTTAACGAATCCCTTTTCCTATAGGTACAGGAGTTTTAAAGGTCTGGAAGGCTTGGACGATCCCATTCTTACAAGTATAATTTGATACTTTTTCGTCTGGAGCCAGTTATTCTATTGCACAATGGGTTTTGCCTCGAAATACTGTACAGGAATCTCTCTCTCTCTCTCTCTCTCTCTCTCTCTCTCTCTCTCTCTCTCTCTCTCTCTTCATTTGTTATTATACTAAAGTGTTTAAACTCGTCCAAAAAGGTCATATAAAATGCAGGTTATAACATGTCCAGGAGCTGATCTAAATAAGCAACTGGCTCACTGTCAGAAATTGTATTTATGTATGTATTATAAATTTTATCTGAATAAAATATTGTTTAAACCAACAGTATTCATCTTAGGCCAGCTAAGATATATATTGTAATTAACCTAATGATTACATATTGGCCCAGCTACAGTTCAGAAGTCAGCTGTATTGGTCCGAGGCCGAAACCCTTGGGCTAATACAGCTGGCATCTGTGGTCTAGGACAAATGCAGCTGATATCTCGGAACTGTACCTAGGCCAATACGAATCACTAGATAAAGTCCATAATATGCTACATTTCATTCTCAATTCAATAATCACTGGAGACAGCAATAAGGACTAAAATACAGTAGAAATGCAGCGAATGCATAAAA
The DNA here is from genome assembly GCA_964019695.1 of Loripinus fragilis. Lineage (NCBI taxonomy): Eukaryota > Metazoa > Mollusca > Bivalvia > Lucinida > Lucinidae > Loripinus > Loripinus fragilis. Next base: position 130,915,564 of record OZ026515.1, read on the forward strand.
TGCATCATTTTCAACAGCTGCTACCGTTCACGCTTATTAATAAATTAATGGAGCATTAACATCAAACACACGGCAAAGCGGGTTGAAGTACAGTAACCTAATGGTAATATTACAAAAACTCTAAATAATTAAAACATGAAAAGCAATAAGTTAATTGGTAAAGGCGGCAAATGTCAGTATTTACGTATGTTTACGTCAATACTTGAATATTTAATCTCTGCTGGACTAGGCAATCGGAAAATTTCGGCTCAATTCGAGAATCAAGCCTCGGATGCATGTAAGGCGTAGTACTATGAATGAAAAGCGCGATTTTGGCGTAAGAAAAAATAGTACTGTACCATTATTTTGTTACCTGAAACGTTTTATCAGCAGAATGAATGAAGTTTGCATGTATGATTTTTAAATAAAATAGCGATATTTTATTGAAAAAAGTCAAACGTCATTTATAACCGTTTGTGTTGGTATGGTTTCTGTGACGTTAGTGTCACGTCATGTAACGTCAGCGTCACGTTATAAAAGTAGATCCTCGATGTACATCCAAGGTCTGATTCCACGGAATTCCACGGCAGTTCCGATTTCTGGACTAGGATGTTGTAAATTAGGCCACCCAGTTTACCCATGGTATACGTACTAAAAGGTTTGTAACATAATGGTTGTTCAAAGCATAAATCTTTCTGTAAAGAATTGTCAATAGTAAAACTTTTATGTGAAAAAAATATTGGACAAACATGGGCTTGCATGTTGTACGTAGACCGATGGATACAATTGCCAGAACAAAGAAGAAGGCTAAATTGCAATGAAATCAACATTCCTCTTCTACTCATACCGTCTATCAAAGCAAAATCATGTGATTCTCATTTGTTTATCTTTACATGTGGGTGTTGTGATACTTTTCTCCTTATAAAGTTTGTATCTAGCTCTTCATTATCATTACAGCTTGAGAATCATACATTTGTGGATGCGTTGACATATGTATGGCATTTCTTATCGTTTTGTTGTTTGTTTTTATAGCTTTGTTTTGATTGTGTTTTGTTTTTTGTCGTTTTCTTGTTGGTTTTTCTTTTGTTCAATCTAATGTAGCTTTTGTTTTGTTGTTCTTTTTATAATTTTGTTCAGTTTTCTTCCGAGAAAAATGTTAGCTGTACCAGCATTTTAAATGCGTAAATTCTAGTAACGTAAACTTAATCGAAATTAGAAGAAAATGTTTATGAAAGAACTTGTTAGTTTTATTTGATTTCTTGTACTAGCCTGTGTAATACAAACCACAAAATGGTTGGAGCCCATTCACAAACTGCATCCGTGTACATGTTACCACTGTTAACTTCTACTTTTACATCAAGGATTAACGTTTTTGCCGCTGAAAACATTATTTACAGAAAAACTTTGGTGTTAAGACCTTTTACTTGCAATTGAGTTTGAATTGATTGGTTCTCAGTCAATATAAGGCACCTATTTATGACCAACTTTCTTACATTCTGTCGAGTTCAAGTATAGTTATGCCCATGAAGATGACATTAGTGACTTCAACTCTCGAAATAAATAACTTTTTGTTCAGATTTTAATTGATACTGTTGGCAAAACACAATTGTTCAATCTCAAACCATATGAAAGTTTCGACATGTCACGCATTTTCTAGAGCAACCATAAAAATGTTCAATAAACAACATTGATCATAATTTTGATATGCATGGTGCATAGATTTCGGCACAGAACATTACTACCACATTACATATGTTGTAAGGCAAATACAAATACCAAGTGTATATGATCAGGAAAGGTCACAATCACGAGCCACAGACCAACCAATTGCAGCTGGAGACACTTAACACAGGCTAATCAAGACCACTCATACGAGCAATAATACTATAAGCAAAGTAACGTGGTCTTGATGTTATAAAAGTTTTTACATGCTCAACCCAGCTGAGCATGGCATTTCAATTGCTCATAAAATCTAAAATGCTAAAACATAAAGACGTTTCTTGCTTTCAGGGGCTCGGATGTTGTATCTATCATGCTCATGAATATTAAAATGCCAACAATTGTTTTAACGCGAGACTTTCGAAGTTTTTTTTTTATTTCTAAGTAGCATAGTGACGCCTATTCATAATGAATAATCTCTGAAAAAAAATAATGCGTGCCGCAGATAATAAAGTGTACAGAGCAATGCAAAATTTGCATTCAAATTGCATGGCTAAGGCTAAAACTCTTTGATTAAGCTGCTGATAATGGCTGTCTTCATGTTAACGTAGAAGAGAAACAGGGAGTTCAATGTCACAAAACGTTTGATTCTTATTCATCTTATATCATAGCTGCTATTAACAGCTTCAAACCAACTAAAATATAAATGGATTACGTATCTGAGGAATATTTTGTATCACACTAAAATTAGTACTTTTTGAAATGCGGGTACCATTACTCGGACTTCGTCTATGCAAGATCTACCATGTATTTTGAAATGACATAATTTTCAGAGTCTCGAAAAAGCCTTGGATTTTTTTATAGGATTGAAATTTTGTAAGAGCGAGTTTTACTTTCTAAACAGGCAAAAAATGTAAGGTGGCCACTTATAGTTTTGGTTCAATGTATATCCTCACCTCCTTACCTTAAATGTTGTTGTTAAAACACAATTGTTTAGCTCACATATACGTTTTCCAACTTACACAATGTATCATCACATAGAAAAACAATCAAAAGTTAATCAAATGCGATGGCACAAAAAAGAGCTCATAACTCACAGAGAGCTAGAGCTAATGAAAACCACTAGTCCCAGCCAATAGGCACAAACCTTAAGATGATTTAAAGCTGTTTATTGTTTAAAGCCCATTCTACGCTAACCATGTCCACCTGTAGCTGTTCCAATCAGATAGGGCTGAGGCCGGACCAACCATTGTGCAATCAAACTTAATAAGGCTAATTTATCAAAATTTGATGAAATGTTAATGAAATAGCATTTTAGCTTTTTTTATGTCATGCATCACATACTTCTTTATGAATTATGAATGCTCAAATCAACTTCTTGATTTGGATTATTTAATAGGGAACCTATTTTTCCTTGAAGTGCTTATAATGGAATCACTTTTCAGCTAAGGTGAGAGGTTACCTTATTGTTACAGGTAAACGTTTCCCAATAGTTTCTGAACTTCATTACCTCCGTGTTTCCCGCCAGAGTATAAAATCAGTCTGCTATCTCCTCACCTGGTATTTTATTGTAACACTTGCAGTGATAAGAGATATTATAATAATCATGAAGTTATACAGAAACTTATTGCATTCATTTCTTGTATTTGTATTTCTTACTTGTGTCTGGTGTAGAAAAAGAGACAGAAGCAAAGGGAGGGTGCGGTTGAGTGGAAAATGCAAACCTCAGATTTTGGCGGAGTATGAATTAACATTTGTTGGAGGATGGTCGATGACGCTCTATCCTAAAATGTACCCAAGATATCGCCCGCCAGCACAATGGTCAAAACTTGTGGGTAAGTTGTTCTCTGCTGAATTGCTCTATTACTCATGCCATCAAAATATATAAAGTCGGGTATATTCGTACAGACAGCTAAATTCGGACAGCTACCTTGTTTGCTTCATATTTCAAATATTGGAATAAAAAATAAATGAACTAAGCAAACAGTGAAAATCCTGATGTGTGTCCGAATTTACCTGATGTTCGATTTTACCCGACTTTATCCTACTACGTAAAGTAAATTTATTAGCAACTGTTTTGTATGGGTCAGTCCATCAACATCGGATCTTAAGTTTCATTTTTTGCTTGAAGATACAAGCGCCGATCAGTCGACAAGGCTTTCCATGTAAATATCACAGGATTTTCGAACTGTGCTAACGTAAGACTAGCGGATAAGGTGGGCATTTCTGATCATATGGGGAAGCCAAAACCATTTTCAAGCGACTGTTTAGTCAAAGCAAAACAAATGCTGAAATTCGCTGAACTTTCTTCGATAAATAAAGAACCAAGTTTTCACAGTTTGACCGTTTTATTAGATAATGTTTTCGCGTTATACACTTCAAACGGGGCTTCTAATCGGTATTTTTCTGTATCAAACCAACAGGTATAGCTGTTTGATGCTTTCCAAAATGTTAAGACAAATACATGTATTGTCGAATGAAACATCTTCACGGCTGCATAGCATGGTATGAGCCAAAAGCTAAAGTTTAACGTCACCGTTACTCACTATTTTTCAGTAATCAACCATGAGATGGGTTAGATTGACTGTAAGCCTATGATATTTTTGTAATCTGATTATCTGTTGACTTGAAGCACCACTAAACCATTAGAAGTTAACTACGTTTTTACGTCATTGGCGGCAGCTGGCGTTTTTTTACAGCATAAAATTTCTGTCAAATCTGTCACACAACCAATAGCTCTTATAAGCGTAAGATGCATGAGAAAGATGAAAAGGACCAAACGAAAATCCACATGCATAACTTACGGATGTGATTTTGCTTACTGGTCCCTTATCCCCAAATGCTTATTTAAAGGATGATTCGTAGTTTCATTTGCCTAAAGTCCTGTTCTCGTCATTGCCATTGAAAGTATTCGATAGTGCTGCACCAAGGTGAGCAAAATAAGATGCAAAACATAAGAAATTGCTAAACGTATTGTGGGCAGCACACCGTCAGAGATGCTAGGTACTAATCGCATAATCGAGTAGCGAAGACTGATCAGTCTGTACATGAGTACAGATTCACCAGAGCCTTTGCTGCTAGCGTACACTAAGTATGGTTGTATATGGAGATTCAGGCCAATATTTACTAACACCTCTAGTCACAATGGATACGTCAGTATAGGCCTTTAAATTAGGGGATAACTGTATTCAAAATTTTCATTTGGGGAGGTATATCGTCGGATATGCGGACGAAAATTTAGTTTTACGGCGACGCGCGAGCGGAGCCGTAAAACGTGATTATCCAATCAGACGTCGCATTTCAAAAGCAGGTGCATTAGAATTAGGTTTTTGCGCATATGCGATAAGTACCAAATAGCATGTGCTGGCCCATTTAATGAATAGCATTAACTTATAGAAATATCTTTCCAAGCACTGTATGTCTTTTTTTCTTATAATTAAACGCCCATCCCAATCTAATGTCCATGGGTGAAAATTCAAAGTTTTCCAAAATTCTGAACTTTTGATAATCAGATGTTAAAACTTGAAGTATATCTATAATGTATTGTATAAAAATATATAAAAAAGAACCCTTTGATAAAAAACGAAATCTTCTTAAAACTATAAAAGATAAAATCATTTTATGAATTTCATTTTAATGAGTAACCATTCGTTAATTAGATCTAGTAAGAAAAATTGCATTTGATTTGAACAAGGAATTAAAGAAAATATTGGCGTTGACCAGAGATCCGGTTTTCAAAAATCACAAACAAAATCTCAAAAATGGATGGAACATAATCCGCGCGTCATCCAGCATGCGTCGGAGGATTCGTGCCATCAATCAAACCTCAGTGTTCAACCTTAATTTGTGACTGTGGTTTTCTGGTCATATACACTTGCTTTACGTGAGATGAGGTGACGTTTCTATAGAATTGGAGAAACAGTTGACAATTTGGATTTCAGTTTGGCTTGATATGTCTATGATCGGACGATGCTAACGTTATGATCTGTAAATGTCGTTTCGTAGTCTACTCACTTAATTTAAGCAAATAACTGCCTCTGTTACCTAGCTCAACCCTGTCAAACAGTACTTCTACATATTCACGTCTTACGTATTATTGTCTGACGTTGTGATAGCCCATTATCCATGGCAGTCACCAGTACTGAGCCGGGTGGGTTTATGGTTATGTATTTTTCTATGTCCAGTTCACCCGAAGGCTCAACCGGCAGTGGTTGTTGGTCGATCATTTCACAATATTTAAGTTGCTTAATATCGCTTTTATATTAATATAACATTATTTATAACAGTGTGTGTGGCATCTTAAGATCTGTGAGTTTTTTCTAATGGCTCATATTCGGGACACCACGCATAGAAGAGTAAAAGAGTTTCTCCACTTAATATGATCAGGCCCCGAGGTTATAAAACTTTTTTCATGGTGAACTCAGCTGAGTACAAAATTTATCCTGCTCATAAATACTAAAATGCCAACAATTGTGAGCATTTTAACATTTATGAGCAGGATGAATACAAGTTCTAAGAGGCGTAAAGCAAGACAATTCTTTATTTGTCGGTATTGTAGTTTTTATAAGCAGCTGAAATTTCGTGCTCAGCTGAGTTGAGGATGAAAATCGAGGCCAGAAAATCATATCTTAACAGAGAGTCAGTATAGCCATACGAAAATGTTCAAGAAAATACATTATGGCCCACATCTTGGATAGCAGACCACCATAACACAAAACACCATTATTTTGTACCTGGATTATAGCTCTCAGGTGGGGTTAATGAAATATCTATCTGACGGTAGTAGTACGTCGTCTCATCAAAATCCCATATATCTTATATAACTGACATTTACATAAACACTTTGTATTAATTATTGTTAGCTACAAATCCGACATTACTAGCTCTGTTTCGAAGAAATGTTAGCAGATCAGTCTATCAAAGTACATACTTTACTATATGTACCAGACACAGCGCTGCATTGAAGCCACCTAACGCTGGTTGGCTTATTTCTGAATATTAAGAATAATTCGTCTGTTCGCATTAATAAGCAATCATTCAAATTATTTTTATTTATTTTTATCTGGTGGGTATACAGCACATGTTCAAGCATTAAATCAAGATAACAATATGCTGCTAACGTCGACGTTAACTTCTGCTTTAAGTTCTTTGTCTTAATTTAAAATTTTCAGACTTCCTTCACTATTTTACCCATTAGGTTTGTCCCGAGCATTGTCCAGCAGCACTGCGTACAATATTGAATGTTGATTTTTTTTTGTCTGGTATGCATTTAAAATTTTCAGACTTCCTTCGCTATTGTACCCATTAGGTTTGTCCCGAGCATTTTCCAGCAGCACTGCGTACTATTTTGAATCTTGAATTATTTTTTTTTTGTCTGGTATGCATTTAAAATTTTCAGAATTCCTTCGCTATTGTACCCATTAGGTTTGTCCCGAGCATTGTCCAGCAGCTCTGCGTACAGTTTTTGAATGTTCAATCTAGTCTACATGGTCTAAGAGCAAATCTATTATAAAGGTTGTTTAGCAACGATGTTAATCGTCATTTCTCTTATTCCCTTCGCAGGCTTATTGCTCGAGAAAAGTAAAAGAATTTCGATTTGGATGTCAGGAATTTTTCATTCAAGGATATTATTTAAGGCGACGGGCTTGCCTACTAAAATAAACATCCCCAATGGCTTTGGGGATTGTTTTAGAAGCTATACTGAGCCTGAGAGATACAAGACTGATTTTTTATCGAGGAACTCGAAACAAGTACGGTTGGTTAAAGCTGAATCTATGATAATCTGGCCTCGAGGTTATAAAACATTCTTCATGCTCCACTCAGCTGAGCACGACTGCTCATAAAAACTAAAATACCGACAAATAAAGAAGTGTTCTCAGATGTTGTATTTATCATGCTAATACATGTTAAAATGCCAACGATTGTTGGCATTTTAACATTTATGAGCAGGATAAATTTCGTAATCAGCTGAGTTGAGCATGAAAAAAGTTTATTTAACCTTGGGGACTGATTCGTTTCTAATTCATTCTAGACTGATACATGCTACATGGCGTCTTAAAAATAAATCAGTGCGTAAATGTTTGTTTGCTCTTATAGAGTTAGACAATTGTTTGTTTGTGTTGATGCTTTAAGTCCCAGTCAACAATTTTTCAGTCATGTCAGAACGATTTCCAGGTTTAACCAGTACTAAGCCGAGAATAAGGCGTCTTGCTAAAAGACACAGCACAGTATCGCTGGCGAGTCTCGAACTAGCGACCCTTGGATCCCAAGTCTAACAATCTACCACTGATCCACTTTGCTCCTCTGCCTTCATGAATGAAGTTACTGTGAGTGCACATGTTTGTCATGGTAACAAATTCAGCTGTATTACTATTGGACAATCAAATATGACAATGATACTCACAATATAACTAGCAATGTCGACTTTGATTTCTTCTGTCGATTGTTTTTCTTTATCTAAAATGGACACCATTTTCAGATTTCCTTTATCATTTTACCTTTTAGATATTTAATAGGCTAGGTACAAAATGTGTCGATATCAGTAAATAGGTTTTGTCCAGAGCTTTGTCCAGCATCACTGTGTACCGTTTTGACTCGGTTTTGACTCAAAATGTTCCATTTAGTCTACATGGTATGTTCAGGGTCTTCTCTATTTGCTTATAGCTTGGAATAAAAATGAAATATACCCACTAAACTGACTTTAGTCTGTGGCATCCTATATGGGTATAATGCTCTGCTTGCATATTTCATAAAATGGGCACTATGCTTATGTGGGTTAAACCTACTTGCAAAGATACCCAGTATGACAAGACGTCTCGTATTAGGTGCAAGTTTACGCCTGAATCCATACTTGGATATTGTGATTCGGCCCAAAATCGAAGACTGTGACGAGAATACACGCATTTGCATGCTCGTCTAGATAGCCGATTGCCACTCGATATATTATGAACAGGCTCATTTGAGCCGCGACATGAGATTTCCAACAATGTGGTATGTGCGACCAGCAAAGGCTGAGATCAGCCTGCGCATACGCGCAGTCTGATCAGAGCCTTTGCTTATCGCTTGAATATTCTATGACTGTTAAGCTACTGACCTAACATCATTTTGAGTTTCTGAGCTTAAAAGGATGCTGCACAGGCTCATTTGAGTCTACACTTGTCAAAATGCCACATTGTTGGAAATCACATGTCATATGGCTCAATTATATTATGAACAGGATCATTTTATCTTTACAGGTCGTACACATTCCGAGACATATTCTATGTGGGCTCTTGGCGATTATGCTAGTCCGTCCGTGCGCCAGTTTGCAGAGAACGGAGACACCTCTGGCTTTGACCGGGAAGCACAGTCTTATGGTGGTATTAGAGACTCGTTCACGGCAGCGCCAATCAGAGGAGGCCTGGGCAAGTCTGGTACAAACTTCATCACAGATGGCAGACATACAAAGGTAAATTAAAATAATAATCGGTATTTTTTATTAGCCCAAGGAGTGCAACAATCACCAAGTGAATGTCGCTTATGGCAAACTAAATTTGGAGGAACAATTTATCATTCCTAACGTTCCTAGAATGTGCCCTTAGCGAACCGTGAGTATAGACAAAGACAAAACAACGCATTGCTTAATATCAGAAACATAGTTTGGTGACTTCTTGTTTGTCTGCATGCTGACTATGTTGGGCAGAAATATTCCTTTATTTTATTTGTCTTTTTAAGACAAGGCCAGGGGAAACCGTTCCATAGCTTAAAATACATGGAACATCTGCAAGCAATGGAACATGGTAACAGGATAAGACCTTAAACTGACGAGAACAAACTACTTAACCATTGTTTATTTCTCCCCTGCTAGTTGCCCTTTTTGTCGTCTGCAGATAAAGTTTCTAGCATTTTGTATCCAGATTTGATCCGACAAACCGTCGGTCCTAGTCTGGATCCAAACTGTTAGATACTCTGACGCCATTCCCAAAAGATTTGGGGGGCAAATCAGCAGACGGCAAAAACATGCAAAAGTTAAATGAGAGGCGACATGAGATTGCCAACAATGTGGTATGTGAGACCAGCAAAGCCTCAGATCAGCCTGCGCATACGCGCAGTCTGATCAGAGCCTTTGCTAGTCGCTTGAATATTCTATGAGTGTTTACCTACTGACCGAACATTCTTTGGAGTTTCTAAGCTTAAAATAAGGTTGTATAGGGTCGTTTTAGTCTACACTTGTAAAATACCACATTGTTGGAAATCTCATGTCACGGCTCAAATCTTGGTTTCAGGTATCATTCATGGTAAAACTGATTCCCAGTCCTGACTGGTTCGTGGGCATCGCCTCATTTGATCTCTGTGAGCGGAGACGCTGGAAGAAACATGTAGAGATTGATCTGTATCCTACAGATGCTGGCACAGATAAAGGCCTTGCCTTCTCATCTCCCAACTGGCCATCGAAACCAGCTGAACCAATCTACCAGCTTTCACCTACAAAGCCTGCCCATGCAGCTAGTTCATTCAATTACCCAGATGTTGAATCACTCCCACCAATTGCTAAAGTTCAGCTGACTAAGATTTCAGGTACCGTATACTATTTCCATATTCTAAGAAACTTTAATGTGTGTCTTTTGGAGCCGTTTTGGATCTGTTTAATGTATATGGCTCTGTCCCCCCCCCTCCCCCGCAAAATAATTTTCAAACAAGAAAGAACGCCAATCATCACACGCACCCCTGCACACACACACACACACACACACACACACACACACACACACACACACACACACGCGCGCGCGCGCGCACGCACGCACGCACGCACGCGCACGCACACACACACACACGCACACACACGGGCGCACACAGACACACACACAAACACAAGGAGGGCTATGCAGCTACTGATTATTCCTTTTAGCTTGATACAATAAACTCGTATACTGTATCGAGGATTCATAGGCTACAATTACCAAAAAAGTTGTATTTCTTTCTCTGAAGATCTTTTCGTCTTAGCAAATAATGTAGACCCTGATAATGATGCGGCATTTAATCTGGCTCTTCACTCTTTACCAAAGTACGTAGTCTATAAGTAATTAGTTTACAATGGGTTAGAGCTATAGAATTCGGTTTTTGACATGAAATTTTTAAGCTTCATTAACACAAACCAAAAGCACATGTTTGTTTTTTCTTGCTCTCAACAGCAGACAATGCGTTTGGTTGGCATTTTGAAATGAATGACTAGTACAAACTTCATGCTCAAGTGAGATGAAATAAAAATAGGCAAGTTAACCTCGGACCCAAGCCATTAAAACCAATGATTCTATGGGAATTCTATGTATTTCTGTTATTGTGTTTTCTATTTTTAATTCATATGTTTTAGAATATAGGATCAAGGGGAAGAAACTACCACCGGCGACCAAGGAGAACAACCTGGTGATATTGGACGAGAATGATGATGATACCGGAGAAGTCTCAGAAATCATACGATCTGTCAAACAATTACTGGCAAGAAAAGCCAAGGCACGACTCAATGAGATACCTGACAATGTGGTGTTAACGCCAGAAGGTAACGTTTATAGCTAATTTAGCTCTTTAACCCTTAATGCGCCAATCACAACAAAAGTCATCTGCTTTTCTCGTCTGCTGAAATGTTTTAAAAGCCTCTATGGCAAACAGTGTGAACCCAGATCAGACTGCTCCTATAGGAGCAGTCTGTTCTGGGTCCACGCTGTTTGCTTCTTTACTAAATTCATCAGTATTGTTAGGCAATTATTTGCAGCAGACGACTTCAGCAGACGACATTTTCAGTTGCATTTTCTCTTGGCGCTTTAAGGGTTAACAGACATTACAAATACAGAATCGTAAAAGACACACACACGTACAGGTGACGATGATGAGTTTGATGTACATTGCCATCACAGAATCGTAAAATCAGTGCTCTAAGTAAAGCTCTGAGAACTGCTAGTATGGTTAAAACTTTAACTCTGTGGTTCTGTTGTTGTTGACTTTTTGTTTATTGTTACTCCCATTGTGGGAGTCTGTAATTGTTCTATGTTTTGTTGTACGTTACCTTATGTCCATTCTAGTATTGCAATCATATTGATGGGGAAGAGAGAGCTGGTTTCTTTGCTTAATTTGTCTTCCTGGTGTCTCGTAATGGTTGAGCAGCTCTTCCTCGCGGTGCCATGGGGTTGTCTTCGGTTTATGATTGTGGTATTTCCTGATCATACTCACTTACTATCTTCAGTTCAATATTTTCATATTTTATTCGTGTTTCTAAAATAGAGTTTAGTTTATACAGTATATACTTGTCAGTATTTTAAGGTTAGTACGGTACCTTTTTTACTATTTTTGTGATAAACCCCGATTTGATGAGGCTTCATTTGAACTCTGAAATTTTGGTAGTGCCTAAAGATGAATTATATTTTCTCATTTTTCTACTTGCAGAAGACGCAACAGACTGTGTAGTTTCCGAGTGGTTACCATGGGGTGCATGTTCAAAGACTTGCGGCTTCGGGCGCCAGGAAAGACATAGAACAATTCTTAAGCGGGCATCGGGCCGTGGTCAGTATTGTCCGGTATTAAGGGAAGATAAAACATGCGCCATGAAAGCCTGTCAGTATGATACATTCCAGTTCCTAAGAAGAAACGGCTAAAACTACCTCAAAACATACGGGTAACATCATAATTTATCATCAGGCACATTAGGTCTATATGTGCTCGAGCAAGAGTTATCCACATCCGGTAAAGAACCGGAAGTCAGAACAGAGGCAACAATTAGGACATAATCCAATAGTTTGGTAGGAGTCTAAGTATGTGATTTGAAGCGTGGATAAATAATTGATAAGCGCAAACATGTAGAATATGTGGTAAGGCGTCAGGGGCGGAGCCAGGGGCTCATATGGGTTCGCTTTACTGATTTTATCTCATCTCTCTTAGTTATCAAATGAAAACGAAATAATTTGGTCTCACTGAGACCAAATTACATCATTTTCATAGGATATTTAAAAATGGGGGCGGGGACCCCTCTGGGTCCGCCACAGGACATCGATATCCTGTGACAGAAACAGAAACATTTTGAACACTAGCATCTATGCTCGCGCTACCGAAACTCGACTGTAAACTATCTAAAGTATTCGAGTAGGTTAAGGCAGAAGTTCTAAAATTTCGAACACAAAATAGTTAAACAGCACAGATCCAGACCTTAGGTCTTCCTTGTTTGCTATTCTGACAATAATTCATGAATTCCAATAATAAGAAAATATCTTGTTTACAGTCACTGTCTCCAAATATACCCCTTCCCATTCCGCTCCTTTGGTGAGGGAATTATCAAAAACATGATCAGATTTTAATCCAGTTTAGCCAGATGATTATAAAACGCTTAAAATGATAATCTTATTCTGAACTGATCGGTGCAGATAGAGCTGCCAAACACATGACAAAATTGAATTTATGATAAAAGCATATGCAGTCATAAGAAACTGATGTTCTTAGACAGTTTACCTGTGTAAGAAAAAGCTTCTTATACAATATGCTACAGAAAAACTCCGGACCAGCAAACTGATAATGGTCGACATTAATGGTTTAAGAAAAATCGATTTGATCGATAATTAATCGTCTGGAGAAAATAAATATATATAACCGATTATGGTATTCAATGATCGATTACATTTTTTCTATGCCTCTATTTAAATGGCAAAGTATTTTAGTTTGGATTCATAGAAAATTGTATTCACTAACAGCCAATCTTAATAGAAAAATGACCGTTTCCAGATTTACAGTTCAATAAAGATCATCACTTTAATGTTTCTTGGAGTTTCGTTAAACGATATTAAATCGATCATTGGCCAATTGAATAAGCTGATAATCGATCGAGCCCTACCACTAGTCGACATATGTGCCTCGTGTACTTTATAGGTCAATATCTTCCAACAGGGGGCATGACTACCGCATACTGTCGATCCTTTGAGTATCGCGCCTGCGCAGACAATGCTTATCAGGTTTTAATATTTATTGACAACAAAATGGCAGACACGTATCAAAATGTTTTAATTAGCACAGTGCATGCATCTGAGTCGGTACCTTTAGTCTCTTTGAGATAATTAAGAAGGAGTAGTACTCTTTAGTTGTGGAATTATGCTTAGACTGCAAAAATAATTACAAGTTCTTTTGACCTTCAGCAAGTTTGTTATGATTACTTCTATGATGTAATTCACAGCCTATAGCATATATCAAACTGTCAGACGTTAAATGCATGTTCAAAGCTGTATAAACAGATGATAGATAGAAACATCAAGCCAATTTTATGAGCTTTACAACCGATGTTCAACTTCCCATACATGTATGCGAATGGTATCACTGAAGTATCGTCGTAGTCAGTACTTTGCATAAACGGGCCAGCCTTTGAAAAACTGGTATTTATCGCGTATGCGTAAAGAAGATGCATACACAGCTGTTCAGGTGGACTAACTAAGGGCCTAAATCATTACAATATATGTATCTTCGTAGACTTCCATCGATAAGTTAGGGATCTTTCATGCGAACCAAACATATATGAGTCTTGTTTCACATCAGAACTACGGGTGGGGTTGGTAACGTCAAACATGTTTAAGCCCTCCAGTAATTTTTTACTGACCGTTCCAAGGCAGTGCTTCTTTTGTGGATCCTTTTTGGTTATTTGCGTTTCGTGTGTGTGTTTGTCGTGCTGTCTTGTCTGTTCCTTGCAGCCTTGTGGTCGGCTGACCTCTTGGATCTCTTGTGTGTTATGTTTTCTTGTGTTTTGTCACTTTCCCATACTGTGTACTGTGTCAGGTTTGGTACTTGATTGTATCGATTCCTGATCTTTGCCTTCTTCTTACTTCCATCGTTTTTGTATGCGAAAAACGATTGCTCAGATTAGTCAGCGCGGGTGCACAGGCTCGTCTGAGCCTTAGCTGCTCGCATATCTTAAAACTACCAAATTCCCGTGGGCTAACTTGCACAGCAGCAGTGTACATTCAGACTTCAGTCGTTCAACAGACCAGCAGACCAACAGACCCAAACGTAGAGTGAATTCTTAATTTATATCGCATTCAAGTTTCTTGTAGTCTCGTCCGCTGAAAATATTTAGCGATACCCACTACATTATGTCAAGGCATGTGAACTGTTCATTTCCCATACGCAGTAAAAAAATGATTTCACTAGGCCTACAATGTAAGCCCTATCCTTGCTGAGGCGGTTAAAATGGGGTTCATTGGGGATTGAAACTTGGACCCCTCGCTTATGAGGCTATTTTACGTTGAACGATGAATATGATCCAATGCGTTTGTCACGATCTGGTAGATATCATTAACTGATTCATGTCAGTATACATAATCGGGCCACTCTCGGCCCACCAACGAAAAGTCAATTGAATGGCGTTTCGCTGGCGGGCCGATGGTAGCCCGCTATTAAATGTATAAAATGGGATACTCATCGCTTGATTATCGGGCACATATTGAAAGTCAACATTCATGACTTTCTTAGTAGCTTATCGTGATACAATACCGAATTGTTCTTCTAAAATGATAAACGAAGCCGCAAAACATTTTGTTTTCTAATTGACACATGCCCACTCTCTGTCTGAATATCGTGACACAGTTGTATCATTGAAATGTTTCATTATTTATGCATTGTTAATGAGTCGAGGTACCGAAATGCCAGAATCTTTAAAATTTGGACACTGTCTCCAAATTTTAAATGATTTCCGTCTTATAGCATTTACGTGATGTATCGATGCTTCGGCTCAACTTGTATATCACATGGGCTTTGTCGCGAGAAACCCTGACTTTGTTGCACGCAAACAACAAAGGCGTAGACTAGTCTGATCAGCGCCTTTGTTATTCGCCATCTGGAAAATACAGAAGTCAAACTTTTTCCATGGACAATTTCAACATTCTAGCTAGTCTATGTAGCTGACCATGTCGGTTTGAGCCTTACCTGGTCGGATACCCCGAGGACAGGTTTTCCCGCATCGAGGCCCAATTTTTTTGTAAATACGGTAAACTGTGTAAAACGGCCACCCAAAAATAGACAAAAAAAAGATCTTAATGACAAATGGTAGCTTAATGAAGGTCAAAAGTATTGCAGAATGCTCCCCTTGGGGCATTCTGCAATACTTTGGGCCTGCATTAAGCCATAATAGGTCTTGAAAACCAATTTCTGATGTCTTTGGGAATGGCCGTTTTACACAAGTTTTACTGTAAAATGTATTTATTTAAATAGTTGTACATATGATAATTACTCTGTTGTATATGTAATTGTTAAATTTATTTGTTATATTTTCAATAAACTTTGAAGTATTTTTACGTTTGATTTCAATCTTTTCTGTGTTGCCTGTAAATTTAGTTTTACCAAAAATGTTGGG
Source organism: Loripinus fragilis (assembly GCA_964019695.1). Taxonomy (NCBI): domain Eukaryota; kingdom Metazoa; phylum Mollusca; class Bivalvia; order Lucinida; family Lucinidae; genus Loripinus; species Loripinus fragilis. The sequence continues at coordinate 130,931,558 of OZ026515.1, forward strand.
ATGCAGCCCCGTCCTCCAATCAAACTTTAAACGACTATTTCTTCTAATAATATGGAGCCTCCTGGACTGAGCGGCTCGCTAAAACGCTCTGAATCCGTTGATGATGGGTCGCAGTGCAAACAAAGTGACCTTGATTAGGCATTCTAGCTGTTTTGTCTGTTCTTGAGCTAAGCTATTAGCGAATATGCCATTTTAACCGACTTTTAATACCAGTGACACCACACCCATTGATGGATCCAGAGGGGGGAGCAGAGGGTCAGGACCTGGATCCCCTGGAAAATCACATGTGGCTATAGGTTTCCTTAGACATTCTGGTACGGGCCGGTACCACCTCGAGATGTAATTGGACACCTCATGATCAATTGCTTCTCAAGGGAGGACGGTACAGCCCTCTGTGAAATACGCTGATTACTAAAAAGAAATACTTGTCAGGACACCCCCCTGATTGAATTTTCTGGATAATATATAAAAGTAAGTAAGCGTGCAAAGATCAGGAATCGTTACAACCAAGTACCACACCTAACCCAGGATACCTAGGGAAAATTAGACACCACAAACGAGAGTCAAGAGGTCAGCCCTTTCCCAGCAGGTGACCACAAGGCACATATAAACAGACGCACACAAAGGAATAGCAAACACAAGACAGAAAAAACACATAAAAAGATCCACAAAAGAAGTACCGCCTTGGAACGGTCAGTAAAGCTTATAATGCCACACAAGTACTCAGCTTTTCAAAAAAGCTTGCCATCTTTTAGTCCTTAACTAAAGTGGGTTGTTGACTACTGACCGAAGGTACAGAAGCCATTTCAAAGCTTTTTCAAACGAAAGTGATGATCTATTAAATGACACACCCACCTCATTGCCATCTCCACGTGCGGAGATGACGATGAGTTGGGTGGGTCTCTTTAGCGTTGTGACAACATGAGAGTATACATACATGTACAGGTTAATTTCACAGAAAGGGCTATCTCATCCTACACCACTTAGCAGGTGCTATCATACAGATTGCAAACTTAGTCAATAATATTTGCCATCATCAAGAGAATGGCAACAAGAAGATGGTATGAAACGAGTGATTGTGACCAGAAAATTGCACAAATATAGTTGTGAAACTCAGTTGACCACGGTAAGTCAAAACCATATTTATTCCATCGTAATTACAACATCATTTAAAGTACAATACAACATATGGAAAGGATGTGATCGAAAGCATAAAATGCTTGTTTTGACCATCACTTGGTTAACAATTACATTGACTAAAAGGTGTAAATATGGTTGTTGACAAGATGCATAACTAGAAACAAAAAGTTGATTATGGTTATAAGTGATTGGGCTAAAAATTGGACAATGAGAAGGTAAGTGAGTATGATCAGGAAATATCACAATCAAACACTGCAGACCAATCCACGGCACCGTAAGGAAGAGCCACAGAACACTTACGGTCACAATACATCTGGAAGACAATTAAAGTAAAGCAGCCAGCTCTCTCTCTCTCCCTCTCTCTCTCTCTCTCTCTCTCTCTCTCTCTCTCTCTCTCTCTCTCTCTCTCTCTCTCTCTCTCTCTCTCTCTTCAAGATAATTGCAAAACTAGAAAGGACACTAAGTAATGCATAACAAAACAGGGACCAATTAGCAAACACAGAACCCCCACAAAAATAGGAGGAACATAAAACAACGACTCGACCGCCTTAGAACGATCAGCAGCATAAGCCTACGGGGGGCTTGCTAAATGCAATTTATTGGCGCCAAATCTTCGCCCTGGGTTCCGTTGTTGTTAAAACACAAAAATTGTTAGGCTCGCAAAGAGACTACCTAACTTATGCAATGCCTACTCCTCAGAGAAGCAATATAATTAAATAAACACACTATGATGAAACAAAAAATTGGGCAACGGTGTACCTGGCCAAAGACAAGCATCAGGCACCAACCAACTGATGAAAGCTTTACGCCAGGGTCGTCATTGAGTCTGAAGCCTGACCCACAGTCGTGCAATTAATTGGAATCCATAGCTATAAACCGTGATTGAGTTTACAACAATGCATGTAGGCTGTCACATGATATACATGTTGTATCACTTTTTATATCGTTTAAAATAGGTCACTAAAATTAGGCTTTCCAACCATTCTTTTGAATTTACAAATTAAATCCCCATAAAATACCGGTATTGGTATGCCCTGTTCTTGTAGCGTTTTTAAACCAATGTTGTATTTAACAATCAAGTCTGATTGTTTGTGGTGCAATTTAGAAAAGGCTTTACGGAGTTTATGGTATCTATAACCTTGTTTGAATAATTTAGCAGTAAACAATGCTTTCTATTGTTGAAGTAACCAACATTATAACACACTCTCGCAAAACGAATACGCTGCGAAATATATACACAATAGGGAGGGTGTGAGGAACATCACCATCAAGAAATTATAATTTACTATTTCAAAATTAAAATCATCACGTTTATCATAAATTTTAATTGAAACTTTATATGCTATTCGTTATGGAAAAGTCCAAGTCCTAAAGGGGCTTCAGTATCCAAGATTTTTGTCTAATTTAACTGATGTTCAATGGGATATATCTGACTTACCATTTGTTTGAAATAAGAATAATCATTATTAAGCAAATCATTTAGATATATTTGGGTTCTGTGTTTGGTCCTTGTTGTGTTATTCAAAACTTTGTGTCCTTCTACACGTAGTTTTGCAATCGTCTCGATGGGGAAGAGAGAGCTGGTTGCATTACTTTAGTTGTCTTCCTTTTCTCTTGTTACAGTTAATGTTCTTCCCCACGATGCCGTGGGCATGTCTGCAGTGTTTGGTTGTGGTATTTCCTGATCATACTCACTTGCTTTTTTTAGATAGAGTTAAATGCATCAACAACATCAGTGTGATTATTGTCAGAAAAGACAACATGAAGTCTCTCTCAAAACAAAACAAAACCAGCAAATGCATGGAATTTATGTCCCCCGCCACTTAATATGTGTCTTTCAATATACGAGCTATCGTAAAACGAGTAAGTTAAACTGACTTTAAGTACACAAAACAGAAAAAAAAACTTAATCTGAGAATTTTATTCTAAACACATTGATGTCTTGATAGTAATAAATGCCTAAAAAGCGATTAAACTCAATATGTGAGAAAAAGTAACATAAGCTAATCTGAGGTTTATATCCAAAACATATTAAGCACATCTTCAGATCATGACCTAAACACCTGTAAAGTTTCAATACAATTGGCTTATAACTGTAGGAGTAGCATACACAAGAAGACTAAAACATCTGTAAAGTATCAAAACAATTGGCATAAAACTGTAGGAGGATTTGCGCACACAAGATACCTAGTATCTATTCACTTTGGTCGGAAAAATGATTCGTTCAGCTTGTGAAAAAAGTGACAAAATAATTTGAGGATTATATCCAACAATATGCACATCTTCAGACTATGACCTAAACACCTGTAAAGTTTCAATACAATTGGCATAAAACTGTAGGAGGAGTAGCATACACAAGATACCTAGTATCTATTTATTTCGGCCGGATACATAGTATCTATTCACTTCGGCCGGAAAAATGACTAAGTTCATTTTGTGAAAAAAATGACAAAAGATTATCTGAGGATTACATTAAAACTATATGCACATCTTCAGACCATGACATAAACACCAGTAAAGTATCAAAGGAATCGGAGTAAAACTGTAGGAGGAGTTGCATACACAAGGTATCTACTACTTGAAAGGGGACAGAAAGATGGTAAGCCGAATACAATGTCCCCTGGCTTTTCTTCGAAAAGGTGGGGGACAATAAAAACAAATCTGCAACAAGAGTAGCACAATTAGTATCCATAAATAAAGGGCATGTGGATACATTCATATTGGATTTCGAAAAGGCCTTTGATACACCCCTCATTAACTCCTTTAATGTAAACTGTTCAGCGATGGAATCGGTAGAAAAACGTTGAAATGGATCCATACGTTCCTGTGCTTTAGACAGCACAGCGTGATGTAAACGTAGTAAAGTGAGATTGACGGAGCTCCAGTTTCGTCGTGTATCTGACGGGACACTTTTCTTGGTCCTTTGCTGTTCTCATTGTACATGTATATAAACGTTATCTACACAGATATTAAGTCAAAAACAAGACAGTTTGCCGATGGTTGAGTCTAGGGAAAATGATGACACAGTGAAACGTCAGAAAGGCATTAACCGACTAAGATGTCGGCCAAGGAAATTGGGTAATATGAGATTCCAACCTGTCCAATGCAATATGATGCAGCTGACAAATTTGCATAGTCGCACTGTAAACTATGATGCAGCTGACAAATTTGCATAGTCGCACTGTAAACTTATGATGCAGCTGACAAGGAAACGGACCCAGAACTTTCAATGCTGAGTACACGTTAGTACAGTTCTTCAAACTGTTGACAAAATTAAATGCCTTGGAGTAACAATTACAGAGGGTCTGAGATGAAATACACATGTTATCAGTATTTGAACACAGACTAACAAAATCCTCCGTTTCCTTAGCCGAAACTTTTTATACCTAGGCTTGCCCCTAAGACATGACATCAGCGACAAGTAGATGCACATCTGAGGTCTGATTCCACGGAATTGCCCGAGGCAGATCCAATTGTAGTTAACTGTCTTGTTCTTGACCCATCCACAATCTTACCTTACTGTTAACCATTTTCTTGTCTATACCTGCTTCTACTTTAATTTGGTAGCATTTCCAGGGCAGTTGCTTAAAAAACTCTTCTGCAACAGGGCATATCAGAGCAAGTATCTTATGGTGATTTTGGTTTATGAACTCAAAATAATCGTTGGATAGCTTACTTTTACTGATCAATTCAAAAAAAATATCAACGTTATAAAAAAAATAGGGGATGTAATATGGATTCATATCATGCGACAGTCTGGGTGTCTGTTTGTAAACGCAATAACGGTTTATAGCTATAGTTTCCTCTTTAATTGCAGGACGGTGGGTCAGGCCTCAAACTCAATGAAACTGACACCTAATACTTCCATGGGTAGGTTGGTGCCTAATGTTTGTCTTTGGCTGGGTCCACCGTGGCTCAATTTGATGTTTTCTTTAGCTCACACTAGCTGTGAGCCATGGCCCTTTTCTTTGTCTCATCAAGGTATGTCAATTTGATTTGGTTGTTTCTCTGTGATTATGCATTAGAATAGTTGGACGCCTCCCTGCTAGATAAGCAATTTTGTGTTTTAACTACAGCAAAATCTAGGGCAGTAAAATGCATTAGCCTCACCCCTTTTCTCCACCCAGTGGTTTCGGCTGCTGTCCTTTCTAAGGCGGTGGTTCTTCTTCTTCTTCTTCTTCTTCTTCTTCTTCTTCTTCTCTTCTTCCAATTGAGCGTATCACCAAATTAAGGGCATAGTCGCACTGTAAACTTAAAACATCCGTGAAGGAAGGCTCATATTTATAGGTTAAAAACTGGTGAAAACAGTTTGTCCTCAGTTACGGCCCTGGCTACCAGCACATACGAGGGTCTTGATTCGTCACGTGATGCTGATAAGGTGCTCACTGCTGGCTGGTAGGTTGTTCCGGATATGGATCGCCGTTGAAAAGAAGGACCATTTATAGGCGTTGACAGTGCTGACTGGGACCAGGAATTGTTAATGGTGACCTCTTGTTGGTGCTCCTGTGGTTAATAGATATTTGCCTGCAGAGATCTCGACGAGGTTATTGACGATCCTATACATCATTATGGCTTTATTCAGTTGTCGCCTTGTTTGCAAGTCCTCTTATCCAAGTTCTTGCATCATTGTAGTGACACTGCTAGTTCGGTTGTAGTCACTGAAACAGAATATGGCGGCTCCATTCTGGACAGCTTCAACTTTGAAATTGCTGAATTGGTCTTGGTGTGTGGATTCCACGTTGAAAAAAGCGCATACTAGCTGTGATCGGAAAAGAGTCGTGTAACACTTTGCTTTGACATCTTTCGAGCAAGTGGAGAGGTTTCTACGAAAGAAGGCTGTAGTCTGGGTGGCTCTTTTTGTCACCAGGTCCACATGACTATTCCTGAATAGTTTGCTGTCAATGGTGACGCCAAAGTACACTGACCCAAAATGAAAACTTTACATAGTATTCAAAAGTATATATTTCGATGATAAATTAAGTTTCAGCGTTAATATTTTCGGTCATCGAATCTTCAATGCCTTATCGATGTCTCTGAAAAAAATATTGGATGAAAATCATAAATTGCATAATTTTTATGAATAATTCAGTTCAGAGGGGTCAAAATTAAAATGTCTAAAAACAATTAAAACAGTCACACAAATTTTGGAAACAAGAATTTACTGACTGCGTGCTTTAAGTGATGTTAAAAAATCATCAGTAACCAGTGTGACCTCCATTTTTACGAATGCTTAGCAGAATACGTCGCCTCATTGAATTTACGTAACGTTGTATGAGCACGTTAGGGATACGTATGTAATGCTAACAGAGGTGCATATTGGAGTCATTTAACGCATCCATTTGATTATTGGACATAACCCTCCGACCCAATTCATCCTGCACGTGTTGTATGGGGTTCGTGACCCGGAGTGAAGCAGGCCAAGGCAAGAGGTTGACGTTATTTGTAGCATGGAATTGTGTGGTTATTTACGTGTTGTGTGAGGTCTTGCATTGTCATGCTGGAATATTTTGCACGAAATGACTAATTATCTTTTGTGCATGAACTCCGTAAAGACGAGCAATAATGGTTGCCGTTTAAACAGCCAAAACGAGTTAAGTTCACCAATTCGGTCATTTTTGTGTCCCATCCCCATTTTAGCATTTAAACAGTGTACTTTCTACCGCTTTAATGTTTATAAGTTTAGTTTAGGTTTATGTCTTGACAATCAAGTAAAAGAAAAGCAATGGAAACGGTCAATAGTTGTTCCTATCGACGTTTATCAACAGCAAGTACCCCCAAAATCGCCAAAAAAAATGCTGTCCCATCGTCATAGTATGTAATTTTAAGAATGTATTATGCTCAAATGGTTGTTTTTATAAGCAGTTTTCAAGTTTATTTTATTGACACACATATATACCTTTCATTTAATGTCCCTCATTTGATTGAAAAGTTAAAAACATTTTTTTTGTTGTACTGATGATTAATGTCCCATAATCTAACCAACTCACTAATCACACACCATGCATCATAAGCTCACATCAAACACCTCTATGTCAAGATGATTAATATGTGCATGGATTAAGGAAACGAATTCGGGGAAACATTTGTTTATTTTTCAAAGATGAAAAGATATCTGGGGTTGTCTAAAAAATTTGCAGTTTTGTGAATGACGTTACCCTATGTGTATTATTTGTGTAAGAAGAGGCACAGATATTGCAATTGACGCCAATGTAAGAACTATAACCTAACTATATAACAAACCACACAAGAACTTTTAAAGAACTTGTTTGCATAGAAAAACATATGTGCAAACATAAATTTGTGAATTACGTTACTGTGAATTACGTTACTACAATTTTACTAAAATCCAAATGCCTCTCTAAGTGCAAACACTAGCTGAATAAAATATTTGTTTTTCATCAAAGCAAATCTGTCCCAGTTAATTAAAATCAATTTAAACCATATAGCAGTTGTCATTTTATTTTAACAAGGATTTACCTATATGCTTTGGGTACATCAACTCCCCTATTCATGTAGCTTACAAAGATACTCATTATATCGACACACCATATGCAAAGTAATCTGTTTGAAAAACAAAATTGAATGGTGTAAATCTCTAAGGGATTGTTCTTATGGGTTTGAAGTGAGCTGGATTAAACATAGGTAACGTAATTCACAAGAAGGTAACGTAATTCACATTCTACAAAAAACCCAGAATAGTCCAATCAAAGGGCCAAAGGCAACAAATCGACGGTGATTATGAGTTTCTGACTTGTTGTTCAATTGTTATTTTCTCTTTTTCAAACCATTTTTATCTCTTTGCTGCTACCACTGGAGGTTTATTGGTGAGTTTATGTGTATACTTTGAAATGGGCACTCTCGCTTTTGCATCCTGGTCCATTTCAGTTAATCTCAGTGACCTCAAATGTTCTCATGACTTACTATGTTGATAACTTCTACGGTTTATATGATAGATAAAATAGTTAACTTCAATTTATAACTTCTTATCTCCAATTGAAGTGAGCAAATTAGCTATGTGAATTACGTTACCATTTATATTTTGCCATTTTTCTGAGAATGGCGTATCCTTGGGAATGATGCAAACTTTGCTTTTTTGTAATATATGTACATAAAATGGCATTTATCGAAGTTAGATTATTAATTCTGCATTGTCATAGTTTGTAGTGAGCCACAGCACATTTCAATTACGTGGACTTTTTTAAAATCATCATTCTATAATCATATTTTAAAGTGTAATTCCAACAACATTAATGAAACTAGATACAACAGCTTACTTCCAATATGCAAAGGATGATGTAAAAAATGTTAAGCAACACACTAGAACCTAATATTTTGCAGAAAAATATATGTTTCTACGCAGGAAATAAGACCAGAGTGTAAGGTATGTGAATTACGTTACCGACCTATTGGCACAATGTTCTTTACACAAGAATACAATTATTTCCAATACCAAAGAAGCATGTAATTTTTAATATTCATCATCGACTGTTTCAAAACCAATAATTCTTTTCTGGTCAACTCTTCAAATTTTATGGATACAATTAAAACAATAATTGTACTCATAGTATTGCAGTTGAATTCCACTGTCAATTCATAACAAACATGCCTATACCATGCTGAGAAGCAATAACATGATATATATTCTACATAATAGGCTTATTTGATCAACAAGAAATCCAAGTAGAAGTTCATGCTATAAAAGCTCTTTAATATTTCAGTCTTGTAAGAAATTTGGTATGTACAAGTATACTTTATCACAGTAACGTAGTTCACATTCAAATTCAGTGGTGCTCTTTGTGAGGCTGAATGAATTGAAATTTTTGGATGCGCACTTTTTTTAGACATTATTATCTAATTGACATACCAATAAGTAAAAAAATAACATAAGAATGAAAATCTAAGCCAAAAAAAATGTGGGACAAAAATTGGCTGCAATTGGTGAACTTAACTCGTTTTGGCTGTAAAACGATTACGTGGGTGAGTTAACGTGTTAACGCGATAAGGACGTAACGTCGTCACACGTGCGCTACCAGGTCTTGCACGAACTCTGACATACCCAGTTTTGTTGTACCGGTTCATAAGATAATGAATAGTCTGTCTAGAGCAGCCAAAATGATGCGCGATATAATTTACCGTAGACCCCGCCATGAGCACGCCAATAACTTTGTTTCTTTGATCTTTTGAAAGACGTGCCGTCACTAAATGGAAGCGTTTTGTAACAATAAATTATTTTTATTACCAGTACTCAGCTGCAAATCTTTTCTTGTCGGTTTTAAAACTGTTAATGAATCACCTGTTCCTCAGCACGTGCAACGTAAGGAACACGTTTTTCAGGCGTTGGCACTTGAATAGACCTGGGATTCGAATAAAAACTGCATAATCGTTATCTGCGACGAAGTCTCGATAAGCATGCGTAAATCTTACAACGACATGTCTACTAACAAAACAGTTATTCAAAGAAATAAAGTGTAATTTTTTCATTTTGGGTCAGTGTACTTAGCTTTGGAAGTCTCTTTCAACTGATGACCATGGTTGGTGTATGATGAACTTCTTTCTTTGCTATTGACTGATTTAACCAAGTCTCGCATGCAATACGATATCTGGTTCACAGTATAGCGCAGAAATGGATTGTTATTGATTCACGGTTGTTATTGATTCACTGTTTACTTTTGCACACATTGTGTGTTTGTATGGGGTTATGTTTGGTTCAGTACTTATTGTCTTTTATATGTTTGCAGTCATCTCGCTGAGGAGGAGAAAGCTGGTCGCATTACTTTAGTTATGTTCTGGTTGACATTTTGATGTTAGTGTTCTGTGCCCCTTCCTTGAGCGATGCCGTTGGATGGGTCTGTAGTGTGTGGTTATCCTATGGCGGGGTTGGGGCAGGTACTCTCAAGTTTTCTTGCTACGTAGGCTTGGACCCAGCACCTACTGTTTGCCCAAAATAAATATCAGGAATATAAATGCCTATTTTCCAAGGCTACTTTCAGCTCTACAGCCGTTCAGCCACCCTTTGACACAATTAACCCTTGATCATTGGGCTACCTTGTTTAACGTACAGTCGAGTCTCCCCAGGAAAACTATTTTTCTCCCCTTTTCAATCAGCATACATCGAGATATCGCGCTTAGGAAATAGCAGACTTGAACAAACACCACCCTATCAGGGTATCCATTTATACACCTGCATTTATTCACCTGGGTGAAGGGGAGCAAACGTGGGACGGGTGAGATTCGAACCCGGGGCGCTTCGATCCCAAATCCTGAGTCTTACCACTAGACCACCGTCCCCACAATATCAGGTATACCTTAAAAATAGTTTAAATTTTAGCAAAAAATAATCCCCTTCTGTACCTTGACGTAAAGTAAATGCCCTAAAAATCCATAGAAATGACCCCCATCATAGTCCAGTTTTGTGATGACCCCCCTCCAAAATCCACAAAATTATTCATTGTCCTTAAACCCCCCAAAAAAATTGAAATTCAAAATTGGTGAACCCCCAAAAGTGGGCCAAGCCTACATATAGTATCCGGGTACCCCCCCCCCCCACGCCCCCAGGGTGATTGTCATACTTACTTACCTTCAGATCCTGTTTCAACCCAGGAAAACGTCCAGACTGGGACGTAATGTATCAGACTTGATAACAAACACCCCACAGGGGTCCGCTGGCGGTCATCCCTGTCGTGGAGTTTGTACAACTGGGGAGTTTACTTACGGAAAGAGTAGTTTCCCTTATCAAGTTCTTTACTTGAAAAATAGAAAAAGAATACTAATAAACAATATTATTCATTGTCCTTAAACTTTTTAACTGTAAATAAACTTTCATAAACTGTAAATAGAGTGGTGGAGGACGCATCATTTTAAACCCCAAATTGTTCTACTCGGAGACGAGGTGTCCCAACATTGGGAGAAATTATATCTACAACAACAACAATATGGCGTCCACATGGGTTGAAATGCTGAAAAATTCTCAGAAAACTTGCATAATACAAGATAACAGACGCAAAATACACTTTACTTTCGCCAATGGCAACGAATTAGCCGAAGAATATGACTTGAAATCAAATGAACTTGTTGGTAGGACATATTTTTTTGTTTGGATGAAATTGTTCTAGAACAGACTATCATTGCACATGTCAGATCATGTTTGTTTTTGATGGCTTTACTGGCCCAGTTAACAATGTTTTTATCATTTATATACTGCCTAGAATGTCCGAGAGGGCGTATGGCATAGCAGCAGTACATTAGCGTAAATATGCAATTAAAATCATCCATAGGGAGCCAATGGTAGAGTGCATGACTCGAGACTGAGGGGCCGCGGGTTCGAGCCGCACCGGCTTCACTGCATTGTGTCCTTGAGCCAGACACATTAATCCTAGTTTAGTGCTGGTTCAACCCAGGAAGACCCATCATTTATAACTGAAAAGATTGTTGATCATGGGACGTAAAGATTCAAATCAAACGAACAACATCGGACAATGTTGCGAGAAAACCTGATTTACATGTAGTTGCATGTGAACACAAAGGCACAGACCAGCATTTTCATCGGCGCAGTCTGTTGATGCAGAACCTTTGTTATTCACTCTCTGTAAAGTATTGTAACTGACATACCGAGCAGGTTGGTTTGAGTCTTACATGTTTGGAAACTCTGAAGACAGGTTTTCTCGTGCTGAGGTCCATTTATTCTCTTTGAGACTTTGATCCCCTCAAATTGACTATTGTTTTTTCTATTTATTCTAAATCAAAAAATATGTCGGGCGACAAAGTATTTTCTAAACGTTTTGTTATTAAAGATCTTCTTGATTCTTATATTTATTCTTTTTGTATTTAACCAGTGAAAAATTGTGACCTAAACGACCGAAATCTGGCCCCAAATGCATAAAAAATAAATATTAAGAATGCACATAGAGCTGCTCAAAATTTAAAAAATTCTCTTGGGGCCCACGGTCCGCCAACCCGGGCGCCATCCCCCAACGAGACTATCCCACTCTCATGCTCTCTCACTTTGGCACTCTATGGTTTCCTTTGTCAGACCAATTTTCTAATTCACGCCTATGGTCGGCGGCCCTGCTTATTCCAGTTTTATGAATAAAATATCAGCACCCAGTGAAGTAATTGGCGTAATAAGCATTGAGTGTGAAACTTGCAACCTTTTTCAAGGGACAAATGACAGCACGATGACAAAATATACTTCAGAGGTAGAACAAAAAAATCTGCTAATATTTAAAAGTCATGTTCATCATAAAATTTCAACAAGCCCTTTTGGCTGACTCATTGGCCTAATAGGTGTGTAAGATCACAGTCACTTGTAGCATACAAAAAAGTCCCCACCCTTACTATCTAATAAAAAAGCCCCCCCCCCTTTACTATCACAGGCACTTGTAGCATACAGAAAATTTTTTTTGTTTGATTTGATTCTTTACGTCCACTCAACAATCTTTCAGTTATGCGGGACGGGTCTTCCTGGGTTGAACCAGTACTAAGCTAGGATAAATGTGTCTTGCTCAAGGACCACAACGCAGTGACGCCGGTGAGGCTCGAACCCGCGGCCCTTCGGTCTCGAGTCAAGCAATCTACCACTGAGCCACTGCGCTACAGAAAAGCCTCCCACCCTTACTATCTAGTAGAAAGCCCCCCACCCTTTCTATCTATGCTACAAGTGTCTGTGTGTAAGATGAAGTGTTTGAATGACCACCCCTGTAAATTAATTTAATTTACACTGGTGGCCATTCAAACACAACATCTTACTACATGTAATCCCTAACCAGATTGAAGCTTCAAAGTCTAGCTCAGACTGGCTGATTTATCAGGCCTATCTGCCAAAATATCTACACAGTCTCGTTAGAGCCTTCTCTGCTCGCATACACAAAGTATGGATGATAATGAAGACTAAGACCACCTGGATATATCAGTATGGGTGTTAACCCTTTTCCGAACGCTATATTTTTGTCTTGAAAATGGTGCCTGCTAAATTCAAGTGTACTTAAGACTAGATTTTTCATAGAAGCAAACAATATGAACTCTGATTAGACTGCTCCTTGGGAGCAGTCTGATCTGGGTCCAAATTGTTTGCAATATAGACTGCATAAGAACATAAACAAGCAAGAGGAACAGACAACAAAAGTTGTGACTGGGGGGCTATAGCTTAAGGGTTAAAAGAAGGATTTTGCGCATATGCCAGAAGTACCAAATCTCATCTACCGGCTAATTTATAGTAAATATGAGTATATTTCACTCTTGAGACTTTCCTATTGCTTTTATATAGTTCGAAAATGGAGGAAAAAAGGAAGCCTTGGCGGTGCTGGCAAGTGGGAGTTTGAAGTAGGAGAGCAGCTCATGCCAAGAAACTTAGATTCAGAGGGTCTCATGGAAAGCCTTAGTAATGTGAGTACAATTTTCTTAGATCGATATAAGCAACATCTGTAGAGGGAACAATTTAAACATCACTGTGTTTTTAAACCTAATATGTTTATTTATAATGAAATTAAACTAGTATCTATGTATTAGCTTTGAACAATTTCAGATACTTTATTTGCTATAGTTATAATGCATTGGCTGTGAACAATATCAGGAACTAGTGTCTGCTAGTTATTCATTAGCCCTATACAATATCAGAAACACTAGCTGCTAGCTATGCATTGTCCCTGTATAATTACTAACACTCTCTGCTATATATAGTTATGCATAGGCCCTGAACAATATCAGAAACACTTTGCTGCATGGTTATGCAGTGGCCCTGAAAATATTTGAAACACCATCTGCTAGTTATGCATTGGCTATGTACAACATCAGAAACAAGTGTCTGCTAGTGATACATTAGCCCTGAACAATATCAGATGCACTATCTGCTAGTTATGCAGTGGCTCTGAAAATATTTGAAACACTATCTGCTAGTTATGCATTGGCTGTGAACAACATCAGATCCAAGTGTCTGCTAGTTATGCATTAGCCCTGAACAATATCAGAAACACTATCTGTTAATTATTCATTATCCCTGAACAATATCAGATGCACTATCTGCTAGTTATGCAGTGGCCCTGAAAATATTTGAAACACCATCTGCGAGTTATGCATTGGCTGTGAACAACATCAGATCCAAGTGTCTGCTAGTTATGCATTAGCCCTGAACAATATCAGAAACACTATCTGTTAATTATTCATTATCCCTGAACAATATCAGATGCACTATCTGCTAGTTATGCATTGACCCTGAACAATATCAGAAACACTATCTTCTAGTTTAAAGCCTAGTTATCCATTGGTCCCGTACAATATCATTTACAAAAACACGATCTGCTAGTTATCCATTGGCCCTGATTAATTCCAGAAACACTTTCTAGTTGTTATGCATTGGCCCAGCTGAACAATATCAGAAACAATATCTGCTAGTTATATGTTAGCCCTGTACACTATCAGAAACACAATGTGCTAGTTATGCATTAGCCCAGATCATTATCAGAAACCATGATCTACTTGTCATACCCTGCATACACTAGTAGGTTATCATGAATGGTTGGCATATTCCTTGTATCATGGCAACTTGGTCATTAGCTTGTTAATTATTTTTACATGTACTTATTTGTTGAGATATCTGAGAAAGGTTTGTATCAGTGTTTGTTCTTGTTTCAGTGGCTCATAATGCTTTTTTTTTATTTCAGCCTGTATTTGTACGTAAAGATACAAAACCTGCCTTCCAATGGCGTGTCAGAAATCTTCCCTACCCAATAGAGACATATGATGTTACTTGTGACCCAGAACATAATATAGTTATCAGAACTACAAATAAAAAGTAAGTATAACTGGTTTTCATTTTTGACAAAACCCTTTCTTGGCTATAAGCATTAACTCTTCCTTGCTAGCGAAGACAGACAGAATGTTAGTCCTGATCTGGATCTAAACCTTTTGACACTCTGATAGTGTTCCTGAGAGAAATTTTTGAAAAAGTTCATTTTGAAAAAAAGTCAGCAGATGATAAAGCATGACTAATTACCCCGTATGCAAAGAGTTAGTGAATACATGTACATAGGTTTAGATAAACAAAATTTTTAAGTGTAAAATTGTAAATATTTTCTAATCCATCAGTTTGAACATATGTTTTGGGTGCTCAAAAGAGCCGTCTCATTGAGACAGTTCTTTTGAGTCCCCACAACATACAGGGTATGTTTTGGTTGAGAAATAAGAAAATTTATTTTTTGGTACACACTCTTAACTAAAGGCCTCTGCATGTAGTTGCACATTGACAGTGTTAACCCAAATAAGATGCATCAGGGTCTGCACTGTTTGGTCAGATTAAAACACTCAGAGACCAGAGTTTTAACTTAGAATTATCATTTGAGTGTATTAAAGAGAGTTTGTCATAAAACAATATATATACCCACAGCCCCAAAACATGATTATTTTCAGTATTTCCTCATTATAATGTGCAAATAACTTTTTCAAATTATGACCTGTTTTGAAAACAGAGTATATGTAATTTGTAAATACAGATCCGCTGCATACAAAGCTAGTCGATCAGGATCCACACTGGTTGACTGGAAAAGTTCATAAATTGCAAACTACCTGTAAGTTACTCAGAGAGTGCATAATGATACAGGAGCATGTGCACTTATGAGGTCAAATGTGGTATTTGGGTTGTGTGATCCTGATAAGACCAGACATGCTTTTGTTCTGGTTTTCCATTACATTTATCTGTATGTCCCAGAATTGACATATTGGAAAAACCTGTGTGTATGCATACATGTTTATAGCAGACACACTGTATTTTAGGAACTATAGTAAAACCTGTGTAAAATGGCCACTCAAAAATAGACAAAACAAAGATCTTAATGACAAAATTAATGGTAGCATAATGAAGGTCTAAAGTACTGCAGAATGCTCCCCTTGGAGCATTCTGCAATACTTTTGACCTGCATTAAGTGATACATGTAATTGGTCTTGAAAACTAATTTTCGGTCCTTTTTAGAGTCACCCTCAGTGGCCATTTTACACAGGTTTTACTGTAATGTTAGATTTCCAAGCAACAAGACATCTTATAATGTCCATACCTATGCTTTCTAGCTTGAACTTTTACCACAATAATACCTCATTGGGACGAAGGAAAATTATTATGTTTTTTTAAGATAAGAAGTATTTTACCTTAAGCTTTGTTTCTTCTTTGTGTATTCCCAAATCACATACAACATAAAAAATAGGTCCAGCATGATCCAAACAATGTAAAGTTGGATAATCCCAGCCTAAGCTCCTTCACTGCACTTAACTTTAACCCTTAATGCGCCAATCGCAACAATAGTCGTCTGCTTTACTCCTCTACTGAAATGTTTAAGAAGCCTCTATGGCAAACAGTGTGGACCCAGATCAGACTGCTCCTATAGGAGCTGTCTGTTCTGGGTCCATGCTGTTTGCTTCCCTTCTTAATTCGTCTGTCATGTAAGGCAATTATTTGCAGCAGACGACTTCAACAGACGACATTTTCAGATACATTTTTTTCTTGGCGCTATAAGGGTTAATAGGGTAAATACAGTTGTGATTCATCAGTTGAAACAATTCAAATATTGCCAATTGTGTTTTATATTTAACTGTGTTATGTTTTTTGTGTGTGTTTTTTCCAGATATTATAAAAAGTTTAAAGTACCTGATATGGAGAGATGTAATCTACCACTGGACCAGAGCTGTCTTTCAATAGCACATGCAAATAATACATTAATAGTCACAGTAAGTATATTTCTGGCCCAAAATCATGATGAGGCCCTATAAATGGGTCTGTGGCCCAGTTCCCATTCAAATACATGCAAATATCAGAATTTTAATGGGCCATTTGAAATTTTGATGCGCCCTTTAGAAAATTTGATGGGCCAAAGAATCTTTAATATGCACCTCAAAGCAAAACGAATGATATATTTGAATAGCGTAATATAGATGGGGTCCAGCCAAAAATAAAGTCCATTTTGGCGTAACATTTATCTTTTTCTCACAAAATGGTTCTGGCCAAAATAGTAAGTGAGTATGATCAGGAAATACCACAATCACAAACTGCAGACAACCCTGTGGCACCACGAGGAAGAGCCACCCAACCACCACAAGACACCAGGAAGACAAATTAAGCAAAGCAACCAGCTCTCTCTTCCCCATCAAGATGATTGCAATGCTAGAATGGACATAAAGTAACGCACAACAAAACATAGAACAATTACAGACTCCCACAATGGGAGTAACAATAAACAAAAAGTCAACAACAACAGAACCACCGCCTTCGAACGGACAGCAGCCTAAGCCACCGGGAGGCTTAAATGCATTTTACTGGTACCAAATCTTCGCCCTAGATTCTGCTGTTGTTGAAGTACAAGAAATGTTCAGCTCGCATGGAGGCCATCTAACTAATGCAATGTATTATCATGGAGAAACACTCTAATCAAATTAACACACCATGATGAAACAAAGAAAAGGGCTCATGACTCACAGATAGTCAGAGCTAAAGAAAACCTCAAGTTGAGCCACGGTGGGTCCAGCTACAGATAAGCATCAGGCACAAACCCACCAATCCTGCTGATTTTTTTTTTTCAACATTATTTTTAAAATAATTCTTTCATGAATACTGACAGAGCGCCAAACTGTTTGCAAAGAGTATCAGCCAAGACACTAGATAAGAATGTGTAAACAAAAGTTAATTTTCTTATTTCTCAACCAAAACATAATGTTGTAGGTACTCAAAAAGACCGCTTCAATTAGACAGTTGTTATGAGCAACCGAAACATAATGTTAAATCTGATGGGTAAGAAAATATTCACAATTCTGCCTATCTGGACCTATGCTCAGCATAAAGCACCAGCAGGAAACCTGACCTGCTAACATAGTTTTAAGACTATTACCAGAACTGTATCCTTATATCTAGCCCCGAGATTATAAAACTTTTTTCATGCTCATCTCAACTGAGCATGGAATTGCAACTGCTCATAAAAACTTTAATACGGACAAATAAAGAAGTTTCATGCTTTAAGTCTCTCAGATAATGTATTTATCCTGCTCATAAATGTTAAAATGCCAACAATTGTTAGCATTTTAATATTTATGAGCAGGATAAATTTCGTGCTCAGCTGAGTTGAGTATGAAAAAAGTTTTATAACCTCGGGGCCAGATGATCAAGCAGAGATAAAACATGTAAATAACAGGATCAGAAGTCAGTATATTATTCTTCATATTGTACCATTAAATACTGTAAACTCGGAAATTTTCGCGAGGGTTTTATTTTCACGAAACTTCGCATATGAAATGGCAAGATCACTCTGTCGTTTACTGTTATAGGTAAATATGCCCTAGTAGCAAATTTTTAACGCTGCAAATATGTCGCGAAAATAAAATTCTCATGAAAATTTCCAAATTTGCTGTATACTTAAATCCAAATGTAATAACAGTATGTATTTATATCTTTTTAATTTACCTGAGCAAGAAGTGATCAAAGTGAGCTATTGTGATCACTCAATGATCTTCATGTGTTGCCCGTGTTTATACATGTACCGGGCAGACAGGCTTATCACAGTATGGCAAACTACTTCTACCAAATGGCTTCAATATTTAAGTGTGCACTGTAGGTTTTATAGTTGGGAATAGGTGAGAAGGTAATTTAAGTAATGATATCAGGACTTTAGTTAAGAGCTCCTAACGAAAAACTAATTTTCTTATTTCTCAACCAAAACATATGTTGTGGGTACTCAAAAGAACCGTATCAATGAGATGGTTCTTTTAAGAAACCAAAACATATGGTCAAACTGATGGGTAAGAAAATATTTACACTTTTACGTTGAATTTTTTTTTGTTTATCTAAACCCATGTATTATAACAGCATCGTGAGTACCTCATGCAACACAATGAAGAAATAAGAAGATACAATGATTTTAAACCACTTATTATCCAATTTACTGGGGATAAAAGTGGATTTATAAGTCCTATTAAATAACTAACGTATTTATAAGGTAATGCCTATACATTTGCAAATTTTATCATCTATATAAATGAGATGAAGAAACAATCTGTGCACCATAGGTTTAGATAAACAAAAATGTTTAGCGTAAAATTTTAAATATTTTCTATTCCATCAGTTTGAACATATGTTTTGGGTGCTCATAAGAACTGTCTTATGAGACAGTTACAACACATGTTTTGGTTTAGAAATAAGAAAATTAGTTTTTCGATATGCACTCGTAACTAAAGTCCTGGTTGAAACAATGGAAAAATCCTAATTTATTAGATGATGGCGCGTCTGGGAATGATATAACACCATTTATTAAAATCAAGAAACAATTAGTGGTTTACATATATTAATAATGCTGTGTAGTGACATCCATAACAACATTGCATACACTATGACAAAATATTAACATTTTCACTCCAAAAACACAATTCCAAAGTAATGTGATAAATAGATTCTAACATTCATGCTCCTGTATTTAAATTTATTAAACTGGTTGCAAAAAGGCGATAAAATGCTACGAGAGCCTAGCATTTACACTGATTTTCAATAAGTAGGTCCAATTGCATATATTTTTTTCGTTTTTTTCATGTGTGATAATATCATTGTTTTTAACGTTTAATTTTAGCTAAACCTTTAAGAAACTATGTCCTAAAATTCTGAATGCAACACTTTTGTATCTTTTTTGCAACAAGCATCCATCGGTACGTGGTCAAATGGGCATTTTATCGAGGACAAAACCTTCGTTGCACAGTACTATCTTTACTCTTGACTGTAAGACAAGATACTTGCATCATATATCTCTTGGTTTTGGGTCAAAATAGATTGTACGGACACTAAAATAACTCGCAAGTTTATTTCATTTCAAATTATTCGTGCAAGAAAATATATACAACAGACCAAAAATTTCGTCTTTTTTAGCAGCAAATATTTTGAATGGCTTATCAATTTGCCACATGTTTAGAAATTTATAACGACTTAGCTAAACGTTTGAGCAATTATTTATTACTGAAATGCAACTGTGTAGGCAATTTCCTATTACATACCGGTATTATTTGGGTAAAATCGTGCTGATATAGTCCTGAGGGATAGGTTTAATCAACAGTACTAAATGTAACGAAGGTTTTGTTGATTTCAGAAGGAAACTCATTTTAACAAAACACAAAGTTCTGTTATTTTTAAGACTTCATTTTAAACGAGAACTCTGAAAAAGGTAAAAGAACACGAAACGAGCTGAAAAATAAAGCATGTGAACAACAGATTCACCAATTCATATCCGTAACGAAGGCTTTTCCCCATTTCTAACGAATCAGCTGACTCTGAAATACATGTGACAGTTTGCTGTTAAAGCTAATACTTGTATGAAAACGGTTACTTGTTTATTCAAGGGAAATTACTCTCTATGTTGTACATTCCTGACAGAGACGGATGTTTACATATTCTTAAATGACATTTATATGATTATTTACGGAAATTTAATGAAAAGTAAGATTCTTTCAATAATTAGAATCTTTATGTGAATTCTGAATCGTAGACATTATTATTTCAAAATGACTTTGATCATAAATACAGCCTATGTTAATAATAATTTCTTCATATATGCTTGCCAATGCCCAATGTCCGATTTTTATGTACGATACAAACGCGACAAAACCGCTCTCCTACAGGTTCCATTAATGGCCTGACCCCCTCTGAGGGTCATAGGCATTAAATTATAATCATTAAAATTAAAAGTATTACTTCTTAGTAGTTTAGGAATAAAATCATCTAATAGAACTTGTCTTTCATTTTCACACCCATATCACTACATCTAGCGATACGAATCCAGTGTTGATAAATTGGCTTTTGATTTGTTCGTGCGTCCGTTTGTCTGATGGTGTGTTCGTGCGTCCCTCTGTCTGCATAAATTTATACACAATGCTAAGTAATAGTCTTCCAGGAGAGAGGCAAAAGGCTTGCTTCTGTCTCCATCACGGAAACATCTCCAGATTTCCACCTAACATATAGTAAAAATAGGGGAAATCTGGGGTCAGAATCAAAATGATAAAAAGGATAATTTTTCAATTTTTCTCCATAAAATCATATGTTGTGGCTGTGTATTAGAATCTCCTCACTGAGGTGATTCTATTACACATCCAAAACATATGATTTAATGGAGCACTTCTGATAATTAAGGTAAAAAGACTGGTCTTTTGTGAAAATGTTATGAGCATGGAGACGTTCACGTAATACTACCTCGGTCTGCATTTTACATACATAACACCTTCGTTACCATTAGGAAACTTTCGTTACCTATTTTGTCATGGGCATTAAACGGATTTGTATATGTTCAAAATGCACAGAAAGTGTACAGAAGTATTGCTTACACATTCATACTTCTTTAGAATAATCGTTTATCTAACAAGGCCATGTATTTACTAGAAAAACTCTAATGAGCTCTACACACGCTGTCTTGGTTTTCCATTTATGGGACATGTGCGTTCACCTGCCTTTCAACATCAATGAAAAGGCAAAATAAACCATTAAACAAGTTCATTCTATATTATGTTTCATTTGTGTGCATCTTTTTTCTAAAAAAGAACACCTAAGTATGTCAAAAGTATCAGATTTGGCAGTTAAAACCTTCGTTACCACTCAGTAACGAAGGGTTTATGGAGTTTGTGTGCAAATTACGACATAGGAGAGACAACTCATGTATGTGTTGTGTTTTGCACATCGCTGATAAATGTCTACTGCTAAAATTTGATAAATAATAAATCAATATCACTGCAACATTTCTTGTTAGAACTGTTTATAACAATGACACTAATTTACTTACTTTCCTTCCACACAGGAACACAAAACTCTGCTTGGTTTCTCTCAGTTGAGTAACCTCGTGGTAACTTTTCAATGATGGCGGTTGTTGATACTTTGCTGTGACGTCATATATTAGATCATATAAAGAGCTATTCGGGAATAGTCCTGTTGTTTCGTATTTCTATAACGAAAGTTTAAATCACGAAGGTTTAAATTCCCTATTGATTGTAATGCAGATTCCGTATTTACAATTGGCGCTGTCAGTAATGGCTTTAAAAATTATACGACAGCATGTACGAGGCAAGCACTTATACCGTACCTGATCTATAGAGTTTGCCTGAACCTGTGCTTATAGTCACGAAGATTTTACCTATTTACTTTTGAATCATAGATGGTTATTTTTTCCATAAGCCAATAGGCAGACAACGCACCTAAGGGAGGAATATGTTATTCCGGCAATAACAGCTATTTATAAGTATATTTTCAGGGAGCAATTGCCTTGTAACACGTAATTTGATAGCTGCTACAGCCTGTATCATGTGTCAGTTACGAAGGTTTTACACACATTTGATTTTTCGGCGACATGTAAACAGATGAACGACTATCAGTACATAGTTACATTTCAGCTTATTAAGTTACTATTTCATAAACTAGAATAGTTCGCGCACGTTAGAAATGCAGGGAATGAGATGTACACTGCATGAACTAAAATATATCAAGCACTTTATTTCCGAGTTTCTTCTTGGCGACAGTATCGAAGGTTTAAATTTAGTCATATTTTGATACCAAAAAAAATAAACGACAAAGCAGGGAACCCAATTTTTTCAATGTTTGTATACTATAAGCATCTCGTAATAATAGGACACATGCAATGACAGTTTCTCACATGCACCATCTGTTAGAAAATACGAAGAACACAACTTGGACTCACTATTGAAAATCAGTGTAATCTCTTTTCCTCAACTTGTTTAATAAATCAATAAAACATGAGCATTCATGTAAGATCCTCTGTGTTATGTTCATCTTCTTTACATGCTAATCTAGATCTATGTAATTATTTCAGTATAAAAAGCCAGCTATGATAGTTGATATGGAGAAAAATCTACAAGACGAATTCAAGAAAATGAAAGCCAGTAGAGACGGAGATGTTGATTGTACTCCTAGCTGATACTAATTCATGTGTCATGTTACACAGACAGTCTTACAAACCGTTATAATACAGTTAGATCAGGCCAAGCAAAAAATATGTGTGTTTCAGGTTGCATAAAATTCTAAAATAGGGATGGATGGTAGGTTGGAAAATATGTTTATTTTGTTAAAAGTTTTTACATTCGGAAGATTTGAAAATAATATGGTTGAACTGGGAAATCCCCTTAAATGCTTAAAACATTTAGGGTCCGGCAAAAAATAAGACACGGTTAGGTAACCTGAACACACAAATTTGTACCCAGACAGAATGTTAGACTTATCAGGATCCAATTTGTTTGACACATTGATATTCTACCTGAAAGAGTTTCATGTATTTCCCCCACAAATTCCACAAGACTGTGGTACCAATTACCGTGCGATGGCCTTGTGCTTAAATGCACGGTTGCCACAAGAATGCTACAAACCATACAACTGACCATGAAGTTCGCAGACAGTCTTGCAACTCAGCAAGCACATCTTGCGACAGCCCTGTGCATGAACGCAAGACAATCATCATTTGGCTGCCTTACGGTAAGTGAACATCCACATGAGGTTTGCAATTTTGTCAGCGATCAGCGGCACGGCCTGATGCCTGCAGATAATCACACAACCAATATGATTGATGTGGAACATGCTTTATGGAATGTGATCACCAAATACAGGTGAAACTACTTTATGTACATTTGGGTGAGATGTTGACCTCTTCAGCAATGTGATATGCTTACAGAGTGATCACTGTTTGGTGGTCTTATGGTACCTCATATTTATTTATTTTATATGGTTTTACAAGTTTGTCCTTATTTTAAATCTCATTTCTTACTTAACCCTTAAAGTGCCGACAAAAATGCATTTAAAATGTCTGCTTAAGTTGTATGCCTTATATTTGCCTGGCATTGTTGACTAGTTTAAAGTATAGATGCAAACAGCATGGACCCAGATCAGACTGTTGGATCTGTGTCTATGCTGTTTGTCAAAGAGGCTTCTAAAACATTTTTTCAGCAGATGACAAAACAGACATTTGTTGTGATTAGCGCTAAAGGGTTAAATAATGATGTCTTACTGGTTAATGTACTTGTATTATGGAATAAATGAACATGATATTATCAGCTGTGTTTTTTTTCTTTGAGCTAGATAAATTGCAACAGGGTTCCTACCAGTTTTCAAAACTGAAATTCCATGATTTTTCCATGATCATTTTCCATTTTCCATGATTAAAGCACCACTATCTTTCTGTATAAAATATGCATTATTTATAGAAACTGTGTTAAATTATGGCCTCCAACCTCCCCTTATAGCCATTCCTTTACCACCATTTCGAAATCTCAGTGCTTAAATTTCTAAAGTTTGAATTTTTTCTTTTATTTATTCACATTCATGACTGAAAAATAAATTATAAAAATAACATAATCCCATATTTTGTTTTACATGTGTAATACATAATTTGATTTTAGTTATAGTATTTAGTCAAACATAATTATTAAAAGTCTTAAAGAGTTATCTGTTTAGGCAGCTTTTAAAATATGTAATTATAATAGGAAAAATTTCTGAAGTCAATATAATTTATGTGAACCTCAGTTATTTTGAAATTTTCTGCGTAGATCCCTATTTGAGTATTTGTAAAGCTGATCTGGATATAAAATGAAATATCAGATTATAAAACAAACATGCATATGTAAAATTATCTGTCACAAATTCACAGCCTTTATTAATATAACACAAATTTACAAAGAAGTGTTGCTTGCTTGCCACACAATTGCTCTAACAATTATACATTGCAGAACACAAAGCTAGGTAGGGTGAAAGTTTGTTACAAATATAAAGGTTTGATGATGCTGAAGGTACATGCAGGTTGGGATAATGTCAATACAAGTCCAAAAGTCTTCAATAACCCTAATACTAAGTTCTAACTGTCAAACACCAATTTACAAAGAAATGTTGCCTTTGCAAGCAACACGGTTCTATGTTAAAACAAGGCTAGCAATAGTTGAGCTTGAAACAATACATCAATTATAACTGATTTTTCATTCAAAGACTTTGCAAAAAGGTGTTGCTTGATAGCTTTAGATGTACTAAAAGTTTATATATATCAACAACATACAAAGCTTGGATGAAAGTTAGTTAAAACTAAAAGAACAAATATAATGCTTAAATGGGGCTAAAATTGCCAGTCAACCCATCTTCAACAGCCCTAATACTATTTACTATTGTCAAAGTAAGTAATGGTGCAAAGATCAGGAATCGATACAATCAAGTACCACACCTGACCCAGGATACCAATGGGAAAGTGACAAACTCACAGAAGACACCACAAACGAGAGCCAAGAGGTCAGCCCTTTCCCAGCAGGTGACCACAAAGCACATATAAACAGACGCGCACAAAACAAAGCAAACACAAGACAGAACAAAAACATAAAAGATCCACAAAAGAAGTACCGCCTTGGAACGGTCAGTAAAATATTTTACTGGAGGGCTTAAACCGGTTTAACGGCGCCAACCTCACCCTTAATTCAGATGTGGATCAAGACACATAGATATTTGGTTTGCATGAGAGACCCCTAACTTATCAATGCATCATCTCCTAAAACATATAAATCAAGATATAACAAGGAGATAAAGCAAGGATAAGGACTCAACAGTAAATTAAACTGAATACCGGAGCAAAAGAAATCCAACAGGTAAACCCCGGTGGGCCCGACAAACAGCCAAAGCATCAGGCCCCTACCATCTCATCAATAGATAAGTCTTTAAGTCGGAACCATCATAGAGTCTGAAGTCCGACCCACCGGCGTGCAATTAAAGAGGAAAGCAAAGTTGCCAACCGTGATTGGGTTGACTACCAAGCATGCAGTCTGTTGCAATACATTAATGTTATAGCCAATCTTTTTATAATGGGAAATTATTTTAATGAACTGCGCTGAAAAATTATTAGAGCCAACAATCTTCTTCAACTTATACACCAAGTCACCATAGAAATCAGGTTCCGAAAGTCCTTGGCGCAAGAGAGATTTAAGTCCAACTTGGAATTTAGAAATCAAATCATAGTATCGTCTATAAAATTTTGAAAATGTTTTGCGAAGTTTATGATACCGATAGCCTTGTTTAAGAAGTTTCTGAGTTAACAATTTATTGCGAGTGTTGAAGTCAGCAACATAGCTAGATGCTCTAGCAAAACGAATGAGTTGAGAGATATAGACTCCATAGGATGTAGAACGAGGAACATCACCATCTAAAAATGGGAAATTGACAATTTCAAAATCAAAGTCGTAACGTTTGTCATAAATTTTGGTAGAAACAATATCATTAGAAATTGACAAATGCAAGTCTAAAAATGCGGCTTCGGTATCAGAGGCATTGGCTTTATTAAGTTGGAGCTCTGAAGGGTATATTTGACTAACCATATTGTCAAAATAAACATTATTAATATTTAAAATATCGTCCAAATATCTGGAAGTAGTGTTAAATGCTTCAATAACATCAGCCTGCTTATCATCAGAAAGAGACATCATAAAGTCCCTTTCATAACAAAACAGGAATAAATAACACCAATTTACAAAGAGCTACATAACTATAAAAGCATGCAGGAATCACATTGTGCGTAGGTTAGCTTGATTATAACTGATTTTCATTTAACTGATTTTCATTCAAACACTTTACAAAGTGTTACTTGCAAGCTTTACAATTATATGTCAAAACAACACTAGCAAAGTTTTTCATAAAATAATGCAGAAATTTACATTGACATTTGTGCATGTGCTACTAGCTTGAAACAATAATTCTCAGCACCTATGTACTAAAGGGTTCATTTCAAATGTCTCCAATTTTACTTTTAAGAGATAACACTTTGTCAGATTGTTTGGAGACTTAATTTTTCATAATATATAGTATCAATTTAACATGACATACAAATAGTATTAATTGTAATGAGTTAATTAAAGAAGAGAAACTACCAGTAGCTTTATCCCTTAAGTAATTTCAAGTTATAATATCTCAACTTTTTTCAAAATTCCATGATTTTCCATGATTCAAATTTTTGAGTATTTTGAAATTCCATGATTTTTCCAGGCTATTCTTCAAAATATCAAATTCCATGATTTTTCCATGCCTGGAATTCATTTTGTCCATTTTCCAGGTTTTCCATGATGGTGGGAACCCTGTGCAATGCCAAGATGTTCTCAAAAAAATTACGGTGTACACTGGGATGAGCCAGTTTCACTTGATCTGGATGCGCAGGTTACATTTTTTATACCCACCCACAAAACATATGGATATAGTTTTCATGCTCCCCATTTTTCCGTCAACTTTTTGTTTTTGTTGAATAACTTAAATCGTCTGATTTTATCAAATTTACAACCCATTTTAACCATTAACAATTAGACAAAGCATGTTTGGTAGGGGATAAAGGGGCTGAATGATCAGTATTGCAAGAATAATGCCACTTTGTAATTTTTACTGTTTGATGTTTGCAATATACGAGGGTCATTTGGAAAGTTCTTAGCATGGCATTATAACTCCACAATGCGCTGATAAAATGCTATCAAATAATATATTTTTGGAAACTAGAATTCAACGGCTACTTGATGGTTTAATTTTTGTCGAAAAAGGACTTGGCGTGCACGTGCAGCGCATGCTCGAAATGGGTAGGGGTTTATATACTGGCGGAAATTTTAAGCAAAATACTTGGAAAAAAGCGAAGGAAAATTGGGGACCTTATTTGCGATCATGATTTGACATATTTACGATTTGTTGTCAACTTATTTTTTATTAGAATATATTTTACGATCACTGCTTGCACGACTACTACCTTTACATTCGGAAAATGTTGACTAAAAGAGAAATGGTAAACTCTCAAAAATGGGACTTTTTTGAATTTTCTTTATACTTTTACTATAAATTGTGTCACTACAGGAGCACGAAAAATGCCTATTGAGTATATGTTTTGCTTTATTTGTAGCGAACAATGCATAAAAAGCATTTCGTCGCGCAAAAAGTGTGGCTTGTTTGGTTCTGTATTCAAGAAAATTATTCCTTATAACACAACCCCTACTTTTCAAGAAGTGGGTGGGGTAACTTAACCCCTCATATTTTGTCGATGGCATAAGAGCTTCTCATGGTAACGCGATAACCATCACAAAATTGATTAATTTCTACTCTCAAGGTGTTTTCACATTTTTGTTTGCCATGGTTTTAAATTGAAATAAACCAGAAGGTCAACTTATAGCTAAATTAATCTGACCCATGGAAAGATTATACGAGTTATATTCCCCTTGATCTGGTTTACAAAATTTATTTTGGTTTCAATACTAAGAACATAAAGAGTGCTTAACAAAAATACCTACGCATGACATTTTCAAACTACTGTTTGTTATATATTTTCAAAATATGTGCATTGTGACATGAGATTTTTAGTCGAAAACATTAGCACACTGCTATGCTTTCTAGACGGTTTAGGTACTGCTGTTCCAGTATCAAGTTATTAGAAACATCCAACTCGGTCATCAATTGTATAATGACTGTACCAGATTGTGGCCTACCAAAAGGTACAAAATTATCTAATTTCATGCACTATTGTTAATGTTCTGCACACTTTTCAAAAGGTAAAATGTTTTATTTTCTACTGAAATTTTGCGTTTTCCAGTATGCAAACAGTACATGTATTCACAATAACTTTTTTCGTGTCTGCTTTTTAATATCCTCATGAAATTTGTGCCATAACATAGAGGAAAGATAGCTCTTTAAATTGATACCATACATGATAGGGTTTGTAGATCGGCTACTGAGATATAAGACCATGCTAAGAACTTTCAAAATGCCCCTCGTAGATAATAGTGTATGCTTTGCAAAATCTACCCATCCTAGATCCTTCAGTGTATCCTTTTTTTAAATACTTTGTAGGTATGCTGCAGACATATTGAAGATGTACATGAAGAATTTTTTTGATGTAAAAATAATTTTGGATAAGATCGGGAATGCTGGTTGTTTTCTGTCATTATCCATGTAATGCCATTTTATACATGCTAAAGTGACTGTGGTTATACTTGGAGAGAATCTGAATAATGTATAACATGCTTCAAGTTGGAAAGTGTAAGCATGACACTGCCTGGTTTAACTTTTTACCTACCAGTATCATCTGCGGATAACCTTGGCAAACAACATGTTGGGCCCAATAGTATTCCTGAATGTAATTTTAAAAAAAAAATATTCTGAAAAACAACTGCAGACAACAAAACAGCATGCAAAATTTTCTGGCATGCAAAGAGTTAAGTAAATTGCCCCGGTACTAAGTATATAGGGGGTATATAGTTTTTGCCTTTTCTGTAACTATGTCTGGCTGTCTGTAAACTTTTTTTCAGTCAGAGATTTCTCAGCAACTACTTTACTAAGAATTCTGAAATTTGGTACAAAGCTTGATAGTGATGAGTTGTATTGTGTTTTAAAATAACAGCCACATATACTTTATCAGTCCCTTTATTCATTCATTTTACTTTCTCTCCAATTAAAATTTCTTTCGCAGATTTCTCAGCTCCTATTGGAGCCAGTGTTTTCAAATTTTGTGTACACCTTCAGGTAGGCAAAGTGTATTGTGTAAATGAAAATTAAGATGCTAATCCTCATTTTGCTTTCTTTTTTCATTTTTCCTTCTGTCACTTATAAAATACATATAGACATTTTTTTTCTGTCAAATCTTTCTCAGCAACTACTTGAGTTACGATTTTGAAATTTGGTACAAAGCTCGATAGTGATGAGCTGTATTGTGTAACAAAAACAGCCACACATTGCATATCAGTCCCTTTATTTGTTCATTTATCTTTCTCTCCAATGATAATTTCTATCACAGATTTCTTGGCTCCTATTGGGCCAGTGTTTTCCAATTTTGTATACAACTTCGGGTAGACAAAGTGTAATGTGTAAATGAAAATTAAGATGCTAATCCCCAATTTGCCTTCTTTTTTCAAATTTTCCTTCTGTCTCTCCTATAAAATACATATGGACATTTTTTCTGTCAAATATTTCTCAGTAACTACTTGACTTAGGATTCTGAAATTTGGTACAAAGCTTGATAGTGATGAGTTGTATTGTGTAACAAAAACAGCCACATATTGCATATCAGTCCCTTTACTTGTTCATTTTTCTTTCTCTCCAATGAAAATTTCTGTCGCAGATTTCTCAGCTCCTATTTGAGCCAGTGTTTTCAAATTTTGTGAACACCTGCAGGTAGGCTAAGTGTATTGTGTAAATTAAAATAAAGATGGTAAAACTCATTTGGTCTTTTTCAACTTTTCTTCTGTCACTCCTATATAACACATATGGACATTTTTCTTCAGTTTTCTTAGGATTATGAAATTTTGTGTACACCTTCAGGTAGGCGAAGTGTAATGTGTAAATGAAAATTAAGATGCTAATTCTCATTTTGCCTTCTTTTTTTCAAATTTTCATTTTTTCCTTCTGTCACTCCTATATAACACATACAGACATTTTTCATCAAAGTTTTCTCAGAAACTTCTTGATTTAGGATTATGAAATCTTTAAAAATTTTGTTTTTTTCTCTGAAAGTGTTACAACCTCTGATGGCTTCTGGTGGGGTATGTGAGCTTTGCTCACTTCTTGCTATATTTACCAATGAAGTGAAGGAAAACAAAGCATGTGTATGAAAAATTAATTTATTGCATATTGTAGTATGCAGACACTGTCATATTCAACAATAATAAATCAACAAAATGTTATTTATACATTAAACATATAGTTAAATAAATTGCATTTTACCAATACAAAACTAAAATAAGCTATATAAGGTTATTGAACAGTAGAATCACTTTTTGGAACTTACCTTCTTACAGAGTTGGATTTCTCTTGCTCACTAATAAAGCACACTGCATAATATGGGCAGCGACCCAACAAAACCTGTCTTCATGGTTTCCGACAACCAGTCTCCTCAGCTACAGAGACTAGCTAGAAAATAAAATTTGCTAGTAGCAAGTTTTGATATGATCCTTTCAAATAACAATGGCGCTGACCAGACTGCGCCAATGACAGGTTTTCTCAAGTCTAGGCCAAAGTTATGTAGATACAAAAACTATATATCAAGGCAAATGAAAGATAAATGCATTATTCAGTTCATCAATTTGTTTGGTTTGATTCTTTACGTCCCAGTCAACAACTTTTCAGTCATGTTGGGGCAGGTCTTCCTGGGTTGTACCAGTACTAAGCAGCGAAGAAACTGTCTTGCTCAAGGACACAACACAGTGACTATACCAGTGGTGAGACTCAAACTAGCAACCCTTCAATGCCCTGTCTAATGCTCTACCAAGTGAGCCACTGGGCTCAGCATCCAATCAATTTTAGACCAACAGCAGTGGAGTTAATGAGTTGGTGGTCTGCTTGTCAAACTGAGTGGTTGTAATAACTGGATTCTGAGATTTAACACTAATATTTTCCCCGCCAGTCACAAGTTTTGTCGCCTGCTCTCTTATCTGCTTATGTTCTTAAGTAGCCTATATTGCAAACACTATGGACCCAGATCAGACCACTCCAAAAGGAGTGATTGCAATAACTGGATTCTGAGATTTGACACTAACCCTTTTCCCACCAGTCACAACTTTTGTCATCTGTTCTCATTCTGAGTATGTTCTTGAGTAGCCTATATTTCAAACAATATGGACCCAGATCAGACTGCTCCCTTTTGGAGCAGTCTGATCAGGGTTCATACTGTTTGCTTCTATGATAAAATCTTATCTGAAGTGCACTTGAATATAGTCAGCAGACATAAAAAGCAGATAACATGATTCAAGTGTCTTCAGATAGACTTCAACAAATCAGTAAAGCTACCACAATCTGTCTAGTACGTAATTCAGGTCTCTGAGGATAAATAATGAGGGAAAGTCAGACTGTCATAAATTTGAAAACCTTCACCCAGATATTATTTTTGAAAGTGAATGCATTGATTACACTTGCATTCCCCTATCTTATATAGAGAAATCAGGGATCATTAAAGATACACAATATTTTCTTTACTCTTGGTAAAAAATAGCTTGTAGTATATATAAAGCAGTAAACTATTTCAAATAGTGCATAAATATGCACATTTTCTGGATCTAATATATCTCAAATTTAATTCCAAATAGAGGGTACAGTACTTTGAACTATCCGAGTTGGAACTATTGAGTTTTTACTGCAGTAAAGTAATACTAATAATATGGTATGCTGCTATATAGACTGTGGACATGTTAATTTATTCAGAAAGACAATGGTTAACAAAGAAATGTCTATTTAATTCTTTTCCCGCCATACACAACAATTGTCATCTACTGGCTAATCTGCTTATGAGCTTTCATGACCTATCTACCCACATCAGACTGCTCCGTTACAAAGGTTATCAGTAGTATACATCAGCAGGCAGAGATTAAGTGTCCAATAATTAGGGTGAATAAAGTAATTTAACCACATCAGCATCCCAACCACACTTGTATGACAAATTATAATGTATGATCTTGATGCTTGACATACATATGAAGCTATGAATAAAATTGTTAAAAATATATATATTAGGTATATGTTGTACAAAAATAATATCATAAACTCTTCCCACAACCAGATATCACACTTTAACAGTATATCACAGAAAACAAGCATACAGTATACTGAATTTCATATGCATCTATAATTATATGGGCCACTCATGAAATTTTGGTACTTATTGCATTGGCGAGCCGTCAAGGCTCAGACGAGCCTGCGCTTAAGCCCAGTCTGGTCAGAGCCTTCCCTCTCACATATTTGTGTACAAAGAATGGAAGTAGATGAAGGTACAGACAAAAAGTTAGGACTCTAGCCCCACTAGATAGCTGTGCATGAGAGTATGAAGAGGGACTAAACACATATGCAGTATGTACAAAAATCTCTTGGATGAGCTCATATTCTAAGATACAGTAAAACCTGTCTATAGTATCTAAAGTGGCCACTCAAAAATAGACAAAAAAAAGTCTTAATGACAACCCGTAGCTTAATGAAGGTCGAAAGTATTGCAGAATGCTCCCTCTACTTTCAACCTTCATTAAGTGATTATTGATCTTAAAAAAACAATTTTTGGTCTTCTTTTGGAGTGGCCACTTATGTTTCAGCAAATAATAATATACATCATTGCAGTTAATGCCTAATACATTTACACAGTATATGTTTATGTACATTTAATATCACAGACTAGTATACTGTTATAAATGCTTTGAATAATCAAGGACGGAAACACTATAATCTCTATGTTAAGCAGCATTTTCAGATAAAACTGATGTCCCGTAAACTCCCAGACTGGTCTATGGTCACTACCCTGGTAATTTCAGTCATAAAGCTATCACCTTGAAAATTAGATCAACCTCACAAGAACTTGATCAACTCTTCATCATGTTACAAAATTATACCCATTCACATTTGTTTTACAGTGCTCTTGAAAATAAGGTAACGGTCATCTAAACCTAAATAACTACAGCATGCACCAAGGTTAAATTCCGTTAAATTTGGTCAAAATCTTCCAGCCTGTTCATGAGCTATCATGCAACAAAAAAGTGTGAAGTTGACACTTTTGAGACCTCCAACATGATCTTCTTCAAAAACAATATATCATCCCCACTTTGGTGGAGAGCATAAATATTGACTTTTATGAGGTACTATAACAATATTTAACCCTTGTTTGTGTTGATGCTTTAAGTCACAGTCGATAATTTTTCAGTTTTATCAGGACAATTTCTTGTTGTCCTTGGTTGAGTCAGTACTAAGCGGTGGATAAAGTCTGGCTCACAGACACAACACAGGGACTCCGCATGCGGTGAGTCGTGCATTAGCAACCCTTCCAATCTCCAGTCTAAAGCTGTACCAACTGAGCCCC
This sequence comes from Loripinus fragilis, assembly GCA_964019695.1. Taxonomy (NCBI): domain Eukaryota; kingdom Metazoa; phylum Mollusca; class Bivalvia; order Lucinida; family Lucinidae; genus Loripinus; species Loripinus fragilis. The sequence continues at coordinate 130,965,511 of OZ026515.1, forward strand.
TGTGCTCCACATAGACGGCAAATAATAAACAAAGGCGCTGATCAGACTGTGCAAATGCACAGGCTGGTCTTCTCCTTTGTTGTTAGCATGCATCAGTCAGGTTTTCCCATGTCAAGGCCCAAATTACTTCAGATTTTGGGCCTCTAAAAGCTGTGCATCATACAGGTCTAAAGCATACAAGCATTGAGCCTATGTGATGCACAACTTTTCAAAGGTCATCCAAATTTGATTTAATTTTTAAAAACAAGCTATATATGCATTAAATCTTTTGTGTGACATTTAGGGATTATCATTCTATATTAGCATTAAAAAAGGGTTTTTCATATTCTATATTTCATGGTAAACATAATTCAAACATATTGTTTTACAAATGAATCTCCTTTGGTCTATGTACAGATCAGCCACAAGAAATTAATATGCTTTAGGATAATGTGTCACAGATGTGACTTTTCACTGCTAGCATGCCAAATTATAGCATAAACAAGACCGGTGTGTGACTAGCTACTTCGACTTTGAACATGTAATTTCTGTATGATCAAAGTGAAAGTAGTATTAGCGCTTTGACCAGTTCGGCCAGTTTTTGTAAGCTTTTATGAAGTTAGTGTGTGTAATGAAGAATAATTGGAGGTTATCCTGCATGTTTAACCTTGCACATGACTGTATGTTTGTGTGCCTAAACATATAGCATTAGCACATTTGCCAGTTTGTTCTCAGTGAAACAACATCATTTGATCTTTAAATTATTTTGTACTTTACAGACAAAACTCTTCATATTATGGACACCAGGGCACCCTTCTTTTAATATAATAAAGTGTATATGCCAACCTACAAGCCTGTCTCATTTCAATCGTGCTGAGCACCAGCTACAATTATAGTTAGTTTATATGAAGCCAAGCATTCTGCTTTCAGCTTTAAAGAGGCCATCATAAAAAAACCTATCTCAACTTGCTAAGTTACAAAGACTAGATAGCATTTTTAAAATTTGGCCATATTATGTATTATTGCTATTTTACTTTCGAGTAAGCAAATGGAAATGTGCCAATCAATGTGTGCAGATTCGCAGGCTAATCTGAATCTTTAATATTAGAATACAGTAAAACTTGTGTAAAACCCCCACTCAAAAATAGACAAAATAAAGATCTTAATGACAAATGGTAGCTTAAGTAAAGTCGAAAGTGTTGCAGAATGCTCTCCTTGGAACATTCTGCAATACTCTTGATCTGAATTAAGAGATAATTGGTCTTGAAAACCAATTTGTGGTCCTTTTGAGAGCGGTCTTTTTACATAGGTTTTACTGTACAACAAAAACATATTCCTCAATGTTTGGCTAATATTCTTGGACCATATGAACACCTTCAAAAGCTATTTGGCTTGTAATTTCTCTTTCATCTTCCTAAAAGCTCCAGTGATTCCTGACCCGGACATCTTCTGATAGTTGATCTCATGTTGAGAGGCCAGTACATGGATGTCTTGGGAGTTCATCTCTCGGATCCTGTGTCGTAGAGCATCTTGTACTGCATGATCTGCCTCAAAACCATACATGTGTTCTCGAAATACTCTTACTTGGTCTATCACCTGTGCTATTGACCTGTAATAATATGTACCAGCACATCATGAGAATTTGGTACTCATTGCATAGACAAATAGCATAGGTCCAGATGAAATTTTATTTGCGTAAAATTTTAATTATTTTCTTACCCGTTATTTTAAACATGTGTTTTGGGTTCTCAAAAGAACCGTCTCATTGAGATGGTTCTTTTGAGTACCCACAACATATGTTGTGGATGAGAAATAAAGAAAATATTTTTCCAATACGCACTCTTATCTGGAGGCCTGTAATAGATAAAAAAAAAAAGACGCACAGAGAGAAATTGTGAATTACTGGGTCTTAATTATCCAAGACAGAATAGCATTATTCTCTAGTTCGTGTAGTATCCTCTCATCCTCACAATTCATGAACCAAAATATTTGGAAAACTGATCCATTACTTTAATATTTTCACATTTTTCATTGACCCCTCATGAGACATGTACATTAAGCTACTTGGTCCACAATAATAAATTGAGATGCAAAATGCAACATGAAAGCCAGATCTTCAATAATCCCCTATATTATTTTGTATAGTGCTGAGAGTAGCCATAACAATGCATAGACCAATTGTAGGTCAAGGTTTGTATGTTCTAAACTGTTCTGATTACTTTAAAACCAATGTAGTACATCAACTTTTATAATAACTTTGTTGTGGACAGAAAATTTAACACTTACTGACATGGGCTAATGAATAAGGGGATATTTCTATGTTGTAACGATTTATGCACATTGAATCCCAAGTAAGAATGTACAGTCAAACCTCGATTATTCGAAGTGCCAGGGACCGCAGGAATCCTTTCGAATAATCCGTAGTTTGAATGATCAAAAACGGGAGTTTTCGGATATTTTCCGAAAAGCTCGGATGCTTTCTAAGAATGTCATTGTTTTGCCAGAGTTTGCAACTTCAACTCATGTTTTCCGTGAAGTAATCGGAACATCTGCCCAAGCAATAAAGAAAATGAGCTCCTTGGAGGTTGTGGCCTCATCGTCTCTTATGCTTTGCAGGTCTAAGAACGCAGAAAGTTAAACGAAAATCAGATCTTTATTGACATCTTCTATATACATGGTAACAACATCGAATAAATGTTAAATGCAAATTGACAAACCATATTTACTGACGAAATATTGTCTCGTTATATCTCCTGTCTACTGTCATAGGGTCTCCATTCCAGCTAGCACATAACGTAGGGCCATCAACGGCCCACCAGCTATAGGCCATTGAGATGGCATATCGCTGGCAGTCCGTTGGTGGCCCGACATTGTGTGCTTTTTGGCTTGTACTTTTCGTTTATTTCAGCGAAAACATACGATTGGTCACGATTTGGGTGTTTAAAAGAACCGTCTCGATGAGAGGGTCCTTTTATGCATCCAAACTAGGTTTTGGTTGTTTTCCCTCAATCGTAAAATTGTGTTTTGGACATTCAAAAGAAGTGTTTCGATGAGACGGTTCTTTTGAGCACCCAAAACACATGTCCGTTATATTCGTCTATTACCGAAATTTTTATTTTTGTTGTAACCTTTTGGCGCGCTTGGTGTGTTCGCTTATTGTAAACAGTGGTCAAGAAAGACACAATCAAATTAAAATCAATTTTAGCTGCCACTAATTAATATTTCGACATTTAAAAAAATCGCAATAATGACCTTAATAAAAGACACCGTTTACTCACTTAACGGTTCATCACGTAATAGTGTGAGCGTTAATCCGGTGTCAATTAACCCCAATTACCTGTCTCAACTTTCTTTTCTAAATCACTCAGGTGTGTAAATCGAACTCAACCAAACAAAGAAATCATGATCATCATGCGTGACATTTGGACTTCGAATCTTGAAGGGTAATTTAATAGCATTTTCTTTAATCGGGACCGGTAAATCACTTCGAAAAATTGATTTTTCGGATAATCGAAATTCGAATAATAGGTAGTTTTATTGCAACAGATAACAGGGAAAAAAGTCGGGACTGTCCATCGTCTTCAAATAACCCAGTAGTTTCGGATAATTGACGTTCGAATAACTGAGATTTGACTGTATATCCAACAAAGACATTTAGGGTAAAGTCGGGTAACTTTGGACATCAGGTAAATTCGTACATACATTTGCAAACAGTGGAAATCCAGATGAGTCGGCTCCTTATGAGCTGTCTCATCAGGATTTTCACTGTTTGCATAGTTAATTTATTTTTTATTCCAATAAGCAAAATATGAAACAAGCAAGGTCGCTGTCCGAATTTAGCCAACCGTCCGAATTTACCCGACTTTACCCTAATCATACATTACCTCATTTTCCCCCATTTATACATCTTATTAGCCAATTGGAATCCACCAATTTCTAATTGCTGGATATGCAACAGGAAGTAGATAACAGATGGAATAGTGGGATATAAATGGCAATCCTTTCCTTGTTGCATCAGTGACATAGGGTCATTTTTCAAAAACATCTGAAACAACAAGAAACAAATAGTTCACAGTCAAGAAAGAATATTTGCCATTATAATGACATCACATCTGTAGGTGTAATAAGTGTAATAATACAACGTATTCAAATAAATATTATTGCATAAAAAGCTGTGTCACATGGTATTTACAGTCATGTTTAACAGGCACAAACCCATGTACAATGTATTAACAAGGCAATTTACATGGTGTTAATGCATGGCTTTTTCACTTAACATATACGCATTTGGGGCCTTTACAAAAATTGACTTCATCAACAATAATGTGCATAGCATAACTTAGTGACATCAGCATGACACAAGTCTTAGTTCTGGAATTGGCATTTTTAAAACCTGTGCATCTTTCATGCTTTTGTGTGCCTTTATTATACTACAGAAATTCAACTTTTCGAAGCGTATTCTCCAAAGTTTTCTAACAACAAAATGACCTTATGCATTATAGCAATCAAACATGTTTTTCTGATCTGATACATTAACAAACACCATCTTAAGGGGCTGTTAAAACCCTAGCCTTTCAGACTCTGGTTATAGCACCACCCTCTGGGCCTAGCAGATGTTGTTCTTCTGGCTCGGGTTACAACACCACCCTCGGGGCTTAGCAGATGTTAATGTATAGAAAATCATGTTTGATCACTAAAAAGAACTAGTTTATAACATACTTGGTAATGTTATGTAATTACACCCATAAATATGGTAAAGTAAAATCTTGATGTTTTCATGTCGAAAAATACTATTTCAAAGTAATTTTTAATGCCATATGATAATGGAATCTAAGATTTCTGCAATTGTATTATTGAGCATACAAGGGTTGTCCCAGTAAATTGTGGATTTTTGTTATAAAACGAGACTGTGTATCAGGAATTCTATGAAATTTGTCTGATGTGTTTATTTACATATAGGACACATTTTCTACAAATATGAATGGAATCACAGTTTAGTTAACAAGGTTATGAACCTTTACTTGATGGTGCCTCAGCGTATGTGGAGCACTCACAAATTATTTTGCTTTATTTTCAGAGAGGGTTGATCAATTTGTTTTGTCTGTACTATATAAACTTTAAATAAACTTTAATGGTAACAACTATTGTCATCTATTTGTTGAGTAAGTCTCACTCTATAAATTTAGTTTAGATATGTTTAGCAAACAAACATGTGCAATTTTTTTTTTTTTTAATATGAATAATTTTGCACGAAATCCATATTATGATACTATTGATTGTTCTGCCAATTATTTAACATTGAAAGAATGTGGTTTTATGTGTTTAATTGTCCAAAAAGTATTGAAAGTCTAATTTTTGCACTGCACAGTTCTTATAACGTTAGCATTTTCCGAAAAAGAACAAATGTAGTAGGCGTGATAATCTTCCATAACATCAATGCGGATGGCGGAAACATTTCAAATTTTCAGAACTGAACCTTGAATAGCTACTTATTGATATGGTAAAATCATTGTGAGAAATACAACAGCAATAATTAATTGAATGTACATTACTAATTAGGACTAGATGAATTTCATTACAAAGATTTTGACGTGCTCCACACACACTGACATACCATCAAGTAAATGCTTATAACTTTGTTATCTGAACTGTAATTCCATTCATATTTGTACAAAATGTGTTCTAGGTGTATATAAACACATCCTTTAAACATAATAGATTTACTTGTTATAACAAAAGTCCACAATTTCCTGGGACAACCTTTGTATATTAAACTAGCTGTGAAAAGCCATATATGAAATTCTCAGCAGTCTGGCTTTTCATCTATTTTCTTCAACCTATTTACTCAACACAATAATACATAAGCACCCAATGCCAGAGCCTCTATTACTTGCTAAATCTTATTTTTTAAGGTTTTAGCTAGTGCCTGGAGCTGAGCTTGCTGGTTAAAGTAAGTAAGGGTGCAAAGATCAGGAATCGATACAATCAAGTACCACACCTGACCCAGGATACCAATGGGAAAGTGACAAACTCACAGTAGACACCACAAACGAGAGCCAAGAGGTCAGCCCTTTCCTAGCAGGTGACCACAAAGCACATATAAACAGAAGCGCACAAAGACATAGCAAACACAAGACAGAACAAAAACATAAAAGATCCACAAAAGAAGTACCGCCTTGGAACGGTCAGTAAAATATTTTACTGGAGGGCTTAAACCGGTTTAACGGCGCCAACCTCACCCTTAATTCAGATGTGGATCAAGACACATAGATATTTGGTTTGCATGAAAGACCCCTAACTTATCAATGCATCATCTCCTAAAACATATAAATCAAGATATAACAAGGAGATAAAGCAAGGATAAGGACTCAACAGTAAATTAAACTGAATACTGAGCAAAAGAAATCCAACAGGTAAACCCCGGTGGGCCCGACAAACAGCCAAAGCATCAGGCCCCTACCATCTCATCAATAGATAAGTCTTTAAGTCGGTCTGCCTTTTCACAATTTCCCAAAGCAAGTTTTCTCATGATGCGGCTCATAATTGGATGGTTATAATGTATAACTATTTTCCCTTTGTTATAACAAAGCTTGATTATATGGTTGTACATGTACAGCTGGCACAAAAACTACAAATACTTTTGTATTCAACTTATTATGGTCTGTCTCATTCTATTGTGCATTGCATTCTCACATGTTTTTTAAATTGTAAATGTGTTCTATTAGAACACTGCAGTCCCCTTATAACACACCTCATTATAACATGGTTTTGAACGCAACACTGTCATGTTTTTACCATGAAGTTTTACGAAGTATGGGAAAATGGCCATGAAATGTTCATTTTCTTTATAATGCCTTAAATTTCCTTTCATAACATGAATCACATATAACATGGTCTATTAATATGGACCCCACAAATAGTGCACTGTACCAGGTCCTACAGTTCAATTTACTATATCGAACAAAGAAGTGCACATTGTCAAACAAAAATGTTACCAACTCACCCTGGCAGACTCAAGTCCCTCTCTGATGTTTATACACTTAGTTGGTAGATGTTTCCAGGCTGGCAGCTGTTTGATGATCAGATTCTCCAGTCCATCTAAGATTGCCATGCAGGTGGCAAAGTTACGTAACTCCATACACGAGTGAGCAGTAAACAGGAACTTAGTGAGCACAGCAATCTGGGTCTACAAGAGAACAAACAGCTAGGTCAAGTCAATGACTGCCTTAAGCCTAATCTTGCCTCTATTTTTTTTGTCCTGAAAATGTTTGTTTTTTAGTTTGTTGAATACCGGAAAATGGGAAATTTTCGCGTCAGGCTGCTTGGTTCTTTGTTTGATTTGATTCTTTACGTCCCATTAACAATCTTTCAGCTATGTTGTGACAGGTCTTCCTGGGTTGAACCAGTACTAAGCTAGGATAAATGTGTCTTGCTCAAGGACACAACGCAGAAATGCCAGTGAGGCTCTAACCCGCTGCCCCTCAGTCTCCAGTCGAGGACTGTACCACTGAGCCACTGGGCTCCCTATTATGGCTGTTTTTATAATTATCCTAAAAACTGAACAAGTCAATTTCACTATGTGCTGAGGTATATCATCTTAAAGTAACAACAGGCAAAGGTTACTGAAACTCTGTCTATGATTGGTTTATTTATCAGCAAATGAGGTATCATGTGTTACATTTCAGGTTTTAGCATGGATTCCAAAATGTCAGACTTTCACAATATTTATAATTAGAGATATTCATTTTTTTTTCATCAACTGTTTCGATTTGATTAACCTGAATCACACAAAACCCCACATTCTAGATTTGGACAGTTTTCATTGCCATTAACTGAGGGATGCAGTGGCTCAGTGTTAGAGTACTGTTAGGCTTGGGGTCACAGGGTCGCTAGTTTGAGAATCACCTGCAACTGCATTGTGTAATTAAGACACTTTATCCTCTCTTTCAGGACTGGTTCAACCCAGGAAGACAGGAAAGTGTCCCAACATGACTTGTACCTAATTGTTGACTTGAAGCATCAACCAAAATTAGCATGTACCAATCATGACCACTTAATCAACTCACCTTAGGGTTGCTACAGGCAACAATTTCTCCAGCCACCCACTGTGATACTTCATCAGAATGGTCAATCATTCTCTGTATTGCTGAATCATTATGGAGTGGCTCTATAAATAGACCTTTAGTCTCATCCACCCCACTTCTGTAAATAGATAGTATATACAATTAACCAGTTAACTCTTTGTAGCTGGGTAATTTATCATGCTTTTGTCGTCCTCTGCTGACTTTTTTCAAAATAAACTTTTTCAAACAATACTTTCAGAAACACTATCAGAGTGTCAAACAATTTGGATCCAGATCAGGACAGACTTTTGTCGGTCCTGATCTGGGTCCAAATTGTTCCCAAATGTTATCAGCAGACAATGCTAGCAGTCAAAAAGTTGATAATGTATCACTTTTGATCAAGTAACATCCAAACTAGCCGATAACATGAAAGAAAAAACTTCTGCTGGCACTTAGATATTTCGGCAGTTTTCTTAGATAATCCTTCAATTAGTTTTGGCTAATCTGGGAGCATATATTCAACTATGTCTTTCAACCCTTAAAGGGCCAAGAAAAAAATGTATCTGAAAATGTCATCCGCTGATGTCGTCTGCTGCAAATAATTGCCTTACATTACCGACAAAATAAGTATAGAATCAAACAGAGTGGATCCAGAACAGAATGCTCCTATAGGAGCAGTCTGATCTGGGTCCACACTGTTTGCCATAGAGGCTTCTTAAACATTTCAGCAGACGAGAAAAGCAGACGACTTTTGTTGCGATTGGCGCATTAAGGGTTAAGTCTTGTCTTGTTGAGTAAATTAACAATGTTTTCCAGCGAGTTCAGTTGGGTGATTTCAATGTAATACAGTGGATTTTGAATCTGCTTGCATGGAAAACAGTTACAGTATCAACAAACTTACTAATAGACATGAAAAATAATTTTGGTCCGAGAAACAAAAAAAGGGAAATTCCTAGCAACTGTTAATATACAAGTATAACCCCAGATAAGAGTTAACCCTTAAAGCGCCAATCACAACTGCAGCAGAAGACAAATTTTGTGCCATCTTTTCTACATCTACATCTATGGTTTACACGCCGTCCATTACACTTGACTGTTATAGCGTGGGGGGTTGTGTCTTTTAAGAGAAAGTAGTAGCTGATAGGACAGTTCGGAGGTGAAAAAAGCAGACGATTCTCATGAAATATCATGCCTTGTTTGTTATTTTTGAAAAAGCGGCAAAATTTGAAATTGTCGTCTGCTGCAAATTATAGGTGGCGCTTTAAGGGTTATCTTAACCACTACAATCTTTATTTTCAGTTTCTTGACAAAATCATATTGCAGGTAAATGAGATGTTTATAGTCAGTCTACAACCAATGTCTTCAATGGTAAAATAGGTAAAGCATTGTCATTTTGGGTTCCATAAGTGTATACAGGTATGTAAAATCTTGAAATAAATGTAGAACTCTTGCCTTATCAGTTATCACACTATGAGCAACTTACCTTCTAGCTACAGATGGCGTTCTCAGTCCTTTCATTGTCATAGCAACACCAACCCCTCTAAATTTAGAGTCCAGGTAGTGAACAGGATGAGTTAGTTGAAATATGCCCTGTAAAAATATATATAAACAGTTAACCCTTTTCATTCTGGGTACTAGAGAATAGGTACTTTGGCAAACAGTGAAGACCCAGATGAAATGCTGGTTAAGTTGGCTTTTCATTAGGATCTGCACTATTTCCAAACATAAAAACGATTTTCAGGGACAGAAATATATTAAAATTTAGAAACTTGACCTTGGACCCCTTAAAATACAAAATGGACAATTTCATAACTATTTTATCAATATGATGGCATATCCATCAGAATGAAAAATGTTAAAGCCACTATGCCCATCTCAAAATGTTAAGATCTTTATGAAAAAGATTTTAAAAATATTGGCAACAAAAAAAAGCATGAAAAATTACTCAGCATACAAATAGTTATATTAGGCCAAATCAAAAATACCTGTGTTTAGGGTAGCCAAACCCTACCTAAATTTACTGGTGAAACGTAGAATTTTTTTCAGGTTTTCTGAAAAAAAAAAAAAAATTTATGCATTGAAAGGTTTTTCAAAATGCATAAAATCATATTTTTTTCCAGAAAAAAAATGTGTGCCTTCCCTACCTAAAATTTTCAGACCTGTTACCTGAAATGTAATTTTTTTTGTTTGGCCTTACCAAGACTTTTTAAAATAGTATACTTACTTGTTCTATGAGGCAGAGCTGTTCTGCGAGTTTCTGTCCCGAGAAATCACTGAGAGTGAAAGAATCTGTCCTTCTGGTCAGCTGTTGGGGTAGATCAATACTCTCCTGGGTGCCACTGCGCCGTCGTCTCTCCACCACTACAGCTGAGATCTTTACTTTACCAGTCTTCTTAGATGTTGGCTTCCCCTTTACTAATGACTTGAAGGATTCCCACTGCAAATAGATATGAACTGGTCTGACTTGATGCTTTACATCACAGTCAACATTTTTCAGTCATGTTGGGGTGTTTAAAACCTAATAAGGACTGAAGATAAAGTACTCAAGAACACAACACTAATTGGAACCTGCAAGCTCTAAGTCATGAGTCCCACACTCTATAAATTGAACTATAGTGCTCTGCACTATAAGATTAGATATTTTAACCCAGATCAGGTAGCTCTTGTAAGAGCTGCCTGATCAGGGTCTACTCTGTTTGCTTATGGTAATATGATATATCTGATCCTACACTAGTGGACCTGACAAGTAAATTCCTTGTTCTACGTACCAACACAAAAATTTATTTATACATGTATAATCATTCATAGTGGGAGGAGCCTAGCATGAATATTCATGAAGGAAAGGGTTAAGAGTAATTCCATGAGATATTGGTACTCATTACATCTAATTTAAGTCATAATTTATTTGTAGTCTAAGGCAGGTATCTATATAGCACAGCTAGCCGTCTCTGTGAGTGCAAGCAATCAAGGCTCTGGTAAGATTGCTTGTATGCGCCTTGTCTAAGCCTTCCCTGGCTGCCCATTAGCTGACTCCTATCATGACGACAGTTTGAAATACATGACCAGGTCCCATTATCATATTAACTCTTTGCTTGCTGGAAAATTTTGGCTGTTTTTTAATTTGTCTGATTTTTGTCAAAAGTCTTTCAGGAAGAATCCAACAGATGGCTTCTGTATTTTCAGTCAGCAGACAAAAGCCCACCTTAAGTGCTAAAAGATGGCATGCTTTTTTGAAAAACTTATACTTGTACATTAACTCTTTGCCCACTCATGGTGACTTTTGTTGTCTGCTAATAACCTTTGTAACACAATTGGACCTAATCTGGATCCTAAATGATATAAACACTTTGATTGTGTTCCTGAAAGAATTCTTAAGAAAAGTTGTTATTTTTTTTTAAAAATCATGTAAAGAGATAAGCATTTTTTTATATTGAACTATGAGACGGTTGCGAGTACAAAAAGATTTTGCACAGGTAAATCTAAATTAGAACTTGGCTACTTCTGTGGCTTCTTCTCTGGCTATCATGAGTGACAGTTCAAAACTTTCAAAATCCTGATCCTCAGAAATTCAAATCTATTCACTTGCAGTATACATTTTAAATATAACCAATGTCAAGGTTAAATGGTCAAATGACTAAAAACAAGAAGCCCAATGGGCAACGATTGGTGATGACAATGATGATGATGATGATGATGGTGGCTAACATAGAATTCGTCATAATAATGGAGTTACAAGTTTTGTACAACAGAATAAGAAGATGACAAATAAAAATGTCATGTTTTACATCTGTCTGTCTGTCTCTCACACTCTCTCAACTGGTCAATATATTTTTTTCTCTCTCTCAATTTCATCAGTGGCAATATAAAATTGAAGGAAGACGAGTATACTGTCATCACTTTTTCTCGTAAGAAAAATCTTTACAAACGGAGGTTTTCTGGTTATATGGAACAAAATTATAATTCTAAAGGCACTATGGTAAATTACACAGGGTAGGAGGATAGGAAATACAACAAGGTGGGTGGCTATATAATACCGACCCTTGTTCTGCTGTATGGATTAACACATCTTGGCAACCAAGGAAGTTATATATATTGAATCATTTGAATCTAGTCTTAAGTTAACCCATATAAACCATGAATTGTTTTAATAGGACCTAGGTAAACAGTGCAAACCCAGATCAGACACAGCAAATGTGGTATTAAATCAGGGTCTTCAATGCTTTATTAAAGAATATTCTATTAAAATTTGCATGAAAATTAACAGTACCATCCTTCAACCCTAAATTTGGATTTGGACTGATCCAATTGATAAGGTTGGGAAAGTTCTTTTCAGCTGAAATGGGTTAACCAAGTTCCATACTGAGCATGACAAGAGTTATAACATGCAGAATGTGGATATAATATATATACAAAAAATATGAAAAAAAGGAAACTTCAAATGGTAATTGATCTAGAGAAATGCCAGAAATAAAAAGATTAAGTTTTGATTATCATAGCATCGGAATAAGCATCTACAATATTTTTTCTGCCTGAAAAAAATGGAACCATGAGCATTGTGTACTCAGTCTGACTGTTCTTTGTCCCCTCACCAAGTTTTATGGACCTGGCTTAAAACCTGTTTATTCCAGGCTCAAGATGTAGAATTAAAATGGTATCTTAACCATTTGCTTTGCCATAGCAACCATAATATTAGGCATGCCAAATTTAATAACCTGTTTAAACTCCATCTACTTTGAAGTTTCATGAATCTAGCTAATCAAACTTGTTGAGAATCCATTTTTGTACAGATAACAGACAGACAGAAAAGAAGGGTAAACCTGAGTGAATGAAATGGGTAGACAACTTAAACTGGCCAGTTTAATAGCTCACCAATGCAGTCTGATTTGTCTATATTCTCCTGGTCAGAACACATTGGGTGTCATGATTTTGGCTAGGGTATTCCTTAATTAGGTCAAACTAGTAGGCGACAAAAATGCCAAAAGTAACATGGCATCTTTACCCACCCTACCTCCAGCTAGATTAAAATAAAGTTTTTGCTTTATTTTGGTCCATTCCTCTTTTGCTTTCTCCTCTCTGGAAGAAGGGAGACATAAGCCAATGCATTCTTTTTGACTGGCGGCTTAAATACATACAATCTATTAAAAAAATCCTCAATTTATATAATGGACCATTGAAACATTAGTGTAATATTACTATCACATCAGTCTTAAAAGGGTATAAGTATAGGATACATACCCCTTCCACATGCATGTTGTTATAACCATACAATCACCTTAAAGCATGCTATCATCACAGGTACAGATAAGGATTTTTAGTCTTAAAGTGTGTTTATTTCTTATTCAAAAGACTAAACCTATTTTGTCGGTGCTCAGAAGAACCGTCTCACTAAGACTGTTCTTTTTAGTACCCACAACATATGTTTTGTTTGTTTGATTAATTCTTTACATGCCAGTTAACAAATTTTCAGTTATGGGTTAAAGCAGTACTTAACAAGGATTAATGTGTCTTGATCAAAGGACACAACACAATGATTCTGGTGAGGCTCCAACCCGCATCCCCTCAATCAAGAGACAAGCACTCTACCACTGAGCCACTGCGCTCTCACAACATATGTTCTGATTGAGAAATAAGAAAAATAATTTTTGATTACACCCTTATCTGCAATCCTGCTGTCATGCTACATGTACTATCTAATTCCATAAACAACAGTAAGCATCAGTCAATGGACAGCCTTACCTCAAACCTTATTGAATCTAGCCTGCTGAGCATGTGGGGTATATGGGCCAGCTGAGTGCTAAAGCTAGATGTACTCACATTTTTATTTTTCAAAAAACCCTCATATTTTCCATATACAATGTACCCATATTTCATGACTACACAAAAAATTGCTTAGAGGCAGAATTTCTGGACTCCCCGGTAGCTGAATGGCTTCTATGTGAGACAGTCAATGGGCAAAGCTTAGCAACTGGCAGATTAGATTAGACTACTAACCTGGCCTCGAGGTTATAAAACTTAAGTACAGTCTCAGACTCAAAATAAAGTGCAATGATTGGCTGCTGGCGGACACGTGTCCGCAAGCAGCCAATCATTGCGCTTTATTTTGAGTCTAAGAATGAACTCAAGTTTTATAACCTCGAGGCCTGATCTTGCTCTTAAGCAGCATGGTCTATGAGCTGATAAGAACTGTCAATAATTTCCCAGGTATTTTGACAGAAGCCAGTCAAATTAGAGATATTAGCTTCAGGAGCTCACATAGCTGTTGCCTCTTTGACTGCTATTGGATTTAGGAGAAAAGAATGATGGTTTTTGAGTTAATTATCGACCTGTGGCAGTCCAATGAGTTTAGCCATATAGCACGACACCTTAAGTCCAATATCAATGAAAAAAGTCAATAAGCAATGCTTATTAGATACCCCCCGCACAGTAAGAGTCAGTGAAAAAACTTGGCAAGTTATAGTTCGAACAAGAAGACCTTAGTTTTGATAAGAAGATTTCAGTAGAATCTGTGCAAACAAAAATTATAAACTCCTTCATGCATATGTTCAATGTGTCTACATTGTATCGGCAAAGTATCAAATTGCTCCATCAAAAGCTGTAGTAGGAGTTGATCGGCCCATAAAGGCACTATCCATGCATATACAAAAGGCATATAAGGGAATAATTGTCTAAGTTCAACAAAACTTATAAACTCCTTCATGCATATGTTCATTGTGCCTACATTGTATTGACAAAGTATCAAATTGCTTCATCAAAAGCTGTGGTAGGAGTTGATCGGCCCATAAAGGCACTATCAATGCAGATACAAAAGCCATATAAGGGAATAATTGTCTAAGTTCTCACGCCCATAAAGGCACTATCAATGCATATACAGAAGCCATATAAGGGAATAATTGTCTAAGTTCTCACAGCTGTCATTTTGTCAAAATTATTTTTTGTGAACCAAACTACTTAATGCATATGTTCAATGTGTCTACATTGTATCGACAAAGTATCGAATTGTTCCATCAAAAGCTGTGGTAGGAGTTGATCGGCCCATGAAGGCACCATCTATGCATATACAAAAGACATATTAGGGAAAAATTGTCTAAGTTCTCACAGCTGTCATTTTGTCAAAAAATATTTTTTCTAAACCAAACTCCTTCATGCATATGTTAAATGTGTCTACATTGTATAGGCAAAGTATCAAATTGCTCCATAAAAAGCTGTGGTAGGAGTTGATCGGCCCATAAAGGCACTATCTATGCATATAGAAACACCTTATTAGGGAAAAATTGTCTAAGTTCTCACAGCTGTCATTTTGTCAAAAATTATTTTTTCTGAACTAAACTCCTTCATGCATATGTTCAATGTGTCTACATTGTATTGGAAAAGTATCAAATTGTTCCATCAAAAGCTGTGGTAGGAGTTGATTGGCCCGTGTATGGTCTATAATAGCATAAGCATAAAACACTATATTAAAAGCCATTTAGAACTATAAAGGGAAATAACTCTAATAGAATTGACCCCTAGCCCTTACTTTTTTGTCTAAAGTATTTGTCTTGCATATATGAACATGTTTGCAAGGTTTGATGAAAATCCAGCAATGACTCTTCGAGTTATTAAGGAAACAAAGCGTTACGGACGGACGGACGCACGCACGCACGGACGGACGGACGGACGGACGTGAAAACAGTATACCCCCTACAAACAAAGTTTGCGGGGGGTATAATTACTTTCTTGGCGGCTACCGTACCCAGACTTTAATATTTCTATTTAGCAATACATAAATTTTATTGGCTGTATTTTGAGGTCCCATTTTTCAAAAGGGGTCCCAGAAAGGATTTGGGGAGTCTGGGACTCAATATCCTTGATCAGGGAAAACCATGTCAGAAAAGATCAAGGTTCATTCTGATGCTTACTGTTTGAGTTCAGGAACACTTACAATCAGGAAATATGTAAAAGTATAAGATATGAAGAACACCACCATAAATTATTATAGGAGAGGCATGCAAGTTAATACATTGGACCGTTTAGAGAAAATATCTAAATTTTACAACATTCAATTACCTCTTTCCCTTTCTCAGCCTGATTTTGCTAAAAACAAAAGAGTCATATTTATTTATAGGCTTTTTTTCAATGGTTCAATTGTAATAAATAATTATTCTTTCACCCAGTTCAGTAATTTTGTAACCGTATATCCTTTCGACTGCCAGGCATATATGTCTAAATGAACCATAGCATTATAGTACATAGTAAAAAGTCAGCCGTTCAAATGCCAGCATCATATGTTTAGAAACGCCATGAAATTATTTTATCTTAATTGGAAGTTTATGAAAAACTTTACCAAAGATCTGTCAGTCAAAAGTTTAGGTTCTAGTGTTATAGTAAAATATCTTTCAATTGTTCAGGTAGATATTATCTCATTAATAATTTAAGATTAAGTAGCCATCTTTAAATTACTTTTATCATATGACTTTGCGTCTGGGAGTGATAAAATGCCATGTATTAAAATCGATAAACTACTAACGGTTAATAGATTTTGGAAATGTTATGAAATGATGCCCATAACAACATCACATATATTTTGCAATATCGTAAACATTCTCACACCAAAAATGGGATTACAAAATAATCTTACCTCATACGATAAATAGAATCTAACATTTGTGCTCCTGTATTATTGAATTTATTAAACTCGTTGCAAAAATAAGATGAAATGCCCGGCAAGCCTCACATTTGAGCTTTTTTCCTCAACTTGTTTAATAAATTCAATTACACATGAGCACTCATGTTAGATCTTCTATGATCATTTACTTTTATAACATCTGTTATTTGTCTCTATTTTCACCACAAAACCAGAACACAACATTGTATTTGTAATCATACACTACTGACTGTGCTTTGAGACTCAGCATGAAGATTACACAGTAAAACCTGTCTTAAGCGGCCACTCAAAAATAGACAAAACACAGATCTTAAAGACAAATGGTAGCTTAATGAAAGT
Source organism: Loripinus fragilis (assembly GCA_964019695.1). NCBI lineage: Eukaryota > Metazoa > Mollusca > Bivalvia > Lucinida > Lucinidae > Loripinus > Loripinus fragilis. The sequence continues at coordinate 130,982,536 of OZ026515.1, forward strand.
CAAAAGTATTGCAGAATGCTCTCTTGGAGCATTCTGCAATACTTTTGACCTGCATTAAGCGATAAACAGTCTTGAAAACCAATTTTTGGTCTTCTTTTGAGTGGCCACTTAAGACAGGTTTATATGTACTTACCCTCTGTTTTGGCTCCTCTCTCTGCCAGAAGTGCATTTCTGATTCATCAGGGTCAGCAGAAGAAAGTTCAAGGTTGTTACCATGACTACAGCTGCTTATCAGATGCAGTAAACTTTGGCCATTCTCTGATTCTTCCTTTATCTGGAGACAAAGAAAAAAGTTTATCATGTGTGTGATGTGGGGGAGGGGCTGAAACATACTGTAATGCTATAATCATAACTAAGTTTAAGTTCATGTTGCCTACTATTGTCGTCTGCTGACAGTTTGCAAACAGTTTGGACCCAGAGCAGACCCCAACAAAATGAGGGGCCTGATCTGGATCCAAACTGTTTGACACTCATATCATCATAATCGGATTTTTGATTAACGTGCAGGTGCAGGGGCATCATCCACATCAGTGGGCCCCTTTTCAGGCATAGCAGATCTCACACCTGATCTCCAGATGCTCCTTTCTTGAGGGTCAACTGTGGTGAGCTTCCACTCACGGCAGTCTTTCTCTGTCAGTTTCTTCCATGTTTGCTTGGGCCTCCCTGCCCCCCACTTGCCGTCAATCTGCATATCATATGCTGTTCTGATTGCACCACTCGAACGCGCCACATGCCCAAACCAGCGAAGCCTTCTCTCTCTCAAAATGAGGTCGAGGTCCTCAAGCTGAAGATTTGCCAGTAGCTTGTTTGACCTTACCCTGGCCACATCCTCTGGCTTGACTCTGATGGTATTCCTGGAAGAATTTTTTGAAAAGTTGATTTTGAAAAAAATCAGCAGATCTATGGCAGAAAGCATGAAAAATTACCCAGTAGGCAAAGAGTTCAAGCTCAGCACTAAGTATGTCCATTTTACCCGATATGCTTGCAATTTTCATGCAACTAACATAAGGGTACTCTCAAAACATTCTAACTCTTTGTAATCTAGAAACCGATATATGGGTACTTTTGTAAGGATTAAAACTCAGAACAAATGCTGCCAAATGCAAAACTAAGTCCCTCAGCAAAATCTCTATTAAGATTTTAACAAATACGTTCTATTTAACCCTTTGTATTCAGGAAATCCCTAAACTAGTACTTTTGAAAAACAGTGAAGGCTCAGATAAAATGCAGCATGATGCTGCATTTCATCAGGGTCTACATTGTTTGTAAAGGTAAAAAAGATCTTCTTCAAAAGAGTTACAATATTTTTTTCAAAATTATACCCTAGCTGTCACCCCTAGATATGTACAATGGACTATCCCAAGTTAATTGTATCAAATCAGAAGGAAGAATTCATTAGTATACAAAGGGTTAACCCATATTCAAAATAGTAATCTTGGCACCAGTCTTATATTGGGATAGATAATTATTGATATTACATAAATTCCTGCTATACTCACATGTTCTCTGATAAAAGCTTGAAGCAGTTGCATTATTTCTTTGTTATGTTGGAAGTCAATGCTGTAATAGCCCTCTAGCCAGAAATGTATCATGTCTACTACCCGCTGTTGTAGCCGTCCAATATTGGCCTCTGTTGAACCAGCCCTGTCAGAAAAAATACAGGTTTGTTAGCCCACTGGTCACTACCCCTTTTCATTCTGACTGAATATCCAATATATATTGATACAATAAGCACGGATTTGTCTATTTTGAATTTTAAGGGATCACAGGTCAAAATTGTTCAAATATAATATAGTTTTGTCCCAGAAGATTGTTTTATCAAACCTCATAAAACTTCTTAAACTAAAATTCTAAAATTCTAATCATTTCAAATTTCACTGATTATATGCCATAAAATCAGCACTCAAATTGTTGAATTTCATGTGTACATTGGTGAATAAATCTTAATTGTTTCTGTCATTGTTACTTTAAATTATCATAACAAGAGTATATAGCTATTAATCTTATCCACATTGCTGCAAATTCTTTCTCTCAACCCCCCCCCCCCCCCAAAAAAAAACAAAAAAAAACAAAAACAATTATGCTTTAATGGTGATGAATAATCCAAAATACAACTAAATGTTATACATGTATCAACACATAGTATTAATTCTAAATATCAATGAGAAAACAAACATGCATTGTTACTGAGGCAAGATGTGGTTGGCCAAATGATATCTCATTGCATTGACAGCAAAACAATGTTTTATCACACTGAAAACAATTGTAAGAATGCCTGAATGTTACATGAGATGAGATGGCATACAGCGTGTGTCTTAATAAATTTAGAAAATTCAAAATCTGAATGAATTCAGGCCTCTTTATAAGAGTGCATAATCAAAAAATAGTTTTCTTATTTATCAAACAAAACATATGTTGTGGGTACTCAAATGAACCATCTAAATTAGATAGTTCCTTTGAGTACCCAAAAACACATGTTTACAGATAAACTGATGGATAAAAAATATTAACATTTTTATGGTAAAAAATGTTTATCTGGACTTTGAATTAAGCTTTTTTCCCTGTAGCATTGGTATATTTTCAATCAATAGTTTAGCCAACAGCAGACTTTCAGAAAATTACTGTTATTGTAATTTCCATTTTCAATCTTTAATGAAAAATTCCATATCTAATTATTCTTTTAATAAATATGACAGAAGTGGCTGCAAGACATATGGCACTCAACAGGAACTTGACCATATATGACTGCAAGTTTGGGAACCATTCCTGTAGCTTTGCTTTTAACCCTTTACCTTTAAGGCTTTTTGCAAACAAAGCAGACCCAGATCAGGCAGTTCTTGTAAGAGCTGCCTGATCAGGGTCTACTCTGTTTGCTTATGGAAATATGATTAGATATGATTCTACACTAGTGGACCTGACAAGTAATTTCTTTGTTCTATGTAAAAATGTGAATGTTTATTGATATAATTATTCATAGTGGGTTGAGCCTAGCATGAATATTCATTAAAGGAAAGGGTTAAATGAATGAAGACAAATGCTTCCTTATTTCTCTATCAAAATACTTTTTGTGGCACCAACAATATATGTTTTGTCAATGAATAAGAGGTATAATGATCCCCCTCTTATTGAGTGTTATGTCCAGCAAGACAATTAGATTGCAACTGAGACAGGTTCAATTGAAAAAATTGGCCATGATGTGAGAAAACCTGTCTTCGGGGTTTCTGACCAGGTAGGGCTAAAGCCAGTCTATGCAGCTGCAGAGACTAGCTAAACTATTTAAATTTTGCATGGTGAAAGGTGGACTACTATATTTTCCAGATAGCAAATAACAAAGGCGCTGATCAGACTGCATGGATGTGTAGGATGGTCTGCACCTTTGTTGATCACATGCAACAAAATCAGGTTTTCTCGCATTGAGGACCAATTAAGATAAAACAAATCACCAGATTATGCTTAAACTCCTGAAAGAAGTCTAACTTGTTTCCCAGCAACCCTTTCTAAAAAATACACTACCTTCCTAATCAAGATTGAAAATTTCCATTTAAGTTATTGGGTCAGTAAAGAAAATGCAAATGTTATAGCCAACCTTGTCTATTAAGCATAATCTTGGATAATTATTGTGCAAAAAAATTACCTTTTTCTAAAATACCAAAACAAGTAACCAATGCCTGCCTCCTAAATTTTGATGATGCATTATAAAATTGTGCCATTTAGAGTTGTTGTTTTCAAAAGTATTTGTTTATTAAATTGCTTTGTCCAGAATGGATAGACATATTTATATGTAACAAAGACCAATTAAGTAGACAAATTAGCATTTTAATTTAAAGATGTACAACCATATGATATATAGGAAATATGAAACCTGTGTAATTTTGCACAAGTTTCATATTTTATGCATTTACATATATATGGAATTTTATTGTTCAAGCAGGAATGTGAGAGTAACAAGAAGTTGGCTTTGTGATTTATTATCGAATGATTGTGTTGTTGTATGTCTTTATGGCATTCTTCGCTGCTTATAAACTTGTTGAATGTGCAATCTTCTCTTGTGCATCTTCTCTTGAGCCTCTTCTCTTGCTGCAAAAATCTTGTAACTCTTGTACTTATGCATACAACCAGCTTTAACTTTGCCCAATGGCCATTGAAAATAGTGACCATTTAATAGTTGATTTAAAGCTAAGAATGTTGGTCTGTCCCATGCACCATAACAATTTCTTTTTCCTACTCCGAAAATATATCTTGAATGTTATTAGAATTCTCAGAGCATGAACATTTGAGATTCCATTTGGTTGTCATTTGTTTTTTTATTTCGGTTACTGCTTCTTTTTTGTCAAATACAGGTTCTATGGAAATATCAGATTTGCCCATTTCAGAAGCTGCTTCTTTTGCCTGTTTATCCGCTAATTCATTTCCTTCAATCTCTTTGTGTCCAGGTACCCAATGTACATTGATCTCATTAATAAAAATAGGCTGATGTTAAATGAAAAAGTATTCATTCCATTATCATTCAGTCAAACCTATATATGAATTTAGTTCTAGAGGTTTTGAGAAGCTGTGTGTTGTACATGCTCAATGCATATACCTCTGCATTAAATCTGCTTGACAAACAGCTTCTCAAAACTACCAAATTCTTACCGATATAATTTTTTAAAAAATGGCTGCACGAAAGTTCATCTAAAACTGTTATGTCGAATGACCGTTTTGTCTAAGAGCAATTTGGTCGAATGACCATTTGGTCTAAAGGTTTTTCGGTTTTATCCCCATTTCATCTAAGTGAAAGTTTGTCTAAAAAGCTTAATAAACAGTTACTCAAGATGCCACAATTGGTCGAAAACTTGAATGCAAAAAATTATCCTTTCTATGATCCACACTGTTGATTTACGGTTAAATCTGAATTTTTGTTATTGGTAAGCTTCATTAATTGTCTATAGTATGTCTGTTAACTAGCCTGAACACCATAGAATGAGTTGAGTTCGCTAACAAGTTGAGTTCTATCTTCCCATAAAAAATTCAGTATTTGATTATATTTTCTCATTTTTGTTGTTTGTGTTGGGAAGTGATGGCTGAGGCAAATATTCCTAAGCATGCCTTTTTTCAATTAATCGAGGTTGGAAAAAAATGCAACTGAGTAGATTTATTCTGTTCTATTTGATGCATCCCAATCAAGCACACCATTGCAAAATACTTAGGGTTGCTTCCATTTCTATAGAGAGATGTAAACAAGATTTTTTTCTTTCAAAACTTAAGATTTTTTCTTATACCTTTTATCAACCAAATGTTTAGACACTTTCGACGAACTTAGATGAAATGGTCATTGGATGATATGGTTCATTCGACGATATAGTTTAAAACGGAATAAAACATTTGATGTAATAGTCATTCAATGATATGGTTCATTTAACGAAATGGCTTTAGGCAAAGTGATTTTAGACAAAGTGTCACAAATTAAAAAAAAGTTTACAATCTCTTATTTGTTATATTTAGGTCTTGTCATTCAATTTTGGAGCTAAAAGCGGACCTATGTCCTTATTCTTGTATTTCTCACATTCCATATTTCAAAGTAAATTCCATATTTCAAGATAAATTCTATATTTCAAAAGTCTTGTGCTCTTACCAGTAAGTCATGTGAATGAGACAAAGGTTGTTAAGCCTATATGTATCTGACTGATTCCAATCACCAATTTTATACACCAAATTTTTTCCATAAAAGAAAAACATGGATACTAAAAGTACCTCTGCCAAATTGGAAATTAAGATGACTATGAGAATGAGTTTAGCTCAATACCATAAGAAACCAATCACAGCATTGTATAAAATGTGTTGCAGCTTTTCTTACCTTCGAGTGTATTTCAATGACAGAACTCTGTACAATGAAAAGAGGCATTATGTCTACACACTCATTATGAGAAACACTTATATGAAATTATTTTGAATTTGAGCCTATGGTTCAGCAAATGTGCTGCTAATAGGTTATTTTCTATTTTTATCTATATTTTGCATTTTGTTCAAGGGGGGAAATTGTTTATGCAATTTTGGCAGAGGGCATTATGGGGAACATTTCTGTGAAATTTTATTGAATTTGGGCAAGTGGTTCAGATGTCAGTAAAAGGTGTTTTTGTTTCGATTTTAGCTCTGGCAACCATTTTGTTGAGAGGAGCAGAACACTTCCAGCAATTTTGGAACATTTACGAGAAATGATCATGAGCCACGACATGAGATTTCCAACAATGTGGCATTTTGACATGAATAGACTCAGATGAGCCTGTGCAGCCTCCTTTTAAGCTTAGAAACTCCAAATGCTGTTCAGTCAGTAGATTAACAGTCACAGAATCAGATTCAAGGGACTAACAAAGGCTCTGATCAAACTAGGCGTATGTGCAGGCTGGTCTGAGCCTTTGTTTGTCCCACATACATGTACCACATTGTTGGAAATCTTGTGTTGCAGCTCAAATTATTTTGAATTTAGATCAGTGGTTCAGGAGATATGGTAATAGGTTGTTGTTTTCTATTTTAAGCTCTGGCAGCCATTTTGTTCAGCGGAGTGGAGTGGTTTGCAGAATTTTGGTAGTGCGCATTAGGAGGAACATTTGTGAGAAATTATTTTAAATTTAGACCAGCCTTTCAGGAGATGTTGTTTAACCCTCTACCTCATAGAGGCGCCTTTCGACACCTTTGCAAACAGAGCAGACCCAGATCAGGCAGCTCTTATAAAGCTGCATGATCAGGGTCTACTCTGTTTGCTCATGGAATTATGATTAGCTATGATCCTACATTAGTGGACCTCAAATGTAATTTTTTTGTTCTATGTACAAATGTGAAAGTTATTTCATGAATTATTCATAGTGGGTGGAGCTTAGCATGAATATTCATGAGGGAAAGGGCTAAAAAAAAGTTTACACACTACAGAAGACAGGTGAAGATTGATTACAAAAGCTCATCTTTGAGCTCAAAGTGAGTTAAAAATTTGATAATTCAAACTCACAGTCCGAAGTACCTGCTAATTTGAATCAAATTTAGAATACATTGAATTCAGAGACTAGGGGAGTATCTATGAATTATTTTCATAATGTTCTATCAAAATATATGTTTTGGGTGCTAATAAGAAAGGTCTCATTTAAACATTGTGTTTAAGTACATTTTGATAGTAAATACTTAAAATAATCATAGTTGGTGTTATATTTTATTTACAGTAAAACCTGTGTCAAACGGCCACTCAAAAATAGACAAAACAAAGATCTTTATGACAAATGGTAGCTTAATAAAGGTCGAAAGTATTGCAGAATGCTCCCCTTGGAGCATTCTGCAATACTTTTGACCTGCATTAAGCAATAACTAGAACTGTCAGAGAATCTGACTATAGCCCCGCTGCAGCGCTTTTCATGCAGTAAAAAGGTCAAGTTCCAAAGATATTGAGCCAGAAAATCTAAAGATATTGAGGAACGAAATTCTGACATCTATCAAGGGCCATAACTGTTACAAAATATATAAAATTTCTTGAAAATATGTCAGTTAGTTCTCAAGATATTGAGTGGAAATGAAATTTTGGCATAAATCAAGGGCCATAACTCTGGTACAAATGTGTGAAAAATGATGTGTAACAATCCCAAGCTAGATCTTGCTAAGATGAATGCAGATATAAAATTTGGTAAAATTCTATCAATTGGTTCTCAAGATATTGAGCGGAAACGAAATTTCGGCGCAAATCAAAAACCATAACTCTGGTACAAATGAGTGAAAAATGACATGTAACATTTCCAAGCTAGATCTGGTCAATATGAGAGCATATATAAAATTTTGTGAAAATATGTCAGTTAGTTCTCAAGATATTGAGCGGAAACAAAATTAAGGCGTAAATCAAGGGCCATAACTCTGGTACAAATGTGCAAAAAATGATGTGTAACAATCCCAAGCTAGATCTTGCCAAGATGAATGCAGATATAAAATCTGGTGAAATTCTACAGATTGTTTCTCAAGATATTTGGCGGAAATGAAATTTTGGCATAAAATCAAGGGCCATTACTCTGGTACAATGTCCGAAAAATGATGTGTAACAATCCCAAGCTAGATCTTGTCAATATGAATGCATATATGAAATTTGGTGAAAATATGTCAGTTAGTTCTCAAGATATTGAGCGGAAACGAAATTTTGGCGTAAATCAAGGGCCATTACTCTGGTACAAATGTGCTAAAAATGACGTGTAATTATCCAATGCTAGATCTTGCCAAGATGAATGCATAGATAAAATTTGGTGAAATTCTATCAATTGGTTCTCGAGATATTGAGCAGAAATGAAATTTTGGCGTAAATAAAGGGCCATAACTCTGGTACGAATTTCCAAAAATTGCCGTGTAACAATACCAAGCTAGATCTTGTCAATATGAATGCATATATAAAATTTGGTGAAAATATGTCAAGTAGTGTTTAAGATATTGAACGGAAATGAAATTTTGGCGTAAATCAAGGGCCATAACTCTGGTACCAATGTTTGAAAAATTATGTGTAACATTCCCAAGGTAGATCATGTCAATATAAATGCACATACAAAATTTAGTTAAATTCTATAAAGAATTTCTCAAGATATTGAGCGGAAACGAAATTATGACGGGCGGAATGACAGAATGATGGAATGACAGAATGACAGAAAACCCAAATCCAATATAGCCCCCATTTTTTCAAAGCAGGACTATAATTAGTCTTGAAAACCAATTTTTGGTCTTTTTGAGAGTGGCTGTTTTACACAGGTTTTACTGCAATGACAAACTCCCTTTTATTGAAACCATTGATAATTTGAGTAAACTCTCTGGTCCTGAGGACTTAGAATGAATGAGATTTGACTGTAATATTACAGTTTTTATCAGCTACCTCTCATATTAACTGCATTGTTGCATGTTGACCTGATAAACATTGCCTATCTTACGGCATGTGCCTTTATCAGGTCATGATGACGTTGCACTTTTTGAATGACGTGGTCAATGAAAACAAAAATCTATAAATATGTCATTGTCGCTAGTTTTAACAGTGAATCAGCTTGAAAACTGATAAATAGAATACCAGGTTTGCGTCTTTTGATATCAAGTTTACCAGGCTTGTCTTTGAGAATGCATCACTTGGCAAGCCTTGCGATGTCAAAACGCGTTCTCAAAGCCTTGCCTGGTAAACTTGATATCAAAAGACACTCACCTAGTATTGTCTTTTTACGTACCTTGTAGCAGAGATGTAGCAATTGATCAGAAATGTGAGAACCTCCAATGCCAAAGTGAAATATCGATAACAGAAGAGGAACTGGTGGATATAGCCATCACTGAGAGCCGTCCTGAAAGATAACAAACTACATACAGTAAAACCTGTGTAAAAAAACTGCCACTCTCAAAAAGACCAAAAATTGGTTTTCAAGACCAATTATCTCTTAATGCAGGTAAAAAGTATTAAAGAATGCTCCAAAGGGAGCATTCTGCAATTCTTTTGACCTTCATTGAGCTACCATTTGTCAATTAGATTCTTGTTTTGTATGTTTTTGAATGGCCGCTTAAGACAGGTTTTACAATACTGCATACTGATAAAAAATATATTAGATTTTATCATAGGTTAGAAATATTAATCTTAATGTAAATGTTCTAAACTTTAAAATCCATTTCTCTTAATTTCTATTCTCAAGTAAAATGTTGTTTATCAGATAAAGATAAAGAAGCCTTATTTAACGTTGCTTATAATGAAACAGACAACATTAGCTCACGAGCTATTCTGCGACAACAATATCTTTAATAGATACTTATCTTTTTTACTTTATCTTCCTAGCACAACCCATTTTTATGCGAGCGTCATCAAGAGAGTTGCTAGTATCACTTTTTACACCTTTTGTATGGTGCAGCTGCCAGATTCGAACACAGCGACCTCCCGTTCCAAAAGCGGACGCTCTACCAACTGAGCTATCGAGGCGGATGACAGTAAAAATCCAACAACCACTAAAGCTTACATTGAGCGTGTTGTGCTCAGATGAATTTCATAGGTTAGTGTTTTTACAAATCTTATTTTCTTTTGTTTGTTGGCTTTCATGGTAATAGCTTTCACAGATATAAAGCAGGGTTTTACAAAACATATATATTGGCTTGTATAGCTCATGAAAATTAATCCCGTACTGATGAATAAATTTCACGGTCGAAATAGTTTCCGACGAAACAACTCGTTATTTTTCACAATTTTCCAGGTATTTCCGATTGTGCAGGTAGATGAACATAGTACAAATACAGTAGGTAGTAGGTAGGTGGTTGTAGCGCAGTGATACAAACTCGGAGGCTGCGAGTTCGAGTCTCACCAGCGGTGCTTTTTTTTTTTTTGAAGAATAAAGTATTTAAATATTTTCCCACCAGTTTCCCGTGCACAGTGAAATTATCGTTCTACCCCATACATTATTTGACAAGTGCGGATCCAGAGGGGGGGACAAGGGGTCTGGACCCCCCCCCCCCTGGAAAATCACTAGTCTTTTGGGTTTCTATAGGAACTAAGCAATTGGACCCCCTGGAAAAATGTTGGACCCCCTGATAATGTTTGACCCCCTCTGGAACCTTGAAAAACGATAGATATCTTAGAAATTGACCATTCGACTTCTGTAAAATAAGCTGAGGACTAAAAGAAAAAAACAAAAACAAAAAAAAACGTGGCCAAAGCTTTTTTTGTCAGACTAACCTGGACACCCCCCATCCTGACGAAAATTTCAGGATCTGCGCATGTTTGAGTTTCACTGAAATCTACATTACTGTTATAGCGTTGTGACATGTCAGACAGTAAACTGCAGTCTTGAGGCTCTCTAGGGTCGAAAGCAAAGCAGATCGTTGCAAATGTCGCAAAGTACTTTTTGCAGGAATCAAAGAAGGAAACGTCACCAGCCTCTTACATACGACGCACTGTAGAAGGGACGGGGATTAGCCGCACTACATCAATGCAAACAAATAGCAAAACAAAGTAAATTACCTGAAAAAAAAAAAGATTAAAAAAGAAAGGAAAAAAAAACGTAACCTTTCCGAGAGTCGAACTCATGACCACAAGATTTCAAAAACTACACATTACCTCCGGCTAATCTCTGCTTACTCAAATTCCAATAAGTAATTTGTTTTGTCAATTCAATTCCCTCTTCGCAAATACGGAAATGTACGAAGCTATTAATAAACTATGCAACTACCGTATAATCTATGCAAATTTTATTCACGAGTACGGGGTTAATTTTCACGAGCTATAATAGTGGTGATAATAATATCAAAAATAAACTCTTTCCCATTAAACGGCCACATAACCCTGGACTTCGATGAAAAAATGCTATCCTGCACTTAACCCTTAAAGCGCCAAGAAAAAAATGCATCTGAATAATGTTGTCTGCTGAAGTCGTCTGCTGCAAATAATTGCCTAACATTACTGACGAATTAAGTATAGAAGCAAACAGCGTGGACCCAGAACAGACTGCTCCTATAGGAGCAGTCTGATCTGGGTCCACACTGTTTGCCCTAGAGGCCTCTTAAACATTTCAGCAAATGAGAAAAGCAGACGACTTTTGTTGCGATTTGCCCATTAAGGGTTAATACTTACGATGCAAACAGATAGGCCATGAGTCCCTCTGGAGAACCAGCATGTAAGGCCTGTATTTCACAGCCAGTATGGGGCTCTCTCAGGGTCTGGAACTGTAGTAAGGGATTATCAGGACGAGGTCTCAACTGTAGGGGTTCACCAGGGGCACACATGGCTATGGCATAGAGATAGCTAACATCAATACCCTGTAGTTCAGCTAGCAACATCTGGAAAACAGCATAAACTCTTGGGTAATTTGCATGCTTTTTTGTTGTCTGCTGATTGTTCTTTAAATAAATATTTCAAAAAAATCTTTAAGAAACACTATCAGAGTATCTGACAGTTTGGATCCAGATCCTGATGTTTTGTCTGACCTGATCTGGATCCAAACTGTTTGCAAAAGTTATCAGCAGACAACAAGAAGCCACTAACAGATTAAGAGTTGAACAAGGCCATTTCTTAAAGCACTTTTCTGATCAAGGAAATTACAATTGCTGATCATAATCAGCAATCCTTTTGCTGAAAATCATTGCAATAACAAAACAATGCAGACTGATGAGGTGCCTCCTTCTGAATCTAATCTTGGTCAACCTAGCTGTTTCCAACTGTTCTCTCTAGGTGACACAAGGGATTGATAGAAGTTTTACAATATTTTTTTGTAACAATTCATCCATTAAGCATGTATCCTTTAGATTTTGCTTTCTCACATTAGTATATTGTATATCATACAGAAGCGGTTACTGCCACCTTTAATGGATAAAACTTCTATTCTAACCATGCACTGTTAGTATGCATGTACATAATGGGTGCATGATGGTAAAACTTTTGATCATGCTTTACTCAATTAGAGAAATATCATATTTACCTGAAGATGGGTCCTACAAAGATCTAGAAAGCTGATCTTGTGTGTCATTTCAGTGATGTCCTTAGCCACTTGACCTAAAGTGTTACGCTCACCTGAATCAAATAAAAACATAATTGAACAAAATAGTAACATTATATTCTCTTGTTTATATAAATGTAAAAAACCTAATTAAGCAAATAATCAGTCAGTCTTTTGCAATTTACCTTCTAAGACAATCCAAAAATTCCAGGTTTTGGAAACATTTTTGGGATTATATTTGTAGATACAAAATTAAGCTCTAGATAATTAAAGACATTGAGTGTATAATTGTGAATACATTCAAATCCATCAGTTTTAACAAGTTTTGGGGTCCTAAAAACAACCATCTCATTGAGAGGGTTCTTCTGGTTACCCACTACATGTTTTGGTTTAGAACTAAGAAAATTTATTTTTAATTTCACACCGTATCTAGAGGCCTGAAAAGTACATCTTATTCCAAAGCAAGACAAATTCATTAAATTATTAACCCCTAGTTAATGTCATTTTTTACAGAAAAGAGTAAATAGTAAAATAAAAATGCCAACATTACAGCTATTTTGGGCAATAGTTAGGTATTCTACAGGCCTTTAGTTAAAAGTGTGTTACAAAAAAGGAATTTTCTTATTTCTCAAACAAAACATATGTTGTGGGTACTCAAAAAGAACTGTCTCAATGAGACAGTTCTTTTGAGAACCCAAAACACATGTTAAAACTGATGGGTAAGAAAATATTAATGATTTACATTCAAAGATTGTGTTTATCTAAACCCGCAATTCTAATTAAGGTATGAGCAGTAACTCATTGCTAATAGTTGAATCAGTTGAAGCTAACCCGATATCGCCTCATTAAGGGAATGATTATTAATGTATTTAATCTGACCTATCTGGTACAGTGATACAGTTTCAAAAAGTCAGGTGAACAAACATACAACATTAAAACTAGATCCAAAGCTAACATAAGGAACAAAATTATTTGGATCATCGGTTTTAATGTAATCTTTTGTTACAAATTTTGACCTGGTTATAAAGTTTACCAAATCTATATTACAGTTGATAGTGGAAAACAGCTGATCCTAAGTATTAATGTCAAGATATTTAAGGTAATATGTTATTTGAGCAATGCTATGTATAGTATATGAACTACAAAGACTCTCTTTTTCACTTTTTATGAAGATATGCATTTCATATATCAACAGTCAAGGACAAAGATTTATTTTTTTCTTGTCAAATGAGTTTAAGATTTGAAATGAATAGCAGCTAGATTTAAAAAAGGTTGATATTATACTGTGTGTATGATTATTACAACTCTTTAGTTTCACTTCAATATATATATGACTACAAAAATTAAATGCATCAAATCTGAGAGAAGTTCTGGATGGACAGAATGGATAGACAGGCGCTGCCAAAACTATATATCCCTCCAACTTCTTCAGGGGGTAATTAAAAATGAGAGGGAGTGTAGTCAGTGGCGGATCAAGAGGGGGTTCAGGGGGTTTGCTCGAACCCCCTTCCCCGTCCCCCGTTTTAAATATTCTATGAAGATGAAATAATTTTGTCTCAGTGAGACCAAATTATTTCATTTTCATGGGATATTTAATAAAAATGAGAGAAAATCAGCAAAGCGAACCCCACAGCTTTATACATATGAACCCCCTGTCCAGAAATCCTGGATTTGCCACTGGTGTATACATAAATATACAAAGCATAAGGGTTAAAATGAATGATCTCAAAGTGCTAGAAGCAATTATGTTAGGCCAAATAAAAAAGAACCTGTGTTCACTGTTTAGGGTAACCCGACCCTACCTAAATTTACTGGTGAAACCTAGAAAAAAATTTCAGGTTTTCTGGAAAAAATATAATTTTATGCCTTCTAAAATGCATAAAATTATAAAAAATATTCCAGAAGAAAAATTATAAAAAAAAAATATGTGTGCCTACCCTACGTAAAAATTTCAGACACGTTACCTGAAACACACTTATTTCTTTATTGTGCCTTAGTACCTTTTCCAGTTTTCTCATTTCCTTTTGATGTTTCTTTCATGCTTTTGTAGAATTTCTGTGTTTTTCTTCTCATCCTTCTCTCCATCTTAATTTGTTGTTCTATCTCTGCCAGTTTCTTTAATAGCATTGTATGGTTCTGTTCATCCTACAATATATATGGTTAACTCTTTGCATGCTGGGTTATTTTTCATGCTTTTGTTGTAATTTTTTTTCAAAACAAACATTTTAAAAAGATTCTTTCAGGAACGCTATCAGAGTGTCAAACAGTTTGGATCCAGATCAGGACCGACAGAACGTCGGTCCTAATCTGGGTCCAAACTATTTGCAAAGGTTATCAGCAGATGCCAAAAGTCGCCACAAGCAAGGAAAGATTTAATTCAAATCTTCTATACATTACTTGCTCTGAATTTGCAGACACCTTTGCTCTCATCCTTGAGTTTGAACAAACAGGAGGACTAGCTGATGAGGCATATAAAATTAAGTTTGTTTGTTTTGATTCTTTACATCTCATCAACAATCTTTCAGTTATAAAGGGACGGGTCTTCCTGGGTTGAACCAGTACTAAGCTAGGATTAATGTTCTTGCTCAAGGACACAACACAGTGATGCCGGTGAGGATTGAACATATAAAATTAAGTGATGGAAACAATGTAGACCTTGGGTTGACAGTATTATTATCATAGGTCCAGATATGGAAACTTTTTAGCGTAAAATTGTAATATTTTTTTCTTATCTACCAACTTAAACATGTGTTTTTGGTGCTCAAAAGAACCGTCTCATTGAGACGGTTCTTTGGAGTACCTACAAAATATGTTTTAATTGAGAAATATGAAAACTAATTTTAAATTAACTTCAGACTCTTATCTGGAAGCCTGTTATTATAGACTTTTCGAAAAAATAGAAATTATTAGTAGGAGTAACAAAGCATTTAAAAGAAAATTCATTACACTGTCAGTGAAATATTTGTCGGCAGAAGTATTAAAACAAAGCTATAGATCTTAATTCAAAAGCATTCAAAATAACAAATAAACCATTATACTACTGTCTTGCCAGCCAAGAGTGACAGTGTGTCGTTTGTTTACAATTGTTAAGCAAAACATTAACTTGTACACTCCATTTGAGCTAATGCGAATCAATAGATCACTTGTGTATTAATCCTATCCTGCGGATAGGATTAATACACAAGTGATCTATTGATTCTAAGTCCCTGATAACTTTGCAAACAAAACATGACGTCACTGTCACTCTTGGCTGGCAGGACAGTAACTGAACAGGGCATACAAAACAGACAGGGTACTTACAATGTCCTGCATAAATCTTTCCACCTCTGGAGTCATACTGAGTTGAATCATTGCCCAGTGGTACACTACATGTCCTTTCTTTTCTACAGCTGTTCCTTCTCCCTCCCTCACAGGATCAGACTGACTACTGCTATGAGATGATACACTAACCTCCCGCGATAACCTGCCAGCAGGAGTATCGGGGCTCAGATAATTAAGTTGACCATTCTGATTGGCTACTGGATTCTTGAGATGAGAATTAGAGAGAGTAGAGTCATGTGAAGTGTTCAAGTTAACGGCACTTTTGGAAGACTGACTTTGTAGACTATTACCTTGAGTTGCTGACGGTGATAATGCTGTGAGTTTATCTGCTGACATATGATGAGGTTTTACTCCATCTGCTGACATGTGATGAGTTTTAACTCCATCTGAGTGATCATTTTGCTTTGAGAGTTCATTAGTAGTTCTTGGAGCAGCTTCTGCACTAATATCATTTGGTAAAACACTAATTAATCTATTATTGTCAGAGCTTTCCTCCGATTTATTCACACTTTGAACATTATCCACTAGAAAATTGTCTGAGGAACTTTTTGTCTTATCTAACTGATGTTTGGTTTTAAATTTTCTCCTCTTTCCATAGTTCTCAGTATCTGTAGAGTCAGAGGTGTCATGCTGATTTGTATGATTGCCAACCTGAGCAGAGTGAGGTCTACCCGACTTAAAACCTGCCGTAGTCAAGTCAGGTCGCAATCTTTCTGCCGCTGATCCAGCACGATCATTGCGGTCTGAATGACTAGAAGAAGAATCATCCTCATGGCGATGTCGCTGTAATGGCTGACTTTCTAGAGGTATCCTTGGTCCTAGATGGCTTCTGTAACATAAACAATATTAATCTCATATTCCATCATTTAACGTATAGTGCCAATAACAACTGCAGCAGATGACCAAATGTAATATAAAATATTATTCAACTCTTTGCATGCTGGGTAATTTCTCATGGTATTTTTGTTATCGTCTGCTGACTTTTTTCAAAATTAGCTTTTTTCAAAATATTATTTCAGGAACTCTATCAAAGTGTCAAACGGTTTTGGATCCAGATCAGGATCAACATTCTGATCTGGGTCCAATCTGTTTTCAAAGGTTATCAGCAGAAAACAAAAGTTGCCGCTAGCAAGGAAAAAGTTAAACAAACTTACGAAGACGGCATATGTGGTTATATTTTATTTTTTATTTGGGGAAAAAATGTTATTTCTGTTTTCAAAGGTTATCAGCCGAAAACAAAAGTTGCCGCTAGCAAGGAAAAGGTTAAACAAACTTACGAAGATGTGGCATATGTGGTGATATTTTATTTTTTATTTGGGGAAAAAATGTATATTTGGGGAAAAATGTATATTTGGGGAAAAAATGTATTACATTTAAAGTGAATCAACTGCCAAAATCATGATTTGCATGTAATATCAACTTTAATGTAGCTATTGAAATAGTACTTTGTAAATGTTGTCTACTTAATATAGCAGATCTGACATGAATGCTCATGTATTATTTAAGAAACAGATTCACGCTTGCAGTAATTTGTTGCTTAATATAACACTGGCTGGAGATCAGTCATTAAAGTGAATAAATCATGAGTGTGAATCATGAGTGATTTACCCTTATTCATTAGTGCATAAAGGGTTAAGACTTACCTGGAGCCAGCCAAGGGTCTTGCACCATTCACAGCATTATATAGATTGGCAAGCAATTCTGTTCCCCAATACAGGTCACTGTATTTCTCACTTATGGCACTTGTAAAGGTCTCCCACTTCAGATCACCCAATGAAGATATATATTCAGCTAAATAAAACAAAACATCATGAACATTATCAAAATGAATATACAGTAGAACCTCGAAAATTCAAACGACGATTTTTCGAAATACTCACTTATTCGAAATAAATTTGGGGCACACTGGATTCAGATAAGAGGACCTATTTTTTTTAATTATTTGAATAACTGTCTATAAAAACATATGTTTTTGGGTGCGTAAAAGAAACGTCTCATTGAGACGTTTCTTTTACGCACCCAAAAACGTATGTTTCATGGGGGAAAATTGATATTAATTATTTTGGGGGGTTATATATTTTTTATAACTATCTCCATATAATTCTGATTTTCGATACTTCGAAATAAAACATATGGTCCGTAGAACTTCGAATTAACGAGATTTGACTGTAAAATTCAAAATAGATTTTAACTCTTTGCCTTTTAGTGTCTTCTGCTCATAAATTTTGTAAACAGTTTGGACCCAGAGCATCAAGTTTATCAGGGAAAGTATGCAACTCTTCCAATGTTTGCCCTTTTACAACTATAGTCAAGAAAGGCAGGCCTCCAGATAAGAGTGCATAACTGAAAATTATTTTTCAACCAAAACATAGGTTGTGGGTACTCAAAAATAACCATCTCGATGAGATGGTTCTTTGAGCACACAAAACACATGTTTAAATTGAGTGGTAAGAAAATGATTAAACTTTTACACTCAAGAAGTCTATGCACTGATCCAGGAAATTTCGTTTGAGGGGTGGGGAGGGGAGGGGGATCAAGTCCCGTCAAGGTTTTTTTATGCCTCAACTTCTTCTACAGAGGGGGTCCAATTATTTATTTCAAGGAAAACTATTATCATTTTTCAAGGTTCCTGGGGGTCCAACTTATTTTTAACATGGGAGTTTTACAAAGGAGTTACCATTTTATGGCCATTTTCCTATAATTCCTTTGTAAAATTGCCCCTTTATTACATGGTTCACTTAAAACATGGTCTACTCCTATGGACCCCAAAAATAGTCTCAAAAAGGGACTACACTGTATGTTTTAGAATTAAGGTATACCCAATATAAATTTTGTTAGCATTGTCTATACAAGGTAAATGTTCTAAAATTTTCAATACTAGTTGCCTGCCAAAAGGCCTAGACAAATAGTGCACACCTAGACCAGGCTGCTTCTGAAGAAGCAATCTGATCAGGGTCTTCCCTGTTTGCTATTCTGACAAACATTTTTTCGAGTTCCG